>CM037854.1:164710666-165910666 GCA_021234595.1 Delia radicum
ATCATATATTTGTATGAAATTGTTTACATACAATCATAAAAAATTGAAAATTTAGTGCAATTTTATCAGACTAAAACTCGGATCTAATTATATTTAGATGTATCAGTTTACATAAAATCATATACAATTATATCAGGTCAAAATTCGGATACAATAATATCTGGATTTTATATAATTATATCTAATTGTATCAGTTTAGATATAAACTTATACAATTAGATGCAAAACTGATACAATATAATACTATTCTATAGCGCCATAATTCGGTTAAAACATATAAACATACATATACATATGCATATACATATAATAGCATGCAGTAACATATATATTTATATAAAATAATGCATGGCTATGTATATGTAAACGTTTTTACTCGGGTTGGGATATTTTCGTTTTCTTTATTTAGCAATCTTTGAAATTTTTTTTTTTATTATTAATGATGTATTGATAAATGTTTGTATTTAACCATTTGTATATTTAGTTTATAATCAAAATACATATGCTGGATCGGGCCTTGCTCCTATTAATGATATGAATACAGTTATGTATTCATCTAAGCATGACGGTTTATATATTTATGTTGCTCGTCTTTTACGTCCAATATGGAAACTTCGTTGTGTGGATGAAAACCTAAACAGTAAACTAACGCAAGTCGATTGTACGCTTATTCTAGAAGATTTGTATGCCCTTAAGAACTTTTTGGAAGCCAACTCTGTGAATGAACTATCTTGTGAGTTTCCCCTTCCCCCTTAAAAACTAAAATTTTCGTATAAACTAATTGTATTATTTATTTGAAGGTACAATGCGTACTCTTAGTAATCAAACAACATTATCGAATGGATATGGCGTTTTAATAAATGGCACAAGTATGCACACAACCGATCCACATATGAATGCCGCAGAACAAGCTCAGGCCGAAGAAAAGCGTTCGCTAACAGCTTTAAATTATTTTATAAGTAAGTATAAGAATCTGGAATTGAATTTTATGCAATATAAATCTAAAATAAATGTCTCTTTTATTAGAACATACATGTGAGGTGATAGCATTGTGGAAAATTTTGTGTGAACATCAATTTCATGTTTTAGCTAGTCAATTGCTTAAAGATCAACAGTCGATTTTAGCATCATGTACATTTCGCGACCTTATTCTGTCACGTTCGGAATCTTGTGCACTGTTAATTGTGGCCTTAATCAATTCATATTTAAAAGATAACGCATCTGTCAGTTCAATATCGTCGAAATTGCGTGATGAGTGCCCCAATCTATATCGTCATGAAGATGCCGTTTCATTTAAGGCCACTGAAATTTTAATGAATTCCAAAAACTGTACTGTTATTGAAGATAGGCAGGAAAAGCTACGAACAGCATTACAACTGTGTAAAGATGCAGCACCAAATTTGCCATTGCAAAACATTTGCCAACAAGTAGGTAGAGACTGTTTTCAATACTGCAATAAATCAACTAAAAAACGTTCGTTTTCTTTTTTTATTATTAAGTTTACACTAAGTGGTTTCTTCGAGGGTGTCATTGAACTAACAGCTACATGTGCTTCCAAAGTAGACCCCGAAGAATTTGGCATACATTTTTATTTGAGTGATGAACCAGAGGAAGACCGTGAAGGATATGCGGCATATGCTGCTCGGTAATATATTAATCCTTATTAACCTGTAGTTAACATATAGTAACACACAACATGCATGTACTGTATTGTGGTCCACCTATAAAATGTATTAGATCTGCAATAGTTTTTTTCTTCGCTCTACCGGCAGTTTCCGGTAGATTGGACCAAAAAAAAAATAATATGTGTTCAAAAAGTGGAGTTTTTGGTTGCAAACAGGCCTTTCGTTTTGAACCTTTGATCCTAAAAATTACGTAAAAGCACTTCAAAGCTTCTTTGCGCTTTAACTTTTACAATCAACGTTTTTTCAACAAAATACTATTTGAGTCTTTTTATGCAGAATAAAAAGACAAAGAGTTTCTTCATGCAATGTTTTGGCCTAAGTATGACTTATCGTGGTGCTTTAAGCTGACAAAGTCAAAATTTGTGTGAAGATTTTATTGTAAACGACAATCGTTAAAATTTTGACGGAGACAATTATCCTCGACTGTCCTATTTTGTAGAGTACGATATGTACCCAGCCAGAAAAATACGAACTGCAAATCGTTGACCCATACATATTGGGTATACAAGTTAATAATGTCGATTTTTTTTTGCTTGAAAAATGTATTTATTATAATAACAAATTAATTGATACATTATTCAAAGTATTGTACATCGTTAGCCACTACTTTTTTCCATCTTTCTGGTAGCATATGGATTCCGCGCCAAAAGAACTGCTCCGGTTTTGAGGTAAAGAATGAATCAAGATAATTTCTGATACCCTGTTCTGAAGTGAAGCGTATTCCAGTAAGGGCGTTCTGCATCGATTGAAACAAATGGTAGTCAGAAGGGGCAAGGTCTGGGATATAAGGCGAGTGAGCCAGAACTTCCCATTCAATGTTTTCCAAATAGTTTTTCACCAGTCTTGCAACATGGTCAATCCCTCCAAATACCTTGGCGCCATGGCTTTACATATGACTTTGCGCTTAGAGTTATCTTTTTTTTTTTTTTTTTTTTTTCAAATTCAATTTTATTTAAAATTTTTACAGTGTATATAAAACTTATTTCTAATCCCACGAAGCCATGAGGCTTGTCTGTAGGATATAAAAAAAAATATTTTATTCATGTATTTTGTTTTAATGTTTAATTTCATTGCGAGGATATTAAGTGTTTTCTAATCATATTTTTTCTTTTTATGAGACTTCTAACGTTGAGTATGTCCACGGGTATATCGTTTAAAATCTTTGGTAAAATGACTCCAAGGGTGTTTTTGCCGTTGTTGTTTCGGTGTCTGTTGACCTTAAATCTGCCTTCAGCACGGCGCATTGTGTTGTAAGTGTGATCAATTGCTTGTAAAAACCGGGTGTCTTCGCCGAACTCGTTGATAAGTGTTCTTAATGTATCCATCCGCCTTTCAACGTTTCTCGGCTTCAATTCATATGGGACCCAATTTCCTTGCTTTTTAATGAATCCCAATGCTTTTAAACGTAGGGAAATCGCTTGTTGTGTGACTGACAATGATAATGCAAGTTCTTCTTGCGTTTGACAACAATCTTCGTGGAGTAATGCTCCTAATTCCTCATCTTCAAACTTTTTCGTCTGACCAGGTCTTTCCTTGCCTTCTGTGTCGAAATCAACACTTTTGAATCGCGCAAACCATCGTTCACAAGTTTTTTGAGTTGACGCAAGTTGACCGTAAGCTTCTACCAACAATCGATAACTTTCAGCAGCCGTTTTCTTCAAATGAAAGAAGGATATCACAAAATTATTATAACATTATTATAGCGATTTAAAAAAAATGTATGTTTACACTTTGGCGTCTATCGAATACTGAATTATAATGACATATATTTACCTTCCAAAACACCATATTTGTTATTATTGACACAAACCATTTGTGATAGTTATGCCATATGTTGTCCAAATCGACATTATTATATCTTAATTCGTTTAGAAGATAGCCAAAAGTGATATGTGAAACTCACATATAAACAAATTTTTTTTTTGTTCTATCGACAAAAAGTGTTCTGTGTAACTCATATAAAAAATAAAAAAATAAACTTTTTTTATGATGTTATGTGTACAAGCTGGTATGAACATATTTGAAAAAAGGCTCCTTCAAAAGGTGTTATGTTTAGTTTTTCTAAAAACCACGCACCGCTCTATTTTAATGCAGTATTTTAGTAAATGAGGTCGTGAATCCTTAAGGCATATGATGTCAAGAAAATATCTTAAAAGGATAATATGAATCAGTTTTTTTGCTCTCCTGAAAGCCTGTTGAAAAACACATAGCACCACTTGCAGGCAAGCCGAAAAATTTCAATTTTTGCAATGAAAATTAAAACTCAATTAAAAAAATATCATTTCTATTCTGACTGTGAATTTGTAATTTTCATAGAGTAATTTAAAATTTAAAAATAAGAGGTTTTCATTTAAAATTATGTAAATTCCAATTTTTAAATTAAAAATTAGGAATTTTTTTTAGACAAAAATTGATTTTATATTTGAAATTAGAAAATGTCGTAACTCAACTCGATTATCCATTTGATATTTAAATGTTTAAATTAATAAAGAATTAAAAATATTGGCTCCGAAATATGAACTGTCCGAGAATGTGTTAACTCCCATATCGTATACTTTTGTAAACATTTACACAACAAATCACATATTTATTGTGAAAAACATGACAAAAAACTTATTTTTACAAATATATTTATTTATTGTCCATTCCATGATAGATCGGTCAAAATCTGGTAAGGTGTCATTTAAATTCCTTTATGTTTTGTACATAGGAGTTTATGTCTTTTAGAATTGTAATTTGGAGGTTTTTATTGCTGTTTTTTAGTTTTTAAAAAATTAAAAAAAATTAGTAGTGAACTTTGAAAAGTCATATCGCACTTGATCAACAAGAGGGTATTAACTCAAAATTTTTAAATTTTCAGTAGAGTCAAAAAACTGTTTATGGCCACATTTTAACAGAATTTAAAAATTCAAACATATCATAATAAGCTAATTCCATTTGAAAATATATATACATTGTTTTTGTTTTAAATTTTACCACTCATTGCAAAAAAAAATCAATTTTTTGAGTTAATACCATTTTTTTAGAAAATTTATCTATTTTTTTTGGTAATATTTTATCAACAAAACAGTATCAACTCAAAATACAACCAAATTATTTTTAAAATAAATAAAGGCTCAAATCAAAATAATACCTTTTTTATAAAAATATACGATTCATTTCTATTTGAACTTTTGTATTAACTCGAAATACCTTTTTGTTGTAATAAAGGTAATCACTACATTATCATGAAAATGGTCTCAAAAGTGGTTTTCGAGATGAAAGAGTAATCGGAATACGTTGAAATTTTTACAGTAGATAGATATTGATGTTGTTAGTTGATTTCTTGAAAAAAGTGATATTTTAAAAATTTTGAGTTAATACCCTCTTGTTGATCAAGTGCGATATGTATTTCCTAAAGTAGATGAACAATTTCCAAGATTTAAAAAGCATAATAGAGCTTCAATTGTCTACTTTAATATTTGTAATGAAAAAACAACCTCTGTTTTATGAAAATGCATTCATAATGCAAATGCAATATTGCATTTTGCATATTTTTTTTTTTAGGATGTTAAAGCTTTTTTGTGATTTTAAAAGATCATAAACGCACTGAACTTTGAAGAACATTATTTTTAAGTTAATGGAAAATTAATATGAACAAAAATCTAATAAATTCATTATTCGTAAGCAGTTTTATTTGCTTTTTTAAAACCTTAATTTTAATAAAGCGTAATCTTAATTTTTGTTCATAAATGTTTTTGATTGTAGATTCTATGAAAAGTGTCAATGGACGAAATGAAAATTCTCACTGTACAATTTTCATTAAAGCTATGAACAAACTCATTACTGAAGTGAAGATAATTCTCTTAGTGTTTTGTAATGTATTTAATGTTTATGAAAAGTAGCTTCGAGCACCAGAATTAATCATTTAAACTTCATTTTCAATACTTTTGTCCTATTTAAGATTGTAATTTTTAATAAAATATGATCAAAACTTCTGTACCGTGAAATTCCATGTTTAATCCAGATACATCACGAATATATTATGGAATATAAAAATAAATCGAATATAATCATAATGAAGAAGAATATTATTTATTTGGAATTATAGAGAACTCTGATCTTTATATTAAATAATTTATACACTAACAAGGAAGGTCTTTCATGAGATAATCTCCAATTTTGATTAAATTTGGATATTTTGTAGAGAAAAAAATTCTAAGATTATCGGCGATAGTGGTGATTTAAGGGGTTAAAAGGGGGGTCAACAATTACCCATTTTTGTTTTTTTTTTTTTTTAATTTATTTGGCATTTGATCCAAAGAAACAATATATTAAGCTAGATCTACACGGCATGATTTTGTCACGCGACATGTTAAAATGCACATGAGTAAATATATACATGTCGTGTGATACTTTTGAAACATTGCTTGTGTAAAATTGTGTAAAATCAGTTGGCAACCCTGTTGATCAAACGTATATTTATTGCAGTGCTACTAAGTGAAATTTTAAAAAAATAATTTTGTAGTGATTTATTTGTTTTTTTTTTTTTAACTATAATTTTGTTTAAAATATAAAGAAAATTGTTTTTTTATAAGACAATTGTGAAGAATGGCTGGAGCAAGACGATAAAGCCTTAAAAGTATAAAAATTTGTGATCAATGTAAAACTGAAATTAAAGAAGATAAGGAAGATCATATAGAGCAGAGTAATCCAAATATTCATTTTCTGTGCACAATTGTGCTACAAAAACAATAAAAAAAACTCACACCGACGCTTGTTCTCTTCTATTTCAGTTTGATTTCAGTCGTTAATTGAGTGTTAACGAGTGCACATGTGCGGATGCTTACTGCTTTTTTTCAGCGTTATTGTTTTTTCAGGTTTGATTTAATTTCAAAATAAACCAGCAAACAAAATAGTATAATGGAAGACAGAAATTTTTGTTTTGTCATTAAAAATGCTTTTGGTAACATACAATGCATTTTATGTTACCAAACATTTAAAACAAAGAAAACATTTTCAATTAAAAGGCATTTTGACCTTTTTCACAAAGAAATAAATAAATTAAAAGAGGAAAAAAGGAAAATGTTTTTTCTTGAGCAAAAAAACCTTTATATGCAAAAAATTAAAGAATGGGTTCTGCAAGAAGAGCAAAATGATGAAATTTTGCTAAATAAAAAATTAAAAATGGAGATTTCAAGCCAAATAAGCTTGGAAATCGCTCAGCAATGCAGACCATTTATGGATGGAATGCTAGCAAAAAATATTTTACAAAAAACTTTTCAAACGTTAAATTATAGAACAGATTTCATAAAGTCAATTCCCTTGTCACCCCAAACTGTGGCTAGGCGTATTGCCCAAATAGGAAATTCTTTGGAGTCTTCCATTAAAGAAAAATTGATAAATTGTAAGTTTCTTTCGTTTTGCTTAGATGAAATTACAGTATTTAATAACCATTATAACTGTGATGTTACTCAATATGAGTTCGATATACAATCAGAAATTATATTTCTTCGAACCGAAGTCCAAGCTCTGGGAAAAATGGGAATAGAATTCTGGAAAAATCTAAATGAATTCGATTTTCCAGAGTTAAAAAGAAATGCTTTGAAACTGTTATCCCTTTTTCCTTCTACATATTGCTGCGAAAAAAATTTTTTCCGACTTAAAATTTATTTGTTCCAAGCAGAGAAATAAATTAAGTTCTTCAAATTTAAAACATATTATGTTAATAAGAAATTGTTACAAAATCTTAAATTTGGAAAACTTAATTTATAATGCCTAAATAAACTTAGTTTTTTAAGTTTCAATTGTTAATTAAACTCGACCGGTCAAATATGTGTGAAAAAAATTGCCTAATTCTGTAAAAACTGAGGCATATTTTGTATTTAATTTTATTTACTTTTTTTAAACTTCATTTCCATTTTGCTTTTAAAAGTAAAATTCATTACATTTGTAATGCTTAGTTTTGTGTTTGCTGGGAAATATTATCTTATCCAATACAGACGCATTTCATTTATTGAGAGTTTTGGTTAACTCTGATATAGAGTGTGATAAGTGCGCCAAAAGATTTCATTCTCAATGCACTCGGTTAAATAAACGTCAGTTTGAGCATTTACTCAATAATGAGAATGAGATATTTACATGCCATGTTTGCGAATTAGGAGAAGGAGAAATAAAACTGAATTGTTAGCAATAAAAACCAGAGTTCGAATTTAAACACTATCAAACGTTTTTCTATCGTTCTGTTTTGCTTTTTGCTGAAACTCAACACAATCATTTTGTTGTGCACAGTAAACATAAACACAAAATTTCTTTATTTTCATTTTGATTTGTAAACAGAACACAAACACTTTCACAAACTAGTTTTCAATGAGAGACCGAACTACACGATTTTATTCTGTTTGTTCAATATTTCAAACAGTTTGATTTTGTTGTGTTTATGGAATGGATCAAAACTATTTGTAAACCGTTCTTAGTGTTTATGTCATATTACAAGTAAAAAAAATTTTATTGAATTTAATGAATATTTGCATTAGTTTCAAAAAAAGTTTCAACCGAGGAATTGCAGTGAAATTTCAAAAAACTAATGCAAAAAAAAAATTGATAACATGCAGAAAAATCATTTCTTTATTCTGCCAACCACAACGTAAAAAACGCATTTTAATGTTTAAGTTGAATGAACACTAAAAAATAACCACTACGAAATAATAATGTTTGACGAAAGAAACATTTTCGTTTTGTTCCGTTTGTTATACTACAAACAACAATTTGAGCACTTGTGTTGTGTTTATAAATACGAACGAAACAATAGAGATCGTTGTATTGGTTTTTTTGATAGCAACGTTATGTTAGTGGTACATAAATTTTCGAACTCTGATAAAAACACAACTAAGCAATTTAAATTTATTTTCATCGGGATAAACATTAATTGCATTTATAGTAATTAAATGTGCTAAAGTCCCAAAACTTATTTAACAAATTGTGAAAAGCAATCTGATGTAGGCGTGTCCCTATCCGGATTTCATTCCTGCCCAAGGAAATCTAAGCAAGTTGACTGATAAACAAGAAGCTATACATTCATGTCAAAACAATATGATTATATTTTGAAAGGTGTCGTAGAGAACAAAAAGAGGTTAAATCAAGTGGAGAAAGAAAATCGACTGCTAAGAAATGAAGTTAAAGACCTTAAATCATCTGTAAAATTATTAAACGACATTCGTGTAAAAAACGACTGGATTGTCAGTGGGATGGATGTGGCTGAAAGTGTTACTGCTGTGGATTCAGTTATTGAGCTATCAAAATCAGTTGGTGTTGATTTGGCCCCGCAAAGTATTGATGAGGCTTACTTTCTTCGTAATAATAAAATTGCAAATAAAAATAGTTCCAATACGAAAAAAATGGTCGTGGTAAAGTTTTCTACAAAAGAGGCTAAAGGAAAACTTATGAAGGCTAAAGCTAAGTTGAAAGAAAATGAAAGTACAAGTTCGGTTTTAATAAACGACTTTCCTAGTAAGGAAACGTTGAATCTTTTAAATTATGCAAGAAGTTTGAAAAATGCTGGATACCTTTATGTGTATGCAAGAGGTGGTAAAGTGTTCTACAAACGAAGCGATATTTCGAGACCCCAAGTTGTAAGATGTGAAGAGGCTGTCGATGAATTGTAGTTAAATGTCACAACAATAAAACCTTGGAAGCGGAGATCGATGATTATTGTGATGATTGTGATGAAGCTGCATATGTTTCTCCTTAAATTGTATACTTTGCATTTATAATCATGTAATATATATATATATATATATATTTCTATAATTTTTATGATTAATAATCAATATTTTCAAAATTTTTCACAGTTTAATAATTGTTTACACAATATAAATTTTTCTTTTTTGAATATCATTTGTGTAAACATGAGAAGCGTTTCGTCTATTAGTAAATTTAACAAATTTAAATCGACGATTGCAAGTCTTTCTAAACTACCTGATCTCATTGCTATTCAGGAATCATGGTTTGAATCAAATTTAACCCAACTTTATTCTATCCCAGGATAGAACTGCTGTAGGGGTGATGGATATGGCGGTACATCATTATATGTTAGCAACCGATTGCAGTTTACTGTGGAGAATTGTAAAAGTGAAATCTATGTCGATGTTGTTTCAATTTCTTTAAATAATTTCAAAATTGATAGTAAACCCTTAAAAATAATATCGCTTATACCGTTCCCTAAAATGTTTGACCGATGATTTTTTAATAATATTAGAAAGATATATGGAAACTAATGCTCAAAGCCCTGTTGTTGTAATTGGAGATACAAATATTGACTTGTTTCAAAATCCTCAGTTTAATGATTTGTCAAATCTATTTTTAAACTATGATTGTCACAACTGCCACTCTATGGTTACAAGGCCAAGCAGTGCAACATGTATTGACAATGTGTTCAGTAATGTTTTGGGAAAAATATTTGTAGTTTCTGTTGAATGTCCTTTAACGGATCACAATATAATATGTGTTAAAGTGAAAAGTAGTTTTGTTACTAATAGAGATATTGAGGTAAATAAAACTCGATGTGATTACAATAAGGTTAAACAGTATTTGCTAAGTAGTTTGGTTGAAGTTGATATGGCTGTCGATTCACCAGATTTAACAGAGAATCTTATATATTGTTTGGTAATGATATTACAAATTCAACGAGTAACACAAAATGTAAAACACAACTAAGATTTGAGCTTACCCAGCGGATTAACAAAAATCTGCAAAGCTTAATATTGTTTAAATGTAAACTTTTGAAAAAACGCCGAAAGTCCAAATCTGATAAATATGAATATTTGTTAAAAAAAATAAGTAAAATTATTAAAATGGCTTGCAAAACGTCTAGAAATAACTACTTTTATAATAACATAAATAGAATTGATGGTGATCCAAAAAAATGTTGGAATTTTTTAAACAATTTACTTGGAAGAGTACAGAAAACGAATTTTAGTCTCTCAACATCAACTGGTGTAAAAATTGTCAATGAACAAATTATAGCTGACAGTCTTAATCAGTACTTTATACAATCCGTAAAAGATCTGAGGCAACAAATTCAACATTTCCTGGTGATAATTGTAATATCTTTAGAACACTACCCAGAAGTTCTAATAGTTTTTCAATTCTACCTGTAACACTTGAAGATGTTGATAATATCATTGGTAATCTGAAAATTCATAAATCAACTGGTTATGTTAATGTTACTCCCAAATCAATTGTAGGTGTAAGCAGATAATTGCGCCAATTTTAACAAATATATTTAATAATATGATATGTTCGTCAAACTTTCCGGATTGCTTAAAAATCTCTAAAATAGTTCCAATTCCTAAAATTTTAAATGCATTTTCAGTAAACAATTTTCGTCCAGTTGCTGTTCTCTCAACTATTGAAAAAATATTTGAAAAACTAATTTACCAAAAGCTCTTATTGTATTTCGATGATAATACAGTAGTTTTGACTTAGCTGCACAACCAACTTCTGCACGAATTTTTGTGCAGGTAAGCCAAAAGCGCTGCTAACTCAAATTGGTTACCTGCCTTAAAGTGCAGGTAAACTAAATTGTTGAAAACTGCAAAGACCAGATATGATTTAATTTATTTTTATTAATTGTTTATTTCATATAATAGAATTTATATAAAAAACAACAAAACGAAAATAAAAAAAACATTCATAAAAAATTTTATAAGGTTTTTACATACAAATTTATGTAGGTACAAGCGTTAACTAACCAAACTAACTAAGTAAGCAAAACATAAGAGGCAGCTAACGGCGATCTTTTGTATGAAAATAATGTACAACTGCCAAAAACATGAGGCACTTATTTTAAATGCACAGGTATACACAGTGCACTTAATGAAGGCAATTGCATACGTAATTTTGTAAAATAACAACGAAACCAAAATTTTGTGCAGTTATGTGAAAAGTGCACGTAAGTAAAAGGCAGTTAAATCAAAACTACTGTAACTACATTTATAAATTTCAGTTTGGATTTAAAAAAGGTTGTGGAACCGATGAAGCGGTGGCGAATGTTGTGAATTTTATATGTAATGGACTGGACCAGGGTTCTAAGGGAGTGGCAGGTCTGTTCCTGGACTTCACTAAAGCTTTCGATCTAGTTGATCATGGAATATTGATACAGAAATTAAGATATTATGGTGTAGCTGGAAGAGACATAACATTTTTTGAAAGTTATTTTAAAAACCGTAAGCAGTTTGTTCAAATAAACAATACAAAAACTAATATGTTGAATGTCGAGTATGGTGTGCCGCAAGGAAGCTGCTTAGGACCGTTACTATTTTCAATATATCTAAATGACATCAGTAACTTATTTCTTAATGGTCAATTGTATATGTTTGCAGATGATGTGTGCCTTTTTTACCCGTATAAATACGATTTGGTTTTAAAAACATATATGGAACGAGATGTATCTTTGATAATAGAATTTGCTCGGGTTAACAAGTTAGTTATAAACGCAGATAAGACAAAACTTGTTCGATTTAGCCCACATTCACAAGCGTCATATAGTTGCTTCAATATCAATATTGATGGTAAACCAATTTATAAAACCTAAGCTGTTAAATATTTAGGAATTACGTTGCAAAGCAACCTTTCTTGGGATTCTCATATTTGTGAGGTGAAAAGTAAGATTGCTCCAGCCATTGGAATATTGTATAAATTGAAATACAGACTTAATAAAGAGACTAAGTTACTCTTGTATTAAGCTCTAATACAGAGTCATTTGAATTATATGGCAATTATTTATGGTTACAAAAATACAACCGTTCTAAAAACGCTGCAAAGTATGCAGAATAAAGCTTTGAAAATAGTTTACAATCTGCCTTTAACCTTTTTAACATTATCCCTTTATAGGGATGTTTGCAAATCTATTTTACCGATCCATGCGTTGTACGAATATCAATTATTAATGTATATATTTAAATCATTACACAACATAGGTTATCATACTGTACATTTTCATCAAAATCAATCTGTTTTTAATACCAGAAATCAACAAAATCTAAGAACAGCAAGATGCAGACTGGAAACTACTAAGCAACGTATTGAATATATGGGTACCAATGCATTTAAGAACCATGAATAGAATATGGCAAGTCATACGACATTTTTTCCATTAGAACAACTATTTCTACGTGTACAATCATACAACAACAGTTGTTTTTGGCGTATGGTGGCAAGAAAAAAATAAAGCAAAGTTAAAAGATTTTAAACAAAATCAACTGTTGTAAAACGCCAATTTTGACATACATACGGGTTTACACTTGAGTCAAAAATCTGATATATCGCTTGACAAAAACATGTCGTGTAGAAGTAGCTATAAACAGTAGCTTCTTTATGTAAATTTAAGTTTTTTAAATTTTTTGTTTCATTATTTTCATATCATGTTATATATCATTAAAAAGCTTATTGAAAAAGGCCCAATCCAGCGCAGAAATAATTACTTCCAGCGCAAAAATAATTACTTATAATATAATGTATTAAATGCAAAATAACAGTTTTTTACTGATTTTTGTATTTCAACCTACCTTAAATTTGAGAATGAATTATATTTTTTTACACCGCAGATCACTCTAAAAAAATATGGAGTTTGATACCCATATTGCCTATATTTGAGCAACCCTGCCACCATAATGCAAAATATAGGGTTTCGGAAAAAGCCCGACAAAAGTCGAAGTAGCTGGAATATCGACAAAAAGAAAAAAACACATGTACGCTTAAACTTAAGCATCAATATATGTGAATTTGACAGTCGTACTACTATACATGACCATATAAAGCCCCTAAAATTCTCACTGTTTTTACAATAACAGCTATGCGACAACAAAACAGTACCGAAAAAGGTACCAGGAGATGGCTTTTGAAAATATATACCTACCGGAAATTATATAACATTTATATATAGTTTCGTTGGATCAAATGCCAAAAAAAAATTAGAAAAAAACAAAACAATGGGTAATTTTTTACTCCACTTTTTTAACTTTTTAAATCCCCATCATTAGACACCCCTGCCTTAGAATATTTTTCTCTACAATATATCCAAATTTTATCAAAATCGAAGAATATCTCATGAAAGACCTTCCTGTTGTAAGAATTAATTATTTTTATGAATTATTTTTAACATTCTATAGATTTTTTTGTTCAATATAGGAAAATAAAAAAGATTCTATATGAAATAATTATATGGTACAAAATTACATAAAGTTAAAACTAACTTAAAATTTCGAAAAACTTAAGACAATTTGTAGAAAACTAATTTAATTATAACTCCTTGTAGTCTCTAGAACTAAATACAACTAAATTTAAGGGCTCTGCGATTTACATGGGGTACATTTGTGAATTTTCAAAAAAAAATCTTAATTACATAAATTTTAACCTGTATTTATTTTTTAACTTATTTATATTTATTTTCATTAAATATGTTTTTAAAAAGTCAGTATGAAGGGGCATTTGGATGAAATCTAAAATTGTACCCACAAATTTTCAATCCAAAATCGTTTTAAATCTTTAAATACAAACAAAACAAGCGTCAAATAAAAGTTCTAACATATGCCATCTAAGTAAATGGAAAAAAATTAAATGTAAATTACTGCTAAGTAGGCACTTTTTTTTTTTTAAATTCATGTCAATAAAATCTTATATTATTGTAAATATTCAAAAGTGAAGAAATTCAAAATGAAAGTGTCTATGACATGCTTGGACGGTATCGAAGTGTTACATCATTTCCTTAAGGAACAAGTACCACGCAGCACAATATATTCCATATTCAAACGGTTTGAAAATGGAGTGACATAAAACGGGATAAAAAAGAAAGGACGTCAAAAAAATGTAAAACTCGACCGTTAATCAAATTGGGCATAAAATCTTAAGTTGGGCAGAAAATTTCGCGTTCCCAAGAAAACAATTCGCACAAACTTAATCCAAAAATTGTCAGAAATACCAAACAAAATGCAGACAACTGAGAAAAAACTAGCGTGGGCAGCCATTTCGGCAAAAGATATATCACATCTTTACATCCAGGACTCAGAAGCTATGGCTGTAAATGCGGATGTTTACATTAACAAATGTTTAGTAAAACTGAAAAAATTTATCAGAGACAGACACTCTAAAGACGATATATTATTTCGGCCATATTTAGTTTGCTGTTATTATGACAAAAAAAGACGTTAGAATGGCTTAATGCAAAAACATACCTTTTGTACCGAAATGCGCAAAACGTCTAAAAAGCACGTCCAATTGAGGACTTTTTGGGGTCTTTTATGCCAGAAGGTGTATAAAAATGGTTGGAAAGCGAAATGCAGTGAAGAATTTAAGAACAAAATTAAAAGCAGTTAGAAAAAATTGACAAAAATGTCGTCCAAAGCATGATTGGAGGTATCAAGCATAAAATACTCCAAATAGAAGATCGCGGTCCGTTGGCTGTGTTATAAATAAAAATAAATAAATATTGTTATTTTATTTTTTTATTTTTATTTATTTGAAAATTAGTTATAAACTAGCACAACAATATTGATATCTTATAAATGACAGTGCTAGTAGTGTAAATATATACAATTTGAATAGATAATTAAATATAACAATTTTAAGAAAAACAAAAAGTTAAATAGGAAAACAAAATTATAATTTTAAGAATGAATTATTAAATGAAATATAAAATTAGTGTAATTAAAGTTAAGAAAATCAATTTGATAATGACAAAGTTTACGAGTTTATGACAAGTTAAAAAGATTTTGTAACTCCTTTTTAAACTGCAATGCATTGCTTATGGTTTGAATTCTGTAGGGAAGTTTGTTCCAAAGACTATCTGTTGAAATGAAGAATTGTCTCTTTGACATTAAAGTTTTATGTTTTTTCTGGATAATTCTTTTCCCACGGGGTAACCCACTTAATTTCATTTTGGAGAAGAGGTAGCTTGGCTGTTCAGTATAAATTATTTTGTGCAAAAATAGTAGACTCCTGAAGTTTAGTATATCACGAAAACTCATATTAAATAAGCGATAAGAGAAAAGATATGCTTGCACGACGGCTCTTGTTCAGTGTTGCCAGGTATGTTGAGCATAAAATCGTCAAATTTTCCAATAAAAATCGTCAAAATCGTCATTATATTTTGAAAAATCGTCAAAAAGTCGTCAAAACAAAAAATATTTGTTACAAGTGGGATAAAGTTTGAATAAAAAAAATAGTAATAATGTAATTCACATTTCAAGTGCTCATGTACTATCGGTGTAATATAATACGATTTTTTAAACTTTTCTGTAATTTAAACTTCGAAAATCATGATATTTTATAACGATAGCACTTTACCACTTTAACTGTTAATTCCTTCTACATAATTCTGTAAACACCACTTCAGTAGCACAATTTTTAAATCCTAATTTTTTTTACATAGTTTAGAAATTCTTAAACAATGTTATTTTCTTTAATTATTAAATTTGGACTTCCATTAACGAATTAAAGTTTCAAATTGCATTATCTGAATATCTGAAGTTTCACTTTGGAACACTTTATTTATATTATTATTAGGCCTGTTTTTTAAGTACTTGATTTATTTTTGAACTTATAAATCAGAATATTCAAACTCGATGTTTGTTTCGCATAAACTTGGATGTTTTTTTTTAATTTAAAAAATATTTTATTTTTATCTCAATCTTACACTAATTAAATTTTATAAAAATATAAATATTAAAAAAAGCAGGGTTGGCATTCAATAACTGTTCATAGAAACGATTGGATATCACAGTAACATTAATAGCGGAATGGAAATTTAAAAAAAGCGATTCCATTAAAGACATGTTTCTTCTTATGTAAACGGTTTTAGCTTTCTATTTAACCAGTTCGATTTTGAAAAATCTTGAACTAGTTAAAGTCAAAATAACGCTAAAATACCGAAACGACGATTTATAATGTTATTTTGTTGATGTAACAAAATTTAATGGATAGAATTTTGAAATGAACCCTGTAAAGACACATGCTACTATTGGAATCGTAGCTTTAAAACGTTCATAACGGCATTGGTGTGGCCGTGGCAGGCAACTGACATTGAAAAGGTAGTGTTTGCCAACCATGAAAAAAGTGAGCACATACTCAGGGAGCACACATTCTGCTGTAAATATTTGGCGTTGTTTCAGTTGTAATACTGTATCTTTATTTTTAAGTGAAAAAACAATAATTTGTAGAAGAAATTTAATTTTTGAATACAATTGTAGTTCATTTAAAAAACAAACCACATTAAATTACAGTATTATGATTTTACATTCATTTTATACAGTATTTTTTTTTTATTTAAAAAAATAAAACAAATTAATGTTTGATTATTTTTTACAGCACTGACTGAACGCCTCATTAATAATAATTGTAGTTAATTTTTTGAACAGTAAAAAACAACTGACTATGTTAGTTGAATTTACTAAAATGAAGTCGTTCTTTTTTCAAGTGAAATTTCATTTGTTTTTAGCTACATTTGAAGTGGTATTTACCTTTATTAAGTGCAGAAAATAAATTAAAATAAACCTAACATTAATCCATAAAATAACTTTTTTGCTAAACTTTCAATAAAAAATTGTTTTTAATTTTAAAGAAATAATAAAATCCAAAAATAGATCCGGTGATTTTTTAATACATAATAGCAAATAAACATGTTTTGCTGACATATTAAACGATGATTCATTTGAACTTACCGCAGTGTTATTCCTTCACAAACTAAATTGTACAAAACAAAAATGTAGCAAAGAGCCACTGTTTGTTATGTTTCTACCCAAATGGAATAACGGTTTTTTTTTTTTATAAAAAAAACTTAACGAATCCAAATACTGCAGTTAGATCAATGTATAAAGAGGAATACAAAAAATTTATAAAAACATGCCAACAACAATGCATGTACATAAAAACGTTATAAATTGAACAATATTATTAAGGGTCATCACAGACCACCAAAACAAAGGCAAATAATAATAATAATTTTGAACATTTAAATCAACAAATAAACTATGCAAATAAATATGAGCCAATTTGCGACAAAAGACGTTAAGTATCAACTATTATTATTGTTATTTCTATGTGGTAGCAAAAACTTTTAAATATTTTAGAAACAATTCATAACTTCGTAGGTAAACTTATAATTATTTCGTCCACTGTACGTACAAGTTGCCATAAGAAGTAGTAAGCAGCTAGTTAGAATATATTTTACTATTTTTTGTGCATATCGAAATAATGGGATTTAGTTGTTTTTTGTATTTATTATATTTTATTGTTACTATTTTATTTGCAAAATTCATAATTTTTTCTTCTTCTATTATTAGTTTAAACTGCTACAAAGAGGTCCGTCTAATGATGGATCATGTCTATCAATCTGTTTGTAATGCCAATTCAAATCAAGAATTTCCCCAACAAATTTGCAATAAGCAGGAGTTAAGCGTGAATGCGCAGATTATGAAAATTGTTGGAATGGCGGTTCAAATAAAGGATCCTATTTTACACGTTTGCGTATACGAATGGCTAATGGTACATGACATGCTTTCCGAGCTCTTATCATTAACAGAACAATCATTAGGCGAATTCTTACGAAGAAATGTAGTGCGAAATCCTGATAATTTGAATTTGATTGATCTGTTATGGAAATATTATGAGAAAAATGGACATCACTCACAAGCAGCTCGAATTCTAGATAATTTAGCATCAACACAAAGTGATGGTATTCCACTGGAGCAGAGAATTGAATATCTGGCTAGAGCTGTAATGTGTATGCGAAATGATGGTGTTGGATACTCAATTACAAATGGTGTTTTGCTCAAGGAACTCGAAGACAAGGTATGACTATAAATATCAGTGTAATTTTCGCATACTCGCTTAAGTCGACTTATGTTGTGGTGCAAAAGTGGGCCATTGTTTCAAAATTAAAACGCAAGATGTATTTATTCTCGGAATATTTTGGAAAAATGAATTTAATTAGGTATAAAGGTTTGGAATTAGGTCCTTTTCATAGTCATAGAGGTCCAACATTTTCGTCCCCCTATATCTTTTACAATCTCAAATCTCTTTTGCACCAAGACTTCGATTAACTAAAAACTGTACTTTTATTACAAAACTATTAAATTTTTTATTATAAAATAAATATATATTGTAGGGCAACTAAGAACATTTTCAGTCAACAACGAAATTAAATTTATCATTTAAAGTGATTAGGATAATTGTTAGAAATGATATCCTTAATATGCGTCTTCAGATCAAAATGTTTCAAATTTGTTAAATTGAAAGGGAAATGTGTGCTAGTAATATTAAATTATTGTTTCTTTAATAAAACCTACCCGATGAAAAAAGTTTCTGTATACTTATACATATACTACTTGATATCATTTTATAATGTTTTTTTTTATTAAAGTACTAAAAAACAATGTTATAATTTTTAGATTTTAAAACAGCGAACATATAGACTAAAGAATAACTAATGTACTCAACATCTGTTAAATTATATATGACAATTTTATTTTTATTTTTTAGTATACTTATGTATAACAAAATTTTGTGTTAATTATGCAAAACTTATGCAGAGAATACATAATTACATGGGAAAAATGTAAACAAGATTAAAAAATTAATTAAAAATAGTTCCCTATATTACTTATGTTACTGAAAAATTGTTACGTTTCCATTAGTTTTGATTAAATCTATATATATAAAAGAATAACGTTATTCACACACTCACTCACTCACTGACTCAACATCACCCAGCCTATACCGCTGATGGGGCAATAAGGGGAAAAGTCTCCCACTTGTGTTATTCACTCACTGACACCCGCCTATACCGCTAGAGCTAGGAACTTAAACTTTGGCATGGAGAACCATTATCCAGCATAGACGTCGGACTAGAAACGTGCTGAAATGGGGGCTAACTAATAGGGAAAAAATCTCCACTTGGCGGCCTGGCCAAGCCGCTGAAGCTAGGAAATTAATTAAACTGATTTTTGGAAATTCCTACGGGGAGGGCAGTAAGGGAAAAAGTCTCCCCCTCCGGGCCTGGCAAAACCGCTGAAGCTAGGGACTTGAAATTTGGTATGTGGGTTCCTAATCAGGATTATACATCTATATAGAGCGGATTTTTTGGAAATTCCATTGGAGAGTGGCATAAAGGTTAAAAGTCTATTGCATACAATGAAGCAGTAAAGAATTTATACAATGAAGCATTAATTAATGCCTACGAAGGCATGAATGTATTGCTTCTTAGAACACATGAAAGAAGCGCTTTTTACCTGCCTAATAGAGTGGGACATCGCAAACAAAAATCATGCCTTCTGGATTTGCTTTGGAAGCGCTCGGTAGTTAAATAATGCCTTCCAGAACTGCTTCTTGGTACTTTTTGGATTTATGTCCAGAAACGTGGTAAAAATCGAGGTTACCGATCACGAGAAGTAGGGCTAAAAGGTTGAAAAAGTCTCCCCTTGGCGGCCTTGACAAACCGCCGAAGCTAGGAACTTAAAATATCGTAAGTGGTTTTCTTATCAGGAGTAGACATCTGTATAGAGCGGATATTTGTATTGACGGGATTTTGGAATTTCCCACGAGGGCCAACAAGGGAAAAGTCTTACATTTTTGCTTAATCAGGAGTAGACATCTGTGTAGAGCGGATTTTTGTAAATTCGGTATGTGGGTACCTAACACGAGTAGGCATTACGGATAGTGACAAAAATGCTAAAAGTACCCGCTTGGCAGCCTGCACAAACCAATTTGACCAGAAATTTGCGGTTTAAAATTAATGTTCAGATCGTGGTAAAAACAATGGTTAAAGAATGTAAATCTATGCCTTCTTTAACCGCCTAAGGGAGTATATTGATATATGGTATGTGGTTTCCTGATCCCTCGAATACATCACCTTAGAGGAGATTTTTGGCAATTCCTACGGGGAGGGCCAAAAAGGGGTATGGTCTGACCCTTGACGGCCTGATATTTGGTGTGTGGGTCTTTAATGCAAAAAAATTTTCAATTTAAATAATATGTTCATTGGGATATGTCCTTAATTACTGTTAGAGTTCTTTAAGAATTTTCACGAGGAACGTAATACAAATTGTGGTGCAAAGGCGAAAAAATAAAATTTTACAAGTTTGTTCTTTTATCCTCTTAAACGAAATTTTTGGAGATTCCTTCTAGGACAGATGAAAGTATCCCCACCTATACCCTTTTAGGGAGAAACCTAAATTTGAAATATTTTTTCACTGTTGTATGGGCTAATTCACTTAAAAGTTATATTTTGGAACTTTTGAAAAGGACAGTGTCAAATGCGGGTTTATTTGGGGAAATGTCTTCTCCTAAAAGCCGCTAAAGTAATGATCTTAAAATTTGGTTTGTCAATGCAAACAGCATAAACCGTTGAATCTAGGAACTTGTAATTTGATGCAGTCAACCGTTAGAAAAATTAATTAAAATTAAAAAATGTTTACAGGGAGGGACAAAAAGAGGAAGTCTTCCCCTTAACGTCGTGCACAAAAAATTTAGGGAAAAGTCTGAAATTTAAAATATTTTTTTTTAGGTATGTGTTAATTTATTGAATATATCTTTTGGGTTTTTATAAAATCCGGTAACAAAGTATCGGGCTTTTAAGCTCGTTTATTATATTTGTACCGGCGGTAACGACGTCGAACAGACCTATTTATTAAATAGCAATAAAAGTTGTTAGTTCTTTAATAAAAGTACAGTTTTTAGTTAATCGGAGTTTTGGTGCAAAAGTGAGGCTTTACAATTTAAAATTGTAAAAGATATATGATGGGACAAAAGGTTGGGAAATTTTTAAACAAAATGGTAATAGCTTACGTTATTTTAAGCCAAATGATCAAAAATTACACTATGTGACAAAATGCACCACTTAAGTCGAAAACACCAGTGAAAACGGCTGATTCTAAATTATTACGAAATGCTGATTACGATGGAGGAATTCATTTTTCAATGTATTCTTCAGTTTTTTCAAAAAACTTGTTAAAAAATTAAAACCAAAAGTGTATTTTTCGACCTTTTATCATAAATTATGACGTAAGCAAGAAAATATGAAATAACAAACAAAAATTGGAAGCATTGTAATAATTCAAATCAAAAATATTACATTTTTAACATATCATTGTTTGTGTAAAGGCTAGAATTTCTAGTCATAATACACTGTGAAGTTATTGTTTATTAACCCATTTTATATCACACATCGATCCCGAATGAATTTTTTTACGAAATTTGGTAGAAAGATGTAATGGTGTCTAAATATTCTTTTTCTGAAGTTTTTGCACACTTATTGCGCACTCTAGCGGAGCTATTCGCAATTCAAATTCAAACTTTCACGCTTTGTATGTACCTAACGGGTTAAGATTTTCCTTTTAATTATAATTTTTATTTGTTCTTAAAGCAAATATCTATCAAATTATAACACGCAATTCGATCTATCAATTTTCACGATTTTTGAAAAATATTGGTGTTTTTAGACAGTTTTTTAAAATTGTAATATGGCAACACTGGCGAATCAATTTTTATATTTTAATTGTTTGTTGAAATAAAATACTAGATTATTTTTTACATTTAAAAATGAAATGAAGTAATTTTCTGAATACTAAAGTTTTTACAAGGTCGGAAATTCCTTGATACTATCTTTTAATTTTACATAAAAAGTACGTACTGCATAACAAATTTTTCTCATTCAAGAAATTCTCCTATACGTCCTTAACCAAACTTTTATAAATTCATAATTTTTTAAAAAAGTGCTATAAAAAACTCAAAAATTGTATTTTTGAGTTGAAGCTGAACTTCGGCCATAATATCAATGTTTGGCCGAAGCCGAACTTTTAGTTTTAATAAAAAAAAAATATAAATTGTTTTTTTAGATCAATAAATTTAAACAAAAAGTTACTAAACATAAACAAAAATAAAAATTCATAGGTATAATTTTTTAAAAATTCATATTTGGAAAATAGTTGTACTATTTTAAGTACAAAAAAAGAATAAAATATTTGTACTATATTTTATAGTCAAAGAAAAATAGTTGATCGGTTTTTAAGTTGATATAGAAAAAAAACTTAAACTTTAATATTTAAAATTAAAAAGTTTGATATTGTAATGACAGAAAAGTAATTTTTCCGCATTTACACCAATGTGAATTGCTTCGTCTATCAGACTAGAACTAGCTACACTAGTTGGTGGGGCTGATAAATATTTTATTGCTACAGCTTTTAAATTTGAAAATGGACTTGAATTCCAATACTCAAATATATTTATATTTCTGAGACTTAAAGGCTCCGTAATAAACATTTTAATTTCTTTTTCAATAAAATTTTCATTTGGTTCTGCTACTTCTAAGTCGGGTTGTGCATCATGTCTATCACAAATTGATGAACCTTTTATTCTCTTTTTACGATTACTTACCACTCGAAATTAATTGCAAAATATAAAAGTAAACGGTTTTTTAAATTATATCGCATTAAATTTGATTATTTACTTATAAGTCTTGTAGGTATATTTCTGGAATTTTTAACCCTCCATCCCATAGTGCAGGAGGGTATATATCACTTTGTCAAATGTTTGTAATTCTTTTAAAAAAAATCTGGGACCCCATAAACTATATATATTCTTGATCAGCATGAATAGAGAAGTCGATATAGCCATGTCCGTCTGTCTGTGTTAATACAAAATTCTCTGCCAATACAGAAGAGGTGTTGCTAATTTTCAGTCAAATTGTTTGTTGATATCATGAGCAGTTTCCTAGTGAAAATGATCAAAATCGGTTAACGCGTTCAAAAGTTATGAGTGAAAATGTGGGAATACCTCTTAAAATTTTGAATCAAATTTTAAAATATTCTATTTATTTCATCATACATACGTACATTCAATGCTTATACACAAGAATATACGCAATCAGGGATGGCAGTCAATATCGCTAAAATACTGTGTCCAATTCAAACCCCTTATAACTGACTATCGTTATCCCAAAAATACCGTTACCGAAAAACTTGAAATACCGTTACCGATATAATTAAAAATCAATATCTTAAAATACCGTTACCGAAATAATTGAAATACCATTATCCGTAAAATACCGTTACCGATATAATTAAAATATAATACCATAAAAATACCGTTACCGAAATAATCTACCAATATCTGAAAAAAACTTCTTTAAATATATATATTTTCCGAAAGTATGATCATAAACTAGAAAGTCATTAAAACTCGGGCATAATGGGGCTAAAAATTGTGGTGTGCATTAACATTACCTGAATAACTTAAATAACGTTACCCTTAAAATGCCGTTACCAAAATAACTGAAAAATCTTTTCCCTAAAATAAAGTTACCGAAATAACTAAAATGTAACGTTATTTTATATCTAAACTACCGTTAGCGAAATAAATAAAATACCGTTAACGCTAAAAGCCCGCAACCGAAATTACTGAAATATAGTTACCCCTAAAATAACGTTACCGAAATAAAAGAAAATAGCGTTAACCAGACCAATAACCATATAGAATCGGTTACCATCCGTGGTCATAATCAACACGCACAAAAACAAAAAACCCACAAAATATTGTTGTTGTTTTTTTCTTTTGTAATACAGGGTGGTTCATAAATGCCACTACAAAACAAAAACGCAATAACTTTCTGAGTTATTAATCGGTTCCAATTTTTTTATTGTTTCATTGCTTCGTCTTTCAATTTAAGGAATTGAAAAAAATTTATGTATTGAAAAAAAGTTATTTGATTTTCTTAATATAGCAATATTTATCAGCCACCCTGTATCTATGTAGGTTTTATAAATGGTATGTATGTATGTATGTTTAGTAGCAATCGCATGCAGTGTTGCCGGGTTTGACGATTTGTCGTCATTTTGACGATATTTAATACCCAAAATAACTAAATGATGATTCTATGATTTTTGCTGCCAACAAAATTACGAATTTTTGGCAAAAGTTTAATATATCAGCAAAACATATTTATTTGTCACTGGATCTATTTTTCGATTTATATTATTATCGATTTATATTATTTGAAAAAATACCAGTTTCATTCTTTTTTGTGACTCGAAAACACTCTAAACACATAAAATATATATTTTTTTAATTTTTTTAAAAACTTAATTTTATTACACTTTTTGTTTGTTTTATTTGATGTATAGTATAAACATATGTGTCGTAATGTAAATGGGTATTTAATAATTATTTCATTATGTATGTCTCCGCAAGCGTGTTTGTAAAAATAATTCCCCATCCCATAGTGCGGAGGGTATATACACTTTAAAATGTTTGTAATTCTTTAAAAAAAAAATTGGGATAAACCCTCAAAATATTATTGTTGTTTTTTTTTGTTTTGTAATACAGGGTGGCTGATAAATGCCACTACAAAAAAAAAGTAATAACTTTTTTTCTGAGTTATTAATCGGTTCAATTTTTTTTTTTTTGGTTTCGTTGATTCGTATTTTAATTTAAGGAAAATGAACGAATAGGGTAATGAAACTAACATTATGATTGTGCGCCACTACAATGCTTTGGAGGCTGGCGTTTCCGCATAAACAAACTTAACGGTCACATTAGGCGGCACTCCTCCGCTCAGATTGGGCTCGTAAATTATTTTGTCAATCGTGGGACAATCATTAGGACGCCTTTTAATCAAAATTTCTCAGTTCGAATGTAAGAAACAATTGTTGCCATAGTTGCCGCAATACAAGTCAATTCTAGAGTTTCGACATGGAATATTTTTGCTCATATATTTATCACCAGACAGTCAATACGGACAGTTCTGCTTAAGGATTTTCATTTCTCTCCTTTAAAAAACTCAAATAACAAGCTATTGAACGCAGTAGACTTGCCCCTTAGCTTGGAATTTTCTCTGTAATTTGCACGGAATTTCGCTTGCATTTGATGTCATCAGGCGTGTTAGTCATTTTAATTAAATTGTTGCTTAAAAGCCATTAAAAATACTTAATAAAAATGTATGGCTTTTCAAATGTAAAAACAAAGAAATATTTGTATGAATTGAAAAAAAAACGTTATTTTAATTTCTTACTGTAGCAATATGCATCAGCCACCCTGTATGTATGTATGTATGAAGGTTTTTATAACTGGTATGTATGTATGTATGCATTAGAAGCAATCACATGCAGTGTTGCCAGGTTTGACGATTTATAGTCATTTTGACGATATTTAATACCCAAAATAACTAAATGACTATTGGACGATTTTTGCTTCCAAAAAATTTACGAATTTTTGACAAAGGTGTAATATGTCAGCAAAACATGTTAATTTGTCACCGGATCTGTTTTTGGATTTATATAATTTGAAAAAATACCAGTTTCTTTAATTTTTTGTGTCTCGAAAACACTCTAAACACACAAAATATTTTCTTTTTTAATTTTTTGACAAAATATTATTTCATTATTAATAATTATTTCATTATGTATGTCTCAGCAAGCGCATTTTTTATAAAACTTTTTTTAATTCGCGTATGCTTTTTAAACCCTAAATTCACTAAAACTAATTCACTAAAACACTAATTTCCCTCTAAAATTCAATAAAAATAAAAATTGCAAAATGGAGCTTTGTTATAAAGAATTCATTTTATTTAAATTGTTTGTCTCGTCAACCAGCCTCCATACAAATGATGTCTGATATAACGAACTTCTTATATCCACAGATTTCATAAATACTTCAATTTGCATTTCCCTTTAATTCTGTCCAATTCGACTGAATATATGTAACTGAAACGATTGCCACTTAAACTATGTTAATGTAGTATTTACAAAACAGTTCAAAAGTTTCTACGTAATCCCCTTCTTGGACCCCTAAATGTTTTTTAAAAGTCCATGTGAAAAAAGCATAACTTTGCTTAAAATGTAATATTAAATTCCTGTCAGTGCATGCAAACGATTTCTCAACTCTTTCCACAGTTTTTATCAATTCTGTAAATTGTCACTACTGATTTCAAAACCAACTATTATCCAAAAAAAACTTCCTTCATTGAGAACAAACCTGCAGAATAACTTTGAACATTAATTTGCGTTTCAGTGAAAAATAAGATGAACAACATTTAAAGTTTTTATTAATATTATATTTAAATATAATATTCCTAGTATGTTAAGATCAAATCGGTATGTTTTTGCTAAAATTAAAGTGTTTTTGTATTTTATACAATTCATTTTCGTTACATTGCTAAGAGCCTATTTTGTGGCTTTTTTCTACTAAAATCCGGGGGATTTGTTTTATAGAAAAATAATTATTTCAGTGCTACATTATATGTATGTAAATATTTCATGTACGGATAATATTATTTTCTACAAATATTGATTACTTTGAGACATCGATTTGTGCTTTTCCCCTATTTCAAGTGTTATAAGCAAACTGCATTTAATTATTGCAATAAGCTGAGTTTATTTTTGTCTACATAACCCTCGTTAATCGAGTGTTAGATTTTTTTCTACTAAAATCGTTTCATTTACAAAACAAAAGTTTTTTTCTTAAGAATATTTTTTTCTACTATTTTTTTTTATAAACTTCCCTTCACAATTTAAAAGGTGGAGCCAGTTATTCTTCAAATTTTGTCCTTTCTCAATTACAATCATGTAGATATTAAATTAAATTACTAATTCACAATATATTATTTTTAAAACTATTTTTTTCTTATTACTGTCCCTTTAAACCTATCCCTTTATAACTTAATAGATGGCGCTATTGACAATTTTCCCAATTGGACGTTTCCATCAATTGCAATTGGATTCTTAAAAGAATATTAATTGGATTTTAAATCTCAATTCAAATATATATTTAATATCATAGAAATTAAACATAGCGATTTCAGCGCCTGAATATCGAGGATTTTTTAATAGCAAAGACACAAACTATATGTATTGAATTGTGTAAATCTTTATCTGTATTTATATACAGTACAATTCGCTTTTAAAGATAATTGATACAACATTTTTTTCTTCACCCCAAATACATTATATATATATATTGTTGTATATATATTGTTTGCACTTTCACTGGCTAATTCAAACAATGAGATGGAGGGTATCCAAAAATTCGGCACAGCCGAATTTAATCTTTTTTATACCAAATTCGGCACATCGGACTTTAATGCTTCCACTTGTTTTTTTTAAACTCTTTTGGCTTTTTGAAATTTTTTCACACACATACATTAATATTTAAGTATCGTTGTTGTTTTTTTTTTGGTATTCTATTTTATGTAGTTTTTTTTGTAAATTCTGAAAAGTAAATATAACCACAGTTGTTTTTTATTTGTGCTTTTCATTAAAAATTCATAAAAATTTCGGTCGAACTTCACTTTTTGGCAGAACTCCGAAGCCGAATACTCAGTCGGACACTATTAATTATATGGAAACCCTGGAACAATAGCTTTCATTTCATTTTTAATATTTGTAAAATAAAGACCTCAAATTTTCACAGGCTTTTTACTGCGTTATTATATCTCACTCCTATTCAACATTATCGGGCCATAAAAGTAGTTGCTTTAAAGCAACGCCAGTGTAAAATGGGTTAAAAAGCTTTCTGACTATAGCATTAGGGCCATAAGTCAGGTTGCCGTACTCTGCAATTTTCAAACATTTTAATTTTAAATTCAAAAAAAAAAATTAAAACCAAAAGTTTATTTTTCAATCTTTTATCATAAATTATGACGTTAGCAATATTATTCAAGTTCAAGATCATTTTTTGTTTTGTTAAACAAAAAAAAAAAAAAAAACGTACAATGTTATTCAATAATTAAAAATGTCTTCATCATCATAATTTTATTTTAGATAAAACCCGAATTTCGAAGTAAGATATTATGCGAAAATAACACCGATAAAATAACGTTTGTACAAAAATTATTTCATCTAGATATTTTTTTTTTCAATTTTATTTTAGCTTGAAATAGCACGAGTTCAAAAAACTGTATTAGACGCCGTATCGGCTTTAGCACCGACCAGAAGTGATGCTGGTAAAGCAGTTGAAAATCTAAATAAAATTTTATACGATATTACCCAACTCTATGAAAACTTTGCCGATCCGTTTGATTTATGGGAATGTAAACTAACTATTCTCAACTGTTCACATCATAATGATCCCTTGCTTATTGAATCGGTTTGGGGTCAAATAATCAATAAATCTGTGGAAGGTTCTGGTTCAGTACAGGAGCGTAGTACTCTACTATTTTCGAAAATCGAAACACTATTTAAAGAATTTGGTGAATCAGGACATTGTTTTCCACTGGCGTTTATTATAAGGGAATTGGAAATCAAGGCATGTCAATTGCGTTTGTCCGAAGGTATTGTACCAGACAAATTGGTTGCCATGAACATTGATGTAGAACTTCTTATGGAATATTATTCAAGGTAAGGTATTGCAAAATCTAGACAACATAAACAAGTGAAAAATGTCCCTACAACCAGTTCTGAAAACTTGTTCTACAACAAAAATGTATAAATGTTAGTAGTTTATTTTATTTATTTACAAGTTTGTGTGATTAAAGGGTGATTTTTTAGCAACACTGTTTTTGGCAGCTCAGCTGCATCCGCCAGTGTTTCGGCGCCGTTCGCAGTTTGGGTGTAAAACCTTTTAATATACAGCTGGTGCAGGAATTGAAGCCACACGACCTACCACAACGGCAAACTTTTGGTAAATGGGCGCTGGCAAAAGTTGGATGAAGATCCACTTTTTTATCGGAAAATTGTGTTCAGCGACGAAGCTCATTTCTGGTTGAATGGATACGTGTACAAGCAAAATTGCCGTATTTGGTGTGAAGAGCAGCCAGAAGCATTGCAAGAACTGCCAATGCATCCCGAAAAATGCACTGTTTGGTGTGGATTATGGGCCGGTGGCATCATTGGACCGTACTTTTTCAAGGACGACGAAGGCAGGAAATTTACTGGGAATGGAGAGCGCTACCGCGCGATGATTACAATTTTTGTTTGCCCAACATGCAAGAGCTGGACTTGGGTGGCATATGGTTTCAACAAGACGGTGCCACATGCCACACAGCACGTGAAACAATGAGAGGCGAGTTCGGTGAACAGTTTATTTCACGTTTGGGCCGGTTAATTGGCCGCCTAGATCGTGGGATTTGGCGCCTTTAAGGCCTCATTAGTTTTTACTTTCTGTTGCCGTTCTGTGTCGTTCTGTTCTGTAGGTAATATTTTGTAATTACTTTTTCTGTGAAAGGAATCAGCTGTAAAGAAACTCCAACCAAAAACATTTAAATCAGGGATGATAAATGCGATTTTAAAATAGTACCAACCTGCATATAAAATAGCACCTTTTCGGCATCAAAAGTAAAAAAAAAAAAAATTTAAATAGAAATTAACAAATCTTTCTACCCTCCAAAATGACCAATAACAAATGAAACAACAAAAATATATTAAAAAAAAAAAAATATGTTAAGATGTGAAAACAAAATTTTGAGGTGAAAAACTTTTTTGGCTGTAAAAAAATAAATTGTGTCGTGAAAAACATTTTTGAGGTAACAAAACTATTTTTGAGGTGAAAAAAATTTTTTTTTGTGGAGAAAAAAAAATTTGCGGTGAATTTTAAATATTATTCACCTCTTAGCGTCTGGTGGAAAAATATGACGTTATATTTTATACACCAGACACTACAATGAATTCTAATAATATACAGCGCATTATACACCAATTTGTATGAAAATTTTAGAGGTACTTTCACATTGTCACTCATTACTTTTGAACCGCTGGACCGATTTTGCTCATTTTCAATACCAAACTTTTCGGAAAAATGTACATAAAGCTATGTAAAAATGAGCAGTGCGTACTAAGAAAATTAGCCGATATTGATTTAAAAAATTATTAAAATTTTGAGATTTTTTCTTAAATTCACCAAATTTTTAATATTTTTTGAATGTGCTATTAATATCTTGCTGTATTGAATTAAGTTTCTCACAGTTTTTTGCGAATTCTTGTGATTGGTTGCAAACAAAATTGTTCGTGAACTCATTCGATTTTAAAAACACGCTGCTAATAGTCAATTTCACATTTTTATAAGATTTTTATTATTTACTTTTTTGAAAATCAAAATTAGTTAATAATAATTATAATCCTTAGTGATTGAATTCAATAATTGGTTTAATCGATTACTAAAACTCTAATATAATCATCTGTAATCAGTCGCACTCAGTGAATTCATGTGATTGAATTCACAGCGTTTGGTTCCAAATTAATTCATTGTTCATATGGGACTGCAAATCGAATTAATAATTATTGAATTTTAAAGGGACCAATAAATTCATACATAGAAAAATTTGTAAATCGTACTAAATAAGTCATAGGAGTATCATGGTACATTTGAGGTTCAAATAGTACCATAAAAAGTACTAAAGTACCAACTTTATCATTCCTGATTCAAATATTGAAAAAAAAATTTCACAACAAACCAATACATACGCACTTTAGGCTGTCACTTAACGTTGAATTCTATTTTCAATAGAATTGTCCGCAACAGAACAGAACGAAAAAGTGAAAACTAACCACACATACAGACTTTCAATTGAACAGAAACAAAACAGCTGATTCGTAACAGAACGTACAAACTAATTCTGCCTTTAGACTATTTTTTGTGGATCTATGTTAAGGCTCATGTCTATAGGGACAAGCCCGCAACGGTTGACGCACTGGAAGCCAATATTGAAAAAAAAAAAATAGTTAGATATCGGCCGATATGTTGGAGAGAGTAAGCCAAAATTGGACTCAGCGTATGAACCATTTGAGGCGTAGCCGCGTTAAACATTTACATGAAATCAACTTTAAACATTGAATTATATAGATCGTTCTATCGACTCAAATAAAGATTTCATACATTTCCCAAATTTTTTCTCTTTTTTTATATCAAATCCGAAAGCTCTTAAAAAATTCTCCCTTTACATCAACTATGGAATGATATCTTGTTTAAATATTCCTTAATTTACTACAGGCAAAAAACAATATACTTTTGTTTGCAGGTTATTATATAAATAAAGGGCTTATTGCAAAAACTTCATAGCCACATTTATTGTTTTATGGATTTTCACTCTATTAATGTTAATGTTTGATGGAAGTCTTGCTTAAACACTCATTACAGGTATCTAGAGTATAAACGTCTTACAAAAGTAATATTTTTTGCATTTTTCAACATTTAAAAGGCGAAAACAAACTAAAAATCAAATGTGGCTTGTCACGTTTTTACAATAAGGCATTCATATGTTTACAATGATTCAATTTTTCAAACCTAAACAAAGTAATATTTTCCATTTTTAAATGCTTAGATATTATGTTACACGCAGATGATTCAAATTTTTTAAACCTAACCGACTCACCTTCTATGGAGCAAAAAAGTGTATTTTGTCCACCCCTCAAAATTTACCTTGGTTTGTTTTATGGTGATTCACAAAACATTTGTGTCTATCATTAAGACCCCTTGAGCTGGGTCGTTTTTAAAAACGATTTTTTTTTTAACTCCACTGATATTGTTTATCATATCTCTTTACGAGATTTATCCTTCAAATATTATCTTCAGAACAGAGGTTTAGAGAATTGGTCTATTTATTGTGAGCACAGAAATCGTGCGAAGAGGGTTTTTAGAGTAGCGAAGAGGCGTGCCTATTCAAGTATGTTTCGCGATCTTAATCCTAGGCAAATGTGGGGCTATTTGAGAGGAAATGGTTGTTTGGAAACTTGTAATCGTTTCACTTATGCTAATCCAGACGAGGTTAATGATTATTTTGTTTCATGTCAGATAAATGATGTTCCCAATTCTTTGGACTTTTCAGAGGGTAATTTTGATGATGGTTTTTCATTTCGTTGTGTAAACCAGGGGGAATGATACACAGCATTGAAAATAATTAAATCTAATGCTGCAGGTCATGATTTTTTGCCTTTAAAATTTATTAAATTAATTTTTCCATTTCTTTCCTCCCATATTCTTCGTTTAGTCAATTCCGTTATTACTACTTCAGTCTTTCCTGACGAGTGGAAGAGAGCTAGAGTAGTACCCATAAAAAAGGATGGTCCTTCTGATTCTTTGGATAATCTGCGTCCGATATCAGTTCTTCCGGTTCTCTCAAAATTAGTCGAACATAATATTAAGGAACAAATGATTCAACACCTTGAGGAAAATTCCTTAATCCACAATTCACAGTCAGGTTTTCGGCGTGGTTATAGTACTGGCGCCTTCTTCTTGGTCTAACAGATTCTGTTAGAACATTTTTGGATAATGGTAAAAATGTAGTTCTTCTTTCATTGGATTTGTCAAAAGCTTTTGACCGGGTGATACACTCGAAGCTTATAGGCAAGTTGTACAACTTGTTTAATTTTTCCTCACCTGCTTGTAAACTTATAACCTATTACCTTTCTGAAAGAAGTCAATATGTATCAATTGGTGAATCTTCTGTGACAAAACCAATACCAATTGGTGTCCCGCAGGGATCTATTACACAGGCCTACAATGATTTTGGTGCCGCTAAAAATAAAACAGATTTCAAGTACGTTCGGTACCCTGATAAAAAGTTGATACTTACTTTTTTAATGCTATGTGTAGTTTTCGAGATTTCGCAAGGATATTAAAGTAATCAACGTATGTCTTCTTCACTGCATCTGTTATAGGTTTTCTAAACTTTTTTACTACATATTCACCACAAATATAACAAAATGTATTTGGATTATTTACACAACACCTTCTCGACGACGGCATATCGATATTATCATTTAATCAAAGAAATTACTTGACTATAATGACATTAAGTATAATAAAATACATTTTTTAGGTTATGACCGATCGATACAAACCTGAACGTAGCTTCGCGATTTTGACAGCTAACCATGACGTCTTGCGGACTAATTAACCAAATTATAACATAGAATTAGCGGCACCAAACAAAAAATTTTTTTTTGTAGGCCTGTGTTATTGGTCCACTACAGTTCATGATTTACTTAAATGATCTGCTTGCAATAGGGAATGGTATATCCTGTCAGTCTTACGTTTATGCGGATGATGTTCGGTTTCTTTGCTATTCAGATGCACAGTTTGTAGATGTCTTGGAGGAAGGTGTGAATTTTATCATGCGTGAAGTCTTATCTTGGTCTTCAGGCAATGGTTTTAATGTTAATCCAAGATGTCGTTGATGATACGATAAACGTTACTCTCAATTGTATGAGAGTTGATTTTGTAGACAAGATGAAGTGTCTTGGAGTTTTAATTGATAATCAGTTAAGTTTCTCATCGCATATTAATAGCGTTTCTTCGAGAATATCATTCTTGTTGAGAAGATTATACTCTCTTGATATATATCTGCCTTTTTGAATTAGAATGCGTGTTGCTAATGCCTTGTTAGTGCCTCATATATTATATTGCGTTGAGGTATTTTCTGGTACCACAGATGGTGAATTTAGTAGGTTTACTAGGATTTTCAATCGAATTATTAGATATGTGTATGGCCTAAGACTTCGGTCCCATGGCACCCCGTATGTGGTACAATTTCTTGGGTGCTCTTTTAGTAATTATGTAGCTATGAGGTTGTTGATATTCTTCTACAAGGCGATGGCAAATGGCTTTCCAGACTATATAGTAAACAATTATATTTTATTCCATGAGAAGTTTTAGTTTTTCACCACAGGTCTTTAGGCAAAAGCTGAAGGATTATGTGGCTGTTCATGATTTGTAATTTTTTGTGTTCGCTATCTTTTCTATCTCTCTCAACTTTTAACTTTTTTATTTTTTATTATTTATGATAGTTTTTTTTAAAAATCATATATGGCCCTAAGGGCTTCGGTTATGTAAGTTGGAGCGAATAAATTCTATATTTATTATATAAAAACAAAAAAAACAAAAAAAATCATATTTTAATCTTTAGTTGATTAAAGCAAATGCGTGTTTCAGCTGTTTTCGAAATTAGCAATAATTCGCGTTTTAGAAAAAATTCAATATTGTGGGAAAACAATTTTGGTATTAAAATTTTTCTTTAGTAAATTACATCTTCTATGTGTGGAAATAAATTAAAATTTTGCAAATTAAATGCGTTTTTCACGATTGACTAAACCAAATTTTGGAAAAAAATTTAAGTAATGTAGTCTGCAAGCCGATTGATGTAATGATGCAAATTCGGGTAATAGAAATCCTCAACGGTCTTTTTGGCGGCATCACTTTGTTCGCGAATTCCTAATTTTACAATGCTTTTCGTTTTAAAAATACAACAATTTACTCTCGATATGTGTAAACACCAAAAAACTGCGTAAATTTTTTTAATTCACGAAAGTACGCGTATTTTATACCTATAGTTAAGGGTTAATAGTAATTTGTAATATAATATAATTTGTTTTCTTTTATATGAAATTGAGATTTAAATAACTAGTCGATATTAATTGAGGAGAAAAGAATCCTAGGAGATAAAATTATAAACAAGTGTTAGAAAAACGTGAAGTAAAGAAAATAAAACTTAAGAAGACTAGTTATTAATATTATGTTTGTTCGCTTACGCAAAAATGTGTACAAATTTGTAAAAGTTTTTAGTGGAAGGTGTTCGTTTACACAAATACTCAGTAAAAAATAGTAAGAAGAGAGAGTAAAATGACAGGTTGTTGACAAAAAACTTACAAGTTTTTACTGGATAAATTTTTGCCAGTAAGAATTTGTAAAAAGAAAAAAACATATGATTGAAAAAATATGCGTGTATTTTTAGTAAACAAAAAAAATATTAAATTAAATTTTAATTGTCTGGATTTTTTAGTGCAAAATATTAAAGAATTAACTATGGAAGAGATTAAAAAACATTCTAAACTATTTCTGGTCGACAATTTCAATTAACTTTTATCTTTTCCATAATGACCAGTTGATTTTTTTTTTAATATTTGGTATTTAAAATCAGCTGTTTTATATATTTTACCAATTCTTACAAATTTTCCGTTTTTACTTTTTTGTAAATTTGTCTTACTCTCTGTAATTTTGTTACTGAGTAATTTTTACTGGACTTTACTTTGAAAGTAATCGAACACACTTATAAATGTAATAGAGAATTGCTTTTTTAAAACTGTCAGTTCTGGACATACGTTTTAAGTAAATTGGTAGAGAATTCCAAAGTTTAATGGCGTTAATAAAAAATATTCTGCCGGTATTTAAGAGTTTGCAAAGGGGGTGGATCAAGGTCATGCATCTAGTTGATGGACCAGATCGTATCTTTTCATACAAATATAAAGGGCTTTTCTGAAATATCAGGCTGTGTAAAAATTACAGGTTACGCATTCGAAGATAGTCGACGAGGTCACATCGAAGAACCTTTGTTCTCCACGTTGATATATGGTTAAACCGGTGCAGTCCATAAACCTACCGAATAGCATTATTAAAAGACACATGCAATTTGTGTAAAGACTCGGAATCTAGTTTACTAAAGACCTCAGCCGAGTAAGTTATAATCGGCAGTATTAACTGAATTACTAAACGTCTCTTCGTTTCAGTCGAAACATAACTAGATGACATACGTGAATTTCGAAGTGTAAGGTACACCTTACGTATCACAATGTTGATATGGTCCCTGCAAGAGAGTGTGAATTTATGTATAAACCTAAATATGTAACCTTCTTAACATAGGTAAGAGAAGTATCCCCAAGAATTATTGGCGTCAATTGATTAACACACAAATCTACCTTACACACTGGTAATACCACAGACTTCCCTGGGTTAAGCCTCAAGTTGTTAGCCTCCACCCAAGAATAAATAAATTTCAAATCCTCATTTAAATTGTCACATGTGATTTCCCAAGTATCATGATTACCATTTGCCAAATAAATCTGAATGTCATCAGCGTATGCATGAACCTTTGCATGTTTACATACACCAAATATATCATTAACAAAAATACTGAATAGCAAAGGTTCGAGGACTGACCCCTGTGGTACACCCGTATTCATATGTCTAAGTCCAGATTCCCTTACACTTACAATTACCTTCTGCATTCGTCCACACATATAGCCTCTCATCAGAGACACCGCATCATCACTGAAATCAAAGTAATAAACCAACTATCCTTACATCAACTAGAAACCGAATACATTGCAGATTGGATTACATAAATTTTTTCTCAAAATGTGGTCCAGTGCACCGAGGAAAATGCTCTAAATTTGCAAAATTGTAAAATATTTCTATACATAGATGTACTTGCCTAAAGATAGATTTTGATAGCGATATTGATATGAATAAAACTTAGTTTTCCCACCATATTACATAGTTGGTAAAACGCGAACTAGTGCGAATTTAAAAAAAAGACTGAAACACGTATTTAATTAAATCGTCTAAGTATTAAAAAATGTCAATTTCACATTTGAATGACAAAAATCTCCGTATAAAAAACTTAAACAAATATTTTTTGTTACAGAATATCTCTGAAAACAGGATATGTCTGGACAAGCGTTGATATGTTTTACATACCGTTGAACGCGCCTTAAAAAAACCTTTCGTATGCAACTAATACTTTGCCTTTAGTTAAAGTACAAAATTCTTTGAAAAACTAAAAAAAATACCGTTTTTGAAAACGGTCCAGCTCACGGGATCTCAATACTAGACACGAAATATTTTGGGAATCATCATAAAACAAACCAAGGTACATTTTGATGGGTGGACAAAAGAAACTTTTGTTGGTGAGTCGGTCTACTAAACTTATATATTAGAGTTCGTCAGAAAAATATAGTCACGTTGTTTTTGGAATATTATCACTTTTTAAAAAAAGAGTGGTCGGAAAAAATCAAATTTTTTTTCCAAAAAATCATTTTTAGCTTAGAAAAATTGTGCAAAAATGTTCGTTTTATACTGACCCAGTTAAAAGTTATATTTTATTGATTAATAACTCCACGGTATATTAAAAATGTTTGTGGCATTTTTCTTTGCACAAAATACTTTTCCATTGTGTGTGCTAAAACAAATATTTTTATTATTTTTTAAAAAATTGATATCCTAATAACCATTATTCTCAGTTGGTAATACATTTTTATTGTGTGTAATTAAAAAAATTATTTTTAAGTTTCTGAAAAACGAGGAAAAAATGGCGTTATTTTTTTAAAATTTCAACTCCTTCCACATGCGCGCGGCTGCTAAAAATGCTGATTTAGGGCCCTTTTCTTGTAGAACAAAAAGAGCTGTATTCATATGAAACTTGAATTCATATTTCGATCCTAAACCAAAAATTATAAAAAAAAACATTTTGCTCAGTTTTTAAGAGCACCGCTTAGATCTTTAAAAACTGCACCTGGCGAAAAAGTTTTTGTTTAAATAATTGTTGGAGTAGAATCGAATGCTAGTTTCAAATGTCATATACATTACTAGCGGGCTTTGCCCGCTACGTTGTTAGCGTGCCTTAGACCTAGTTTTTGGGATGATGGATAACTTTTCAGTTTGCCCACTATCTGTGTACCAAAATTTAATAAAATCCTTTAAGCCATATAAAAGATAACAAAAAGTGGGCGTAAAACTGCCACGCAAACCAAGTCTTAATCTATTATAGCAAACAGTGCTTATGAGTCATCCCAATATCTGTGTACCAAATTTCAATAAAATCTGTTCAGCCATATAGAAGATAGTGAAGATGTGGGCGAAAAAGTGCCACGCCCACAATATCTAAATTTGATATAACTTAAAGTGCTTATCTGTGACATCTCTTTCTGGGTACCAAATATCAATTGCATCGGTAAAGCCATATCGAAAATAGTGAAAAAGTGGACGTAAAAGTGCCACGCCCATCATATAAAAATTTTATATAGCCTATAGTTCCTTCCAGACCGCCCACTATCTATGTGTCAAATATCAATTACATAGCATAAGCCATATCGAATATAGCGAAAAAGTGGGCGTAAATGTGCCACGCCCACCATATCGAAATCAAATACAGCACATATTACTTTTCAGTTTTCCCACTATCTGTGTACCAAAATTTAATAAAATCCTTTAAGCCATATAAAAGATAACAAAAAGTGGGCGTAAAACTGCCACGCCCACCAAGTCTTAATCTATTATAGCAAATAGTGCTTATGAGTCATCCCAATATCTGTGTACCAAATTTCAATAAAATCTGTTCAGCCATATAGAAGATAGTGAAGATGTGGGCGAAAAAGTGCCACGCCCACAATATCTAAATTTGATATAACTTAAAGTGCTTATCTGTGACATCTCTTTCTGGGTACCAAATATCAATTGCATCGGTAAAGCCATATCGAAAATAGTGAAAAAGTGGGCGTAAAAGTGCCACGCCCATCATATAAAAATTTCATATAGCCTATAGTTCCTTTCAGGCCGCCCACTATCTATGTGTCAAATTTGAATAAAATCGGTTCAGGCGTTTGGACGTGATGCTCACACAAACAAACAAACAAATAAACAAACAAACCAACAGTCATTTTTATAATATTAATAAGGATAATTAATAAGGATTCCCTTGCTCTGTAGTAAAAGGGACTCTGAGTTAGCGTTTTTATTCACCGCACGCATATGGAAGGTGTTGAAATTTAAAAATTAATAATTTTTAAAATTACCGAAGTATTTTATAAAATGAATGAACGCATTGAATAGAGAATTCTTCACAGATTAAGAATCCAAAAACCTTTTTGAAATCGGATAAAAATTAAATGGTAGAGCTGCTCAAAGTTGCCAATTTTTCAATCTGCTCAAATTAAAAAAAAATCTATAATCTTTAAATATGAATAGTAGGCAAACTGTAGAACAAATCATTATTTTTTTGGTGTCCTCTAAAAAATATATTTATTTTTAACAGCGATGGCAGGCAATACCACTAAAATACCGTTATCGATTCAAAACTCTTTCAACTGGCTATCGTTATCCCTAAAATACCGTTACCGAAATATTTGAAATACAGTTACCGATATAACTAAAATATCAATATCCCTAAAACACCTTTACCGAAAGAATTGAAATAGCGATATCCTTAAAATACCATTACCAAAATAATCTGACAAGATCTAAAAAGAAAAATCGATGTGAATAGATAAATTTTCCCAAAGTTTGATCAAAAACTAGCCAGTCATTGGAACTCGGGCATATTGGGGCTAAAAATATCGGTGTACATCGACATTACCTGTATAACTAAAGTATAACTGTGTTAAATATTACCAAAGCTACAACTAATATTGTACTATGGAAACAGTGTTTGGTTTGCAAAGCATGTGTTTTGCCAGCACCACCCGCAAAATTCTTTGCCAATATTCCAACCAATGTATTTTACACAGTCAAATATGAGGTATAAAATTAAGACCTAACTATATTGCTGCTTTTTAAATGTTATATTACACATATTTCTCAAAATTAATTTTATTTAAGCTGTTTTAAAAGCACCAATTTTTTTAAATTACCAACGTTTTGCCAACGGTGGCAAGATCGCTATACCAACGGTTGGCCACTGTTATCTATCGGATAACAGGACAATACCGTCAAGTTTGTTAACCCCACGTGATGCCAACTCATAACCGACTGTCGCCGACGCTTTTCCAACACTTTGCCGATTGTATTTTTCTGCCTGGGTAGTATTGTACTAGAAAAACGCAATTTTGCTTGCAAGTGTTTTGTCAATATAACCCACAAAATTCTTTGCCCCTTTGTTATTTTTTACCAATTTTACAGTTATTCAGTAACATTATCTTTTTTATTATTTTATTCGTTTAATCAGCAATTATTTATTTAAAAGACTACAGCCGAACTGGATTGCTGGCTTTAAAGCATTTCACAAAATTAATTGAATTTAAGATATTTGGAAAGCACCAAATTTTTTGAATTTCCAATGTCATGCCAACGGTGGCAACCAACGGCCACTGTTATCAATCGGGTAACGGGGCAATACTCTCAAGATTGTTAATCCCACATTCTGACAACGCATAACCGACCGTCGCCGACGATTTAACGGTACTGTGCCGATTGTATTTTGTGCCGAAGTAGTTTTATGAAAAGTATAAAGCTTTTCGTTTATTTTAAGAAATTTTTCGTTCACTTTGTGAAGAGAAGTTTTATTAGTTTACTGAAAACTTTCATTATTTTTCGTCCACTAAAATTCTTTCTATACACTTTTTGCTGCTATAACTAGCGGTAAAAGCTTCGTTTCTTATCGCATCTTTCCAAATCCACTAGGGGAGGAAAATTTTGCCGATACAGTCGTCCTTTGGACTTTTGGTCTCTTACCGATATTCCACTGATTCTGTTAGAACTCACATCATCTTTCTGTGGGCGATCTGTCCTTCCAGAAACCTATCCCATGAAATCTTAGCTGATCCTATTTCAGAAATATCAACATTTCAATTTCAAATCCAGAATCTTCAAGTTTTCAAATTTGAGTCTTACTAAAAAGTCCATAATTTTTAAACATAATTTGATTCTGTGAAATTCCGTCGATAGAAAATTCTTCAAGTTTTCTTATGCTATATAATATTGTATGGGTAACTTCCCTAAAAAATTCATAATTTTTGTTCAAGGTGAAAAAATATTTAACTGCAAGTTTATTAACAGAGCTGATGTCATTTCCACACCATCCTTGCGATAGACACCTCGGCGCTTTTTTTTTTTAAAGTGGTATCTCTATAATAGGCCTAATTCACTAATGAACAATGTTTTTTATAATTGCTGAGGTGCATCAATATAAAAAACATTGTGGATGGTATACAAAAATGTTACCACTCTTATTTTATCTTTCAAAGAAAACACTTCAAGATCTTTAAACTTTTCAATATGGATTCAACAAATATACCATCTAACTTTTCTAATTAAGATCATAAATGTATTCACGAAAAAATAGATTAAAAGTATGTGCTCCATGCGGACAGAAAATTGTATTTGGGAGTAAAAAACCAAATACATATTTTGTATCTAATAAACTTGAAGGCCTTGTAAAAAGGTTCATAAACAATAACTTTGATATAAATAATGCCAAGTTTCCGAAGTCAATTTGCGTTACATGTCGGCTTACTTTGAATGAGAGGGATAAAGGAATTGTTAAGGAACTGTTACACTGATTTCAATGTATCCAAGGAAACAAGAAGCAGCCCATTTTGTAGTTGCTACATTTGCAAATTGCCTTTGAAAAAATTTAGAGGAAAGGCAATTTGCCTTTGAAAAAATGTAGAGGAAAGATTCTCACATTTGCTTCAAGCATTGGCGAAACTGAAAATAAGGCACAAAATGGGAAAAACTCAAAAGCTTCTATTAAACTTTGTAAGACGTGTTTTTAGGAAATAGGTAAGGGTATTCGACATTCTTGCGTTAGTAATCCATCATCATCTCAGGCCCGTGAAAATATTTTGAATATTGTAGAAAAATTACCTGAAAAACAGCAAAATTAACTAATCCATTCTCTACTAAAAACAAAAATTGAAAAGAGTGACCAGAAAAATGAAATAATATTAGATACATTGGGTCCGATAGTTAGAGTATCATTAAATAAGAAAATTGAAAAAAAGGTAAATTTTACAGCTGATATTTTAGATAATTTTCAGACAACTACTTGCGCTTCAAATACCTATATGAGAAAAATAACTAATTTCATTCGTACTTCTGCTGGAAGGCAATCAGTACCAGCAAATTACGTCGATCATATGCGCTCCAGATCGAAGAAAATGAGCCATATTTACAAAGAGGGCATTTATGAGTTTGAAATTGAATCAAATAAAATAGAAAATAGACCAGTTATTTATGCAAACGCCACAGAAATTCTCAAATATAGTTTAGATCAACGCTCTACGGAACATATCGAAAGAAGTAAGATCAAAATTATGGCTGACTGTGGTCAAAAATTCTTCAAATTTTCTATTTCTATTTTAGAAGAAGATGATCCAATTCAAATAGATAGTAGGGAGAATAAAAAAATGCCGTACTCTGGCGGAGGAAGTTTTGCAAAAAAGAAATTGAATAGTGTTTATAGATTAATGCTATTATGTATAGTACCAAATATAAAAGAAACTTACGAAAATGTAAAAAAATAGTGGATTTAACACAACTCCATGACATACCATTTAAATTTGTTTCGGATTTCAAACTTTTATTAATTGCTATTGGCCAACAGACTGCAATTGCAACATACCCATGTCCTTATTGCTTTGTAAAGTTAAATGAATTACAGAAGCATGATGTCCAAAGTGTAGAGCTAAAGACCTTTAAACACTTGAAACAGGATTATACAAAATTTCAGTCTTCTGGTTAGGATAAAAAGAATGCTCCACAATGCCATAGTGTAGTTAATCACCCCCTATTTGTTAAAGAAGATGACTACGAAGATGATAACATAAATGTAATTGAGAAATGTATTTTACCTGAACTCCATCTTTTATAAGGATTTGTCAATCATCTCTTTTGGAATGGCATAGTTCCCTATATAGGACGGGAAAAAGCTCTATTATGGCCAAAGAAGTTAAAGCAAATTCCGAAAAACTATCTTTGCGATATTTTTGAAGGGAACGCTTGCAGAAAATTTTTAAGAGAAGCGGATAAATTGGAGGATCCAGAAATCTTTGATGAAGTTGGAATATTTAAAATTCAGCCTTTCAATGCATCATTTAAAGCTATGAATACTATTGTTGACAATTACTTCACAACGAACATAGTCAATATTACTAACATAAATAAACACTTGACTGAACTCCGTAGATCTTTTCAAAGTATGAATGTTTCCCAAACTCTTAAAAAAATTCATGTAATTCTTGATCATTTGAATTATGATGGTTTGGGGTTATGGTTCGAACAAGCAGGCGAATCTATTCATAGAGAATTTCTCAAATTTTGGGATAGATTCAAGATAAATATTATCGATGATCCAACTTTTTCGGCACGATTAAAAAAGCGGTAGTTACTTTTTCTTCTCAGCATTCATAAAAAACATTGATTATTAGTGGATTAGGTCTATTGGAGATACTACTTTAAAAAAAAAAGCGCCGAGGTGTCTATCCCAAGGATGGTGTGGAAATGTTATCAACTCTGCTAATTAAACTTGCAGTTAAATATTTTTTTCACCTTGAACAAAAATTATGAATTTTTTCGTGAAGTTGACAATGCAATGTTATATAGCATAAGAAAGCTTGAAGAATTTTCTATCGACGAAATTTCACAGAATCAAATTATGTTTAAAAATTATGGACTTTTTAGTAAGACTCAAATTTGAAAACTCGAAGATTCCGGATTTGAAATTGAAATGTTGATATTTCTGAAATAGGAGCAGCTAAGATTTCATGGGATACGGTTTCTGGAAGGGCAGATAGCCCACGCATAGTCACTTTTTGTAGTCATTTTTTTTTTTTCAAACTGAACTTTGCTTCTGGCCGGGTGTGAACTAACTTTAATATTAATTATAAAAAAAAAAATAATTTATGCTAAAATATAGTTATATATGTTTTAATCTTTTTTACAGAATGATTTCTATAAATGAGCGTATTTGGGCTAATGAGGGCAATGAATGGCACTTGGTTCAATCTTCAATTCGTGTTATAACTCTGTTGGCAAATAATGCGCATACAATATGGTCCAGATCAAAGTATGAAATAACTAAAATTATTACAATAACATTAAATATTAATTTTGTTTTCTTTTTTTTTGGCAAAAAGACGACGAATAATTGGAAAAGCACAAGATATGGTGTCAGTATGTTTAAATTTATGTTATCAGAAACCAGGGACAGAACGAATGCAACAGGCTTTAAAGGAACTACAATGTCGCCTTCAAAGGAGTTTAGCATAAGTTTAGAAAAGTATCAAGTACTATTTCAAACCACAAGACTTTATATTTTTTTTATATTATTAACATTTTGTTTATTGGACAACTCAATTATGGGTGTTCTTTTATTTGTTTTCAATGTCAATAAATAAAATATTCAATTGTAAACAAAAGCAGGTGCATCAACATTCAAGGATCTGTTGTCTTGTAGTACATACATGGGACTAATGAATCAAGTGGACTAATGAAATGTATATACCAATTGCCAATGACAGTTGTTTGTGACGTTTCCCAGAGCAATAGCATTTCAAAAAAGCGAAACATGGACATGGTCGACCTTAATATCCAGTACACCATTTGATTAAGTTAATCTTACCAAATGTTCTTAAAATTTCATTAAAGATTAGCTTTTATTTTTGAATTGAATTACAACTTATGTTATTGCAAAAAAACGCAAAATATTCAAAACTCTTTTTTACATTTTCCAAACTAAAAAATTTTAGGGTGAAAATGTGTTATGTATGCCGAATTTTATTTTCTTATTACGTTTTGTAAATTCGTAAATATTATGGTCAAAATGGTCCTATGTAACAAACCTTGTACTACTAACCCATTTCTTACAAGCGTGTGTTTGAACACACGCTTAACATTTCTCGACATTGAGTTAACAAAAAACATAGATTAATATAAATAACTAAATGTTTTGGTGGTTTATTTTAAGGTTTGATTTATTACCAATAAAAAGTTTTGTTTTTTTAAATTTTTTCTCAGCTCCCCCCTTCTCCAGGGGGGGTGTTCAAAAAGTGTCCAAAAATAGACTATTTTTAAATTAATTATTTAGTATACATAAAAAAAATAAAAATAAATTTTTATGCAGTGGCGTGTGTTGCCTAATGTTTAAATAGGAATAAAATTAATTTTGGCTACCTCACAGGTTAGTATTCTTAGCGCTAGGGGTCAGTAAAAGTACCAGTGTGTTGACATTTAATATTTTTTTTGTGCGGGCCAACAACCAACTACGATGTAATCGATCCAATGGCAATAGTGCAGCAGTACAGCAAGGAGAAGAAAAAAACGAGTTCGTGTTCCACAGCCCCTCGCATTTAAAAATTACAATAAATATATGGTCAGCATGGACTTACACGACAATGGTGTTGCCAATTACCGTATCGGCGTTCTTGGCAAAAAGTGGTGGTGGCAGCTCTGGGTCCAATGTTTGAACAGTGCTGTTGTCAATGCGTGGAAACTACATTGCTTCGTAGCAGCTTCGAAAAAGGAGAAGCCTATGTCACAGTTTGACTTCAAAAATTCGGTGACCAAGTCACTGCTTTTTTCGTCAGATGATGCGATGGAAGGAATCGAAAATTCATCTACTGAAGATTTAGACACTAATTTCAGTCATCAAAACCTTCCGAGCATACCACGTTCCACTGAAAACCGAAAAACCGCATTGTCTTCACCCCAAAAGCCACCATTTTCACGTGTGAGAAGTGCAACGTCCACCTACACTCCGAAAATTGTTTCACGAAGACAAACAATTTTATTTACAACGTCGCGAAACACGTGTAAACAAAAAGCCAAGAATTCAATAATTTTATGTTATCCGCTTTATTCTCAAATAAATAATCAAAACTACGTTTTTACTTACCTGCTCCTACCTTGTTTTACCTTATTTAACTTAAACTATTACTTGCTATCATATTTACCTTTAAACTTATCATAAACAACCTAGATTACTAAAAAAAAATTAAAAGATTTCTAAACACATAACAGTACCAGCGTGTGGTGAAACACGCGGCAATTTTCCGGGAAACTGCTGGTCGGAAAATTTCATTACATGTTTCAAAATGTTAATAATGATTAAAAAAATACAGCCCTGAAAGTTTCATCAAAAAAGTCCAACATCTAAATTTCTGGTAAGAAATGGGTTAAACCATGATGAAATGATGATTTCGTTACCATTACATTGATATCAATGGTAATGAAATTATTTTCGTTATAATTTTTTTAATTAAATCATAATGATTTGAGGATTTATTTTCACATTGATTAATGAAAATGCGTTTAAATTTAATTGCCATTAATAATGAATTAATTAAAAAAATAAATAGACTTTTAAAATTGTGAAAAATCGCCCAAATCAGGGATGAAAAACCCTTATTGGGATGGTTTGTAACCAAATAATTGGTTTGTAACCAAATAAAGTAAAACGACTGAAATTGGAACAAAATGTTTGCTCCTCAAGATTATTAATTAATAGTGTCCGACCGAACGTTCGGCATCGGAGTTCGGCCAAAAAGTGATGTTCGGCCAAGTTCGGTGTTCGGCCAAATTTTGACCGAACTTGGCCGAATACCGTATATTTGAAGAAGAACAGTTCATTTTTGATTTATTTCACGTAAAAAACAAAATTTTCAAATTTATTTCACGTAAAAAACAAAATTTTCAATTAAATTCGTCATATACTTTAGTTAAAATAATAAAGTCCAGGTATTTCCATATTTTTGTTGAAAACTTAAATAAAATAATTGAACTGACTTTATAATATTTTTTAAAAAATATTCTAAATTTGCTTTTTTACAAATTTATTTAATTTAATTTATTTATTCATTTCAATAACCTAGCCTGAAGGCCATAATCGGTTACAAATTTCTACTAAATTATACAAAGTAAACAATAAAATTTGATATACATAAATAAAATAATAAGAAAGAGATAATAATTAAAATACAATATTATTAAAAATAAACAAGAAATATAAAAAAAAGGAGTGATAATAGTTTAATTATTTATTAAGTCCCCAATGTTACGAAAAAAAAAAACATGAACAAGCCTTAGTTAAAAACAAAAACCCCCAAACCTAAAAAAATCAAGTGTCTCGTGAAAATAATAGAAAAATTTTCTTCCTATACGTATACTATAGAAAAATCGAACGATTTTAAAGTAAGTGGTAATTTGTTATACTCACGGGCAACTCTAACAAAAAAAGATCGCCCCAAAAGTGGTGTAAGTTTCGGAATAACCAATTGTCTATTCCTAGTAGATCTACCAAATTTAAAAAAATTATACAAAAATTTCGGGGTTTGCAATTTATATATTTTAAAAAAATGTAAAATACACCTAATTTGAACAAAATTATCGAACGAACATCCCAAAAATTTTAAAACATAAGACGAAATGTGATGACGCAATCTAAGGGAGTATAAATATCTCATGACACGATTAAAAGCCAATCTTAGCTTCTTCATCACATAACCTAAAGCTCCAGAGTACACTTCTAAGCAATATAAAAATATTGGCATAATCAACCCATGAACAACCTTAAGCTTGACATTAAATGGTAGTATAACATCCAAGCTATACAACTTTCTCAAAGTAAAATTAACTTTAGAAACAACCGCATTGACATGATCCTGAAAACTTAACTTGGAATCTATAGTCCAGTGATGTGCTTCCTCTCAATTTCCAACCACACGGGGTTACAGAAGAAAATGCTGCTTACGCTGCGTCAACACACGTACACTATAAACATCTTCGTATGGCTTTCGATGTGCATATTCGGCTTTTGCTTTGTTCTCACTGAGTTAAAAGAAAACAAATCAATTGTAGTTGAACCATTGTTGAAGCAACACCACGCTGCGGAACACAAATAAAAATACACGTAGAAATATGTTTGATGATGAATGGGAAAATACTTTTTTTTTTTATAGAGAATATGGATGACGATGCACAATGCTTAATTTGTAATAAAATTATAAGTGAAAAATTTTTATTTATTTATTTTTTTATTTAAAAACCCTAAACAAACACCAGTGAAATATTCGTATTTTAAATAAAAATATTAATTGACCCAGCAATATCTTTACTTATAGAAATAAGTCTGTAGAAAAAGCATAAAAAGTAACTAAAAACTAGTTAAAAATGACCCCGCAGAAAAAAACCAGTTGAATTAACAGATTTTTAAACTAAATATTTGTAGACTTAAAATAGCAAAAATAAACCTGATGAATAGTAACAAAGTAACAAAAACACCTGCTAACATTAGCAAAACTAATTACTAAATATCTGTACCCAAATAAAATCATAAACATTTTGAAAATTTTAAGTTTTTTTTAATGCAATTAAAAATTTTCCGTTATTAAATCAGAAATTTACAATTATTTAGCAAAAATTTCAGTTGGTTTAACAATTTAACCTGTTATTTGCATTTTACAAAATTCGGGCTAAATTTAGCAAAAAAAAAAATGTTAACACAACAGTTTTTGTTTGATATTTTAAGTCTGCAAATATTTAGTTAAAAAATCTCTTAATTCAACTGGTTTTTTCTGCAGAGTCACTTTTATCTAATTTTTAGTACCTTTTTTTTGCTATTTCTACAGACTTATTTCTAGGAGTGTACCAAAATTATATTTGAAATTAATTCTTGTACAGTCATAGAAATGAAAGCTATACTCATAGAAATAAGTCTGTAGAAATAGCAAAAAAAAGTTACTAAAAATTAGTTAAAAATGCCCTTCTAAATTTAGCCCGAATTATGTAAAATTTCTATGAGCGCATTTGTACAGCTTTATTTCTATGAGTGTAGCTTTCTTTCTATGCAAAAAATCTATTTTTTTAAATTGTAACAAAATTTTTTTCACTTGAGTACACACACTAATATGATACAACGCTAAACTGTTTCTGAGCCATGGTGGTTCCCAGGAGCCCTTGTCCGCTTAAGCCGAAATAGAAAAAAATATATATTTTTTAGTTTCAAAGGGGTTCATATATTAAAAAATATATTTTTATGAAATTCACTTTTTTCAAAAAAAATCTTTTTTCTGCAATTGAAATTTATTATCAGTGTACCGTAGAATAAACTTCGTTTTTTCGCTGCTACACACACAAGTATAAATGCAATAGTGTGCGTAAAGAACATCACTGCTATAGTCACACCAAGACATTTAAATTTTTCTACAAATTCAACTGCATTACCATCTAAATTAATAGTAAAGTTATAAATATCACTATCACCAAATAACATAGCCTTAGATTTACTATAATTAACATAAAGATAATTCGAAGACATCCAATTGCCAAGTAATCAATCATATTCTGCATTACATCAGGGAATTGCCTATCTCCCTTAAATAGAATCTGAACGTCATCTGCAAACGCAAAAGGAAAGCACATATTGTTAGACAAAATATCAAAAAGATCATTAATAAACATAATAAAAAGTAGAGGCCCAAGAACAGATCCTTGGGGAACACCACTAAAAACAGAAAGCAATCCAGAAGCCATTACTGAACACATTGCATTCTATCTGATAGATAAGAAGAAATTAATTTGCATGCAGATCCAGAAAAATTAAAGAGCCTATTCAGCTTTTGAACCAAAAGAGAATGATTAACCTTATCAAAAGCTTTTGCCAAGTCCAACGACAATAAAACACAAACCCCATTATCCGCAACCTTCTGCCTAATGTTGTCTGTCAAACCAATAAGCAATGATGTAGTACTACGATTACATCTAAAGCCAGATTGACAATCATGCAACAAAAGTTGATTATTAACGTGTTCCATCAATTGATCCTTCATGAGGTATTCAACCATTTTTGACAAAATGGGTAAAATAGAGATTGGTCGTAAATTATCAGTACCACCACTCCCACTATTTTTCCCTATAGGAACAATCTTAGCAATTTTCCACAACATCGGAAAAACCGATGTTGTCAAAATAGTATTAACAAGATGTAAAATGTAATCACATATAAACGGAATCAACAACTTGATGAACTTAAGCGCAAAGCCATCGTAACCAACAGCTTTTGACTTAATCATGTTAAAAGCTAAAATCATTTCAAACCTATCCACTGATCTAAAAGAAAAACCACAATTATCTACAAAAGGAGTATCCTCAACAATATTACTATTCACAGTTTGATTCATAGAAAATAAATTGTTCAAGTTATCAGGATGAACTGCTTGAATATTTTTTAATATACTTTAATGATGCTTTTTGTAGTCAAAATCAACGAAAATTTAAGTTTTATTCAAACTAAAAAAAATTAAAAAGTTCGGCTACGACTTCGGCCGAATATTAAAAATTTGGCCGAAGTTCGGCTACGGCCAAAAAAAAGTGACTTCGGTCGGACACTATTAATTAACCCTGATAAAACAAATAGACAAGGTCTGGGAAGGATCATAAGGGATTCGTGTTTTACGAAACAACCACAGGGTGTCTTAATTATTGTTTACATATATATTTACATGAAATTACAAATTTAAACACTGATAATAGAATGGTACATTGGTCCGAAATGGAACTATATAGACTGGAACGGGGAACGAGTGGAATCGGCACACATATGCATTATAGGTATGTGTTCACTGTTGCCAGGTTTGACGTTTTATCGTCATTTTGACGATTTTTAGTACCTAAATTACTAATTGACGATTTGACGATTTTTGCTTAAAAATTGACGATTTTTTGACAAACGTTTAATATGTCAGTAAAACATGTTAATTTGCTATTATTTAAAAATCACCCGATCTATTTTTGGATTTTTATTATTTCGTTAAAATTAAAAACTATTTTTTATTGAAAGTTTAGCAAAAAAGTTATTTTGTGGATTCATGTTAGGTTTATTTTAATTTATTTTCTGCACTAAATAACGGTAAAGACCACTGCAAATGCAGCTAAAAACAAATGAAATTTCACTTGAAAAAAGAACGACTTGCATTTTAGTAAATTCAATTAACGTAGTCATTTGTTTTTAATTGTTCAAAAAATTAACTACAATTGTATTATTAATGAGTGGTTCAGTCAGTGCAGTAAAAAACTTACGAAACAGTAATTTGTTTTATTTTTTTAAATAAAAAAAAAATACTGTATAAAATGAATGTAAAATCATAATACTGTAATTTAATGTGGTTTGTTTTTTAAATGAACTACACTTGTAGTCAAAAATTATATTTCTTCTACAAATGACTGTTTTTTTCACTTAAAAATTAAGATACTGTATTACAACTGCAACAACGACAAATATTTACAGCAGAAGTTCCCTGAGTATGTGCTTACTTTTTTCATGGTTGGCAAACACTACCTTTTCATTACAATGAAAGTTGCCTGCCACGGCCACACCAATGCCGTTATGAATTTTTTAAAGCTACGATTCCAATAGTGGCATGTGTCTTTACAGGGTTTATTTCAAAATTCTACCCACTAAATTTTGTTACATCAAAAAATAACGTTATAAATCGTCGTTTCGGTATTTTAGCGTTATTTTTACTTAAACTAGTTCAAGATATTTCAAAATCAAACAGGTTAAATATAAAACTAAAACCGTTTACATAAGAAGAAACATGTCATTAATGGAATCGCTTTTTTAAATTTCCATTCCTCTATTAGTGTTACTGTGATAGCCAATCGTTATTATGAAAAGTTATTGAATGCCAACCCTGCTTTATAAAGTTTAATTAGTGTAAAATTGAGATAAAAATAAAATATTTTTTATATTAAAAAAAAAAACATTCAAGTTTTTGCGAAACAAACATCGAGTTCGAATATTCTCATTTATAAATCCAAAAATAAATCCGGTGCTTAAAAAACAGGCCTAATGTGTTCCAAAGTGAAACTTCAGATATTCACAATTTATATTTGAAAATGGAAAAACAAGCAGTAATAAACAATATTTAAATAAAAATAAATAATAATATAAATAATAAATAATTTTTAGCAATATCAAAAACCAACCCAAAAATATGAAATAATCAAAAATTTCAAAATTTATTGTATTAAACTATGTCATCACATGTAATGCAATTTGAAACTTTAACGGAAGTCCAAATTTAATAACTAAAGAAAATAACATTGTTAAAGAATTTCTAAACTATGTAAAGAATTTAAGATTTAAAAATTGTGCTACTGAAGTGGTGTTTACCGAATTATGTAGAAGGAATTAACAGTTAGAGTGATAAAGTGCTATCGTTATAAAATTTCATGATTTTCGAAGTTTAAATTACAGAAAAGTGTAAAAAATCGTAGTATATTACACCGATAGTACATGAGCATTTGAAATGTGAATTACATTATTATTCTTTTTCTTTATTAAAACTTTGTCCCACTTGTAACAAATATTTTTTGTTTTGACGATTTTTGAAAATAAAATGACGATTTTGACGATTTTTATTGGAAAATTTGACCATTTTATGCTCAACATACCTGGCAACACATAATGTGTTACGTAGATCAAGTTTTGCAAAAACTTTGTCAGTTTTTCGATATCTCGTTTAGTTTTCGAGATACTTGCCGTTTTATAAAATGACGTTTTTTAAATGGCTGGTATCTTCGAAATTAAACAAGATAGTATTAATTCACAGTACTAATACAAATAGGCTACGTCCAGAAAAGATCACGAGGATTCCATTTTTTTACAAAGCGACCACAGGGTGATTTTTTTTAATATAAATTTAAATACTCCGATAAAACAAAGTTCGTTCCCAGTTCAATACAATTTCGTTACCTGTAATTAATGTTCCAATGCTTGTAAATTCCACTTATTCTCCGTTCCATGAAATTTTGTTCCCAATATGAGGCACACCAATTTCATTTATCACTTGTTTTATTCCATATCGCTTTACCTTAAAAAAAATATATATTGAAAATGAACATTATTCATGTTCGATGCCATACTCTATATTTCTTTATTAGGATATTGTCTTAACAAATAATCTATAGAGTTTTTGTTTTCAAATTTATTAATTGACCACTTTCAGGAATGTGTTGATAGATATATTTCGGGAATTTTCTAGGTTCCCATCATCAGAACACGTTTTAAAAGAAGTGACAATCACATGCCTAAAAAATTCCAATTAAATTAAAAATTTTCTTAAGTTTGGCTTAAAAAGTGTATTAAAAACTTAGGAAATAAAACATCTAAAATATCATAAAATGCTTTAAAAAGTGGGTGAAGCGAGCCTTAAGAATACTTTTAAGTAATTCATATACATATATGCTATATCGGCTTCAGGCAATGAAATAGATAATTTTTCGTTTATATTCTTTTAAAAATGTAAGGTTGTATTTGTTCTAAATCTATGTCAGACAACTGTCAATTACATGTTAGTTGTGTAGGAATTATACTTTTTGTTTCTCCCAAAAATATGTTTTACAACAAACGATTGTAGTCACATCATGAAACTAAACTTCACACTCATATAAGTTTGACTGTTACAACATGACAGCCGTCTATGTAGTAATCATTAGTTGTTTTTCTATGGAATATTACACCTTCTTAAAGAGAATTTTTGTAGCAAACAGTTCATTATCGATAGTTGTGTAAGTTTATATGTTTTGTTATTGATAGTTTGGAAATAAAACACCACAAAATTCCATTGCATCTCCAACGTACATATACACTCATAAAAGTTTTACAGTTACTACATGACAGTTGTTTGTCTAGTAATTAGTAGTAGTTGTTTTTCTATCAATTAATACAAAACAACTATTTTGACAGTTATTTAAAGAAAATCAACTGAAGAAAACTACCGTATTTTTTAAAAGTTGTTGGAATCAGTTGTTTTAGTATTTTTGTAAATAACTACCAAAACAGTAATTTTCCAGTAATCAGTTAATTTTTGTTAGTTATTTAAAAATATAAAATTATATAGAGTTTTAAAAAATTCTCATTTAGTTTATATTTGTTTTTAGTAATATGTTCAGATTTTGCAAATAATAATTAGAAAATTTTATTATATATCCAATGCAATAAAACGTCATAACTGGAGTACCGTTTGGAATTTTGACTTCGCATTTAAAGTAGGATGTAGGAAATATAAATTTTTGTTTTAAATATTTTTAAAATTCCGAAAAAATAACTGTTGAAAAACAGTAGTTTTTACTAATTTTTACAGTTATTTCAAAATGTTTTCTAGTAAAAAATTGTCAGTAGTTTTTACTGCGTTGTTAGTTGTTTTAACTACATTTGTTAGTTGATTTGCAACAGTTAAAAACACCTAAATTTTTAGTTATTTTAATTACCTTTGTCGCTTTTTTAACTGAAATTACAGTTGTTTTAACTGTCTTTTACAGTAGATTCTACTGTAAACATGGAACAAATTGGCCACCGTTATGTAATTAAATACTCGCATTTGAAAAGTCTCAGTCCAACCAATATTAAAGCCGGGATAGATTATACTCTGAGAGAGTCTGCTATTTTGTTTAAGTCTATAAAATATTGGGTGGCAAAGTTTAAACGAGGCCGTACGAGCTACCAAGACAAACGCCGTAGTGGTCGATCAATTGAGGTGTCCACACCAGAAATGGTTAAGAAAATCCACAAAATGGTATTAAACGAACGTCGGCTTTAGTTGGAGAGCTGGCTGAAATTATAAGCATATTGAAGGAAAATTTGCAGATGAAAAATCTTTGCGCAAGATGGGAACCGCGTTTGCTCACAATAGAACAGCGTCGTGAAGATGTTTCAGTAGAGTGTTTGTCGATGATTCACCGCAATAAAGCCGAAATTTTGCGTCGATTCTTAACCACGGATTAAACATAGTTTCACCACTTCACACCTGAGACAAACGAACAGTCAAAGCAGTGGACTGGAATGGGAGAATCGTCTCCAAAGAAGGCGAAGAAAGTTTCATCTGCAGGCAAGGTCATGTCGTCTGTTTTTTTTTTGATGTGCGTGGCATAATTTTTATTGACTATCTTAAAAAAGTAAAAACAATCAACGGCGCGTATTTTGCTAACTTATCGCAGCGTTTAAGTGATGAAATTAATTAAAAAAGGTCGCATTTGGCGAAAAAGAAACTGTTGTTTCTTTCACACATCCATTATTGCAATTTCCAAAATTAATGCGTTAAAGATTGAATTGCATCATCACGCACAATATTCGCCAGCTTTAGCTCCCTCGGATTATTTTATATATCCAAACTTGAAAAAATTTGCCAGCAATGAAGAGGTGGAGTCTGCTGTTGACGGTCATTTCAAGGAGCTTGACAGTTCTTACTATAAACATGTTACGGATTTTTTTTACGGTGTGTAATTCTATTGTTTTAATTTTCACCGTGTATGGATTTACACCAAAAAAAGTTTAAGAAAGTCGGCAACCCTATTGAAAACATCTGATCAAAGGGATTTTTCCTTATTCCTTTTAATTTGCGCTTCTTCTGGTGATAAATATCCCCAGCGCAAACCGGTTTGATATTCCGTTATGCAAATTAACCAATGACAAGTTGACACTTGTCTTAATGAAAAAGAAAGAAGAAACGAAAACTTTAGGTTACTAGGTCAGGAAAATAGAAAGAAAAAGTTAGTTAGTAATTGATCGTTGGAGTGACCGGGTTGAAAAGAAGAAAAAAGTTAAATTAGAAAAAAAAGTGAATAAAATAAAAATGTTAAGGAAAAAAAAGAACTAAACATGTGTGAACACTTCTGCCCGAGAAAAATCAAAAGTTTAATTTCAATAGTTTGTGTTGTTTTAATTAATTAAATAACAAATTATTGTGAAAAAGATTTAATTAAAGCTAAGTGTTGGATTTAAATAAATATAGACCATAGAAATTAATTTGTAATAAACTGCCACCACATAAAAGAAATATATATTTAAATATACATATATACATAAATATTTAAAATAAAAATTTAAAAGTAAAGAAAAAAACCCAATTGGAAAAAAAATAGTTGTGAGGAAAAAAATTATGGTTAAACAAAGTTAAAATACAATTAAAAAAAAATTATTTAATTAGTTTCAAAAAAATTAAAACCATAAACATATTGAAGTTAAAGGAAAAAAAAAATGTGTAATTTGTATAAATTTAAAAAACTTATTTAAAATTTAAGAAAATTAATATTTGCTAAAAACTGTACCTATAATAATACCGTTACATAAAATTAATACAAGAACAAAAGGAAATTATTATATATAAAAAAAAAGAGTTAAGTGAAAAAAAAAGAATAGACAGCAAGAAAAATGGAGGAATTTTTATAAAATAATTAATAATTGTTAATTTAAAATACAAAAAAAAAACTATTGTTCATTTGTGCAAAGAAAATGTTTAAACTATGAAAAACATGTGAATCCAACATTATAAGACATTATTCAACAAAAAAAAAAAAAAAAAATTATGTGAACTGTAAAAAGGAAAAAAAATTACATAAAACATTTTTTTTCTATTGCCAATGCTCTCCACAAATCCGCATAAAACTCTATATTAACCATAAAAGAAAAAAAAAACAACCAAATAAAACTATTTTATTCCTGAACCTTCATATAAAAGTTTACTGTGCTTCAAAAAAAATAAACGTGCAAGTTATGTGCTTATGACCAGCGTTAACAACAAAATTTACAACAAAACATCAACGTCTGTAGCAGATTCAACAACAACTATAACGACGGTGGCGGCGAATTTTATAAAAACGGCGGAATAATGTCATCAGCGACGGCTACATCGAAAACAGAAAAAGATAAGATTTATTAAGACAAAATGTATTATTAATCCTAATATTATCTTATTATCAATATTGTATTATTCCTTTAACTATATTATTATTATAATTATTATGGGTAATTTTTTTTAATTACTTAATATACTTACCTTCATAATTATACTTACACCTAAATTAATACTTAACATTATACTTACATTAATAATTAAATTTTTACACTCAGAATCATACTTACACTTATTCTTAAAATTATTCTTACACTTACCTTTATGATTATATACATACTTAAAATTTACACTTACCTTTATAATTATTTCTAGTAATCTAAATATTTTCTCATTATAACTAGAAACATGCAAACCATTGAAATTACTAAAAATAAAACAATTTAATGTAAATTATAAAATGAAACCTTAATTCTTTTAATTAAAGAGGAATGTTAGGGAAAAGACAGGTGAGGTAAGAAAGCGATCATATAAAGGGACAGTTAGTGTTAAAATAGGGTAATTTAACTGTCATAGGCGTCTGATTCTGTATCAGTAGGGAGGGAAAAGTTTACCCCAAATGGCATAACATCAAGCCATCTTTATAAATGTATTTGACTAAATTTTCTTTTTAAAATTTATTTTATTTTTTCAATCTACTTTCGGTATTTGATCAGGCATATAAAGTAGATTTTATGTGTCAACGCGCTAGAAACCCGGGTCGAGAACCACTATACCAAAGTCCTTGTAGCTAGCTGGGAAAATTGTCATCTGTTATGCCTCTTAGACTTTATTTCAATTTTTAACAACTCATGCTTCGGCATGATGAAAATATTTTACATTTTGTGAACGGTAACTAGCCGGCGCGTTACATATAATGGCGCCCAACGTTAACGCCGCTTTAGGGTGGCTCGGAAATAAAATTTAAAATTTTTTTTGTTCAAATATAATTTTTTTTTACTTTTATCGATTTTATGATTTTGTCATAAGTCATGATTCATTGGGAAAATTAATCCTAATGTCATTTGCAATGCAAGGCTTAATTTCATGATAAGGGTAATACACTCGGAACCATTTTATAACATCTCAAATTTTGTTTTAAAAATTTTTGAAATTTATAAGTCCGAACTGACGACATTGAGTCGAGCAGTTGTCTGTTGCTATAAATTTTGGATTTCTTTTAAACATTATATGTTCGAATTTTACTTTGTTAAAGTCCATATCTGACTCTTTTGAAAACGGGTAGTTATGTTGCATAACAATTGGACTCGAGCATGTGAGTGTAATGTACTGGGTACATTAATCACACTGGTTCTCCGAGAACATAATTTTTTACTATTACTTGAGGCATTAATTTTTTTTATATAAGAGAATTGATGGGCCAAGTAAATTTTGGGAATAGTCAGTATATATCGGTATCTATGCATTCTCTATTTAAATAATATGATCGTTTTTTTTTTGCTATAACCTGTAAATACCTAACATTCCTCTTTACAATTTATGATATTTTGAAAAGTTCAAATTTTTGCAAATTTAAAACATTTAAAACATTTTTTTAAAGAAACACACATAATATTTTGCTAAATTTTCTTAACATTTTTTTTTTTCATTTAATTATCACGAGATTTTTCTTAATTTTTTTTTTTTCTTATTTTTTTCACGTTCCGTATCGATTAATATCGAAAACTATATTTAATTTTTTTTATAATTTAGACCTAAAACATTTTCATCTCTTCTCTCTTTATCATTTGGGTAAATAAGAAATACAATAATTTAAAATTTTTTTTTATTAAGTGCAGTATGCACAAACACAATACGAGATTAGTTACGAGTAGTGCGAAATCTCCAGATTCTGTAGATATTTCTGAAAATATCGCGAAACCTCCAAAAGATAACGTGAAATCTTCTAAAGATACCACGAAATATTTCAAAGATACCACGAAATCTTCCAAAGAAATCTCGAAAACTTCTAAAAATACCACAAAAGTTACAAATACAACAAAATCTATTGCAAATACACCAAAAACTGCTAATATTGTTAAAACCTCCACAAATACTGTAAAAATTTCGAAAATTATTAAAACTCCGTTAAATATAACGGAAAATTTAAATTCATCTGCACCTGGTTCATCTAGAGGCAGGGGAAGAGGAAGAATTTCAACTCCTTTAGTTCAGAGGTCAAGCAGTAATATTAGCTTGGTTAGTTCACAGTCAGATACAAGTTTTAAGGCGATTAGGTCGTCTTCGGTTGCACGTTCTCTCGATTCATATCAATCGGGGGACACGATTGTTGAAAAGGATAATTCAAATTGTGAATTATTGGAAAAATCATTTCCTGATTTAGACGTAGGGTCGCTATAAAGTTTAATAGAACCAATCGGGTTTATTGATAATCAACCTAATTTGAATAATAAATTAGCAATGGCTACTGGAGGAGGAAATCCGAACGGGGAACAAGCCCCAAGCGCATATGATGCATTAATGCAACATTTTCAAGAGACTATGCGAAGAACTCAAGAGGAGTTTAGGCAAGAATTTAGCGCTATTAGGGAGTCAATTAATCAGTCGCGTGGAAATGGAGCTAATTTGGGCTCAGTTAATACACAAGGCCAAACTTCTGGTTTTCCCTCAAATGCATTTTCATGTGGTCCTACTGCGGTCCATTATACCAAGCTAAAAGATTGGAAAGTCTCATTTAGTGGAGAAGGCAGTGTTTCTGATTTTTTGTTTAAGGTAGAAGTACTCGGAAGACGTTCGCAGTATTCTAGCGAATATATTATGTCAAATTTCCCAATTTTTCTTACCGATAAAGCGAATCTAGACGCAACTTATGAAGATTTAAAAACGGCTTTGACCGAAGAATTCGGAACTTTAGAAACGGATCCAGAAATTTTATTGAAAATCTCAACTAGGAAACAACTTGCGAAAGAAAATTACGATGATTTTCATGCATTTATTGTGAATTTAAATTTAAGATTGCGAAGTCCAATGGATGACGCTTCTTTAATTGAAATAATCAAGAAAAATGTTAATCCAGACTTGAAAATAATGCTTTTTATTTCTAATCCTAGGGATTTAGCCGAATTACGTCTTTTAGCTAGAAAAGCTGAAAAGGTTCTGCTTGAAAATAAAACTAATAATAATTTTAACCGTTCGCGTCAAGTTAATGAAATTTCTGTTGACACAACTTCTGACGAATCAGATCAGGAAACAGACCCTCAAATAGAGGCTATAAAAATTAACCGAAATTATGTTAAAGGCGACTATTCCAAAATAAAATGTTGGAATTGTCTCCAATTAGGTCATAGCTATATATATTGCGATGATAAAACTAGGCATGTTTTTTGCTACAAATGCGGGAAAAGGGACGTAACTACTCCCAAATGTAGTGAGCCGCATACGGAAAACAGGCGTCGGAGCGAGTGGATGATCGGGGATGCTCGTTCTTCGAAGTAAATCCCGTGTCAAATTGTAACATTGAGTGTAAACCCTCACAGGGGGATTTACCTCCCAGTCTTTTACAACAAAACCCGGATGTACAAAATATTTCTCTGCACGAACAACAAAAACTTTACTTTGATAATAAACAAAATTTAATTAATGGTAAAACTTTTCGGAAAATTTTAAAATGTAGATTGCGTTATGAAATTAGAAAAAAATTTAGAAAGATTGTCGAATCTACTTGCTTGTCAGATTCTGGTGATGGTAGACCTTTTGCTAAAATTAAAATTTATGATGATGATTTAGTATGTCTTTTAGATTCTGGGGCAAATGTGTCAGTTTTAGGAAAGGGTAGTTTGGATTTCATAAATAAACATAATATTCGAATGCGAAAATTTAATTCTAGTATTTCAACAGCAAATGGCTCAAGAAATAAGGTTATTGGTTTCTGTTCACTACCGGTGACTTTTAGGAAAGTGACTAAATCTGTTATTTTCTATATTGTACCAGATCTCTCTCAGGAAGGGTACCTAGGTGTCGATTTCTGGCGGGCTTATGCTCTTGCTCCTGACATCATTCCCGAAATTTCTAGTATAGAACTTAATGATTCAGATATTATTTTTCACGATCTTACTCCAGAACAGAAGTTGAGTCTCGATAATGTTATTTTAAAATTTCCATCTTATGAAAAGTTAGGTCTTGGATGTACTCATTTACTTGAGCACCATATTGAAACAGGGGATGCTGTCCCTGTGAAATCTAAGCACTATCCACTTTCGCCCCCAAGGCAAGCAGAAGTTTACGAAGAACTTGATAGATTATTAGCTCTTGGAGTAATAGAAGAGTCTAATTCACCATGGTGCAGCCCAATAATAACTGTTCGCAAACCAGGGAAAATAAGACTTTGTCTTGACTGTAGGAAATTAAATTCGTTGACTAGAAAGGATTCATATCCACTTCCACATATAAATGGGCTATTAAGTCGACTAAAAGATACCCATTATATAAGCGGAATCGATCTTAAGGACGCGTTTTTCCAAATTAAATTGTCGGAAACATCAAAGGAGAAGACCGCCTTTGCCGTGCCGGGAAGGCCTCTATATCATTATAGGGTAATGCCTTTTGGTGTTTGTAACGGTCCTCAGACCATGAGCCGTCTGATGGATAAAGCAATACCATCAAGATTAAGGGATAACGTTTTCATCTATTTGGATGACCTCCTTATTTGTAGTCAATACTTTGATACTCACATACAATTTACATAGATCAACAATAAAAATTCACTATTAACCACTCACAAGGTACAGTGCAAAAAATTCGCTTAATATATATGCTCGACATATGTTGAAAAACGAATAAAATCTTCAATGTTTGATATTCCTTCACTTACAATGTAAAGGATAGAATATGATGACATTTGAAAATAACTGCCAGTCAAATTTCAACTTAATTAGTTGAACTGGCAACTGTGGTAATAATTAACAACTAAACATAGCTTTATAGAAAATAAGTTCGCAGTAAATTTCGTCATACTCAAACTAAGTTACGGCACATTTTTAACCTAACTAGTTGAGTTAAATATATGATGTTTACAATTTAACACTTTAAGGCACGAAGAATGTTGATGAAGGCCGTTGCGGGCTAGAAAGTTACCTCCATTCATGCAGGTGTCAAATAACTTTTTCTAATTGTTTTTTCTGTTAATTAAAGTAAATTATCACAAATAAAATTATAATTTTTCTGTTAATATGGAAAAATATTCATGATCTTTAACCGAACTAACCAACAACTCACATACGTTTTTTAATTACTCTAAAATTTAAACCCAACATGCGGGTCAGAGTTTTTTTAAATCGAAACCAGAGACCCTGAATTTAATTTTAAAAAATCACAAAGTAGATAAAATTTATCTACTTTGTGATTTTTTTTGTTTTTTAAACAAACATTTTTTTAATAAATCTTATTTTTTATTTTTTGGAATTACTGTTAAAAAGTAATGGTTTCATTTCATTTTATTTATTAATTCAAAAACCAAGCCCATAGGGCCAAATATGGTTCGTATTCAACAATAAATTTTTACAAAAAATAAAAAAATAAATTTATAATTTAAAGGAATGCCTAAAATAAATAAAATTATAACTAAAGTTTAACGGTCCAAAATGTAGCAATAAGATTATCAAAATAAGTAGACGATTAAAAAATAAAAAATATATGAAAAATGATCGTAAATTATCAAAATTATAGTGAGTGATTAAAAAACTGCCTTAGTTTGCGTTTAAACGTAGCACTTGCAACAACAAAGCTTTTAAGAGATCTAGGTAATGAATTCCAGACTCTAGTTATCCTCACATTAAAGGATCTCTCGAAAATAGAAGAGTTTATACGTTGAAAAACTATCTGAGGGTTTCTACTCGATCTTGTAAATCTAAAGTTGTCAACAATGTAACCAGGACAGTTCGCTCTAATTAGCTTGTAAAACAATAACAAGATTCTCAGTTTTATAAAATTCTCAAAAGAAAAACCAAGAAAATCCAACACAAACGGAGAGACATGTTCTCTTATCCTCAATCTGTAAACATATCTCACTATACGGTTAACTGTACGATGAAGACGTCTAAGAATATTACTGCTAGTACCCGTAAATACCTCCAAAGCATAAATTAACTGGGGCATAAGAAGAGCACTAGCTACACGTTTCCTTACATGTAGAGGCAAACAAAGATCAAGAGACCATAATCGTCTCAACGTAGCATTCACTCGAGCACACACGTAATCAACGTGTTTCGAAAAACGTAACTTATCATCTACAAGAACGCCCAAACACTTCATTTCCGAAACAAAGTTGATACTAACACCTCTCAATGATACACTTAAATCACGGGAATCAAAAGCGAAGCACATAGCCTTTGTTTTGCTAGGATTTATGTCTAACCCATTTGTGTCCATCCACCGTGCAATCTGAACAAGGTAAAATTCTATGTTTGCCTCCAAAACATCAAAGAATTGTCTTTCTCCAAAAAATAAAATCTGTACATCATCTGCATATACAAAAGTTTCAAAACAGTTATTATCTATTACATCAATAAAATCATTCAAATAAATCATAAATAAAATAGGACCAATTACCGATCCCTGCGGAACACCACTGGTAACCTCCAAAGTACAAGAGTTCCTATATCCAATCGAGACGAACTGCGACCTATTTTCAAGATATGAGCTTAGAAGTTTGCAAGCGGATTTAGAAAAATTAAAATAACTACATAACTTAGTTATCAATCTAGAATGCACAACACTATCAAAAGCCTTAGATAAATCCAAGGACAACAACACACCACACTTTTTCTCATTGAGCTTACGCCCAACAAGAAGAGTTGTAGTACTATAATTCCTCCTAAAACCAGATTGACTTGGATGAAGCAGTTTATTGCCATCAATATAATACATCATTTGATCCTTAATAATGTGTTCAACAATTTTTGAAAGGATGGGAATAACAGAGATTGGATGTAAATTTTCTAACAAATTAGAATTGCCATCCTTCTTAATCGGTAGAACACGTGATATCTTCCAATCATTAGGGAACTTGGATGTCATAAAAATTGTGTTCACAATATGAGTGAAAGGACCACATATATAAGGATATATAGTCTTAATAAATTTTGGGGGTATACAATCATAACCCGCTGCATTTGAACGTATTCTACAAAGAGCATAAAACACATCATCCTCTACTACAGGTTGAAAACAAAACGAATTTTCCTCTATAAAATTAAGCTCATCAAAAAATGATGAAAACGTTGGTGGTTCACACGACTGACTGGAAATAAAAAATTCATTAACAATATTAGGGTCCACATCTACAACCTTATCACTCGAATCAATACTACCATTCGTTCGCAAAACATTCCACATCTGCTTGGTACTAAGCCCTTCAAAAAGGCGCTCATGAGCCTTCCTTTTCGCATTTCTAATTATTGTTTTAGTTCTGTTTCTAACTCGGCAATATATCCTCCAATTCTCCGGCGTACTCTCCTGAATATACGCCCTATACGCCAAGTCCCTAAGAGAAATACTGTAAGTAATCTCCCTTGCATTGAACCACGAATTATCATTGAAATCCCTTACCTTGCGTCTAGTAATCGGCACCAATTCATGCAATTTATGAACATTATACATAAAATTAGCGAGCTGATCATTAACATCACTAGTACAAAATATCCTATCAAAGTCACATGCAGCTGCTATTTGATCCAGCCTCGCCATATCAATGGCATCATAATTACGAAATTCAACAAACTGTTCATTTTCCAAAAGAGGCAGCTCTAAGACGGCAAAAATAAAAGCATGTCTAGAGATACCTGGACATTGCATTTGACCAGAAGAAAGAACACCAATACTTGGACTAAGGATAAAGTAATCAATTAAAGAGGTTCTATTATTCTTCACATCATAATGGGTCGGCAAAGAATTATGATAATAAACAAGATTCAGTCTACTACATAGACTTAACATCAATGAAGATTTCAACGGGCAAAACAAATTATGATTGTAGTCACCCATTATAACAACATTCTCATATTTGACGACCACGTCACTTATAGGACTATCAAAAGCATCAATATCACCACTAGGAAGGTAAACCACGCCAAAAAGAATTTTAGAAATACCTAGATCAACCTCTAAAAATAAAAATTCACACGATGTAGAGTTAACTGAACGCAAAACTTCCTTATATTTAACTTTTTTAGAGAGCAAAAATGCAACTCCACCACCACTTTTTTTACCAGGGCGATCATTTCTTACCAGAACATAACCAGGTATATTTATAGCATTTGAGAGAATCCTCTCTTTAAACCAAGTCTCACTTATACCTATGACGTTCAATAATTCTCCATCAAGAATATTCCTAATCTCATTCAATTTCGAAGAAGAATCATTCACTTTAAAACTCTGACAATTAAAATGACCTACCTTAAGATCATTACGATAATTTCCAAGACATTCACGCAAATAACTGTTATCACTACATATTGGACCTAAATTATTGTTGAGATTCATTAAAAATTATATAAAAAAACAAAGAGATTAACTCAAAATAAAGGCAAAATAAAAAAAAAGAATAAAGCTTAATACAATTTAAATTTCATAGTGTATAATTTGTTAAGCAAAACATATTGTAATTATTCGTATTAATTTGTCGTTAAAAAAAAAAAAAAAAAAATAATAATAACTGCTTTTTTTAACTATCAGTCTTAATTTCAATGAAGCACAATTTTTGACATTATATGGGAAAGTAACAAATAATATAAATTCATAAAAAAGTATTTTAAATAAATTGTATTAGATGCTATAATGAGATCAATAAAAAAAAGGTTATGGTTAATACATTTTTTTTTAAATTAATGTATGAAAAATCTACATGTTAGTGCTTTTAAAGTGTAAATTTATGGTGATTTTCTTCACTTTTGACTAGTTATAATATTTTATTCAGGGTTTATTATTTAACAGTTATTTGATATTTTTTTTTTTAAGTTTATTTTTTTTTTAGATAAAAATCAAATATTAAATTTAAATAAGGAATCCTTGTGAGGACATCTTTAAGAGTCTTTATGTGTATGTAACATCGTAATAAGAAAACATTAGGTAAGTGATTTTTTTCGAAACCACTTTAGAGACCAATGCGTCGGCACTACAAAAAAACAGATATTTGTGTTTTTATCAGGGTTCGTAATTTCCGCACATCGCACGCACATGTGCGAAATTTTATGTTCAAACCACTCGCACATGTACATGTGCGAATTTGTCTTTTAATTTTGCACCTGTGCATGTGCGAAATCTGTTAGTACTTGGACATCAAGATGTGCAAGTGCAACACTTTAAAGAATATTCTCACATGCAAATGTGCAAGTACAAACTGAAAATTCGCACATGGTTTTTATTGATATAAAAACAAAAGAAATCCCTTTATTTTGTATTAAACGATTAATCGCCTTTTTTGTAGATTAATCTACTCGAATAACCGGTTAATCAAATATTGAGATTTTTCGAATAATGCCTTAACCGGTCAACCGCCTAGGTCAAATAATTTGAAACACTACTTTTTTATTAAAAAAAATAGTTCTTAACCTTCCGTCCTCACACTGGGGTATAATACACCCCAACAACAGTATGAAATGGTGTGAGGACGGAAGATTAAAAATGCAAATAAATTTAAATATTTATGAATTTTTTTTATTTTAAGTGTATTGTTAAAAATCGAACAAACAAGTCAAAAATATCGTTTCTTAAACTTTACTTTTAGTCTTATCAAATTTGGTTGTTTACTATTTAAATGAAATAAATTTAACAATCAAGTAACAAACACGTTTGTATTTACAAGGACCGGTATAGGAGTAATTTCAATTAAAAGTTTAATTGTATTAAAAAAAGGTTCAATTGCATTTACAAACTATTGTTATCTGTGTATCAACATTTGATTCCTTATCTAAGATGTGTCCATAGTGTGTAAGTGAGCTTTTATGAGAATACATTTTGTTAAATGACATTCACAAGGCACTGGATGTTCTACTTCGTTGGGATCTAAAAGTTCAACTTCCAGATCATATTTACGTTGGTCGTTAGTACGACGTTTCATTGATATTTTAAATGCAATAGGAGCGCTTTCGTCTAATTCTTCGCAAGCGATTTCGGGTAGAACGACAACACATTGTTTCCAATGGGTGGCTGGTGAATTCGGTCCAGTAGATAAGATAACGGAATCATAGCTTTCGCCAGGAAATCTACAGTCAAACCAAATACAAAAACCTTGATGTTTGCCCGATGTCTGTGCCGGAAGAACTTCCTGAAATACAATAGTTTCAAGCTCTTCACGACTCACATCCATTAAGTTCATCCAGTGCATCGCAACGCCTTCATGCAGTAAATCATTTTGTGATGTTAGTGCAATTTCCGGTTTCGATGATTTTTGTTCTCTTAACATATCTCCGAAAGCTGATAGCCGAACACCGTCAACTTCATTCCAATCATCAAATCGACATGGAACGGAACAGGGTGCTACGTAAATTGTTGCTTCGCTGGGAAACATGAGACCATTGGTTTTTAGAAAATTGTCTCGAGCATATAATACAGAATCAAGCATTCCCTCGTGCAGTAAATAAAATCCCATCCATTCTGAAACAATTATGTCGACTTTTTCAGCTGATGACGGCAAAATAAAGTCCTCGACTTTAGAGTGAATTACCTAGAAGACGAAACAAAAAGGATTAGCCGGATTCATTTAACGTGGTATATATATAACATTAGTGGCATAAATGTTTTGGCAACCCTTTAAAGTTTATTACACAATTTGTTTTGTATTTTTATTTGAATGATTCAAACATTTAAGAAATTCAAAGAAAAATATAATTATTTTCATTGTTTATAATAAAATATTCTATTTCATCGATATAGGATAGGAGTATTTTTGGAATTTGAAAAGAAACGAACGAATTATATTTAAAATGCAGCGACAATTGCTAATGTCCGTACCTTCGAATACGCTTTTTGTACTTAAACACCAAACACGAGAGTATTATAAATCCCCCAATTAACATATTTTGGACCATTATACAGTGTGTAAAATTTAACAAATTCATTTACTTAGTAAATTTCGGACCGATTCATCATGCCGGATTTTAAAACATCATTTATATTATATTTTTAATAAATTTCCAGTCAGTTTTATTGTTTTTATATTTGAGCTTTAAAACTTTTTTTAAGAACTATATGATAACTATCCGAGTAAAACGAGTTATATATTATTTTATATTATTTAATACAACTATATCTCGTTATATATTGCTTTGTATGGCACAATATATATATGATTTATTTTTTATTTGATTTTGCCCCATATCTAAATGTATCGTTTTTCTTATGTTACCAAATTCAATCAGATTTGTCAGCATAAATTTAAATTGTAAAATCAAATTAAATTCAGTTCAATAAACAATTTTATATTATATTTTTAATCAAGTAACTACATACCAATTTTTAGAAAAATAATTTATTTACAATTACAATGTATTTACAACAAGAGGAAGTATCAATTTTCCTAATATCTGTCGCATATTCTTACTTCGAATAAACATTTTTATAATATAATATCTGAATAAATTCAAATAAGAAATTCATGTTTTATTTAAAACAACTGACAGTCCTGACGTTTTGGCTTACTAAGACAAACTATTTCTGGCAGTACCACACACAAAATTACATATGAACTTTCGAAAATTTTGCAATTTCCACCATACTTTTTTTTGAACTTTCAACAATTTTAAATCGAAAACACAAAAGTTTTTTATTAAATATATCGCAAATTATTTTTTTAAGAAATCAAGTGAAATGATTTCACAATTATTCGAATAGTTTTACATTTTAAAGACTTTATGGTTAAAAAAAAACATTTATTCGATACGATTTAAAACTTTTAAATTGACATTCATGCATAATTTCATTATTTTTTATTTATTTCAAATCAAATGTATTTTCTTAATATTATTTAAAAATAAATAGTTTAAAAATTACAATTTTAATTGAACTTTTCTTGTGTTTTTTAAATGCAAATCTCACCTTCAGTGAAAAATTCAATAACGTTTTATGCAAAATTATTTAAAATTACAATTCAACCATAATTTTTTGAAATTTACATATTTTTTTTTAATAAAAGTACAAATTGAACCATTTATACGAAATTGGACCTAATTGTATTTTTTAGTATGCCTTTTTTAGGGTGGAGTTTGTTATATGACAGTAAAAATTATAATTAAAAAATTATTTTGTTTAATGTTCTAGAATTGGTTATTTAATTTTTTTTTTTATTTTTTCCATAAAAAAAAAGCTCGCAATTTTTATTTGTAATCAATACTAAATTTATGTTTTTAAAAATGAAGTCTTAATGAATAGAAATGAATACATATCATATATACATAAACTTGTATTTAAAACTATAAAATTATGTCTGAAAATTATCTCTGTAAAATAGTAAAACATTACAGCACTATTTTAAATATAAATAAAACAATGAAATAAATTTATAAACTTTTTTATGCTGTATGGCAATTGCAGCAAAACAATAAATTTTGGTTTTTATCAGTAAAGGCAGGCATCACCGCTAAAATACCGTTATTGATGCAAAACCCTTTCAAGTGGCTATCGTTATCCCTAAAATGCCGTTACCGAAATAATGGAAATACCGTTACCGACTTAAATAATAATATCCTTAAAATGCCATTACCGAAATAACTAAAACACCGTTACCGAAATAATTGAAATAGTGTCATCTCTAAAATACCGTTACCGAAATAATCTGACAAGATCTGAAAAAAAATCTGTGTAAATAGATATATTTTCCCAAACTTTGATCATAAAATTGGTGTGCATTGACATTACCTGAATAACTAAAATTAAGTTACCCTTAAAATAACGTTATCGAAATAACTAAAACCCCGTTATCCCTCAAATAACGTTACCGAAATAACTAAACTACCGTTACAGAAATGAGTACAAAGCCGTTAACGCTAAAACCCGTTACCGAAATAACTGAAATATCGTTATCTCGAAAATACCCTTACCGAAATAAAAAAAAATAGGGTTACACTTATCATACCAGCTTCATATCGGTTAACTCCCCGTTGCCACATGCAAGTACAAGTTCGAAAAAACTCTATACACTCACTTTTATTTACTAATACAATTATAATATGTGCCCACTTACGTGTTTTGAGCAAAACATGTGTTTTGGTAAAAAAAAACTTATGGGAAAACATGTACAAAACATGTTTTATTTCAAAACACAACTTTGCAATTTAACTTATTACCCCCGTTGCCACATGCAAGTACAAGTTAAAAAAAAACTAAATACACTCACTTTCAGTTACAATTGCACTTTTGTCACTTGAGACTCAACTTACAACGAAATTTTGAATAGGCGTTGAAATGAAAAAGTGTTGCTTAGTATTACGTTTTCTACCAATTCATTGTATTTTTTTTTTTTTTTGTTTTGTTTTTCATAATAAATATAGAATTTATTTATACTTTGTAACAAAATCTAATTAATAATATTTTCTATATAAAAAATAAATAACTTAAAACTATCATAAATAATAAAAAAAAAACATTTCTTTTTAATTAAAAAATTACATCTTAATAAAAAATAAAAAAAAGTTGAGAGATAAAAAAGACCGCAAACACAAAAAATTACAAATCATGACCAGCCACATAATCCTTCAGCTTTTGCCTAAAGACCTGTGGTGAAAAACTAAAACTTCTCATGGGATAAAATATAATTGTTTACTATATAGTCTGGAAAGCCATTTGCCATCGCCTTGTAGAAGAATATCAACAACCTCATAGCTACATAATTACTAAAAGAGCACCCAAGAAATTGTACCACATACGGGGTGACATGGGACCGAAGTCTTAGGCCATACACATATCTAATAATTCGATTGAAAATCCTAGTAAACCTACTAAATTCACCATCTGTGGTACCAGAAAATACCTCAACGCAATATAATATATGAGGCACTAACAAGGCATTAGCAACACGCATTCTAATTCAAAGAGGCAGATATATATCAAGAGAGTATAATCTTCTCAACAAGAATGATATTCTCGAAGAAACGCTATTAATATGCTATGAGAAACTTAACTGATTATCAATTAAAACTCCAAGACACTTCATCTTATCTACAAAATCAACTCTCATACCATTGAGAGTAACGTTTATCGTATCATCAACGACACCGAAACCCATTAACTTTGTCTTTCTTGGAAAAATTAAACAAGTTGTACAACTTGTCTATAAGCTCCGAGTGTATCACCCGGTCAAAAGCTTTTGACAAATCCAATGAAAGAAGAACTACATTTTTACCATTATCCAAAAATAATGGTTAAATTGGTTAAATTATAAAAAAAAAAAAAAAAAACCTGACTGTGAATTGTGGATTAAGGAATTTACCTCAAGGTGTTGAATCATTTGTTCCTTAATACTATGTTCGACTAATTTTGAGAGAACCGGAAGAACTGATATCGGACGCAGATTATCCAAAGAATCAGAAGGACCATCCTTTTTTATGGGTACTACTCTAGCTCTCTTCCACTCGTCAGGAAAGACTGAAGTAGTAATAACGGAATTGACTAAACGAAGAATATGGGAGGAAAGTAAAATTTAGTAAGAACGAATAATAATTATGACTATGTATATTTACAAAAAATAAATAACAAATACCACACCGACAAATCTTAATAATTTATAATATTAATTTTAAGTTTTTCAAATAAAAAAAATTACAACAAAATTTTTCGTTAGAATTTGGAATACCGAATTCGTATAATTTGAGTAACTAGCAGATCATAGATACTCGAAAATTTTGCATGTTTTTTTAATAATTTCGATAAACCGTATTTTCAACTTGCGACGGCTTACTTACATGTGACAATGGTGGGGGGTAACATACATGGAATGGTTTCTGTATAGAAAACTTACTGCATATGCCAAATATTGGTCTATGCATCAGACCAATGTTTATTTTTTTTTTTTATAACACAAAACAAAAACGAACCTTCACTACAGAAGTTAGATTATTTTGTTCCATAACCTTCAATGAAATCTTTGCCAAATTAGAAGCTTCTACAGCATAGACCAACTTAGCTCCTGCCATTGCACAAAATGCCGATAATATACCAGTACCAGATCCAACATCCATTACAATTTTATCTTTAAAAAGAGAAGTATTTGACAAAATTGAATTTTTGTATGCTTCTTGCCGGGGCCGATCGCGAAGCATAATTTCGTGTACCTAAAATGTTCCAGATTAGTGTTTGGTTTCCTGGATAACTCAGTTTTTTAAATACCTCGAGATTTTCATAATCGGTAAAATAATTTTCCTGTTGCAATGCCATATTATGTTGACGATATAAACAATGTGCTTAAGTACTAATCACAATACTCCCGATAAACCACAACCACATGACGTTATTCACAAATCGTCAGCTTATTTATGGTTTGACCCAAAGCATAGCAGTAAAAAAAGTTAGAGGTAATTTAAACGAAGAAATTAATTGCAGGCAATTTTTGTATTCTCTTTTAAAGTTGCTTCTAAAAATCATTAACATTTACACGAGGAGTTTTTGCATGCAATTTTTTTGACGTTTATTTTGCCAATCTTCTTTAATTGTTCATTCGTTGAAATTTAATTTATTCGCAAAAATTTAAAATAATATAATTTAATAATATAAAATAATATAATTGAAAATAATATATAAATAGTTCCTTATTCCACATTATTTATTTTTTGTTTTACGAAATATTTTCGATACACAACACTTTAGAAGCCGAATACGAATAAAGCAAATTAACAAGAATACGAACGATAGCAAAAAGAAATGTCAAAAAATATCTTGAAAAACGAAAACTGTGCAATTTTTGCTACCCCGCTTGCTTCTCTACCCCGTTTGCCTACAAACAATAATTGCACGCAACATTGCATGCAAAAATTGCGTCGTTTAAATGGCCTCTTATATACTGTGTTTTCACTAAAGGGGTGCATGAAGTTTATGAAATATATTCTCTTTTCTTCTCTGATGACAGTTTTGACGATTTTTATACTTAAAATGACAGAAAACAGATTATTTAGCTTAAAATAATTTAATTTTTTTCATTGAATCCTTTAATTTGCCCAAATTTCTACAATTTTCCAGATTTAATATTTTAGAGCAAAAAAAAAAATTGTATCAAAAAATGTCAAGCAAATGTCTTGCAAGACATTCATGCTCCCGGCTCCATAAAATAACCACACACGAAATAACTCCCCAAGAAGAAAATTAAATATGCCCCCAAAAATTTGTATGGAAAATAGCAGCATCATAATTGTGGATATATTTCATTTTCTGGTTATTTAATTCATTTTTAAACTGAACTTATTTCATTAAAAAATAAATCCTCAAATTTTCAAATTAAAATAATTCCCAAAACTTTATTTTTGGGTATTAATTGCATTTTAACAAAATCAATATTATTTAAAATTTCAAGGAAAGAAATGGTAGAATTTACTACTAGCATTGTATAATCATTAACGAAAGTTTTGACAATTCGTCGTATGAATATTGGTGAGACCTATAGACCATTTCTGGCAAAATTGAGTTAGGAATTGATTATATATGATTAATGTGTCCTCTTTCTAAATCTTTAATCCGTTTTTATATACCTCGTATCAATTAGGGGATATCCAGCCCCATATGTGCTGCGTATCCCTATTTTTACAAATTTCTTAACATTGGTATGGTGTATTGACCACTTTTTGGCCAATGAGTCAAACTTTCTATAGAAAAATAAAAACATTATTCGTCAATCTTGGTTTGACACATTTGAAATAAGCAACGCATATAAAACAAAAAACAATAAAAAAAGTTTAAGCATTGGTTTGCACTATGACAACCTAGTTTTATAATGGTTAAAAGAAAAAAAACTTTTGGCCTACTTGAAAGAAAAACAATAAAATTGTGATAAAAACGGCTTATAGGCCAAATAATAAAAAAAATCTTTTTTTTAAAAAATTGTTAATAACTCTGGATACTCAGTGCAAAAGGGCGTAACAATTAACAATATTGTTTATAATAAATGCAGCTATAGATACAGCAAACAAAAAAGAAAACCTATATTGTAGAAATTAAATAATTTTGTTGTAAACTTTCTTTATCGTTTTTCTCGCAAAAATGTTTTTGGTCGGTGCGGCTCTCCAATAACCAATCGACAAATTAGTGAAATTACCTCGTAAAGTAAATACTAAAGGATAGCATGAATATCTTGCAAGACATTCGCAAGACATTTTTTTATACACTATTTTTTTTTTTTTTGCTCTGATACTATTAAATCTTACACATTATAGAAACATGGACAAAATTAAAGTATCCAATGAAACAAAATACAAATTTTGAGCTAAATATTCTGTTTTTTTTTTTATGCTATTTTAAGTATAAAAATCGTCAAAACTGGCATCAGAGTACGCAAGAAAATATTTTGCAAAACATTCAAATGTGTATACAATCAAACTAAAAAGTATGACTGTAGACAAAAATACAGAACTGTTCTGTATTCTTCACAAGTCATTTATTAATCAATCTCTTAAACTAAAAAAAGTTAGCAGGAAGCATCTAAATACAAAAATTTAAATTATACCTTTAGAATTCAATCTATGTTTTAATAATATATATACTTTAAGGGCCATTATTACAACTTGTCTTTAAAGTAATTGTTAGTAAAAGGTAACTTTAGCTAAAGTGAGGAAAAAAGTGAGCTATAATGTTTTTCGTTATTACAACTTCCCAATAAAATAAAATTAATATTTTTGATAATGTGGCAGCAACAAACTAAAAACCGATTATTGGTTTATGAATTGGTTTATAAAAATACGTAGTGGCAACGTATTTTTATTTATTTGTTTACAAACAAACAATAATTTGTGAAATTCGGTTGTGAAATTCGGTATTTTCTTCTTCTTCTTTATAGAACAGAAAATGTGGCAACTTTAAACACATAAAAGTTACGTTTAAAGTTAAAGGCAACAACATCTTCCCTTTAGCTTATCGGTCACTTTTAGCTTAAATTATACTTATAATAACGAAAAACTAATAATCTGTCAGATAACATCCGAACTTTAGCTATTGGCAAGTTGTAATAATGGCCCTAATAGTAATAACGTTATTAATTCTTATAATGTAATGTAATATTACAAGGTGGTTCAAATAATTATACAACAAACAATACGGGAATTCACATTACATTTCTTTCCCTTTTTAAAATTTGAAGTTATACAAAATATAATTAAATTTTTTAAGGTATATGATATAAAAAAAAAACTATTTTGCACTTTATAATTTATATTAACCATTTTCCTTAGTCTGTCTCTAAGAGGCACTTCATCAACATCAACTTTATTACTATCTTCTTCATTAGAATTTTCTGCATCAAAAAATTTCTCACTATAATTGTGATTAACTTTAATATTTTCTGAAGCTTCTAATAATATTACATTTTTGTTTAACTTTTTCAATTGCTCTCTGTAAGCCACTCTTCGCCTCTTATTCACCTCAATCACATATAGTGTTTTGACTATTCTCTTACAAATTAGGCCTTTCACACATTTTGTATCACTATTCTGATTGGGATTCAAAATGTGTGTATAAATTGAAAATAACATAAAAATAATCTCGATGTATATAAAAACAAAAAACTAATATAACTGTAAAAAATATTACACACTAAACATTTTTTATATAAATAGAACATTTTTGGTCTTCAAAGTTTAGTAACGTCATGCTGCTTGTTAGGAAAAGACCTAACCACGTGCTTGATTACTAAGAAGACAAAAATGGAGCAAAATTTAATTTAATTTAATTTCTGTGCTTACATTTTTTAAATTTTTATAAAATTTAATTAGTGTAAGTAAGATTGAGATAAAAATAAATTATTTTTTAAATTATAAAAAGCATGGAATTTTTTGCGAATCAAACAAACCTCAAGCTCGAATATTATGATTTATAAAATATTGAAAGTTTGAAAAAAAAAAACACAAAATAAATCAGGTGCTTAAAAATAATAATTATATAAATAAAGCAGGGATGGGAAATGGGCGATTAGATTTTGTACCAAGCCAACGGAATAATTGTACTTTTTCGACCCTCACCAAAATTGTTAGCATGTAGAAAATGTGTTCGGCCAGTGTCAAATTTGCAAAAATTATTGTAAATTCTAGAAATTCATGTAGTAATACCACTCGAACTTCCGACCATTATAATCGCTTCAAGCTCGAAGTTTTTTTTTTTGGTCATTGAGCTCAAAATTTGTTTTTTAAAACTAATTTAAGAAAATATTTGCAAGTACATAGAATGAATTAGATAAATTTCTGCAGTCCGAATGTTTGTTTAAAGTTTTAAACAGTGATGCCAACTTGGTGCTTTTGTCACTGTTTATGGTGCTTTTTAATAACACAAAACTCCAAAATTTTCTTCATGGTGCCAAAACATAAAAAAGCACTAATTTGGTGATTTTGTAATATGTTATTAATTATTAGTGCTTTTTAACAAATTTCGCTCTAGTTTAAGAAACCCTATTTTGAAAACTCAAATTTTTTACAATTTTAAAACAAAAGGTCTCGTTAAATTAATTCGAGTAGTAGGAAAAACATTTTGTTTATTTAATAAAAATATTTAGATATATTATTTTAGAGTTGTGTCGTTCATGAACGAACTAGTTCAATTGAACAACTCACTCAATTGAACGATGTGATTCGTTCACCAATATTCGATCTTGTCGTTCAATCGTTCATTTCGTTCTTTTTATTCATAGAACATTTGCATCTCTATTCAATCATTTTGCTTGCAAGAGCAATTCTTTTTTTAGAAAATAGTAATAATATTGTTTCAAATTAGGAAAAACAAATGAAATAAAATACACAAAATAAATAAATATTTGTTAGAAAAGTTGCAATTTTATAACACTTTTTGTCTGTGTACAGTAAAATTTGTGAAAAAAAAACTCGTAAAACATGAATAGTGCGTAATAATTGTCAAACGAACGACACAGTTCACAACACGCATATCAGTCACAAGTCAAAGCAAAAAAGAACGAACTAGTTCACTAACTCGAATTGAACGATAATGACCGAGTCACCAAAATGAACGATTAATCCCAACTGTATATTACACAGGCCTACAAAAAAAATTTTTTGTTTGGTGCCGCTAATTCTATGTTATAATTTGGTTAATTAGTCCGCAAGACGTCACGGTTAGCTGTCAAAATCGCGAAGCTACGTTCAGGTTTGTATCGATCGGTCATAACCTAAAAAATGTATTTTATTATACTTAATGTCATTATAGTCAATTAATTTCTTTGATTAAATGATAATATCGATATGCCGTCGTCGAGAAGGTGTTGTGTAAATAATCCAAATACATTTTGTTATATTTGTGGTGAATATGTAGTACAGTAGTTTTGATTTAACTGCCTTTTACTTACGTGCACTTTTCACATAACTGCACAAAATTTTGGTTTCGTTGTTATTTTACAAAATTACGTATGCAATTGCCTTCATTAAGTGCACTGTGTATACCTGCGCATTTAAAATAAGTGCCTCATGTTTTTGGCAGTTGTACATTATTTTCATACAAAAGATCGCCGTTAGCTGCCTCTTATGTTTTGCTTGCTTAGTTAGTTTGGTTAGTTAACGCTTGTACCTACATAAATTTGTATGTAAAAGCCTTATAAAATTTTTTTGAATGTTTTTTTATTTTCGTTTTGTTGTTTTTTATATAAATTCTATTGTACGAAATAAACAATTAATAAAAATAAATTAAATCATATCTGGTCTTTGCAGTTTTCAACAATTTAGTTTACCTGCACTTTAAGGCAGGTAACCAATTTGAGTAAGCAGCGCTTTTGGCTTACCTGCACAAAAATTCGTGCAGAAGTTGGTTTTGCAGCTAAGTCAAAACTACTGTAAAAAAGTTTAGAAAACCTATAACTGATGCAGTGAAGAAGACATACGTTGATTACTTTAATATAGAGATGAATGCTCGAAAACTACACGTAGCATTAAAAAAGTAAGTATCAATTTTTTATCAGGGTACCGAACGTACTTGAAATCTTTTTTATTTTTAGCGGCACCAAAATCATTGTAGGCCTGTGTTATTTATAAATATATTTAGAACCCAAAATGAAAAACATAAAATAACCAAACATTACAACTACAACTAGAAAGTTCACTTCTTCTTTGACAAATTTGTTTAAATCGTTCTGTAATTTTTGAAGAGCCACCTAGTGCATTGAAATTAATTTACTGACCTACAAGAGCGTTTAAAATCGAACTAGATTTTGCCCCCACCCCCAGGTCTAAAAAACTGATTCTGCTAAATTAGCAGAAAATATGCTAAAATGGCAAAATCATAAAATCGCAGAAACTAAATTAAGCTAAACCCATAATGAATTTATAAAAAAATAAATCCGGTTTGGATTAAGTTTTATTTAATTCTAGTATTTGCATTTTTACAAAATTGTGTTTCACATCATTTAGCAAGTAAAGGTTAGCTTTCGATAAAAAAAACAATGATTTTTTTCATTTTTTAACGAAATAATATAAATTTAATAAAAGATCCGGCGATTTTATGAGAATGATAAATAAGTAGATCTTGCTGACATATTAAATTATTGTCAAAAAATCGTCATTTTGGAAGCAAAAATCGTCCAATCGTCATTTAGTTATTTTAGGTATTAAATATCGTCAAAATGACGATAAACCGTCAAACCTGGCAACACTGCATGCGATTGCTACTAATACAGACATACATATCATTTAAAAAACCTACATACATACATACAGTGTAGCTGATGAATATTGCTACATTAAGAAAATCAAATAACTTTTTTATTCAATACATATAAATATTTTGTTATTTTTTCATTTGAAAAGCAATACATTTTTATTAAGTATTTTTAATGGCTTTTAAAAAACAATTTCATTAAAATGACTTCCACGCCCGATGACGTCAAATGTAACCGAAATTCCGTGCAAATTACAGAGAAAATTCCAAGCTAAGGGGCAAGTCTACTGCGTTCAATTTGCTTATTTGATTTTTTAAAAGAAAGAAATAAAAATTCATCTACAGTCCGTATTGACTGTCTGGTGATACATATTTCAGCAAAAATATTCCTTGTCGAAACTCTAGAATTAACTTGTATTGCAGCAACTAAAGCAACAATTGTTTCTTGCATCCGAACTGAGGAATTTCGATGATGCTTGTCGCACAATTGACAAAATAATTTACGAGCCCAATCTGCTCGAAGGAGTGCCGCCAAATGTGCCCCTTAAGTTTGTTTTGGCGGAAACTGCAGCCTCCAAAGCATTGTAGTGGCGCACAATCAAAATGTTATTTTCATTACCCCAATCGTTCATTTTCCTCACATAGTGTCCACATTAGATATTAATCTTAATATAATATGTGCGAGAACGCCAACAGAATAACGGAATTAAGCTATCTATGTTCATATTAATGTTTAGGGTGGAGAACACGCATTCATATATATTTCATGTCTTCTCATAATTTTCTGTCTCCCGTTGAGTAAAGATGTCCGTTTATTCATTCAATTTTCAACTATGCGATTAAAAAATAACTTTAAATTGATTTATAACAGTTAAACAATTTTTAATACACTTCTTCTTCTTATTGTATTTTTTTAATTTTATTCTTAACTTTTATTTATTTTTTTGTTTACAATGTTTTATGTATGTGTGTGTGTGTATTTTGACAACTCATATCATAATATTGTTGTTAAGAGATTTATCATAACAACACTATTTTGATATCAGATATGATACTAACAGTAACAGAAATGTGTGGTCCACACGTAATATAATTCTCTCTGAGATTGAATTTGAAGTTTGCTGACAGAAAAATATTAAAGTTAATATCTAGTGTGGACACTATGTTAAATTGTAAGACGAATCAATGAAACAAAAAAAATGGAAACGGATTAATAACTCGTTTTCTTTTTGTAGTGGCATTCATCAGCTACCCTGTATTACAAAACAAAACAAAAAAACAACAACAATATTTTGTGTTTTTTTTTTTGTACGTGTTGATGACCATGGACCGATTTGAATGCTGGTATTGGCCAGTGAAATTTAGGTATTTTAATAGTTATGTATTTTAGTTGTAACGATATTTCAGTTATTTCGGTAACGGGTTTTTAGCGTTAACGGTATTTTAGTTATTTCGGTAACGTTGTTTTAGAGAAAAAGATTTTTCATTTATTTTGGTAACGGCATTTTAAGGGTAACGTTATTTTAGTTATTCAGGTAATGTTAATACACACCGATATTTTTAGCCCCATTATTCCCGAGTTTTAATGACTGGCTAGTTTGTGATCATACTTTGGGAAAATATATCTATTTACAGAAGTTTCTTTCTTCGGTAACGGTATTTTAAGGTATTGATATTTTAATTATATCGGTAACGGTATTTTAGGGATAACGATAGTCAGTTGAAAGGGGTTTGAATCGGGAACGGTATTTTAGCGATATTGCCTGCCATCCCTGATTGCGTATATTCTTGTGTATTAGCATTGAATGTACGTATGTATGATGCAGTAAATAGAATAATTTAAAATTTGCTTCCAAATTTTTAGAGGTCTTCCCACATTTTTACTGACAACTTTTGAACGCGTTAACCGATTTTGATCATTTTCCCTACACAACTGGTCATGATATCAACAAACAATTTGACTGAAAATTAGCAACACCTCTTGTGTATTGGCGGATTATTTTGTATTAACACAGACAGACGGGCATGGCTATATCGACTTCTCTATTCGTGCTGATCAAGAATATATATAGTTTATGGGGTCCCAGAATTTTTTTAAAAGAATTACAAATATTTGACAAAGTGAATATACCCTCCGCACTATGGGATGGAAGGTTTAATAACATGTGAAATGTTGATTTTTTAAAACCAAAGAAATTTCCTTTAATTTTTCATTAAAACAGTTTTTTTAAATACAATATTTTCTAAACAAAATTACAAAAATATATAACGTATGACCATAAAAAATATATGAACATATATGTCCATATATGGAAGTGTATGGTCATCATATGGAAATGTAGGTTCAATTGTCTAGTATGTACGAATATGAATGACCATAAAAAAAATATATATGGGGCGTTTCTGCTCAAGTGACCCAACTTTTGGAATCAAATGTCTTCCTATCGGGATAAAACTTGCACCAAGGTTAATCCTATTGGATAGTAGTTTAGACACAACAACAACAAGACCGGTCAAGAACTCTCTGAGTTAGAGGGGGTCAAAATTTGACATTTTGTTGTGTTTCTCATCCATGTAACTTATTACCTTTTGTTCTTAGCAAATTTGTCCTAAATAGTTTAGATAGATATCATTTGAAAAAAAAAATTTTGACTATTTTTTTCAAAATCAAACACTTTTTTACTCTTTTTTTCAAAATATGTCTATTTTTTTTTTTGCTCAAAAGAAAGCTTAGGTCTTTTTCTTTAAGCGTTTTTTGGTCGCTTAGTGGGATGCGAGTGGGATATCTATCAAAATAAATGTCTTGTAACTCAAGACAAAGGTTTTTTTAATTTTTAGAATATGCACTATTTTGAAATATTTCCTATTTGTGTGTAAGTGTTTCTAAAACCTTATAAATAAAAATTTACTGAGAAACTAGACAAATTAACCTTTCCGACGGTATGTAACATACCTAACTAAAATTTCATAAACTCGATACTGTAATACCCACAATATGTTAAACCCCCAACATTTTTTTCTGAGTCTTGTATCTACCTTTCATTGCGGCTTTTTTTATCAATCCTATAGTTAGTTTTGAGCGCACGTAATATTAATTGTGATTTATATTGTCAAAATATCAGGTGACCCAGAGACAAGTTTTTGAATCAGGTGGAAATATTATATGACCATTCTCCGAAATACCATTTTATTTATTATTTTATGACACTTGACTTTAAAAAGTGTTTAGAGAGGTAGAAGTTAACATTTAGTTTATTTTAGTATTATGTATTATTATGGTAAAAACTAACAGGTAGTTTATTTTTATTATTATTAGTAACATTTGGTTAAAATGATCTTGAAAAACTATTTATTGTCATTCTAAAGACATTCGAAAATCAGTTTTTTATAAACAGCGCTAAAGTTTAGACGTGTGTTATTTACATAATTTCTTACATAACTAATCTTCACAATGTATACGGCTCCTAAAAAGGCTAAGCTTGAAAATAAAATTCATGGTTCTTTTTGTTTAAATCCCTTTAACAAAAAGAAACACACATCATCAGATATGCGAAATATTTCCGACGGCTTATTTAAAAAAATTTCCTACGCTGTCAAAACGGTTGCTTATTTCTGGATCATGCAGGAAAGAGCTCGGCAAGTTGGAAGAATTACCAGATGAATTCCAGATGAAGACAAAAGTAATTCTGAGCATGATGGCAAAACTGTTGATGATGATGGTGATTCTAACTTTTCAGTAGAAGGTAAAAGTTCAAAGAATGAGTGTCAAAACCAATATCATAAGGATGCAGTAGAAGTTCTTCAACAAAAAAGAAATACAAAACGTCACAGAGTATAGCTGAAAGAATTCAACTTCTCATGCTTGTTCTATCGACATGGAGTTATGCAAAAATAATGACTGAGTTGGGAACGTCTCAACGAAAAGCAAGAATTGCTAAAAATTTGGTTGGTGAGCATGGGATTCTCACACCCCCAAACAAAAAGAAGGGAAAACCTTTAGAGGGCGAAACTGAAGCTCTAGTAACTCACTTTTATCAGAGAGATGATATGAGTCGCCTGATGCCAGGGCTGAAAGACTGGGTGTCTGTACGAATCGATGGCAAGAAAGTTCAAATGCTGAAGAGAATGGTTCTCTGCAACCTGAAAGAGTTATTTCAATCTGAACACGAGGATGTTAAAATTGGCTTCACAAAATTTACCCTACTAAGGCCAAAACATTGCGTTTTGGCAGGAAGCAGCGGAACTCACACAGTATGCTTTTGCATTTACCATAAAAATGTTAAACTGATGTTGAAGGAAATCAACTTAAAGTACTTAACAGATGATTCGCCAGAAGACTATGTGTCCTAATGCAACAACTTCTTGCCACTTAGGTGAATGTTCAAATTGCCCGGAAACCACATTCATCAAAGAGAATTTAATCAACTCGAAAATGTATAGAGGATGTCAAATTTGAATCTCGGCTTCAGACTGAAAGATGCACATTGAAAACAATAATTTTAAATGTGGATGATTTTGTTTAAGAAATGTGTACAGGATTGCTAAATTTGAGAATCCATAACTTTTTAGTCAAAGAGCAATTGCCATTCTTTAACGATTTGAAGATACATTTGAAGTCTGGTGAATTCGTTTTTCCATATGATTTCGCGGAGAACTATAAATATGTTCTTTAGGATGCCATACAAGCATTACACTTCAATAACGACCAATCAACTGTATTCACAGAAGTTATTTACTACATAAAAGATGAAAAAGTGGAACACAAAAGTATGGCAATCATATCCGACGATTTAAAACATGATACCGTTGCAGTTTATGAGTACCAAAAGATAATACTTAATTATCTAAATTCACAGTAGAGAAAGTATACTACGTTTCGGACGGAGCTACTGGCACTTTCATCCTACTGCTCATGGTAAAGGAGCATGTGATGGTATTGGAGCAAACCTCAAAAGAAATGCAGCGAAGTATAGACTCCAGTGCTCTCATCAAGATGCGATTGCTTTATTCCATTGGGCAAAGAATTATTGTAAAGAAACTAAAATAGTTTTTAGTAGCATAGAGGATCATAAGGAAACATTGAAAACACTGAAGAGCAGATTCGATGCTGCGGTAACAATCGATGGCACCGCTCAATACCATGCTTTTATACCGTTTGTCGATGGAAGACTCATGTTGAAAAAGTTTTCTGCCACTACGCAATGCGATTTATTTCATCAGCTACAATAAATCTATATATATAAAAAGAAGTGTACATTTTAATTGTCACTCCATAACTCGAGAACGGCTGCATAAAATAAAAAATGGCTGAAGAATACGTTTTGTAAAACATGCAATGGTTTTTAAAAAAAATTGTTTAAAAATATTTTCGTTTGTAAGAGATGTGGTGATTTTTCTGAACATTAGTCGTTTTCATATAAATTGTGTGAATACTAAAAATGTTTGCTTTGTTACACAGCATTGCTTGGATACGGGTACAAAAAATAAAAAATGGCTGAATACGTGTAGCACATGCAATGAGGATGGTTTTTAATCCAACCTAATACACAAACAAATACATACGGAAGAATACATACACTTGCGAGATGCAATAGTGAATGATGGCAATGTTAATGATATCGGACGTTTAACAATATTACCATCGATATATGTTGGCAGTCCGCGCCACATGCACGAATATACGCAAGATGCAATGTTATACGTTCGCAAATATGGTCGTCCCGACCTATTCATAACATTTACGTGCAATCCACAGTGGGCAGACATAAAAAACACTTTATTTGATTTTCAGAATCCAACAGATCGACACGATGTAACAGCACGTGTATTTTGACAGAAAGTAAAAGCACTGATGGGTTTGATTATCAAATTGCGAATTTTTGGAGAGGTGCGTTGCTGGATGTATTCTATTGAATGGCAAAAGAGAGGGCTGCCGCCCGCGCATATCTTGATATGGCTGGTTCGCAAAATAACACCCAATCAAATTGATAACATTATATCAGTTGAAATTCCAGATGAAATCAGCGATCCAGAATTATTTGAAGTTGTCACGAAAAATATGATCCATGGCCCTTGCGGTGAAATAAATATGGATTCGCCATGCATGATCGATTGAAAATGTTCAAAGCGATATCCAAGAGCATTAACTTCGGATACAATTACAGGTGACGACGGATACCCGTTATACCGACGTCGGTCACCGGAGGATAATGGTTATACAACAACAATTAAAATACGCAATCAAGATATTCAAGTTGATAATCGTTGGATTGTGCCTTATTCACCACTATTGTCAAAAGTATTTCAGGCTCACATAAATGTTGAGTACTGTAATTCTGTGAAGTCGATTAAATACATTTGCAAATATGTGAATAAAGGCAGTGATATGGCTGTTTTTGGAGTAGCTAGTGACAATAGCATTGATGAAATCGTTCAATATCAAATAGGGCGCTACATTAGCACTAATGAAGCTCTTTGGAGAATTTATTCATTTCCAATTCATGAGCGATATCCTGCTGTTGTTCATTTGGCTGTTCATCTTGAAAATTGCCAACGTGTGTATTTTACCGATACAAATGTACAGCAGAGAGCAGCACAACCACCAGCAACAACATTAACTACATTCTTTCAATTGTGCGAAAGCGATGAATTTGGCAGAACGTTGATGTATTCAGATGTAACGCATTATTTCACTTGGACTGCAAAGAAATGGCAACGACGTAAACAAGGAACACCTGTTGATGACCATCCGGGTGTTTTTTTGCAGATACCATGGGAAGATTATACACAGTTCATCCAAACAATACAGAATGTTATTATTTGCAGTTGTTGTTAGTAAATGTTGTTGTGTGACGTATCGTGAAGCATGCGAGCAATTAGGTTTGCGTGAAAATGATGCGCATTGGGATTTAACGCTTCACGACGCATCGATTGCTTCTTCTACCCATCAAATACGTATGTTATATGCCATAATCATATCAACATGTTTTCCATCAAATCCACTTGAATTGTGGAATAAATACAAACATTTTATGGCAGAAGACTATTTGATTCGAATTCGGCATCATACAAGAAACGCTGATTTGCTGATTTCATTGGAAATGTATAATGAGGCATTAATAGCGATTGAAGATATGTGCCTTACGATTGCAAATAAAGCATTAGGGCAATTAGATTTGTCGCCACCCAATCGTCCAATGCATAATTTATTTGATCGAGAATTGCAACGTGAACAACAGTATCATCCCAATGAGTTGCAATCATTTGTGAATTTGAATGTTCCTAAATTAAATGACCATCAAAAACATGTCTATGATACCATCATGCAAGCTGTACAAAATGAAGTCGGTGGATTATATTTTTTGGATGCGCCTGGTGGTACGGGAAAAACATTTGTGATATCACTGATTTTAGCAGCCATTCGATCGCAACGAAAAATTGCATTGGCACTTGCTTCGTCGGGAATCGCTGCTACTCTATTGGATGGCGGACGAACAGCGCACTCTGCATTAAAATTGCCGTTGAATGTGCAGGTGTGCTTATATTTATTGATTGATCGCTTTTAAATTTATTCGAAATTAATTAAAATGTAATTATTCTCAAATTAACAGGTGATTGAACATCCCAAGTGCAATATTTCAAGAAATTCTGCGATGGCAAAAGTTTTGCAACAAGCAGCAATTATTCTATTGGATGAATGCACAATGACGTATAAAAAATCGCTGGAAGCATTACACCGTACAATGCAAGATCTACGTCAGAATCAAGAAATTTTTGGTGGTGCATTAATATTATTGTCAGGCGATTTTCGTCAAATATTGCCTGTTGTTCCAGATCAACACCGGCAGATGAGATCAACACATGTTTAAAGTCTTCTCTTCTGTGGCGACATGTGCAAAAATTGACATTGAACATAAATATGCGCGTTCAATTGCACAACGACCAATCTGCAGATCGGTTCTCGAAGCAATTGTTAGATATTGGAAATGGCAAAGTTCGAGTCGATAATACAAATGGATTGATTACATTGCCGAACAATTTTTGTACCATTCTCCAATCAACAGAAGAGTTGATTGAAAGTGTGTTTCCAAATATTGTTCAAAATTACAGGAATCACAATTGGTTGAGAGATCGCGCAATACTGGCACCAAAAAATGTACACGTCAATGCAATCAATTATCAGATTCAAGAAAAATTGCCAGGTGCAGTGACATCATATAAATCTGTTGACAGCGCAATGAATGCAGATGATGCAGTGAATTATCCAATTGAATTTTTGAATTCATTGGAACCTCCTGGTATGGCACCGCATTGTTTGAGTTTAAAGGTTGGCTCATCAATTATTTTACTGCAAAATTTAAATGCACCAAAACTGTGCAATGGCACAAGATTAGCAGTAAAAAAATTGATGTCGAATTTAATTGAAGCCTGAAGCAGCGCATATTTATTTAAGTTATTTCTTGTCTTTAATTTTCATTTCACTTCATTAATCCCTGATAAATTCACTGTGTTAATATTTTATATTTATTGATGAAAACATACTTTTAGATATCTGAATTATTTTAAAATGTTACTATAAATTATTTATTATAAATACAATTGAATGTTTAAGATTGAATTAATAAGCTTTCTGTTGTCTTCTAGTAAGTAACATTGTCTAACCAAAGTGCGTTTTAATTAATGCACAACCACAATCTTAGGAACAAGATTGATTCAAGTCACAATATTGACCGGAACAGCGAAAGGTGAAATTGTGCTCATACCACGTATTCCACTGATTCCAACAGACATGCCATTTGAATTTAAGCGTTTACAATTCCCAGTGCGTCTATCATTTGCCATGTCCATCAATAAGACGCAAGGGCAAACGCTTCAAATATGCGGATTAAATTTGGAATAGCCGTGCTTTTCACATGGACAGCTATACGTGGCCTGCTCAAGAGTTGGAACTACAAACTGTTTGTGTGTGCTCGCTTCAAATGGGCAAACGAAAAATATTGTATATCAAAATGTTTTGGATTGACATTAATAATTTTGAAATACAATGCATTCATTTCATAAAAAAATCTATATTTCATTTCTTTTTTTGCTTCGTTGCAACGAAGTGCAACGGGATCCGCTATCACAAATTAAAAATACATTATTTCTGCTCCTTTTGAAGGTATTTGAAAAAAATTTGGTTTGTCGGTGCAGTCTTTGAAATATCAATCCACCACGACTTTGTAACAGAACCAGACTTTCAATGAAAACAAAATTTGAAGGCAAAACAACGTTTGTCGGGTCAGCTAGTTAAGTATAGTTAAGTATAAATGGATCTAATGCGATTAAGATTAAATTTTATTAAATTATTTATCTTTTTATTTTTATTACTTTTATTATATTTAAAATTAATTATCATTGCAAATAAATAAAAAAAAATAATTTTTCAACATTTCTATAGAAAAAAGTGATTAATTTATTCCTGAAGTTAACATATTGTAGGTATTACAGAATCGAGGGTATTAAATTTTAGTTAGGTATGTTACATACCGTCGGAAAGGTTAATTTGTCTAGTTTCTCAGTAGAATTTTTATTTGTAAGGTTTTAGAAACACTTACACACAAAAAGGAAAAAATTCAAAATAGTGCATATGCTAAAAATTGAAAAACCTTTGTGTTGAGTTACAAAACATTTATTTTGATAGATATCCCACTCGCATCCCACTAAGCGACCAAAAAGCTTAGGCATATTTTGAAAAAAAAAGTCAAAAAAGTTTTTGATTTTGAAAAAAAATAGTCACATCATTTTTTTTATTTTTAATATTTTGAAGAAATTGCTATCTAAACTATTTAGGACAAATTTTGCTTAGAACAATAGGTAATAAGTTAGATGGATGAGAAACACACCTGTTTGGCCAAAATGTCAAATTTTGACCCCCTCTAACTCAGAGAGTTCTTGACCTATCTTGTTAAAAAATTGTGTCTAAACTACTATCCAATAGGACAAACCTTCAAATTTCATTCCGATCGGAAGACATCGACGAAATATTTTAAATAAATAATTATAATTTATAAATAAAGGATCTTAAGCTCGTTTAATATAAGAAGAATTAAATAAAAAGGATCAAAGAAAACTTAATATTTTCAAATATTTTTAAAATAAATAATAATTTATGAGGTAAGCGAGATTATTAAAGTTTTTCTTTAACAAAAAATCGTGCAATGTTTCTTTGTTAATTAAAGATGTCTTCATAATCTAATTAAATGCAGACTTTATCTACGGCCAGTTCATTATGTGTTTCATTTCGCTATACCGAAACTCTTCAGAGGACCAATGTAGAAGGGGTAAAAGATTTACCGAAATTATATTTTTTAAAGAAAAAAGATCAATGCTTTACCCGCATTATTTTATTTACTTGATGAGAAGTTAAAAGAAATTCAAAGAATTGAACTAATTCAAATCAAAAATAAAACATTTTTAACTACACACAGAGAAATAAAGTGCCAACCGAATTGAAAAGTGTATATTAATGATAACCACTTATAAATTCAGTTAGAACAACGATATTAACATTAGATTTCTGAATATTTGGGTTGTTGCAACTAAAATTCAGTGGAATTAACCGAAGTTTGTTGTGCAAACTAACGTTAAGTTTTACCAACCGACTGAAATTCGTAATAACCGAATTTAAGTCGTTGTAACCTAATTTCAGTTGGCAAATAGCTAAATTGTTCTCTGTGTGTAATTATAAGATTTTCGGAGACGAGAAATAAAACAGTAGAAATGTCAGTAGATAAAGTCTGCGTTAAATTAGCGGATGAACCCATTTTTAATTAATAACAAATGATCTTGAACTCGAATAATTTTTCTCACATTATAATTTATGATAAAAGATCGAAAACTCAACTTTTTGGTTTTATTTTTTTTTTTAATTTAAAAGTAAAACATAATTTTAAATTCTTAATACACAAAAATTTGTATTAGATTCGTTATATATTCTAGTAAAAATAAAAAAGTTTAAACATTCCCAAATCATAAAATTAATTGAACTTATAATTTTTGAAAAAAAAATCTAAATTAGCTTTTTTGAGAATTTGTTTTGTATGTTTTGTTCTACTTAAAACAAATTTCGTTGTCAAAATCTGTTTATCGAAATTAACGTTTTATTTAAATTAAAAAATAAATTGAAAAGTTCGGCTTCGGCCGAACATTGAAAATTTGGCAGAAGTTCGGCAACGGCTTCTGCCAAACAAAGGAAGTGCGGTCGGACACTAACGTTTTATGAAAAATATTTAAAATCATAATTAATTCTTAATTTTTTTAAATATACATATTATATTTAACAAAAGCACAAGTTGAACCATTTATACCAAATTGGACCTAAATGTATTCAATGTATGTAATATGATATTATTTAGTACAATAATATCGGGTCAAAATTCAAAACTCAATTGTATATCATTAGAAGAAATTAAATCCAATTTTATCCACGTTTATACAATTGTATTCACCATTTTTCGGATTAAATTGTATCTTGGATATAAACAGATTTTTGGGCACGAAAATTACCCAATTTCGCAGATCCCCTCAGGTATGAACATATCTGATGAGATCTGGGCATAAAGTGCATCCCGAGTAAAAACGTTCACATACAATCATTTCTTATTTAATAAAATATTATATAAAAACGTATAGCTTTAAATATGTAGCTCAATAAGGATATATCTGATGGCGCATATGATCATATATAATTTTATCTTGGGTTTGGTTCTTCGAAAGTTTTGGATATCCCGAGTATAAAAAATTATATATAACGATATATTCTTTAATATAAAAATATATGATCATATTTTATAAAAATTATGACTTTTCGACTTTTAATTGTGCAATGAAAATGAAAATTATTCAAGTTCGAGTCCATACTCTATATTTCTTTATTAGGATATTGTCCTAAGAAATAATCTATAGAGTTTTTGTTTTCAAATTTATTAATTGATCACTTTCAGGAATGTGTTGATAGATCTATTTTGGGAATTTTCTAGGTTCCCATCATCAGAACACGTTTTGAAAGAAGTGACAGTCACATGCAAACATTCATATAACATAGTTATCCCAGTAAATGAGAACTAATATATGAGTTCGAAGTTAAAGATTATCATCGTTGATCAAAAATGAATTGAAATATTGTTCGTTATGTGCAAGCTCTACCTTTGCTAGATATACAATACATGCTTTTGTTTTTATTCGCCTTTTTTTACTCTTGTTTTTTTTTTTTTTAAACAAGATGTAAAGGGGAAGTAAACTAAGACCGTACTTTGTATTTTTTACAAGTTTGATATAATTTTTATTAAAAATGAAAATAAAGTTTTTCGACTTTTAATTGTGCAATGCAAATGAAAAATTATTCAAGTTCGAGGCCATACTCTATATTTCTTTATTAGGATATTGTCCTAATCAAAAAATCTAAAGTAAAGTGTTGGTTTAAAAAGTGCTTGTTGAGAATGATTCAAAGCATCTTGCGATGTTTTAATGAAAAATGTCTTAGAATCTTGGGATATTATATTGAAGAAATCTAATACAACATTCATATTTAACCCCAAAATACGTATTTTCGTTTTTTTCAAGTTTTCAAGTTTTCGATTTAAAATTTATATGAAATTTGAGTCGAAAACTTGAAAAAAACGAAAATACGTATTTTGGGGCTTAGTGTTAATGTATGGTATGTTTCTCTATTTCGAAAGAAAGCTTTCTTTCGCTTTCTTTCGCTTTCTAACCGAAAGAAAATTGATTTGGGTTTCTCTAACTAAATTTCTATGCGAACGATGACTTGAAGTACAAGTCGAATGAAAACGTAACAGTTTTCATACAAAATTTGGTTTCTCTATTTCGAACGAGTTGTCAACAGTGCGAACGTAAATGTCAAAACCAGTCACTTGCTTTTTTGTTTTCGAGTAACAAAATATTTTCAAAAAAATATATCATTCATTCCATTAGAAAACTCAAAAAATCTGAACACGGGTAATCTGAATTTGTTTATTTTTTTAACATGAATACTCTATGGTCCCATTTGTACATTTCCTTTTTCAGATCTCCAAATTTGAAAAAACTCGTGATTTTATGCACGTTTTTAGTTCTCATAAATATCAAAAAAATGCTAAAAGCATTTTACTTTGAAGTGCCATAACTTTTTAATTGTATATCGCATGTTATTAATTTAAACGATATTTGGAAGATGCACTTGTCTACTTTATAACTGGATTTTTAAATAAAATGATTGCTAAAAAAAATGCATACTTAATGCAAATGCAGTTTTCTAATGCATTTTTCAAAACTTTCCCCCTACGATTTTCAAAAAAAAAAAAAACAGTACTAAAATATGGAATATTAGCTACTTATAATAATACTGATTTTTATGGAACAAATACGTCTTTTATTTTTAATGATTTAAAAAAAATATTTTTTTTATTCTATAAAATGAAAATATTTTTATAAAATACTTTTAGCATTTTTATCAAATTTATGAAAATTAAAAACGTACATAAAATCGCGATTTTTACAAATTTCGAGATCTGAAAAGGCTATGCGCAAGTGGGACTATAGAGTATTCATGTACAAAATATAAAAAAATCGGAGAACCTAAAAAAAAAATCCTCATTTTTCAATGTTCTTTGCTGGAATGAATGATATAATAAAAAATTATAAATATTTAAAAAAAAAAGAATGGATAACAAAATAACACGAATATTTGTAGTTTTTTTAAGAACTTTAAATTTCAGCTTAATGAAATCCACAATGGAACAGCTTAAAATGCTGGTGTACTTTTTTGATTTTCTTCTTTTGATTTATTAGTTTTGCTTTTGTTTTATTTATTTATTTGTCATATACAGCTGATCACTGTTAAGTAATGTTGTATTTATCTTCAAGCAATTTAGTAGTATTTTTGGTATTTTTAAAGGAAATTGTAATAGAAGTTTAAAATATCCGGTCTGGCACCACTATGATTTGTAAATACGTAAAACACAAAAATTGACACACGTAAGTATAGGCGAACGATAGCTTTCGAAATAGAGAAACCCAAATTGACTCGAATTCGAGTGACTAGCTTGCGTTCGCTTAGGTTTTCGTTCGAGATCGTGGAACAGGTCAGTAGTTTTTTTTTTTCATTTATTTATTTCAAAAAATAGTTCATTACAAATTCAAAGCCTCAGCGCCATAAATGCATTAATGAGGCGAGTTGGCATTATTATATACAAATACTAAAAACTAAATAACAAATAAAAAAAAAAGAAAAAAATAATAATTTTTAAAATTTAAGTACATTGCATATACAAATTTAAGTCAGAAGCTCCTCCAATTTTCCAAATAAATAAATTTTTACAGACATTTTAAAAGAAGAAATTCTAAATATACATTTCAAACTTGGTGGTAAATAGTTGAATTCACGACTACCCACATGCTCTACTCGTTGTCTGGTTGTTTCTAACCTGCATCTAGCTACCGCTAAGTTGATATTATTCCTGGTGTTGAAATATTGTTGGTTTCTTGAAAACTGCACTGTATGGTGTCCAATATTATGCAAGCATTTAAACACATACAAAAGAAGCTGGAACTTGTAAAGTCCATGAATTGGCAGAACGGATGGAAAAATATCACGATATAGCGAAAAAGTAGAATGTAATACAGGAATATTTGCTACTATTTTAAGCGCTTTATTTTGCGACCATTGAAGCGATTTCAGCTCACTTGACTTTTTATAACCGTACAATATAGCTAAATAATTTAAATGACTTTGTATTAGTGCGTTATATATAAGAAATTTAGTATCTTTGCTAAATTTATTTTTAAATTTATATAAAAATCCAATAGCTTGAGATATTTTTGCTTTAGTATGTTGAATGTGTTGACTCCAATTAAGGTTACTCTGTAGAATGACTCCTAAATAAGTTATTGAATTTTGTTCCGTAACAACATTTCCATCCACAAATACACTAAAGCCTTGATTATGCTGACTAAGGGCCATTATTACAACTTGACAATAGCTAAAGTTCGGATGTTATCTGACAGATTATTAGTTTTTCGTTATTATAAGTATACTTTAAGCTAAAAGTGACCCATGAGCTAAAGGGAAGACATTGTTGCCTTTAACTTTAAACGTAAGGTTTATGTGTTTAAAGTTACCACATTTTCTGCTCTATAAAGAAAAAGAAGAAAATACCGAATTTCACAACCGAATTTTAAAAATTATTGTTTGTTTGTAAACAAATAAATAAAAATACGTTGCCACTACGTATTTTTATAAACCAATTCATAAACCAATAATCGATTTTTAGTTTGTTGCTGCCACATTATCAAAAATATTAATTTTATTTTATTGGGAAGTTGTAATAACGAAAAACGTTATAGCTCACTTTTTTCCTCACTTTAGCTAAAGTTACCTTTTACTAACAATTACTTTAAAGACAAGTTGTAATAATGGCCGTTAGAATCTTGGGATATTATATTGAAGAAATCTAATACAACATTCATATTTAACCCCAAAATACGTATTTTCGTTTTTTTCAAGTTTTCAAGTTTTCGATTTAAAATTTATATGAAATTTGAGTCGAAAACTTGAAAAAAACGAAAATACGTATTTTGGGGTTTAGTGTTAATGTAGTTTTTTTTTTTTTTTCATTTATTTATTTCAAAAAAATAGTTCATTACAAATTCAAAGCCTCAGCGCCATAAATGCATTAATGAGGCGAGTTGGCATTATTATATACAAATACTAAAAACTAAATAACAAATAAAAAAAAAGAAAAAAATAATAATTTTTAAAATTTAAGTACTTTGCATATACAAATTTAAGTCAGAAGCTCCTCCAATTTTCCAAATAAATAAATTTTTACAGACTTTTTAAAAGAAGAAATTCTAAATATACATTTCAAACTTGGTGGTAAATTGTTGAATTCACGACTACCCACATGCTCTACTCGTTGTCTGGTTGTTTCTAACCTGCATCTAGCTACCGCTAAGTTGATATTATTCCTGGTGTTGAAATATTGTTGGTTTCTTGAAAACTGCACTGTATGGTGTCCAATATTATGCAAGCATTTAAACACATACAAAAGAAGCTGGAACTTGTAAAGTCCATGAATTGGCAGAACGGATGGAAAAATATCACGATATAGCGAAAAAGTAGAATGTAATACAGGAATATTTGCTACTATTTTAAGCGCTTTATTTTGCGACCATTGAAGCGATTTCAGCTCACTTGACTTTTTATAACCGTACAATATAGCTAAATAATTTAAATGACTTTGTATTAGTGCGTTATATATAAGAAATTTAGTATCTTTGCTAAATTTATTTTTAAATTTATATAAAAATCCAATAGCTTGAGATATTTTTGCTTTAGTATGTTGAATGTGTTGACTCCAATTAAGGTTACTCTGTAGAATGACTCCTAAATAAGTTATTGAATTTTGTTCCGTAACAACATTTCCATCCACAAATACACTAAAGCCTTGATTATGCTGACTAAGGGCCATTATTACAACTTGACAATAGCTAAAGTTCGGATGTTATCTGACAGATTATTAGTTTTTCGTTATTATAAGTATACTTTAAGCTAAAAGTGACCCATGAGCTAAAGGGAAGACATTGTTGCCTTTAACTTTAAACGTAAGGTTTATGTGTTTAAAGTTACCACATTTTCTGCTCTATAAAGAAAAAGAAGAAAATACCGAATTTCACAACCGAATTTTAAAAATTATTGTTTGTTTGTAAACAAATAAATAAAAATACGTTGCCACTACGTATTTTTATAAACCAATTCATAAACCAATAATCGATTTTTAGTTTGTTGCTGCCACATTATCAAAAATATTAATTTTATTTTATTGGGAAGTTGTAATAACGAAAAACGTTATAGCTCACTTTTTTCCTCACTTTAGCTAAAGTTACCTTTTACTAACAATTACTTTAAAGACAAGTTGTAATAATGGCCGTTAGAATCTTGGGATATTATATTGAAGAAATCTAATACAACATTCATATTTAACCCCAAAATACGTATTTTCGTTTTTTTCAAGTTTTCAAGTTTTCGATTTAAAATTTATATGAAATTTGAGTCGAAAACTTGAAAAAAACGAAAATACGTATTTTGGGGTTTAGTGTTAATGTAGTTTTTTTTTTTTTTTCATTTATTTATTTCAAAAAAATAGTTCATTACAAATTCAAAGCCTCAGCGCCATAAATGCATTAATGAGGCGAGTTGGCATTATTATATACAAATACTAAAAACTAAATAACAAATAAAAAAAAAGAAAAAAATAATAATTTTTAAAATTTAAGTACTTTGCATATACAAATTTAAGTCAGAAGCTCCTCCAATTTTCCAAATAAATAAATTTTTACAGACTTTTTAAAAGAAGAAATTCTAAATATACATTTCAAACTTGGTGGTAAATTGTTGAATTCACGACTACCCACATGCTCTACTCGTTGTCTGGTTGTTTCTAACCTGCATCTAGCTACCGCTAAGTTGATATTATTCCTGGTGTTGAAATATTGTTGGTTTCTTGAAAACTGCACTGTATGGTGTCCAATATTATGCAAGCATTTAAACACATACAAAAGAAGCTGGAACTTGTAAAGTCCATGAATTGGCAGAACGGATGGAAAAATATCACGATATAGCGAAAAAGTAGAATGTAATACAGGAATATTTGCTACTATTTTAAGCGCTTTATTTTGCGACCATTGAAGCGATTTCAGCTCACTTGACTTTTTATAACCGTACAATATAGCTAAATAATTTAAATGACTTTGTATTAGTGCGTTATATATAAGAAATTTAGTATCTTTGCTAAATTTATTTTTAAATTTATATAAAAATCCAATAGCTTGAGATATTTTTGCTTTAGTATGTTGAATGTGTTGACTCCAATTAAGGTTACTCTGTAGAATGACTCCTAAATAAGTTATTGAATTTTGTTCCGTAACAACATTTCCATCCACAAATACACTAAAGCCTTGATTATGCTGACTAAGGGCCATTATTACAACTTGACAATAGCTAAAGTTCGGATGTTATCTGACAGATTATTAGTTTTTCGTTATTATAAGTATACTTTAAGCTAAAAGTGACCCATGAGCTAAAGGGAAGACATTGTTGCCTTTAACTTTAAACGTAAGGTTTATGTGTTTAAAGTTACCACATTTTCTGCTCTATAAAGAAAAAGAAGAAAATACCGAATTTCACAACCGAATTTTAAAAATTATTGTTTGTTTGTAAACAAATAAATAAAAATACGTTGCCACTACGTATTTTTATAAACCAATTCATAAACCAATAATCGATTTTTAGTTTGTTGCTGCCACATTATCAAAAATATTAATTTTATTTTATTGGGAAGTTGTAATAACGAAAAACGTTATAGCTCACTTTTTTCCTCACTTTAGCTAAAGTTACCTTTTACTAACAATTACTTTAAAGACAAGTTGTAATAATGGCCGTTAGAATCTTGGGATATTATATTGAAGAAATCTAATACAACATTCATATTTAACCCCAAAATACGTATTTTCGTTTTTTTCAAGTTTTCAAGTTTTCGATTTAAAATTTATATGAAATTTGAGTCGAAAACTTGAAAAAAACGAAAATACGTATTTTGGGGTTTAGTGTTAATGTAGTTTTTTTTTTTTTTTCATTTATTTATTTCAAAAAAATAGTTCATTACAAATTCAAAGCCTCAGCGCCATAAATGCATTAATGAGGCGAGTTGGCATTATTATATACAAATACTAAAAACTAAATAACAAATAAAAAAAAAGAAAAAAATAATAATTTTTAAAATTTAAGTACTTTGCATATACAAATTTAAGTCAGAAGCTCCTCCAATTTTCCAAATAAATAAATTTTTACAGACTTTTTAAAAGAAGAAATTCTAAATATACATTTCAAACTTGGTGGTAAATTGTTGAATTCACGACTACCCACATGCTCTACTCGTTGTCTGGTTGTTTCTAACCTGCATCTAGCTACCGCTAAGTTGATATTATTCCTGGTGTTGAAATATTGTTGGTTTCTTGAAAACTGCACTGTATGGTGTCCAATATTATGCAAGCATTTAAACACATACAAAAGAAGCTGGAACTTGTAAAGTCCATGAATTGGCAGAACGGATGGAAAAATATCACGATATAGCGAAAAAGTAGAATGTAATACAGGAATATTTGCTACTATTTTAAGCGCTTTATTTTGCGACCATTGAAGCGATTTCAGCTCACTTGACTTTTTATAACCGTACAATATAGCTAAATAATTTAAATGACTTTGTATTAGTGCGTTATATATAAGAAATTTAGTATCTTTGCTAAATTTATTTTTAAATTTATATAAAAATCCAATAGCTTGAGATATTTTTGCTTTAGTATGTTGAATGTGTTGACTCCAATTAAGGTTACTCTGTAGAATGACTCCTAAATAAGTTATTGAATTTTGTTCCGTAACAACATTTCCATCCACAAATACACTAAAGCCTTGATTATGCTGACTAAGGGCCATTATTACAACTTGACAATAGCTAAAGTTCGGATGTTATCTGACAGATTATTAGTTTTTCGTTATTATAAGTATACTTTAAGCTAAAAGTGACCCATGAGCTAAAGGGAAGACATTGTTGCCTTTAACTTTAAACGTAAGGTTTATGTGTTTAAAGTTACCACATTTTCTGCTCTATAAAGAAAAAGAAGAAAATACCGAATTTCACAACCGAATTTTACAAATTATTGTTTGTTTGTAAACAAATAAATAAAAGTACGTTGCCACTACGTATTTTTATAAACATATTCATAAACCAATAATCGGTTTTTAGTTTGGTGCTGCCACATTATCAAAAATATTAATTTTATTTTATTGGGAAGTTGTAATAACGAAAAACATTATAGCTCACTTTATTCCTCATTTTAGCTAAAGTTACTTTTTACTAACATTTACTTTAAATTCAAGTTGTAATAACGGCCCTAAGGGGTCTAAATCTTAACAATTTTGTTTTTTTAGCATTTAACACAAGCTTATTTATTCTAGCGAACTCGGATATTAGAGATGCATCCCGTTCCATATACGCTTTTACAGCTGTTTCATGCCTATATGGATAAAACAAAGAGATGTTATCAGCATACATAAAAAGTTTACCAGAAAGACACAGATTTTTTAAATCATTGAGATAAATCGTAAATAATAATGGGCCGAGCACGCTACCTTGTGGCACTCCATATTCAACGTCACGAAAAGTACTTTTTTGTGAGTTTATTTGTACAAATTGTTTACGATTTGTCAAAAAGCTTCTTATTAGGGACAACTCTCTGCCACAAATACCGTAATAGCTAAGCTTTTGCATAAGAATTTTATGATCTATAAGATCAAAAGCTTTCGTAAAATCATAAAAAATTCCTGCTACACCTTTGTATACCTCATCCAAGCATTGCCAGGACTCTTTCCTGGTTTTAAACTCAAAATAACATTGTTTATTTCCTCTGAAGTAACGAAATCAAACTGAAATCTGTCATTGTGCTGAATCAACGTTCTTAATAAGTTACACGTATCAGCAGGGTAATGTTCAATTTGTGATTTTAAATCTTGCACAGATTCAATAAAATATTTATTCAAAGCTTCTGCTTTCTCAGAATCTACCACAATAGCATCACCATTCTCATTCTTAAGCTTAATAGAATTATTTAATGTTCTTCTAAGACTTTCATTAAGAAATTTCCAACTTTTACGGATTGTGTTGTATTTCTCTTAAATTATCTTCATAATAATTATTCATCTATACGCTATTTTTATCACTCTGCTAATTGCTTTAAGTCTTTTCTGTAAATCAAAGTCGTTTGGATTTTTTCTTCTCATATTTAAGAGTTTTTTCTTATACAAAAACAATTTCTCCAAATTTCCACTCATCCACGGCGTAATTTAATTTTTAAGATTTTTTTTTCACTTTTTTTTCACAGTGGAGTGTTCTATAGCCTTTTCAACACACAAGACTAATGAAGACGTATCAGTTGATGGATCACCAGTTAGATCTATTCTTTGTAAATGTTCATAAACGTAATTTTTAACACCGTCATAGTTACAATTCCAATGAATCTCTTCTTCATCCACTTGGGTTCGAGTCACAATTCCAATTCTCACTGAAACAAAATTATGATCCGATAACTTACATACAACACTGTCAATAAATAAATCACTACTAAAATTGCAATAGACATGATCAATTGAAGTTCCACTTTCCGGACGTGTTATTAAGGTATGACTGCTTTTAAAATCATAATTAGCTAGCAAATTCATGAGCTCCTCAGACGCATGCATATCTAAGCTATCAATATTGGTGTCACCAACTAAAACACAAGGACTACGACCATAACAACGAAGTATATTATCCAAAATTGATAAAAAATTGTTTGAAACACACTTTTGTGATCTGTAAAATGAACCAAAAACCATGGATTTACCATTCAATTTAGTATTTTCTAATGTTAAAATTATTATTTCAACAAAATCATTGCTTGAACATAACTTGATATTGTACTCCATATCTTTTCTAATAAAAACGGAGGTACCACCATATCCATCAGCTCGACAACAATGCACTGTATTAAAACCTTCTATGTTATATAATTGAATTAACTTGCTTTCAAACCAAGTCTCTTGTACGGCAATAATGTTGGGTAGACGTGGTAACATATTTACTAAAGTTTTAAATCTATTAAATTTGTTAATTGATGAAATGCTTCTGACGTTTAAAGAAATTATATTAAATAATGGATTTAAATCATTTACATAGTTTTCAAAAGAATTAAAATCAAAAAAATATTTATTATTATTCATTAGGGGGAAAAAGTAAGTATAACTAAATGATTAAACAAAAAATACATTACTTTAATTACAGTAGATATCGGATATAAGAAACTCAAAAAAAGCCAGAGATTTCTTTCTTATATGCGATTTTTTCTTATATGGAAATATCGGATATAAGAAAGTTGTTTCTTATAAGCGTACTTACGCACATAAGAAATCTGTTTCTTATACGAATATATATGCTCTAAAATTAAAATGTTTAAAGAAAAGTAAAAAAAAGTTTTAAAGAAAAACATTTTATTAAACAAAACAATTCAGTATATAAAAAAACAAAATAACTAAAATAAAATCAGTTCACAGTTTGACAACAATCTTAAATACTTTCTTATATGAAACCATTTCAGATACGTTTGTCAGCTTTGGTGTTTGACAAACATTTCTTATATCAGTGTTTTTCTTATACGTGTTTTTCTTATATGAAGCAATTTTTACAATTTACCGAGCAAAAAGGCTCGGTGTTTTTGCTAATCTTTCTTATATGCGATTTGTTCTTATATGAGATGTGCTTATATCCGATATCTACTGTACGGTGATAAATACAAATCATCATCATCAGCTACTGCATTTTGAGATCTTCGCATTGTAGACTTTCTTGTGGTTGCTTCCAATAATAATTCATCGACTTCTGCTTCGCATCTAATTACTCTAGGCTTTGACATCTCGCTTCTCTTCAGGAAAACTCTACCACGAACTGGATAAACCGCACGGTAACCAACATTCTTCAATGGCTTTGCATAATTTAGCAAGTTTAACGACTCCTTACTCAGATAGTCATTTACAAAAACTTCCTTTGTGGCTTCATTTTCCATTAGTTTCGGTTTAACAGACATCATTTTATCTTTTGACTGCTTTGAGTTAAATTTCACTACAATCATTTGCTTTTTATTTTCAGTAGACTGATTTTTATTTAAGGGCCGTTAAAAACAAACTGTTATCAGCAGGGCAAGTTTTTTTTTTTGTATTTGCCATTAAATGTCACTTTTGCAATTATTTTTTAAAAATTACATTTTTTAAAGCCATTTTTGAAATTTTTTTAGACCCTTCGTTACAAAATTATTATTTTAAATATAGTTGAATGTAAAAAATAGATGTTTGTAAAAAATAAATTTCGGAATATTTTCTTTTAAAGCAACGAAATTATAAATTGTTAATTTCTTCATTATTGTTTTTAATTGAAAATATTATACAAAAAACTTTAAATCAACTTGCATGGGATTGTTACTTCTTTCAAAACGTGTTCTGATGAAAAGAAAATTTCCGAAATAGATCTATCAACACATTCCTGAAAGTGGTCAATTAATAAATTTGAAAGCAAAAACTCTATAGATTATTTGTTAGCACAATATCCTATTAAAGAAATATAGAGTATGGCCTGGAACTTGAATAATTTTCATTTTCATTACAAATAATTTTTCTTTATAACCCGTTCTAGTGTCGCACAGTAGCGCCTGTAGAACAAGTGAGGTGGCAAAAATCAAAAATTTCAATATTGAATATTTTATAGGAAATTGTCCAACGATTTCAAATATGCCACTCTTATTACAATCAGATTGTTGGTTCAGAAGATATAGCCCATCAAAGTTGACCGATTTTCAGTGTTCAAAAAAACAGAACATTTTTATGTAATTTTGTCCGCTTTCAGATGCCGAATCTCGAAAACTAGATAACGGATCGTCATTATTTTTAATGTTATTGATAAATATATTTATTAAGAGAAGATTAAAAAAAATTAATAGTTTGATATTTACAAACTATTCATTTTTTCAATATTTCTCAACTTTGGTGGAAAATAAAAAAAAACTATTAAAAACTATATTTGCCATATTTTCAAAATAAGTTCTTTGATTAGTCCTTTACCTATTGCAAAAATTTCCAGCTGCCCGTCCTTGCCCCATTTTTTGCTAGAGGTAAAATTTTGAAAAAAGACATAGTTCAAAAAAGGTGTCGCATGCATTGTTGGCTAATTAATGACATATAAACGCGAAAACCCATTCTTATTATTATTGTTAATATATATGATTTTTGTTTATGAGTTTAGGTAGATTATACTATATATTTTAAAACAACCATAATCCCGTTATTAGTCAAGGTTAGGTAGATTTTTGTTTTTCATTCAAGGTAGATTATGAAAATGTTTGTACATTAGGTAGATTTTTGTTTTTAATTCAAGGTAGATTAGACTATATATTTAAAAACTATCATTATCCCGTGATTAGTCTAGATTAGGTAGATTAGACTATATATTTGAAAAAAAAAATATCATAATCACGTAGTTATATATTTTATGAATGTCCCTAATAATTTCTCCTCTTTGAATTATACTTTATACCCGTTTTATTTGATTAAAATATTTTATATTGTCCTACTTTTAATTTGTTAATTATCTTAATTTTGTTTTATATTATATTATCAAATATTTCTTTTATAATAATGAGTTTTTCAAACAAGTTGGACTAAAAGTAGACTAGAACAAGCACGGATTCGGAAACTAAACGATGGAAACACTTCGAGAAGATTTTTTGAAAATGATGAGGCTGTAACTCGAATCACTGGAATAGACAATGAAATCATTAAGAGATTGGGAACGATCTTGAATATTTTAAACTGCAAGGAAAAAGTTGATTCTGAAAAGTATGGAGAATATGCCTCGAAAACTTCATCTCTTTTAGCAAACTTATATCCACAGAAAAAGTTGACCCCGACTGTTCACAAAATATTGTCAAATGGAGAAGATATAATTGAATATCAGAATTTGCCAATTGGAGAGCTTTCTGAAGAAGCACAGAAGTCCCTAAACAAATTTTATAAAAAATATAGACTGCTGAACACTTTCAAATCATCAAGGGTAAGACAAAATGAGGATCTCTTCAACATGTTAGCAGCATCTTCCGACCCACTTATTTCATCACTGCGGCATATAAAGTCACGAAAAGAGTTAGAAAATAAATATAGTTCAGAAATGATAAGTCTTTTAGATATACCTTCCTTTACGGACTGTGAGCAATATTGAAAAAAAAATTGAAAAATAAAAAAAAAAATTAAATTTTTTCTGGAATAGTTTTAAATCATAAAAGCCTTTAAAAGAGACAAAACAAAATAAAAAAATTTAAAAAAAATAAAAAATATTTTTTTTTACTACCCATGAAAATGATTTTTTACAAATATCAACTTTGCTAACCTATAAGTAGGCACCTAAGAGGCGTAGAACACTTTTCAAACACTCATTTCATAGGTTGATCGATTATCTATCATATGCTTTTTAAATTTGTTGATTACCTCATTTGGTTCGAAAGTTAGGATTTTTGCAACGAAAAAACTCAAATGGCGCCACTGTGTGTCGGTTTTATTGCACCGACGTAGAACAGGTACACTCACAATATTTTTTCCGTAAAGACTACTGAATATACACATTAAATTAACTGAAAATCAGTTAAAAACAGGACTTCTTACTTTTCGTTTAAAACAGTTGTATTTTTGAGTTGATTTTCAACTGTTGAAAAATGAATTGACAAAATCCATAAAAACAATAGATTGTTTTCGTTTATTTCAATACTCAATACAATATAACAACTTTTTGTTTTAATAAAAAATTTTAACTGAATATTTTAACTAGTACGGAAAGCCCGTTTTTTTTGTTTATTGAATAACAGACAGAAAGTTAAAAAATATACTTCTTTGGTAATTTAACTGTATATTCCATTGAAACAACTTTACCGATTAAACTTTTAAATAACTGTTGATTTTTTATGGAAAAGTTCTTGTGAGTGTACTCACTGAAACTGGTTCTAGCTAGCTAGATCATAGAACATTGTTTGAAAATTGTTGTGGTTCGGAACCAATTATAAAAAATATTTTCGGGAAAAAGAGTCGGATTCCTTGGTTAACAGTTATGTGACAACGACTCAAATCAAATTCAAATTTATCCAAAGTTATGGTAACTGACAAGTTTTGGAAAAAAATCTACATAACAAATTTAACCGTTTAATCGACCTATTTTAACCAGTTATTCTGGTCGATTGATTATTTGAGTTGTTTCGACATTAACCGAAATAGAGGCGATCAATAAAGTATGTATATAATTCCAATATACATACGATGTGCAAACTGGTTCAATTAAATTAGATGCCTTGAAAAACGATGTACAATCAAATGAGATTACTAACACAATAATAATGGTCGTTTTAAACGCAAGAATCGATCCCGAAAAACAAGATTTTACGGAAACTTTTGAGTTGGATTTCAATGCAGGGTATAGAAAAAGAAATGGATAAGATTGTAAAATCAATTGGTAAAAGATTTATGAAGTTCTGTGATAATTATGGCCTAGTGGTTTTAAAACTTAAGAACGTTAGGTGATGAAGAAGGCATTTGTAGGTTATGCAGGAAATTCAGTTATAGATATACACATGTATGTTCAGTGTCCTTTAATATTTTAAAGTTGGTTGACAAATTTATCGTAGAAGACAAAATTTGGTCAGACCATCTGCCAATCAAGTTTGTGTTAAGTTTTTCTAAGATGCAAGAAAATATAAAGAAAATGAAATAATTGCCAGAACTTAAATGGAAAGACAAAAATGAAGAAAATTACTGAATGTTAACCTGAGTAATATGAAAACGTATTTAAATGATCTCAATCGAGAACTTTGCAATCTTATGAAACTCAAGCACATAATAGTTTGCAATCCAACAATAAATGGTTTGATACACAATGTAAGGTAGCTAGAGAAGAATTAAAACTCTTTAGAAATTGCCAAAGAAATAGATTTAAACATAAATATTCAGAAAAAAAGAAAGCTTATCAAACAATCTGTCAAACGAAAAATTAATTATTATAGCCAGATAAAAGAAAATTTGAGTTACGTTAAAGATAGTAAAGCGGAATTCATATACTCACAATATTTTTTCCGTAAAGACTACTGAATATAGACATTAAATTAATTGAAAATCAGTTAAAAAAATGACTATTTTGTATTTTTTAGTTTATTTTCAAATATTAAAAAATTAATTGACATAATCTGTAAAAACAATAGATTGTTTTCGATTATTTCAGTACTTAATATAATATAAAAAGTTTTTGTTTAATAACAATAATAATAATATAGTTCTTTATTTACATAATTAAAAAATTGTTTACAATTCATTGATTTTCACAGTATTAAGATTCATAATCATGTATTAAAGAAAAAAAATGTTAAGACAATGTTTATTAAGAATGTCTGTCAAAAATTGCAGTTATCTTGTTTCGGCATTTAATTAAACTCGGATACTAAAAGCTTTCTATATGTTGTGCTACTTTTAAGTAACTTGTACGGTTTACCCAATCGTTTTCTTCACGACCATCTAGTATTTTGCGCATTTCCACTTCGCTAAGAATCGGTTTCTGGAAGTTTATTACTCTGAATTCTTTTAAAACTGGACAAATCCCCATAAAATGTTGAAAAGTTTCATGTTCGCGTAGATTACATAAGTTGCAACGTTTCGATTCTTCATCAGCGCCTTATCATTCCGGTTCTTGCTTTAAATATCCCGGTTATTCTGTCATTATAACGATTATTTGCCAAGTATTGCTGACCTTGTTCTGGATTCAAATATTTATACATTTTTAGCTCGCTTTCTGATTTGGTTGTATTCTTGATGGTTGTATTCTTTTAAAAGATTCATACTAAACAGACCCCATTCAAACTCTAAACACTCTACCTCTGGAAACTGTAGGTTAAAATTGATGGCCAGTTGTTTTATTGTTTTAACCCAAAAAAGATCCCGACGTATTATTATTTTAGAGAGAATATGGGGTAGCCTATTGTTTTCATATTGAAACAAGGTTTTTGAAATATATTGTAAGTGCAAACCCATTGTATATAGATGATTATCTTCTGCTCCTGTTTCTAGCATTATTGCATAATTTGGTGTATCATCAGGTACTTTTAATATCTTTTTTAGAAAGTACCGTTGAAGCTTATCAATATCATCGAAGTATTCAAAATCCCATACTTGAGCCGCATATGATTGAATCGATCTGGCAACCGCTAAGAATACCTTCCATTTCATTTGCAGATTAATGTCCCTTTTGCCTAGTTTTTATTGATTTTGCAGTTTTTTCTTGATTATTTCTTTTTTCTACGTGCTTCTTAAGTCTTAATTTTTGGTGTTAGAGCGACTCCCAAGTATGTAAATTCTGACGATATTTTTACTTCATCATTATTGAAATACCACTTTTCGTTCGATCGGAGTCGGCCACCATTTCTAAAAACAACTATTTCGGATTTATTAAGGTTAACTTCAAGGTTCCAAGTTCTGCAGTATTGTTCAAGTTTTATGATCATGTTTTGTAGTGTTGTGACATTATCAGCTAATAAGACGATGTCATCCGCGTATAATAAAAGACGAATATTAATATTTTCAATATAAAGTCCACCTCCGATACATTCATGCAGATCATTGATATACATATAATGAAAAAAGAAGAGGTGAAAGTAGACAACCTTGTTTAACTCCTGATCGAGTTTCGAAGTAATCGGATGTTTCTTCACCAGTCCAGACAGCAGACGCTGTGTTGTTATAAATACTCTCTATCATTTGTTAGGAATTCAAAGTCGCTAAAAGGATTGGCAACCCTTTTTGTTACATCCCTGTGCAAATGAAGTTTACGTATTTTCTTTTCTTTTGCTTCTTTACACACTATAATGGTCTGATAGTACCGTTAGAAATATACCAACCAATAGCTAAGCAACGCGTGACACAAGAAAAAAAAAAATGCAGGTTGCTAAGTCAAACGGACATATTTTTGGTTGGCATAAGTCAGTCATTGTCATGTATTGAGTGGAGAGACACGCGTTTTTAAATAAAAAGACAAAACCAAAAAATGTGTAAAATGTTTTATTTAGTGCGGTATTGGTACATGTTGTACAGTTTGTACATGAATTGAAAAAAAAGAAAAAAAAATAAAAAAAAAATTAATTTAAATAAAAATTAAATAATATATTAAAAACCGAACCTTTAAAAAAGGAAAAAACTACATGTTTGTACAACTTGTACATGAATTTAAAAAAAAAAAATGGAAAAAAAAAATGAACTAATTTTAATAAAAGTTTTTGCTTAAAAACGGAGTGACACCATACTTTTATAAAGAAATTTAAAAAAAAAGAAAGGAAGTTTCATGTGTGAATTTATGGAGACAAACATATTTTAAATTATATTCAAAGAATTTAAAGAAAAAAAAGAGGAATTAAAAATAATTAAGGGTGAAAAGCTTTATAAACCAAATATAAAAAGAAAAGATAAAACTCCATTAAAAAAAAAAAACAAAAAAAAAATTTAATTTAAAGATTTAAATAAAACTCCATTAAAAAAAAAATTAATTTAAAGATTTAAATACAACCAAAAAAAAAAAAAAAAAGTTTAAATGACAATTAAAAAGGTTTTTTTTTGTTGTAAATACGGTGACGCAATACAAGAAGGCGTTAATATATAAAGGAATTTAACAAAAAAAAAAAACAGAAAAAGAAAATGAAGAGACTTAGAGTTAATAGAAATTAACATAAAATATAAAAAAAAAAACATTATAAAAACGTCATAAACCAGCATACCAGATCATCACATCAATTTATGCATCCTCCACAGCCGCAGCACAACAACAATTGTTCTACGACCATGGGGATAAAAGCAACGTAAAAGAAGAACATTTTTTTTCACCACAACTACAACAACAGATAAGATTTATATAGAAAAAAAAAATTTCTTTTATTATTATTATAATTTTTTTTTATTAATGAATATCAGTTTATTGATTAATGTCAATTATATTTATTTTTATACATACATATAAACTTACATACTTACCTTATAAATATTCTTACACCTCACCCTATACTTACCCTACTAATTATATTAACCATTAACTTTTCAACTTACCTTTATGCTTATACCTACTGTACTTATAACTATTGAGAAAATCATTATTTTTACTATTATTATTAATAATGTTTATTATAAAGTTTTGTCAAATAAAGCCCTTTAATGAATTAAAAATGATTTGCTAAAAGTTTTCTGTCTTGAGGAATGAAGGTTAACGTAACGGTATGTATTTAAATAAACGGTGATAGAATTTTTTTTTGGGGTAATCGTGCAAACTTTAGGAGCGTTAGCGATTACCATTGGCGTAGCTAATTTTGGCTATGGGTGGGAGAATTGCGCTCTCAATGACAAAAACATCATGTCACCCTTCTATTGGTAAATTTTAATTATGATTCATCAAATTATTCGAATTTTTATATTTACATTTGATTTTTTTTTATTATTCCGACTCTCACTAAGTGGCTTTTTATGTATATGGCAATATTTTTTTTCTATGCTTACGAGGCGATGAAACAGGGGTCAAGAACCACGCCACGATTGGCCAAGCTAGCCGAATTTTATCTTCAATGCCATTGACTCTAGATTTTCTCGAAAAAAAAAAAAAAAATAAAAAGAAAATATAAAAAAAAAATAATTTTTTTTTTTAAAAAAAAAAAAAATAATTTTTTTTTGTCTTTTGCTGTATTTTTTTTTTTTTTCTTTATTGTGTAATAACCCCGCTCGTAACATAGATGGCGCCCAACGAAATAAGCTACCCCAGGGTAGCCCGAAAAGTTAAGTGTAAACCAACGGGAGGCTGCTAAAATAAGTTAACCTCAAAATGTGTAATAATATTTAATTTGCATAAAATACCTACATATATGGCTGAAGTCAAAGCCAAACTTAATAAAACATTAGTTCAAAAGCGAATTGAATTTTTTTTATATACAAAACATTTTTTTTTTATGACGAATCATAATTTGAATTTACTAATAGTTGTTTTTAACAAATTTTTTTTTTTTTTTTGAGTGTGAGACTTTGAAATCACAATGGTGAATTGTTTCGTATGCCACATTCACAAGAGTTTGTTAAACCTCTTTTTATAACATCAAATTCATTTGACTGTTTCAGAAATCTATAAGTCAAACAATAAAAGATTACATTCTTTAACATTTCTGCGATAGATATTTTGACTCACTCTTTTGAATAAAGGCTCTCTTAAAGTGTACAAGACTTAAATTTTTATGTTTAATTAAATGGGAATTTATTATAGCGGTATAATTTAAAAGAAGTTTTTTTTGAGTGCATTTGGCTTTTGAGCTAAAAAGAGCACCCTAAGAGGACACTAATTTTTTTTTAATATTGAATGTATATACCCACAATAGGCTTTGTTTTATAGTTTTCTATAAGATGAAACAAATGATCATTGTGGAAAACTTTTAAACAAAGGCAGTTTAAACTTTACCTAAAAGTTATACTTTGTATGTTTAAAATAATCAAATCACCGTTTATTTATAAGTACTTATCAAACGTTAGCTGGAATTCCTCTCAGAATTTATGAAAACCAAGATAATTTTTTTTTTAAAATTTATAACCAAATCTCTTATCAATTATTTTTGTTTTCTCTTAATTTTTTTTTTATATAATTTTGCCTCTTCTCAAAAAAATTTTTTTTCCTTTTTTTTTTTTTTTTTTTAAATTTCTTTTTGCATATTTTTCCGTCAGAAAAAAAAAAAAAAAAAAAAAACAATTTTTTTTAAATTTTTTCTTTTGCTTAAATACTTAACATAATTAACTTACAGTTAATTTCGGAAATTCAATACCAGTATTAAAACATTTTTAATTTTTTTTTGTACCAACACTATATCACATTGTCTTCATTGTTTTACCGTTGCAAAACAAAATTTTTTTTAATCTTTTTCTATGTTCGTGAAACGCGTCTTAATAAACTTGTCGAATTTTTTTTATTATGAATAGAAACTCACGCGTTGCAACCAGAAGTCAGTCAAATAATTCAAATTCGATTAGGGGCAGAGGTAGATCACTTGGAACTCCATCCCCATCCCCATCTTTAGAAGATCTTTTCGTTCAACCTAAGGCCAAAGTAGTGCATTCTCCTCCGTGTAGTTCAAGGACTGATAGTTCTATTGAAGTTTCGATTTTAGATAATCGACATATACCCTCTGACCAGCAACAGGAGGAATTGACAGGTAGCCGTACCCCTATTGAACAGCAGGAAAATTTATTAAAATTATCACACTTGAGTGACCATTCTTTGGAAAATCTTTTACAACCTACATTGAGTATAAATAGTTCAGATAAAGTAGAGTCGGGTTTGAATATGGCAACTGGTGGAGATAATACTACTCCGAGTGAAACCTTAACTGGGGAAAATAATAACTTTAACGATAATTTGATATCAATGATTCGGCAAACTGTGCTAGCGACACAAGATGAGTTCAGAACAGAAATAAATGCTTTAAGGGCAACTGTATCAAATTTAACCCAGAATCAAAGTACAGTAAACCAGGGTACTCTCCCTGCAAATGAGATACCATCTTTTAATATGTCTTTGGATAATAATCCACCACGAATTTCGCTTGCCTCAAATATTAATAATATTAAATTGGAGAAGTGGAAAGTCTCTTTCGATGGTACAGGTAACGTTTCAGATTTCCTATTTAAACTCGATACCTTGTTGAAGAGAACTCGCTGTTCAGAAGAACAAGTACTTGAAAACTTTCACATATTTCTAAGCGGAAAGGCGGAAACCTGGTATTGGGAGTTTATAAAACAGAATAGTGAACATACTTTTCCGTTTCTTAAATATTCTATCACACAGGAATTCGGTATTTTAGATACAGATCACGATATTTTAATGAAAATTCATATGCGTCGGCAACAACCAAGGGAATCATATGATGATTTTCATTCAGCAATGGTATCCTTGAATTCTCGTATGAAGGAACCCTTAGTTGAGGCGAAGTTAATAGAAATTTTGAAAAAAAATGTTAGCTCGAATCTTAAGCTCATGCTATTTAACACCAATCCAGGGAATTTACATAGACTAAGGGAACATGCTCGAAATGCGGAAAAGGTTCTAAGTGAAAGTAAAGTTTCATTACCCTTTGTTAGTTCGTCCCGTCAGGTTAATGAGATGGAAATCGATTCTGTTGAGGATGGTGAGAGTGATTTTGAGGATGACCCTCAAATAGAGGCGCTACAATTTTCGCGTCGCACAGCGAGATCTGATTATTCTAAAATTAAATGTTGGAATTGCTTATCACTGGGCCATTCCTATATTTATTGCCCTGAAGAAATCAGGAATGTTTTCTGTTACAAGTGTGGTGAACGTGGTGTGGTAACTACCAAGTGCAAAAATCCGCATATGGGAAACCGAAAGAGGAGCGAGATGGCCACCGGGGACTCTCGTTCCAAAACCCAAACCCCGAGTTCTTAATTGATCGAACGAGGAATCTTCCACAGGAAGATGAATCGAGATCACAGATCTCGGAAAACTTTTCACCTAATCTAGACAATACTATAAGCATTTCAACTTCCCGAACTTCACATCTTTCAAGCAAAATTCTCAGTTGTAGAATTCGCTTTAAGAAAAGAAAAGCGTTTCGTTATTTGATAGAATCTTCTCGGTTATGTAGTGGTAATGATGAGAGACCTTTTGCTAGCATTAAAATTTTAAATGAAAGTTTCTATGGTTTACTGGACTCTGGTGCCAATGTTTCAGTCCTAGGGAAAAACAGTTTAAGTTTTATTGAACGAAACAAAATAATTTTAAAACCTTTTCGTTGTTTTATATCAACTGCTGACGGTTCTAAAAATAAGGTTTTAGGACATTGTAAATTACCAGTTTTGTACAAAAACGTTACTAAACTCATTGATTTTTATATCGTACCCTCTTTGACCCAAGAAGCCTACTTAGGTTTAGACTTTTGGCGTAGTTTTGCAATTGCACCCGATATTATACCAGCAGTAGAGTCACTTGACTTTGAATCTTCGGAAAAGAAGGACACCTGTTTTCATGAATTATCCGCTGAGCAAAAGCTGCAGCTTGAATCCGTTATCCACGAATTTCCTTCATTTGAAAAAGTAGGCCTGGGTTCCACAAATCTTTTAGAACATCACATTGATACGGGTGATTCTGTCCCAATAAAGTGTAGGCATTATCCGCTTTCGCCTCCAAGGCAAGCTGAGGTCTATCAAGAGCTTGATCGGTTATTACAAATGGGTGTAATCGAGGAATCGAATTCACCTTGGTGCTTCCCAGTTGTTAATGTTAGAAAACCTGGTAAAGTGCGTTTGTGCCTTGATTCTAGGAAATTGAACCTAGTTACGAAAAAGGATTCTTACCCTCTTCCTCACATTAACGGATTGCTTAGTAGATTAAAGGACACACACTTTATAAGCGGCATCGATTTGAAGGATGCATTTTTTCAAATTCGACTCACAGAGTCTTCCAAAGAGAAAACGGCTTTTGCAGTTCCGGGTAGACCACTCTACCAGTACCGCGTAATGCCATTTGGGCTTTGCAACGGTCCGCAGACGATGTCCCGCTTGATGGACAAAGTAATTCCGTCCCGATTACGGGAAAATGTCTTTATCTATTTAGACGATCTTTTGGTTTGCAGTGCCACTTTCGAAGAACATTTAAATTTACTACGTCAGGTCTCAAAATGTCTCCGGGATGCCGGACTTACCATCAATATTTCAAAAACTAAGTTTTGCCAAAGTGAAATTAAATATTTGGGTTACCGCATTGGTAAAGGATGTCTAAAAGTTGATCCCGACAAAGTTTCAGCCATTGTTGATTTTCCATTACCGAAATCTCCTCGCCAAGTATGCCGATTTATAGGCATGGCAAACTGGTACCGATCTTTCATAATTAATTTTTCTAATTTGGCTGGCCCTTTGACAGAGTGTCTTCGTAAACGCTCTGGCGCTTTTTCTTTAACCCCTGAAGCGATTGATAGTTTTGAGAGGCTCAAGATAGCTCTTTCCAGTGCCCCTGTTTTAGCTCAACCCGATTTTTCAAGGGAATTTATTATCCAATGTGATGCTTCTCGGGTTGGAGTAGGTGGTGTTTTATACCAGGTGGATGATGATAATCGGGAAAGACCCATATCCTTCGTTTCTCAAAAGCTAAACAGCTGTCAGCGAAATTACACTGTAACTGAGCTAGAGTGTTTAGCTGCGGTTGTTTGTGTACAACGTTTTAGGCCCTATATTGAGGGACTGCCTTTTCGAATAATCACCGATCATTCCAGTTTGAAATGGCTGATGACCCAAAAAGACTTGAGCGGAAGACTTGCTCGATGGAGTCTAAAGTTACAGGGGTTCGATTTCAAAATGGAACACAGAAAAGGTTCCCTTAATGTCGTTCCGGATACTTTATCACGTTTTGACGTTGATGCCATTGAAATTGATAGTAGTTTTCCCGAAATTGAATTGACATCGTCTGAATTCGATAGTTCTGAATATAAAGATTTGAGAAATACTGTAATGGCAAATAAAGACAATTTACCCGACCTTTGCCTGTCCGATAAACATATATATAAAAGGATAAAATTTCGCCAGGGAATTGATAACGAGGAAGAAAATCTTTGGAGATTATGGCTCCCTAAATCCTTAACGGAAAAATGTATACAACTAGCACACGAGTCTAGCTGTCACGGCGGCTACTTCAAGACACTTTCCCGAGTACGCCAAAAGTACTATTGGCCCGCAATGGCACGCGATATAAAGTCTTATGTGAGCAAATGTGAAGATTGCAAAATCATTAAAGCTCCAACCCAGACTCTCCGGCCACCGATGGGAAACGCATTTACTACCGTCCGTCCGTTCCAACGTCTATATGTTGATTTTCTTGGTCCGTACCCTTGTTCAAAGTCGAAAAACACGTATTTATTTATAGCCCTTGATCATTTTACGAAATTTATTTTTCTCAAACCTTTAAGATCAGCTACATCGATTAACGTTATTGATTTCTTTCAAAATTACTTGTTTAACACATTTGGCGTTCCGCAGTATATTCACAGCGATAACGGGAAGCAGTTCATTTCGAAAGAAATGCAGGAATTCTTTTTACTTTTCGGAGTTACCCATGTTAAAACGGGACTATATTCTCCACAGGCAAATGCTTCCGAGCGCGCCAATAGGGAAATAATATCTAAAATTCGTTTTTTTCTTAAGGATGAATCTCATCATCTAAATTGGGATAACTGTATTACCCGTATATTGTCAATTTTGCGCAGCGATTATCATACGGCTATAAATTGCTCACCCTATTACGCCGTGTTTGGTCAAAACATGTGTATGCATGGGTCGTCGTACACCTTATTGGAAAGGCTAAATATGCTAGATGATGACACCATTGTTAAAAGAGCTGATAAACTAACTCATATTAGGGAGAAAATTGCTAGGAATCTTGATAAGGCTCATGAGAAGGCCACAAAAGTTTATAACACGCGTACCAAGGATATCCACTACCGAGTTGGGCAGGAGGTTTTTTCGTAGAAATCACGACCTTAGTAAATTTCAAAAGGCTATTAATGCCAAGTTCACACCTAAATACATTAAATGTCGCATTCGGGGACAAATAGGTAATTGCCTTTATGACATAGAGGACCTTCAGGGAAATCTAGTGGGAAGATTTCATGCCTCTGACCTAAGACCATAAATTTAGAAATTGTTTTTTTGCCCGGCTTATCGTGGGTCGTGCCACACGTTACAGTTCTTATTTGTTACTCGCGTTAATTCCTTTTCCTGTTCGTTAATGATTTTAGTAATATCATAACGAAGCAGTTTTGTTAGGAATTCAAAGTCGCTAAAAGGATTGGCAACCCTTTTTGTTACATCCCTGTGCAAATGAAGTTTACGTATTTTCTTTTCTTTTGCTTCTTTACACACTATAATGGTCTGATAGTACCGTTAGAAATATACCAACCAATAGCTAAGCAACGCGTGACACAAGAAAAAAAAAAAATGCAGGTTGCTAAGTCAAACGGACATATTTTTGGTTGGCATAAGTCAGTCATTGTCATGTATTGAGTGGAGAGACACGCGTTTTTAAATAAAAAGACAAAACCAAAAAATGTGTAAAATGTTTTATTTAGTGCGGTATTGGTACATGTTGTACAGTTTGTACATGAATTGAAAAAAAAGAAAAAAAATAAAAAAAAAATTAATTTAAATAAAAATTAAATAATATATTAAAAACCGAACCTTTAAAAAAGGAAAAAACTACATGTTTGTACAACTTGTACATGAATTTAAAAAAAAAAAATGGAAAAAAAAAATGAACTAATTTCAATAAAAGTTTTTGCTTAAAAACGGAGTGACACCATACTTTTATAAAGAAATTTAAAAAAAAAGAAAGGAAGTTTCATGTGTGAATTTATGGAGACAAACATATTTTAAATTATATTCAAAGAATTTAAAGAAAAAAAAAAGAGGAATTAAAAATAATTAAGGGTGAAAAGCTTTATAAACCAAATATAAAAAGAAAAGATAAAACTCCATTAAAAAAAAAAAACAAAAAAAAAATTTAATTTAAAGATTTAAATAAAACTCCATTAAAAAAAAAATTAATTTAAAGATTTAAATACAACCAAAAAAAAAAAAAAAAAGTTTAAATGACAATTAAAAAGGTTTTTTTTTGTTGTAAATACGGTGACGCAATACAAGAAGGCGTTAATATATAAAGGAATTTAACAAAAAAAAAAAACAGAAAAAGAAAATGAAGAGACTTAGAGTTAATAGAAATTAACATAAAATATAAAAAAAAAAACATTATAAAAACGTCATAAACCAGCATACCAGATCATCACATCAATTTATGCATCCTCCACAGCCGCAGCACAACAACAATTGTTCTACGACCATGGGGATAAAAGCAACGTAAAAGAAGAACATTTTTTTTCACCACAACTACAACAACAGATAAGATTTATATAGAAAAAAAAAATTTCTTTTATTATTATTATAATTTTTTTTTATTAATGAATATCAGTTTATTGATTAATGTCAATTATATTTATTTTTATACATACATATAAACTTACATACTTACCTTATAAATATTCTTACACCTCACCCTATACTTACCCTACTAATTATATTAACCATTAACTTTTCAACTTACCTTTATGCTTATACCTACTGTACTTATAACTATTGAGAAAATCATTATTTTTACTATTATTATTAATAATGTTTATTATAAAGTTTTGTCAAATAAAGCCCTTTAATGAATTAAAAATGATTTGCTAAAAGTTTTCTGTCTTGAGGAATGAAGGTTAACGTAACGGTATGTATTTAAATAAACGGTGATAGAATTTTTTTTTGGGGTAATCGTGCAAACTTTAGGAGCGTTAGCGATTACCATTGGCGTAGCTAATTTTGGCTATGGGTGGGAGAATTGCGCTCTCAATGACAAAAACATCATGTCACCCTTCTATTGGTAAATTTTAATTATGATTCATCAAATTATTCGAATTTTTATATTTACATTTGATTTTTTTTTATTATTCCGACTCTCACTAAGTGGCTTTTTATGTATATGGCAATATTTTTTTTTCTATGCTTACGAGGCGATGAAACAGGGGTCAAGAACCACGCCACGATTGGCCAAGCTAGCCGAATTTTATCTTCAATGCCATTGACTCTAGATTTTCTCGAAAAAAAAAAAAATAAATAAAAAGAAAATATAAAAAAAAAATAATTTTTTTTTTTAAAAAAAAAAAAAAATAATTTTTTTTTGTCTTTTGCTGTATTTTTTTTTTTTCTTTATTGTGTAATAACCCCGCTCGTAACACATTCTGACAAACTTGTACGAAACACCCATGTTAAAAAGTTTAATTAGAGTTTAATTAGAGCCTTTCATGAAACATTGTCGAAAGCGGCTTTGAAATCTATAAAAAAAAGCGTATACTCTCTTTTCGCACTCAGTTTTATGCTAATAATAGCTGCCATGTTGTAAATTTTATCGACTGTCGTGTATTTTCTTCGAAATCCAGCCTAATATTCTGTCAAGATTTTGTTATCTTCTACCCACTTATATAATCTTTCATGTAGAATGCCCATCATTATCTTTACTGCACAATTCATAAAAGATATTCCCCTCTATAATTGTTTATCTGAGTTGTGTCTCCTTTTTTATAAATTGGAAAGATAACCGTTCTTATAAATGAATCGTCTATTGCATAAGAAATTTATCTGTGGTGTTTTTAAAAAATAAGTTTTTGTTTTAAATAATAAATTTTAACTGAATATTTTAACTATTACCGAAATTCCTTTTTTTTAACGTTGATACGGATCTATTTATAGAATTTACGTTACAGGAAATAAGGCAAGTTCTTGCAAAGATCAAAACAAAAACGGCTCCAGGCGAAGACAGGATACCGTATGAGTTTTTCATCAATGCCAATAATGATTTTTGAACTGCTTTAGCAGAAGTTTATACCAGAATTTTAAATGGAAACAGTTCAGTTTAAATGTTTGAACGTAGCATTGTCTTCCCGATACATAAAAAAGAGAGAGATGTCAATCAATCAAACAACTATAGAGGGATATCATTTATATATTGCGTTGGTAAGATCATGATGGAAGCCATAAATGAAAGGGTTACAGAATGGGCAAATAAAAATCAAATTATTAATGAATATCAGTGTGGTTTTCGTTAAGGTAACACTACCATTGATAATATTTAAAATCTAGCTGCAATTGTCAATATTAAATTCTCAGAAAAGAAAAAAGCTTACGCGTTTTTTTTTTTGTGGACTTTAACCCCTGGTTTCTACAACACGTTCGCCTCTACACGAACGGGTGACTACATGTATTTTGTTTTTGCATTGCATGTATTTTGTTATTGTTTTTAGACGAACGTGAAGCAAAACGTGTTCTAGAAACAGGGCGTAAAGCTGCATTCGATAGAGTCCCAAAGAAGCTTTTAATTTAAAACCTCCATCAAATTGGCTTGTCTACAGAAATTGTAAATTTGATAGAAAATATGTACAAAAATATTAAATCGGCAGTGTAGACCTGAGATGAAATTTCAGATTTCTTCTTCAGGGGTTAAACAAGGATGCTTGCTATCACCCCTCCTATTTTCATTGTATCGTAACGACCTGCATGATAACCTGAAAGGAGGTTTGATAGGTAAAACGAGGTAAATGATATTAATATTCGTGCCCTAATGTGCGCAGATGATATTGTAATTCTAGCCGAAAACATGTAAAAGTCTAACAACAAATGATCAACAACTTCGAAAACTATTGAAATTTTTGGGGAATGAAAGTGAACTTAGCGAAGTCTAAAATAATGATATTTAGGAAAGGTGTTCGTATAGGTTTTAATGCTAAATCCTAAAATGTTCTTTGCAAAACGTGTTTGTAAAGTTATGCTGCAAAAGTTTGTATAAGTATAATGTGGAAAAATTTTATTTAAAAAAGGGATGTGTTATTAAAAGCTAAGTGGAAATTATTTCAGGTTGTTTGCAGATCAATTCAAACATATGGAGCAAAAACTTTCTAAAGTAATAATATTGGGACTCTAGATGTTTGATTATGTTGACAAGCTGCAAAGATTCTTTACAAAGCGTATCTTAAAATTACCAGATAGGGACAGGAAGATGTTCATTTTTATACTTACGACCTTCACTTACAATATAATTATAGAATACTTTTTGATTTGGATATCTAAAGAATACCCCACAAACTTTCTAAAGTAATGATTTCAAAAAATATTTATTGGTATAAAAACCTCGTTAACCGTTTGAACAATAACAACATTAGCTGTGTTCGAGGTATGTTGCCGCGGGTACCCAATTTTACCGTAAAGCGTTTTAATTGTCAAATTTGTGTGTAAGTTGTTGTTGTTTCGGGTAAATTGGGTTCCCTCGGGATCCCGCGGTAACGACGTCGAACAGACCTATTGATTGATAATGAAAGCTCATTGAGATCTTTTGTATCTCAACGCAAATACATGTACTAACGAACATTCTAACAAACAAACCGAATATGTTTGCTCATTGTGTAATTTAAATGAAGAAGAAACACTTCAACTTTACTTAAGGCGGTGTCCGGTGCTCATAGATATAAGATGTAGTTTCCTCCGATACTCAATGTTAACAGATCATGAAATTTATGATATCCTAAATGGTGCACAGTGTCACATTTGCCCAATTTAGAACGACAAAAAATAAAAAAATTAAATCTTTCCGATTAATCTAATTTTTAAGTATTTATTAGTAAACATTCTAACTAATGTGTAAACAAACATAAAATCACTGGGAAGGTCCTACATCCTAAAATGTGGGTGCCAAAAGTTGCATCATTTAAAAGTCAATTTCCATATGCGCATATACCTTATGAGATATATTAATTTTAAAATCGTATATTTTTCCTAATATTTCAGATAGGGGCACACTTTTTTTGTGTGAAACTATGTTAAAATTACTTTATAGACATATTTTTTTTATTTAAAAACTTGATTGTATTATTTAATTTTTTTTATTCAAAAAGTTTCGAATAATTAAAAAAAAAACTAATTATAAAAAACACCACTTTCGATAGACTAGAACTAATGACTGTCACCAGCTGTCACCGAGATACGATTACCATCAGGATATTCACTGACTTCCATAATAAACATTTATGCAAATTTTTTTTTGCAGCCATCTGCAAGATATTAAAGAGGAGTTTACATACATCATACCCGTTCTTTTACATATTTTAATATATTGAAATAGCTGATGCATATATTTGTGTTATATTATCGTCTACAATACAAGACGTGTAAAAAACATATTTAAACCTAATGTTAGTTTAGTGCTCAGATAAGCTTTTATATAGTTTGCATACTGTAGATGGCGATGGGGTCGAGATATTTAAGAATTGTTATTAATCCCCAGTCTGAAAGTGTCAGTGGCAATATGTAAATTGCTGTATTTAGAATAAAAACATTTTTATTTTTATGTATTTATTTGTAATTATTTTTGACCTGTAATACACAGTGATTAAATGTATTTTTCTTGGAATATACATTCATTTAACTTATGAAATTAAATTGATATTAAAATTAATAAACAAAAATCTTTATATAAAAACACAAGGTAAACTGTTAAATTTTTTTATTTAAAAAAAATACATAAAAAGGGGCGGGTCACGCCTTTAAATGATCAGAAAACAATTTAATAGATAAAAGTTATGTTTATTTGCTATGAACAATATTAGTCCAAATTCACTTGACTTTTACTAAAAAAATGTTTATGTAAAAAAAGAGGCGTGACATCTTTATGATCAGAACATTTTTTTATCGGTAACTTTTATCGGCACTTGCTATGAACAATATCAGTCCAAATTTACTTAAATTTTACTAAAAATAAATTTTGTTTGTTCAAAGAGGGTCGAACCCCGCACATTTTTGGTGGGAACATTAACGACTCTTACTGTTCTTATCATATCAAATTTCAAGTCAATATCTTTAAAATTCAATTTTTGTCGTTCTAAATTGACCAAATGTGACACTGTGCGGTGATACTAATGAAAATTGGAATTATTTATAAAACTATGTTAGAAATGCTTTGGAATATAGAACATTCTTAGTCACAAAATATAACTTCTAAAATAAATTTGGCAAAATTGAATTACCCAGAAAAATTAAACCAATGCATTCTTCAATAATGCATTTTTTTGATGCTTTTATACTTCCAAAAATTGATTTTAAATGGTTTCCAAAATGTCTTTAATTTAAACTGCATCAAAATGATGTGATTTGATCTTATTTTTCATGCGACACAATTAATTTATTTATTGATTTTTTAATTTCCTAAAAATGTAATTTTAGTTATTTTTTATGTTTAATGGATAAAAGAACCAAGTTTTTAAGTTTCTCATATAAATACATGATATTTTATCTGACACCATAACTGATAAAATAAAAAATTATCACAATCATGAATTGTTTAAAAGGCGTGTTTAAAACACAAATAAAACGGCATGACATTACAAAAAAATTATTAAGGTTCTGACCCTCAATTCTATATATATCGGGCATGCTGATTTCAATGGCGTACTTTATTTTCAATTTATGGAACAGTTTTTCCTTTGATTTTTAAAGTTTGACGCATCTATGTGCTGTTTTTTAAACACAAAAATTTGCAAATGCAGAAAATCTGATTTCTTTGTGTTGAAATCTAACTAAAGGGTGTTTTTATACAGGTATAGGAATTTAAGTTGGCAACACTTTTTTAACTGGCGGCCATTTTGTCAGCTGTCAAGTGATTTATGTTTAGTTTGGTTTGACATTTCAACATGAATAGACTGACGCCTGAACATTTGAAAATCATGGTTCTCTTCCCGATTTTCATAAGCGAATTTTGTTTAGCGATGAAGCTCACTTTTGGTTAAATGGATACGTCAATAAACAAAACTGCAGTATTTGAAGTGATAATAATCCTCAAGTGTATGTTGAGACACCGTTACATCCAGAAAAACTGACTGTTTGGTGTTCTTTATGGGCTGGTGGAATCATTGGTCAGTACTTCTTTAAAAACGATGCTGGTCAGAACGTTACAGTCAATGGTGACCGCTATGATTACTGAATTTTTCGTTCATCAATTGAACAATCATGATGTTCAACAAGACGGTGCAACATGTCACACAGCTCGTGCCACAATTGATTTATTGAAGGATACGTTTGGTAACCGCATAGTTTCACGTTTCGGACCCGTGAATTGGCCTTCAAGATCGTGCGATTTAACACCGCTGGACTTTTTTCTATATAACATTCGCCGCGTTATTGCCAATATACGGCCACAAATGTTGGAAAGAGTCATCGAATATTGGACCTCCAAATTATACTACGTTCGAGCCAGCCGTGGCAGTCATATGCCAGAAGTCATATTTAAATTATAATGCCAGAAGATTATCTTTCGAATAAAGTAAATTTCATGTCAATTTAAAAAATTCATCTTTCCATTCCATTTCAAAGTGCTATACCTTTATAAAAAAAAAACACCCTTTACAAGACCAGTATTAATATTTATGGTACATATTTGATTCTCGAAGTTTATCAATCAAACTCTCTGTTAAGCGTTTATTAAAATTTTTTCGGTTTTCGCGAATTCTATCTCTAAGTAATTAATCGAGCTAATCAAATATTCACACACTTAAAAGGTAATTTAAAAAGAGTTAAATTAGTAAGAAAAGTTATTTTATCAAAACGTTTTTTATGTAAAATTAGAGATTTGTCTAAAATTTTACATGGCACCATAGCTTTTTAGGATGACCCCAAGGTCCAGCATTTAGTGTTATATGAAAATAAGAAAAACAACTAAATAGCGGGTTTAATCTACAGTTTTGTCAATCAAATATTTACCTCAAATAAGAATACAGGGGTTGTCTTTATAATTCAGCAGAAAGGAGTCAGGTTGTTTGCATTTTAAAAACGTTATATGTATGTATAAAACTGCATTTACATGGGCCAAATTTGAAAGTCATTTTTTTTTTTTTTTTTTTTTTTTTTTTTTTTTTTTTATTTTATTTTGAGTCTATGGAGTTACATCCTTACAGACTATAATATTAAATAATAAAAAAAGTATAATAATAATAATAAATTTAATTCTGAGTATTTAAAAACAAAATTATATTACGCTTCATAAGACTTATGTTGGCAGAATAATCAAAAAAATCGTACATATCAATAAATTGCAGACATAGTCTTCTATAAGGATCGGTATTAGCGTAGTTCGTTTGTACAGCTTGAAGGTATATTGGAGTATAATTAAGAGTCGGTCGTTGGGGAACGTTAAAGTTGATATTGCCCAGCAGAAAGTCAGAGGTAGTATTTCCCTTAAGCAGATTGGCTAAGAATACAACATTAAGCATTATTCTACGGCTTTTAAGTGTTGGCAGTTTAATTATTGATAATCTAATGGAGTATGACGGAAGATCTTCAACACGATTAGGAAAAGAACTCCTTAAGCAAAACAGAAGAAATTGTTTTTGAATAGATTCAATGCGGCTGTTGTAAATTTCAGCGTCAGGATCCCAGATAATTGATCCGTATTCCATAATTGGTCTAACTAGAGATGTATATAATTGTTTTGTAATATTTGGATCAACAAACTCTTTTGCCCATCGTTTAATAAAACCAAGCACGCCACGAGCTTTATTTGTCATCATAGTAATATGTTTTATAAAGTTAAGTTTCGGATCAACTAAAATACCAAGATCTAAGAATTCATTTACTGATTCCAAAATATAGCCACCTAAGAAATACAAGCAGGGCGAGTAACATTTCCTTGCGAAACGCATATGATTACATTTTTTTAGATTTAATTCCATAAGGTTATGATTACACCACATGTAGAAACTATCCAAGTCCCGCTGTAACAAGATTCTTGTCGAAGGTGATTTAAATGTAAGAAAGATTTTAACGTCATCAGCATACATCAAAATGTTGCAATATTTTATTGCCAGAGGAAGATCATTTATGAAAAGAGTGAATAATATCGGACCCAAATGGCTACCTTGTGGTACACCTGAGGTCACAGTAATGATTTTAGATGTGGTGTTATTGAAACAAACTCGTTGTTTACGGTGTGTTAGATATGATTCAATCCAATTTAGAGTATTATGTGTGAAGCCCATTAAATATAATTTTCTTATAAGTAGATCGTGGTTTACTTTATCAAAGGCTTTGCTGAAGTCAGTGTAAATAACATCAGTTAGCTGACGGTTGGAAAATCCACGATTAACCAAAGTAGTAAGTTGTAGAAGATTTGTAACTGCTGAGCAACCTTTCCTGAAACCGTGCTGATGAGGTAATAAAATAGATAAAACTTGGTGACTGAGAAAATCAGTTAGGCAATTTTCAAAAAGTTTAGGTATAGCACTTAATTTAGCTATTCCCCTATAGTTGATTACATTGGATTTGTTTCCAGATTTTAAAAGCGGGATTATAAACGATTCCTTCCAAAGTTGAGGAAAGTATCCATACTTTATCGATGCATTAAACATAATCGTTAATGGAGAAGCTAATGCATGGAAACAATTTTTTAAGATACAGCTTGGAACACCATCTGGACCACTGAGAAACGATGATTTTAGATTCTCCATATAATTTTTAACTTGGGAGGTATTTATTAAAGGGAACAATATGGGTTGGTTTTCCACAATAGGGTACGGGTATATTTTGGATTTGTCATAATAAACGTCAGCATATGTTGTGGTAAAAAATTCAGCAAATAGATTACTTATCAATGAGTCGTCACTGCATTCAGTATCTAAATATCTCATAAACTTTGGATAGCCATTTGATTTTCTTTTAGAATTGACGAATTTATAAAAAGCTTTTGGGTCATATTTGAAGTTGCGCTTCATTTTATCCAAATAATTTGTATACAATTTCGTATTGAGTAAATTGTACTCAGCACGAGCAACAGAATATTTACCATGATCAACAAGAGATCCTGATTTTTTGTAATTTTTATAATGTTTGTTTTTTACATTTTTAAGCCTTGACAATTGTTTTGAGCCCCAGGGAGGGCCAGTATGTTCAAGCACACAGGCTTTCGGGACACATTCATCAAAATAATCCATTATAGTTTTGTAAAAAATATTAACCATTGCATCAATTGCTAAAGGGGTTCCATTTGTTATTGATAAAAGTTCTAGCCAGTTTGTATTGTTGAGTAAAAAGTTTAGATCATTGTAATTAGTACGTTTAAAACAGAACACTTTATCTCTTTTTTCGGTTGGTTCGCTTTTTTTAACATTTGGTATATTACAGCTAATTTCGATGGTGGGATGGAAAACATCTTCAGGTTTAGTAATAGGATCAAAACGATTTATTGAGCATTCAGTTGGTTCATTTACAAATACTAAATCTAACAGTTTTCCATAATCGTTGTACACACCATTAATTTGAAAAAGGCATAAATCGTGTAAATTATTTAGAAAAATATCAATCCAGTCTTCAGATTTCGTTGGAGTATAAAAAAAGGAATCTGGCAGGAACTTCCATGATACCGAAGGAAAATTAAAGTCGCCAAAAATAAAAATTGAGTCATCAGGTTTGGTTGTACATATAACAGTTTTAATGTTTTCAAAATGTTTATTACAAATCAGTTCTTCAGGTTTTGGTGGAATATATGAGCAGGTTATAATAATGTTTTTATGTTTAAATTTTATACGTACAGCAATAAATTCTAGTTTATCGGATGTATTTGGTGTTATATCCTCGCATGAGGATACCATAGATCGAAAAATAAATTACGCCATTGAATTCAGCGTGCCTGAAGTATATAGAATTTGGTTGTACATATAACAGTTTTAATGTTTTCAAAATGTTTATTACAAATCAGTTCTTCAGGTTTTGGTGGAATATATGAGCAGGTTATAATAATGTTTTTATGTTTAAATTTTATACGTACAGCAATAAATTCTAGTTTATTCGGATGTATTTGGTGTTATATCCTCGCATGAGGATACCATAGATCGAAAAATAAATTACGCCATTGAATTCAGCGTGCCTGAAGTATATAGAATTGGTGGTCATAACATTATTAATTTTTAAAAGTTATGATTTTGTCCTCTCGTGTAATTTAATTAAAATTTTAAATTATCTCTTTTTATAAAAAAAAAATTTTAATTTGTTAATTTGCTACTTGAACATCACAGTTTATGTATTACAGATGTACTTTACATTTTATAACTTCTAAATACTTTAATTCCTTATTGTTTTTTTCCAATGGAATATATACATTTTAAATAAAATTTAAAACAAACAAAATTACATAAAAAATTCAGCGCAACAAAAATGCGCAATTTAAATGCATTCACAAGAAGTCATTTTTCAGGACTCTTTGACCACTTAATTTATAAAACGTATAAAAAAGAACATCCAATAATCGATATTTTATACAATTAAATCAGTCGGTTTTATGAACTACAAAATAGTCATTTACGAACATTAAACTACACTCAAAAAAATAAGTGAGCAAAAAAGTTAGTAAAACGTCTTGTAAATCAGGTATACTATTTTTTAGCAAATTTTTTTGCTAAAATCGTGTTTTCAGCTAAAATTTTTGTTGTACTTATTCAGCACTTAACTGTTTTATACTAATGCTTTACTAATATACTAATGTTTTACTAATTAATTTTGCTAATTTTTTTATTTTTTCGTTTCGTTTCTATAATTATCTTTGGCAGTTGCGTCCTTAAAAGATAGCATCATTTAGGCAACCATTGATGTAAGTAGTTGAAAGAAAATTTTTGTTATGTTATATATATTTATTTCTATATATTTTCAGATATTAAATTACTTCATGACATCAATGTGGGAAAATGAAAATTTTTATATATCGTAATTATTGTTTTAAAAGAATCACAAAAATATGTTTTATGATTTTCAGCAAATATATTAACTAAATTACAATTTTTTTGCGTTTTTTTCAGTCTACTAAAATTCAGCAAAAAATTTATTAATTTTTACCAACGCTTTTTTATTTCTAATCTACTAAGTGTTAGCAAAACTTTTGCTGAATCTACAAATTTTGTTGCTAAAAATCAGCTCGCTGATTTTCAGCAAAAGATTTTGTTGACATTAGCAATTTTTTGCTAGCACCCTCCTGACTAAAATTTTGCTGACTCAGCAAAATTTTTTGCTGACTTTACAAACTTTTTTTTTGAGTGTATCTTTCCTATGACAAGGCAGTGTTTAACAAAATTTTGCTGACTCAGCAAAACTTTTTGCTGACTTTACAAACTTTTTTTTTGAGTGTATCTTTCCTATGACAAGGCAGTGTTTAACAAAAATGCGTTTTCACCTCAATTTAAACTATTTTTGCTGGATATATTTAATCTTTTATATGTAAAATATTTATTTACATTTAATCTTTATATCATGTAAAATTTAAAATCAATAAAGAAATCTATCTAATCTAATCTAGTGAAAAAAAAAACTCTAAAAAGGATCTAGTTAGAGTTATATAGGAAAAATTGGGAAATAGTCCAATAAATGTGACCCAAACTTTGTCTAATTCTCTTCCTAAAATTTAAATAGAGAATGTAATGAATAACGGAATAACGGAACAAATGATTAATTTTTAAGGAGAAACATTAGTGAACGCTCACTTTTTGGGAGTTTCAAAACATGAATTTTTTTCGTTTTTATTGTTGTTTTAAAAAGTGCAGGAATATTTCGGGCATTTTTATTCCATAATAATAGTGACAAATAAAAAGTGGTGACTTTATTTTAATAAAAGTTGAAATGTGTGGTATTTAAAATCATTGGAAACTTCAAATTTGTGGTGAGCTCTCACCTTTTGGAGCCACTGTATAAGTTATTTAATTACAAATGAAAATTTGCAATATCAATTACAGATTTTCTGCATTTCAAATAGAACAATTTATAATTTATTTGAAAATTTCTTGATTTTAGCGGAAATTGTAAATAAATACAACGAACTCGTTCCTAGCTTGAAAACTATAATTAATTTTATGTTTAATATACACTTAAAGAAATTTCGTCAAATTTAAACTGGGTTTTTGGTGGCGATAATATTGAAATTGTAAATAACTATAAATATCTTGGAGTAGACATTACATACAATCTTTCCTTTAAAAAACACTTAAAAACAAATTGGCTGCCTCAAAATTGGCGATAAACTCTACTTGGTCAAAATATATAAACAATCCGCAGATATCACAGAATAATAAGCTTAAAATATTCCAAGCAGCTTGCAGATCTATTATGTTATATGCTGCGCAAGTATGGGGCTATATAAAATATGATGAGGTTGAAAAACTATTTAGATTTTTCATAAAAAAGATGCTATACCTGCCAAACACAACACCTAATTATATGCTGTATTTAGAAACAAACCTAGAGTCACTATACGTATCTACCTTAAGACTTCACCTTTGCTTAAGGTAGATACGTATATGCGGGTTACGTGGCAAACAATTGTTACGAGCGGTTTCTTACAAGTGTCGAAATTCCGTTAAAATTCAAAATTCGTATAAATTTAAAAATTTATAAAATTTCAAAAGCCGTTAAAATTCATATAAATTCAAAAATTCACAAAAATTCAAAAGCCGTTAGAATTCGTACAAATTCAAAAATTCATATAAATCGCAAAATTTGTTAAAATTGAGGAGATTGTATAAGTTACAAAAATTCATAAAATTTCAAAAAAAAATTTGTAAAATTTAAAAATTCAAATATTCGGAAAGTATGGTGGCGGCGGCATGCTGGCTGTTCATCGACTAGCTGTCGGGTGTGGCGTGGTTCTTTACCAACTTTCACGAAAACTCGTAATCATAAAAAAAATACTTCATGCCATATTATCATTAGCCACAAACACTGTTGTCAACCTGTTTCTAAAAAGACCGTTTTTATATCAAACGAGAAATATCACTATAAAATAGCAAATAAATTGTTATCAGTTAAATTCAAGAAAACCGTCAAGGCTGACTTGAAAATAGCTGGATTTGCGAGAAAACAGCTAAAATGACAACAGTGATTATAAATTATGTGCAAAAGTGCAAAAACAAAAAAATTTTAATTTCATTAAAACTGTCCAATTATTTCGTGACCGGATGTTATGTCACTAAAGAGTGTAATTTTCCCACCCAAGCTACTGGTAGCTACGCCATTGGTAATCCAACCACTCTGAAATTATGTAGATTACCCCTTTTATTAAAAAGAGTACCTAAATTACTCTAGCAAACCTGTCAATCGCATTCCTCAATAATAAAACTTTTAGCAATTCATTTTTAAAAATGCAATTAAACAAATGATTTTATTGTGGTAAGACATGACCATGAGCATGAAATCATTTTGTTAACAATATTAATGTATATAATAACAATTATGACAATATAATTCAGAACTAGTTATAAGTAGGATGAGTAAATCAATAATTATGAATATAAGTATAAGGGTAAGTTTAATTATGAGAGTAAGGGTAAGTAGAAGAATGAAAAGTTAAGGTAAGTATAGACATAGGGATAAAGGTAAGTATGAAATTAAGTATAGGTAAAAGTGTAAGTAGAGGGTTAGGTGTATATAGAATAGGTATACATTTTAAGCAGAATTATAAAGATAAGTATAATTTAAGTAATAATAATAAACTTAACAATTTGAAATATATCAATTAAGTAGTTATATTTATAATACATTTTCAATTTTTCTTTATTAATAAATCTTATCTGTTTCTTGATGGTGCTTAAGCCGCCGGTGACATTTTAACGCCGCTGTTGTTGTTAAAGTTGATGCATTTTTGCTGTGGCTCTATTAAAGATGGTTTTTAAAGTTGTTTTTTTGTTGTTGTTTTTTTTTTCAGTTAATAAATAATAAATTTTTCAGTTGTATAATAATTCAGTATATTTTTTTTTCTAATAAGTTCTGATGTTTTATTTCTTGTTTCAAATTTTCATTGTTTTTTTTTATTTTATAGCTAATGTTTCTGTTTAACCTTGTTTTATACTTTTCAAAAAATTCTTCAACACAGTTTTTTTTTTACATTGTTAAACACAGTTTTTTTTTTTTCTTTAATTTTTGAATTTTCATGATATTTCTTATTTTGGCAACATACATTTTTTTTTCTTTTGATGTTTTAGGACTTAAAACATACAAACATTCTTTTCATTTAATTGTTTAATATTAATTTCTTTTTTTTTTTTTATGTATGTATTTCTATAAGTTTTTGCTTTTAAAAACGCATATTTAGTTTATAATAAAATTTTATATTTTATGGAAATTTATCAATATGAGGGTTTTAAATTAATTTTTGTTTACAATTTTGTTAATTACAGTCATTTTAATTGATTGTGCTTTATATTTTAAAAGAAAATTAACTAAAACACATAATTTTATTTTGTGTAATAATTAAAGAGAAAATGAATACACTTCCACTATTGACGCGGCTTTTTTTCACAATCCTGACTGTCTGTGACGAGTATAAAAATCTGATTGCTTCCCATCTGCAGAATTATTTGGCAATACACCGTATGGCATTTTACCTTTCTTTCTTCTTCCCTTTCTTGCGTTACACATGTCGTAAGCCCATTGGTTAAAATAGGCATAACGGGACAATCACCAGTTTCACTACGAATGATGCGAAGAATCGTAATAGAAACAATGTAAATTTCCAATAGAAACAGGGTTGCCAGTGTTCAGAATTTAGGATGACATTACTAGTGTTGGGTAATGATCACCATATAATGTCCCGATCACACTGGACAAAATTATGAATCATGCAATTTTAATGCAAAACTTATGTGTGCCAAAATTTTTGGATACACTAAAAAAAAACGTTGTAAAATCTGAAGAACATTTTCAGAATTACAGTGTATACGAATTTGATCCGCAACAAACCTGCTTCATTAAGAAATCCCTGATTGAATAACGAACAGGAAATAAGGATTAAACCAGAAAAGAAATTTAATAAATAACGCTCGTGTGGCACGACCCACGCATAGCCGGGTAAAATAAAATTATAATAAAACTATGGACGCAAATCTGAAGCGTGAAATCTACCAACCAATTTTCCTGAACAATCTTCGACATCATAGAGGGAATTTCCAATTTTAGCCCGTATTCTACACTTTATATATTTAGGAGTAAATTTTGCATTTATTGCATCTTTAAAACTACTTTGAGAATGATTTTTACGAAAAATTTCTTGACCAACACGGTAAATTTGAGGTTTTGAGCGAGTATTATAAATTCCTGTCGCTTTCTCATGCGCCAAATCTAGATTTTTAGAGATTTTCTCTCTCAGCTGATTTAATTTATCTGCGCGTCGTATGATTGTGTCATCTTCTAACATTTGCAATTTATCTAAAAGTGGATAAGTAGACCCATGTAAACACATGTTTTGGCCGAATAAGGCATAATATGGGGAACACTGAATGGAGGTGTGGTAATCACTCCGCAAAACACTTAGTATTCGAGAAATACATTGGTCCCAGTTTAGGTAATGAGGTTAATTTTTCAAATAAAAACGTATTTTAGAGATGCTCTCACGATTGGCACGCTCTGAGGCGTTAGCCTGAGGAGAGTAAAGCCCAGTTTTTATATGGGTTATTCCATACAAATTAAGAAAATCTGACATTTCCTTGGAAACAAACTGTTTGCCATTATCGCTGTGCAGATACTGAGGAACCCCAAAAGTATTAAAAACATAATTTTGAAAGAAATCTATGACATTAATTGACGTCGCAGTTTTCATGGGTTTTAAAAAAAGAAATTTTGTGAAATGATCTATAGCAATGAACAGTTGAGTATTTTTAGACTTTGAAGACGGATATGGACCAAGAAAGTCGCAATACAGCCGTTGAAACGGTCGGACGGTTGTAAAAGCTTCACCCATTGGTGGACGCTGAATTTGATTTGTTGGTTTGATTGTTTTGCATTCATCGCATTGGCTAACAAAAAGCTTTACATCTCTGGCCATCATGGGCCAAAAGTATTTTTCCCTGACTCGTGAAAGAGTCTTAAAATAACCACCATGACAACCTGTATAGCAATTTTATTGCTTTTTCCGTTAGGGAATGTGGCAACCACAATCTCCAGAGGCTTTCCTCTTCATCTTGACCTCCCTGACGAAATTTCACCCTTTTGTAAATCAAATTTTCAGACAAACGTACATCAGGAAGATTTTCCTTATTTTCAGACACTGTTTTAACTAATTTTTCATACTCTGAACTTCTGAATTCTACAGATGATAGCGGAATTTCTGGAAAACTACATTCAATACTGAGCTCATCTACATCAAACCTAGAAAGTGTGTCTGGAACCACGTTAAGAGACCCTTTTCTATGTTCCATGCGGATATCAAAGCCTTGCAGCTTCAAACTCCACTTCGCAAGCCTACCACTCAAGTCCTTTTGAGACATCAACCATTTTAAACTTGAATGATCGGTGATGATCCTAAAAGGAAGCCCTTCGATGTAGGGTCGAAACTTTTTAACACAGAAAACTGCAGCCAAACACTCTAACTCCGTTACCGTATAGTTACGTTGAGCACGGTTCAATTTTTGGGACACAAAAGATATTGGTCTTTCCCTACCATCCTCATCTACCTGATACAATACGCCACCAACTCCAACTCTCGATGCATCGCATTGCACTATAAATTCTTTTGAGAAGTCGGGTTGTGCCAATACTGGAGCACTTGAAAGAGCAGTTTTAAGTTTTTCAAAAGATTCCAGAGCAAGAGGGGTAATAATAAACGGGCCTTTACCTTTACGAAGACAGTCTGTCAAAGGTCCAGCAAGGCTAACAAAATTGCCAATAAAAGAACGGTACCAATTTGCCATACCTATAAAACGGCGCAATTGACGGGGAGTTTTTGGCAAAGGAAAATCCACTATTGCCGAAACTTTATGCGGATCGACTTTTAAACAACCCTTACCTATACGATATCCTAAATATTTGATTTCATTTTGACAAAATTTGCTCTTATTTACATTTATAGTGAGTCCCGCAGTTTTCAAGCACTTTGCAACCTCACTAAGCACTTCCAAATGTCCCTCAAACGTTGAACTACAAACCAGAAGGTCGTCCAAATAAATGAAGACGTTCTCTCTAAGTCTGGAGGGGATGGTTTTATCCATTAATCTACTCATCGCTTGTGGTCCATTGCATATCCCAAATGGCATAACCTTATATTGGTAGAGAGGTCTACCTGGAACTGCAAAAGCTGTCTTCTCTTTAGATGACTCGGTGAGGGGAATTTGAAAAAATTCGTCTTTTAAGTCGATACCACTGATAAAGTGAGTATCTTTTAATCTGCTCAATAAACCGTTGATATGAGGGAGAGGGTAGGAATCCTTCTTTGTAACCTCATTTAACTTTCTTGAGTCTAGGCAGAGACGAACTTTGCCAGGTTTCCTGACGTTAACAATTGGAAAGCACCAAGGAGAATTTGATTCTTCAATCACCCCCATTTCTAAAAGACGGTCTAACTCCTGATATACCTCGGCTTGGCGGGGAGGCGAAAGAGGGTAATGACGACATTTAATGGGTAAAGCATCGCCTGTGTCAATGTGGTGCTCTACAAGTGTAGTACGACCAAGACCTAATTTTTCGAAAGAGGGAAATTTCTGAACAACAATATCAAGTTTAAGTTTTTGTTCCGGAGATAAATTATGGAAACAACTATCATTATTTTTAGGGATTTCCATTTTGACAGATTCAATGGGTGGTATAATATTTGGAGCAATTGCGAAATGACGCCAGAAATCAAGGCCTAAGTACAAGGTTTGGGATAAAGAGGGCACTATATAAAATACTATTGGCTTTGTTACACCTTTATAGGTAATTGGAAGTTCGCAGTAGCCTAAAACTTTTTGTTTAGAACCGCTGGCGGTAGATACAAAAGATCGAAAAGGTTTTAATGTTATTGAATTACGTTGAATAAACTCCATGCTATTTTTGCCTAAAACTGAGACACTGGCACCGGAATCTAATAAGCCATACAGACTTTCATTCAAAATATTAACGTTGGCAAAAGGTCTTTCATCTGCGCTATCGCATAAAATAGAGGACTCAATTAACTTTCTATAAAATTTACGTTTTTTATAGCGATCTCCACAAGCGGTGATGGCCTTATTTAGAATTTTAAAGATAAAATTTAAATTTTCAGAAGAAGTAGAATTAAAACTAGTTTCCGAGATCGAAGATCTCGATTTGTCTTCCTGTGGAAGGCTCCTCAATTAATCTATTGTGAACTCAGGGTTTTGGTCTTTGAACGAGTGTCCCCAGTAACCATCTCGCTCCGTTTCCGGTTTCCCAAATGGGTATTAGTACATTTGACAGTATTTACGCCACGTTGGCCACATTTAAAGCAAAACAGATTTACCGTTTCCTCCGGACAATATATATATGAATGTCCAAAAGTAAGACAATTCCAACACTTGATCTTCGAATAATCAGGCTTAGGAGCACGCCGAGGTAGTTGTAATGCCTCGATTTGAGGATCAATATCAAAATCACTATCCTCATCATCATCTACAATTGCCTCAATTTCATTTACTTGACGAGTCGTGCTAACACTAGGTAAAGAAACCTTGGTTTCACGTAAAACTTTTTCGGCATTTCTAGCACTATCTCTTAACTCGTGAAGAGTTTGTGGAGAGGTGTTGAACAGTAACAATTTTAAATTTGTGTGAACATTACGTTTCAAAATGTCAATAAGAGTTTTTTTCCGCAATGGGTTCTCGCATACGGGAATTCATTGATACCACATTGGTATGAAAATCATCTTACGACTCTTTCGACTGTTGTCTACGATTTGAAATGCGAAGTAAAACATCATGGTCGGTTTCTATATTACCATACTCTTTTGTAATAGAAGATTTAAGTAAAGAGTAGGAAGCTGAACGATTGTTCCTAATAAAATCCCAGAACCATGTTTCTGCTTTACCATTTAGAAAAATATGAAAATTAGCCATCAAATGTTCATCACTACATTGTGTGCGTTCACATAATGTATCAATTTTAAAGAGAAAATCGGCAACACTACCAGTTCCGTCAAAATTAACTTTCCACTTCTCAATTTTAGTGTTTACTCCCGTAGAGGGTGTGAAATTACTCGAGCCGTGAGAAGGATTATGAAAAACAGATGAAGTAGCGGTTGCCTGAGCACCTACTGGTTGTGAAATACTGGAAATAGTTTGCTTCATAGCCGTGATTTCATTTCTCATTTCATCTTGAGTAGATCTAACCGTTTGTTCCAAAATTCTTATGAGATTTTCAATTGAATTTCCAGCCGCTTGGGCACTGGTAGTAGCGTCATTTGGATTCATGGTTAAATTATCTAAAATTCTGACTTGATTATTAATAACTTCAGTTGGAGCTAAAATATCTTTAAGTGACGTTTGAATTAAATTTTGAAGTGAATCTTCAAGTAAATTTGTTTGATTTATGGAAGCAGACAGAGCACTATTGTCCTCTGTTTGAGAATCTATATCTGACTCAGTGGGTATTTGTTCAAGTAGAGTATTTGGGTCAACTAGTGGAGGATTTTCCACTACAGCTTTCGGCTGAATTTGTTCTGAAGATGCAATCTCTTCAAACTGATTACCTAAATTCGAGGGATTAAGTTTTGAATCTGGGTTTTTCCTACTTGGAGGAGGAGTTCGTTTAATTTTGGGTTTACTTACTGATGGATCTTGTTCCAAGCGCGAGCTGGGAGTAGAAGTTGGTTTGCCTCTACCTCGTGAAGAGTTTAAACTATTACTAGAACCTCGAGAAGTACTACGAGTAATTTTACTCATGGTACGTAATGAACAAATATATATATACTATTTTTCCTTAATAACGGTTTTAGAAGACGGGAGGAAGAGAAAAAAAAAATTTAAGATTTAAAATTAAAATTTGCAACTTTGAAAGTTAATTAATGGAAAGGAATGGAAAAAAAATACAACTAATAAAAAATAATTTTTTTATTATATTAACGATCGAAACTTTGTGTGTGTATTAATTCATGAAAATAATTGAGGAATTTGATTGACAGTTATGCATTTGAGAAACTCTGATATTTTTTTTTTTTTTCGAACACGCTAATAAAACTTTTATTATAAAGTTAAAATGACTTTGCTCGAAATTAAACACAAGGTGCATTAAAAAACCAAATAATCTGATGTAAATTAAAGTCTCTTGTGTATTTAATAAAATTTATTTATCTCTCTTTAAACTCGATTATTGTGACAAAAAGTCACTTTGATACTAAGAAATTAATATAGTTAACTGCTACAAAAACTAACGTTTTAAATCAAAAGTTTCCGGACTTGAAAACTATAAAAAAAAATCTTAATTCAATAGTTTGAATTGAAAATTTTGTCGCAACAAAAGATTCAGAAAATAATCTAAAAAATTTCGGACTTACAAAATTCCAGGACGAACTAATGAATTTGATGTTATTATGGAAAAAAAGAGTTAGTTTATCTCTTAAGAATGTGATAATAAGAATCAATTTAGATCCTCATCGAATTTCACTTTTCCTAAAAGATAACTAAAGTATTGGACATATTTTAATAAAATGGTGAAAAAAAAGAAATTTTAAAAATTTTGTTTTGCAAATAGGGAAAACGTTTTAATAAAAAATTTACTAATAACGCTTCCACCTTTGGAACGTTGGGACGTTGCCTCGTTGGACGTTGCCCCACGTTGGGCGCCATCTATGTTACGAGCGGTTTCTTACAAGTGTCGAAATTCCGTTAAAATTCAAAATTCGTATAAATTTAAAAATTTATAAAATTTCAAAAGCCGTTAAAATTCATATAAATTCAAAAATTCACAAAAATTCAAAAGCCGTTAGAATTCGTACAAATTCAAAAATTCATATAAATCGCAAAATTTGTTAAAATTGAGGAGATTGTATAAGTTACAAAAATTCATAAAATTTCAAAAAAAAATTTGTAAAATTTAAAAATTCAAATATTCAAATATTCGGAAAGTATGGTGGCGGCGGCATGCTGGCTGTTCATCGACTAGCTCTGTCGGGTGTGGCGTGGTTCTTTACCAACTTTCACGAAAACTCGTAATCATAAAAAAATACTTCATGTCATATTATCATTAGCCACAAACACTGTTGTCAACCTGTTTCTAAAAAGACCGTTTTTATATCAAACGAGAAATATCACTATAAAATAGCAAATAAATTGTTATCAGTTAAATTCAAGAAAACCGTCAAGGCTGACTTGAAAATAGCTGGATTTGCGAGAAAACAGCTAAAATGACAACAGTGATTATAAATTATGTGCAAAAGTGCAAAAACAAAAAAATTTTAATTTCATTAAAACTGTCCAATTATTTCGTGACCGGATGTTATGTCACTAAAGAGTGTAATTTTCCCACCCAAGCTACTGGTAGCTACGCCATTGGTAATCCAACCACTCTGAAATTATGTAGATTACCCCTTTTATTAAAAAGAGTACCTAAATTACTCTAGCAAACCTGTCAATCGCATTCCTCAATAATAAAACTTTTAGCAATTCATTTTTAAAAATGCAATTAAACAAATGATTTTATTGTGGTAAGACATGACCATGAGCATAAAAATCATTTTGTTAACAATATTAATGTATATAATAACAATTATGACAATATAATTCAGAACTAGTTATAAGTAGGATGAGTAAATCAATAATTATGAATATAAGTATAAGGGTAAGTTTAATTATGAGAGTAAGGGTAAGTAGAAGAATGAAAAGTTAAGGTAAGTATAGACATAGGGATAAAGGTAAGTATGAAATTAAGTATAGGTAAAAGTGTAAGTAGAGGGTTAGGTGTATATAGAATAGGTATACATTTTAAGCAGAATTATAAAGATAAGTATAATTTAAGTAATAATAATAAACTTAACAATTTGAAATATATCAATTAAGTAGTTATATTTATAATACATTTTCAATTTTTCTTTATTAATAAATCTTATCTGTTTCTTGATGGTGCTTAAGCCGCCGGTGACATTTTAACGCCGCTGTTGTTGTTAAAGTTGATGCATTTTTGCTGTGGCTCTATTAAAGATGGTTTTTAAAGTTGTTTTTTTGTTGTTGTTTTTTTTTCCAGTTAATAAATAATAAATTTTTCAGTTGTATAATAATTCAGTATATTTTTTTTTCTAATAAGTTCTGATGTTTTATTTCTTGTTTCAAATTTTCATTGTTTTTTTTTATTTTATAGCTAATGTTTCTGTTTAACCTTGTTTTATACTTTTCAAAAAATTCTTCAACACAGTTTTTTTTTTACATTGTTAAACACAGTTTTTTTTTTTTCTTTAATTTTTGAATTTTCATGATATTTCTTATTTTGGCAACATACATTTTTTTTTCTTTTGATGTTTTAGGACTTAAAACATACAAACATTCTTTTCATTTAATTGTTTAATATTAATTTCTTTTTTTTTTTTTTTATGTATGTATTTCTATAAGTTTTTGCTTTTAAAAACGCATATTTAGTTTATAATAAAATTTTATATTTTATGGAAATTTATCAATATGAGGGTTTTAAATTAATTTTTGTTTACAATTTTGTTAGTTACAGTCATTTTAATTGATTGTGCTTTATATTTTAAAAGAAAATTAACTAAAACACATAATTTTATTTTGTGTAATAATTAAAGAGAAAATGAATACACTTCCACTATTGACGCGGCTTTTTTTCACAATCCTGACTGTCTGTGACGAGTATAAAAATCTGATTGCTTCCCATCTGCAGAATTATTTGGCAATACACCGTATGGCATTTTACCTTTCTTTCTTCTTCCCTTTCTTGCGTAACACATGTCGTAAGCCCATTGGTTAAAATAGGCATAACGGGACAATCACCAGTTTCACTACGAATGATGCGAAGAATCGTAATAGAAACAATGTAAATTTCCAATAGAAACAGGGTTGCCAGTGTTCAGAATTTAGGATGACATTACTAGTGTTGGGTAATGATCACCATATAATGTCCCGATCACACTGGACAAAATTATGAATCATGCAATTTTAATGCAAAACTTATGTGTGCCAAAATTTTTGGATACACTAAAAAAAAACGTTGTAAAATCTGAAGAACATTTTCAGAATTACAGTGTATACGAATTTGATCCGCAACAAACCTGCTTCATTAAGAAATCCCTGATTGAATAACGAACAGGAAATAAGGATTAAACCAGAAAAGAAATTTAATAAATAACGCTCGTGTGGCACGACCCACGCATAGCCGGGTAAAATAAAATTATAATAAAACTATGGACGCAAATCTGAAGCGTGAAATCTACCAACCAATTTTCCTGAACAATCTTCGACATCATAGAGGGAATTTCCAATTTTAGCCCGTATTCTACACTTTATATATTTAGGAGTAAATTTTGCATTTATTGCATCTTTAAAACTACTTTGAGAATGATTTTTACGAAAAATTTCTTGACCAACACGGTAAATTTGAGGTTTTGAGCGAGTATTATAAATTCCTGTCGCTTTCTCATGCGCCAAATCTAGATTTTTAGAGATTTTCTCTCTCAGCTGATTTAATTTATCTGCGCGTCGTATGATTGTGTCATCTTCTAACATTTGCAATTTATCTAAAAGTGGATAAGTAGACCCATGTAAACACATGTTTTGGCCGAATAAGGCATAATATGGGGAACACTGAATGGAGGTGTGGTAATCACTCCGCAAAACACTTAGTATTCGAGAAATACATTGGTCCCAGTTTAGGTGATGAGGTTAATTTTTCAAATAAAAACGTATTTTAGAGATGCTCTCACGATTGGCACGCTCTGAGGCGTTAGCCTGAGGAGAGTAAAGCCCAGTTTTTATATGGGTTATTCCATACAAATTAAGAAAATCTGACATTTCCTTGGAAACAAACTGTTTGCCATTATCGCTGTGCAGATACTGAGGAACCCCAAAAGTATTAAAAACATAATTTTGAAAGAAATCTATGACATTAATTGACGTCGCAGTTTTCATGGGTTTTAAAAAAAGAAATTTTGTGAAATGATCTATAGCAATGAACAGTTGAGTATTTTTAGACTTTGAAGACGGATATGGACCAAGAAAGTCGCAATACAGCCGTTGAAACGGTCGGACGGTTGTAAAAGCTTCACCCATTGGTGGACGCTGAATTTGATTTGTTGGTTTGATTGTTTTGCATTCATCGCATTGGCTAACAAAAAGCTTTACATCTCTGGCCATCATGGGCCAAAAGTATTTTTCCCTGACTCGTGAAAGAGTCTTAAAATAACCACCATGACAACCTGTATAGCAATTTTATTGCTTTTTCCGTTAGGGAATGTGGCAACCACAATCTCCAGAGGCTTTCCTCTTCATCTTGACCTCCCTGACGAAATTTCACCCTTTTGTAAATCAAATTTTCAGACAAACGTACATCAGGAAGATTTTCCTTATTTTCAGACACTGTTTTAACTAATTTTTCATACTCTGAACTTCTGAATTCTACAGATGATAGCGGAATTTCTGGAAAACTACATTCAATACTGAGCTCATCTACATCAAACCTAGAAAGTGTGTCTGGAACCACGTTAAGAGACCCTTTTCTATGTTCCATGCGGAAATCAAAGCCTTGGAGCTTCAAACTCCACTTCGCAAGCCTACCACTCAAGTCCTTTTGAGACATCAACCATTTTAAACTTGAATGATCGGTGATGATCCTAAAAGGAAGCCCTTCGATGTAGGGTCGAAACTTTTTAACACAGAAAACTGCAGCCAAACACTCTAACTCCGTTACCGTATAGTTACGTTGAGCACGGTTAAATTTTTGGGACACAAAAGATATTGGTCTTTCCCTACCATCCTCATCTACCTGATACAATACGCCACCAACTCCAACTCTCGATGCATCGCATTGCACTATAAATTCTTTTGAGAAGTCGGGTTGTGCCAATACTGGAGCACTTGAAAGAGCAGTTTTAAGTTTTTCAAAAGATTCCAGAGCAAGAGGGGTAATAATAAACGGGCCTTTACCTTTACGAAGACAGTCTGTCAAAGGTCCAGCAAGGCTAACAAAATTGCCAATAAAAGAACGGTACCAATTTGCCATACCTATAAAACGGCGCAATTGACGGGGAGTTTTTGGCAAAGGAAAATCCACTATTGCCGAAACTTTATGCGGATCGACTTTTAAACAACCCTTACCTATACGATATCCTAAATATTTGATTTCATTTTGACAAAATTTGCTCTTATTTACATTTATAGTGAGTCCCGCAGTTTTCAAGCACTTTGCAACCTCACTAAGCACTTCCAAATGTCCCTCAAACGTTGAACTACAAACCAGAAGGTCGTCCAAATAAATGAAGACGTTCTCTCTAAGTCTGGAGGGGATGGTTTTATCCATTAATCTACTCATCGCTTGTGGTCCATTGCATATCCCAAATGGCATAACCTTATATTGGTAGAGAGGTCTACCTGGAACTGCAAAAGCTGTCTTCTCTTTAGATGACTCGGTGAGGGGAATTTGAAAAAATTCGTCTTTGAAGTCGATACCACTGATAAAGTGAGTATCTTTTAATCTGCTCAATAAACCGTGTATATGAGGGAGAGGGTAGGAATCCTTCTTTGTAACCTCATTTAACTTTCTTGAGTCTAGGCAGAGACGAACTTTGCCAGGTTTCCTGACGTTAACAATTGGAAAGCACCAAGGAGAATTTGATTCTTCAATCACCCCCATTTCTAAAAGACGGTCTAACTCCTGATATACCTCGGCTTGGCGGGGAGTCGAAAGAGGGTAATGACGACATTTAATGGGTAAAGCATCGCCTGTGTCAATGTGGTGCTCTACAAGTGTAGTACGACCAAGACCTAATTTTTCGAAAGAGGGAAATTTCTGAACAACAATATCAAGTTTAAGTTTTTGTTCCGGAGATAAATTATGGAAACAACTATCATTATTTTTAGGGATTTCCATTTTGACAGATTCAATGGGTGGTATAATATTTGGAGCAATTGCGAAATGACGCCAGAAATCAAGGCCTAAGTACAAGGTTTGGGATAAAGAGGGCACTATATAAAATACTATTGGCTTTGTTACACCTTTATAGGTAATTGGAAGTTCGCAGTAGCCTAAAACTTTTGTTTAGAACCGCTGGCGGTAGATACAAAAGATCGAAAAGGTTTTAATGTTATTGAATTACGTTGAATAAACTCCATGCTATTTTTGCCTAAAACTGAGACACTGGCACCGGAATCTAATAAGCCATACAGACTTTCATTCAAAATATTAACGTTGGCAAAAGGTCTTTCATCTGCGCTATCGCATAAAATAGAGGACTCAATTAACTTTCTATAAAATTTACGTTTTTTATAGCGATCTCTACAAGCGGTGATGGCCTTATTTAGAATTTTAAAGATAAAATTTAAATTTTCAGAAGAAGTAGAATTAAAACTAGTTTCCGAGATCGAAGATCTCGATTTGTCTTCCTGTGGAAGGCTCCTCAATTGATCTATTGTGAACTCAGGGTTTTGGTCTTTGAACGAGAGTCCCCAGTAACCATCTCGCTCCGTTTCCGGTTTCCCAAATGGGTATTAGTACATTTGACAGTATTTACGCCACGTTGGCCACATTTAAAGCAAAACAGATTTACCGTTTCCTCCGGACAATATATATATGAATGTCCAAAAGTAAGACAATTCCAACACTTGATCTTCGAATAATCAGGCTTAGGAGCACGCCGAGGTAGTTGTAATGCCTCGATTTGAGGATCAATATCAAAATCACTATCCTCATCATCATCTACAATTGCCTCAATTTCATTTACTTGACGAGTCGTGCTAACACTAGGTAAAGAAACCTTGGTTTCACGTAAAACTTTTTCGGCATTTCTAGCACTATTTCTTAACTCGTGAAGAGTTTGTGGAGAGGTGTTGAACAGTAACAATTTTAAATTTGTGTGAACATTACGTTTCAAAATGTCAATAAGAGTTTTTTCCGCAATGGGTTCTCGCATACGGGAATTCATTGATACCACATTGGTATGAAAATCATCATACGACTCTTTCGACTGTTGTCTACGATTTGAAACGCGAAGTAAAACATCATGGTCGGTTTCTATATTACCATACTCTTTTGTAATAGAAGATTTAAGTAAAGAGTAGGAAGCTGAACGATTGTTCCTAATAAAATCCCAGAACCATGTTTCTGCTTTACCATTTAGAAAAATATGAAAATTAGCCATCAAATGTTCATCACTACATTGTGTGCGTTCACATAATGTATCAATTTTAAAGAGAAAATCGGCAACACTACCAGTTCCGTCAAAATTAACTTTCCACTTCTCAATTTTAGTGTTTACTCCCGTAGAGGGTGTGAAATTACTCGAGCCGTGAGAAGGATTATGAAAAACAGATGAAGTAGCGGTTGCCTGAGCACCTACTGGTTGTGAAATACTGGAAATAGTTTGCTTCATAGCCGTGATTTCATTTCTCATTTCATCTTGAGTAGATCTAACCGTTTGTTCCAAAATTCTTATGAGATTTTCAATTGAATTTCCAGCCGCTTGGGCACTGGTAGTAGCGTCATTTGGATTCATGGTTAAATTATCTAAAATTCTGACTTGATTATTAATAACTTCAGTTGGAGCTAAAATATCTTTAAGTGACGTTTGAATTAAATTTTGAAGTGAATCTTCAAGTAAATTTGTTTGATTTATGGAAGCAGACAGAGCACTATTGTCCTCTGTTTGAGAATCTATATCTGACTCAGTGGGTATTTGTTCAATCTGGGTATCTATGTTTACAAGTAGAGTATTTGGGTCAACTAGTGGAGGATTTTCCACTACAGCTTTCGGCTGAATTTGTTCTGAAGATGCAATCTCTTCAAACTGATTACCTAAATTCGAGGGATTAAGTTTTGAATCTGGGTTTTTCCTACTTGGAGGAGGAGTTCGTTTAATTTTGGGTTTACTTACTGATGGATCTTGTTCCAAGCGCGAGCTGGGAGTAGAAGTTGGTTTGCCTCTACCTCGTGAAGAGTTTAAACTATTACTAGAACCTCGAGAAGTACTACGAGTAATTTTACTCATGGTACGTAATGAACAAATATATATATACTATTTTTCCTTAATAACGGTTTTAGAAGACGGGAGGAAGAGAAAAAAAAAATTTAAGATTTAAAATTAAAATTTGCAACTTTGAAAGTTAATTAATGGAAAGGAATGGAAAAAAAATACAACTAATAAAAAAATAATTTTTTTATTATATTAACGATCGAAACTTTGTGTGTGTATTAATACATGAAAATAATTGAGGAATTTGATTGACAGTTATGCATTTGAGAAACTCTGATATTTTTTTTTTTTTCGAACACGCTAATAAAACTTTTATTATAAAGTTAAAATGACTTTGCTCGAAATTAAACACAAGGTGCATTAAAAAACCAAATAATCTGATGTAAATTAAAGTCTCTTGTGTATTTAATAAAAATTTATTTATCTCTCTTTAAACTCGATTATTGTGACAAAAAGTCACTTTGATACTAAGAAATTAATATAGTTAACTGCTACAAAAACTAACGTTTTAAATCAAAAGTTTCCGGACTTGAAAACTATAAAAAAAAATCTTAATTCAATAGTTTGAATTGAAAATTTTGTCGCAACAAAAGATTCAGAAAATAATCTAAAAAATTTCGGACTTCCAAAATTCCAGGACGAACTAATGAATTTCATGTTATTATGGAAAAAAAAGAGTTAGTTTATCTCTTAAGAATGTGATAATAAGAATCAATTTAGATCCTCATCGAATTTCACTTTTCCTAAAAGATAACTAAAGTATTGGACATATTTTAATAAAATGGTGAAAAAAAAGAAATTTTAAAAATTTTGTTTTGCAAATAGGGAAAACGTTTTAATAAAAAATTTACTAATAACGCTTCCACCTTTGGAACGTTGGGACGTTGCCTCGTTGGACGTTGCCCCACGTTGGGCGCCATCTATGTTACGAGCGGTTTCTTACAAGTGTCGAAATTCCGTTAAAATTCAAAATTCGTATAAATTTAAAAATTTATAAAATTTCAAAAGCCGTTAAAATTCATATAAATTCAAAAATTCACAAAAATTCAAAAGCCGTTAGAATTCGTACAAATTCAAAAATTCATATAAATCGCAAAATTTGTTAAAATTGAGGAGATTGTATAAGTTACAAAAATTCATAAAATTTCAAAAAAAAATTTGTAAAATTTAAAAATTCAAATATTCGGAAAGTATGGCGGCGGCGGCATGCTGGCTGTTCATCGACTAGCTCTGTCGGGTGTGGCGTGGTTCTTTACCAACTTTCACGAAAACTCGTAATCATAAAAAAATACTTCATGCCATATTATCATTAGCCACAAACACTGTTGTCAACCTGTTTCTAAAAAGACCGTTTTTATATCAAACGAGAAATATCACTATAAAATAGCAAATAAATTGTTATCAGTTAAATTCAAGAAAACCGTCAAGGCTGACTTGAAAATAGCTGGATTTGCGAGAAAACAGCTAAAATGACAACAGTGATTATAAATTATGTGCAAAAGTGCAAAAACAAAAAAATTTTAATTTCATTAAAACTGTCCAATTATTTCGTGACCGGATGTTATGTCACTAAAGAGTGTAATTTTCCCACCCAAGCTACTGGTAGCTACGCCATTGGTAATCCAACCACTCTGAAATTATGTAGATTACCCCTTTTATTAAAAAGAGTACCTAAATTACTCTAGCAAACCTGTCAATCGCATTCCTCAATAATAAACACTAGGTAAAGAAACCTTGGTTTCACGTAAAACTTTTTCGGCATTTCTAGCACTATTTCTTAACTCGTGAAGAGTTTGTGGAGAGGTGTTGAACAGTAACAATTTTAAATTTGTGTGAACATTACGTTTCAAAATGTCAATAAGAGTTTTTTCCGCAATGGGTTCTCGCATACGGGAATTCATTGATACCACATTGGTATGAAAATCATCATACGACTCTTTCGACTGTTGTCTACGATTTGAAACGCGAAGTAAAACATCATGGTCGGTTTCTATATTACCATACTCTTTTGTAATAGAAGATTTAAGTAAAGAGTAGGAAGCTGAACGATTGTTCCTAATAAAATCCCAGAACCATGTTTCTGCTTTACCATTTAGAAAAATATGAAAATTAGCCATCAAATGTTCATCACTACATTGTGTGCGTTCACATAATGTATCAATTTTAAAGAGAAAATCGGCAACACTACCAGTTCCGTCAAAATTAACTTTCCACTTCTCAATTTTAGTGTTTACTCCCGTAGAGGGTGTGAAATTACTCGAGCCGTGAGAAGGATTATGAAAAACAGATGAAGTAGCGGTTGCCTGAGCACCTACTGGTTGTGAAATACTGGAAATAGTTTGCTTCATAGCCGTGATTTCATTTCTCATTTCATCTTGAGTAGATCTAACCGTTTGTTCCAAAATTCTTATGAGATTTTCAATTGAATTTCCAGCCGCTTGGGCACTGGTAGTAGCGTCATTTGGATTCATGGTTAAATTATCTAAAATTCTGACTTGATTATTAATAACTTCAGTTGGAGCTAAAATATCTTTAAGTGACGTTTGAATTAAATTTTGAAGTGAATCTTCAAGTAAATTTGTTTGATTTATGGAAGCAGACAGAGCACTATTGTCCTCTGTTTGAGAATCTATATCTGACTCAGTGGGTATTTGTTCAATCTGGGTATCTATGTTTACAAGTAGAGTATTTGGGTCAACTAGTGGAGGATTTTCCACTACAGCTTTCGGCTGAATTTGTTCTGAAGATGCAATCTCTTCAAACTGATTACCTAAATTCGAGGGATTAAGTTTTGAATCTGGGTTTTTCCTACTTGGAGGAGGAGTTCGTTTAATTTTGGGTTTACTTACTGATGGATCTTGTTCCAAGCGCGAGCTGGGAGTAGAAGTTGGTTTGCCTCTACCTCGTGAAGAGTTTAAACTATTACTAGAACCTCGAGAAGTACTACGAGTAATTTTACTCATGGTACGTAATGAACAAATATATATATACTATTTTTCCTTAATAACGGTTTTAGAAGACGGGAGGAAGAGAAAAAAAAAATTTAAGATTTAAAATTAAAATTTGCAACTTTGAAAGTTAATTAATGGAAAGGAATGGAAAAAAAATACAACTAATAAAAAAATAATTTTTTTATTATATTAACGATCGAAACTTTGTGTGTGTATTAATTCATGAAAATAATTGAGGAATTTGATTGACAGTTATGCATTTGAGAAACTCTGATATTTTTTTTTTTTTCGAACACGCTAATAAAACTTTTATTATAAAGTTAAAATGACTTTGCTCGAAATTAAACACAAGGTGCATTAAAAAACCAAATAATCTGATGTAAATTAAAGTCTCTTGTGTATTTAATAAAAATTTATTTATCTCTCTTTAAACTCGATTATTGTGACAAAAAGTCACTTTGATACTAAGAAATTAATATAGTTAACTGCTACAAAAACTAACGTTTTAAATCAAAAGTTTCCGGACTTGAAAACTATAAAAAAAAATCTTAATTCAATAGTTTGAATTGAAAATTTTGTCGCAACAAAAGATTCAGAAAATAATCTAAAAAATTTCGGACTTACAAAATTCCAGGACGAACTAATGAATTTCATGTTATTATGGAAAAAAAAGAGTTAGTTTATCTCTTAAGAATGTGATAATAAGAATCAATTTAGATCCTCATCGAATTTCACTTTTCCTAAAAGATAACTAAAGTATTGGACATATTTTAATAAAATGGTGAAAAAAAAGAAATTTTAAAAATTTTGTTTTGCAAATAGGGAAAACGTTTTAATAAAAAATTTACTAATAACGCTTCCACCTTTGGAACGTTGGGACGTTGCCTCGTTGGACGTTGCCCCACGTTGGGCGCCATCTATGTTACGAGCGGTTTCTTACAAGTGTCGAAATTCCGTTAAAATTCAAAATTCGTATAAATTTAAAAATTTATAAAATTTCAAAAGCCGTTAAAATTCATATAAATTCAAAAATTCACAAAAATTCAAAAGCCGTTAGAATTCGTACAAATTCAAAAATTCATATAAATCGCAAAATTTGTTAAAATTGAGGAGATTGTATAAGTTACAAAAATTCATAAAATTTCAAAAAAAAATTTGTAAAATTTAAAAATTCAAATATTCAAATATTCGGAAAGTATGGCGGCGGCGGCATGCTGGCTGTTCATCGACTAGCTCTGTCGGGTGTGGCGTGGTTCTTTACCAACTTTCACGAAAACTCGTAATCATAAAAAATACTTCATGCCATATTATCATTAGCCACAAACACTGTTGTCAACCTGTTTCTAAAAAGACCGTTTTTATATCAAACGAGAAATATCACTATAAAATAGCAAATAAATTGTTATCAGTTAAATTCAAGAAAACCGTCAAGGCTGACTTGAAAATAGCTGGATTTGCGAGAAAACAGCTAAAATGACAACAGTGATTATAAATTATGTGCAAAAGTGCAAAAACAAAAAAATTTTAATTTCATTAAAACTGTCCAATTATTTCGTGACCGGATGTTATGTCACTAAAGAGTGTAATTTTCCCACCCAAGCTACTGGTAGCTACGCCATTGGTAATCCAACCACTCTGAAATTATGTAGATTACCCCTTTTATTAAAAAGAGTACCTAAATTACTCTAGCAAACCTGTCAATCGCATTCCTCAATAATAAAACTTTTAGCAATTCATTTTTAAAAATGCAATTAAATAAATGATTTTATTGTGGTAAGACATGACCATGAGCATGAAATCATTTTGTTAACAATATTAATGTATATAATAACAATTATGACAATATAATTCAGAACTAGTTATAAGTAGGATGAGTAAATCAATAATTATGAATATAAGTATAAGGGTAAGTTTAATTATGAGAGTAAGGGTAAGTAGAAGAATGAAAAGTTAAGGTAAGTATAGACATAGGGATAAAGGTAAGTATGAAATTAAGTATAGGTAAAAGTGTAAGTAGAGGGTTAGGTGTATATAGAATAGGTATACATTTTAAGCAGAATTATAAAGATAAGTATAATTTAAGTAATAATAATAAACTTAACAATTTGAAATATATCAATTAAGTAGTTATATTTATAATACATTTTCAATTTTTCTTTATTAATAAATCTTATCTGTTTCTTGATGGTGCTTAAGCCGCCGGTGACATTTTAACGCCGCTGTTGTTGTTAAAGTTGATGCATTTTTGCTGTGGCTCTATTAAAGATGGTTTTTAAAGTTGTTTTTTTGTTGTTGTTTTTTTTTCCAGTTAATAAATAATAAATTTTTCAGTTGTATAATAATTCAGTATATTTTTTTTTCTAATAAGTTCTGATGTTTTATTTCTTGTTTCAAATTTTCATTGTTTTTTTTTATTTTATAGCTAATGTTTCTGTTTAACCTTGTTTTATACTTTTCAAAAAATTCTTCAACACAGTTTTTTTTTTACATTGTTAAACACAGTTTTTTTTTTTTCTTTAATTTTTGAATTTTCATGATATTTCTTATTTTGGCAACATACATTTTTTTTCTTTTGATGTTTTAGGACTTAAAACATACAAACATTCTTTTCATTTAATTGTTTAATATTAATTTCTTTTTTTTTTTTTATGTATGTATTTCTATAAGTTTTTGCTTTTAAAAACGCATATTTAGTTTATAATAAAATTTTATATTTTATGGAAATTTATCAATATGAGGGTTTTAAATTAATTTTTGTTTACAATTTTGTTAATTACAGTCATTTTAATTGATTGTGCTTTATATTTTAAAAGAAAATTAACTAAAACACATAATTTTATTTTGTGTAATAATTAAAGAGAAAATTAATACACTTCCACTATTGACGCGGCTTTTTTTCACAATCCTGACTGTCTGTGACGAGTATAAAAATCTGATTGCTTCCCATCTGCAGAATTATTTGGCAATACACCGTATGGCATTTTACCTTTCTTTCTTCTTCCCTTTCTTGCGTTACACATGTCGTAAGCCCATTGGTTAAAATAGGCATAACGGGACAATCACCAGTTTCACTACGAATGATGCGAAGAATCGTAATAGAAACAATGTAAATTTCCAATAGAAACAGGGTTGCCAGTGTTCAGAATTTAGGATGACATTACTAGTGTTGGGTAATGATCACCATATAATGTCCCGATCACACTGGACAAAATTATGAATCATGCAATTTTAATGCAAAACTTATGTGTGCCAAAATTTTTGGATACACTAAAAAAAAAACGTTGTAAAATCTGAAGAACATTTTCAGAATTACAGTGTATACGAATTTGATCCGCAACACAATAAATGAAATAGTGGGTAAAAAAACAAATAATATAGATGAAACTTTAATCAAAAACTTTAAAAACGAAAGTGTTATAAATATTTCAAATAATTTTGCAATAAATTTTAAAGAAAATGTTCAAAAAATCATTCATAAATGTGATATAAAAACAATAAAGTGTTCAGCTAATGCCATACAGAACTCTATTTATATTTCACCAACTAATAAAAACGAAATATATAATATAATATCAAAATTAAACGCTAAAAAAGGCCCCGGTATAGATGGAATTAGATCAAAAGACATTAGATATAATGCAGAACTTTTAGCCCCCATAATAACTAGTTTCGTCAATTCAAGTATTTTTAGCGCAAAAATATTAGAACTTTTAAAAACGTCACTCGTTCGGCCTATTTATAAAAATGGTGTAAAAATGATTGCAACAACTACAGGCCAATAGCTATTTTATCGGTTCTTGAGAAGGTACTTGAAGAAATCATAGTCCGAAGATTAACAAAATTCCTTAAAAAATACGATATTATAAATAAAAATCAATTTGGCTTCCAAAAAGGAAAAAATATAAATATGTTACTTGGAAACTTCGCTAATTACATATAAAAATGCTTAAATGAAAACATACATTGCCTCGTTCTATTTATAGACTTCAGCAAAGCTTTCGACACTCTGTCGCATAGCAATTTACTCCAAGTATTAGAAAGAAATGGTATAAGAGGAATGTGCTTGGATTGGTTCAAAAATTACCTAGATCTAAGATCGTATTGTGTAAAAATCGATAACTCATTGAGTGCAAAAACTTCAACAGGCTGTGGAGTACCACAAGGATCGAAATTGGGACCAGTGCTTTATCTCGTTTACGCAAATGATATGCTGAATATGCTTAAAAATAGCAGAACATATGCTTATGCAGATGACACAGCGGTAATTGTAACGCATAAAAACATTAAAACTGCCTCTGAAAATATGCAAAACCAACTAGATGTGATAACAAAATGGTGTCACGATAATGGTCTAGTGATAAATACAACCAAAACTAAATTGATGCACATAAAAGCGCCACATTTTCTACACACAAATATCGATTTGAAGTTTCACAATTATGATTGCCTGCACAAAACTAAAAAAGATGCTAAATGTACAAACACAACTTGCAATACCAGAATAGAAATGGTAAATACTTATAAATACCTAGGAATATACGTGGATCAAAACTTTGGCTAACGCAAATACAAGATATACAAAAAAATTACGTAAATCGGCATATAGCTTATATCATTTGAGTAATTGTGCTCCATTTGATGTTTTAAAGCAAGCGTATTTCGCACTTGGTGAATCATATTTACGACATGGCATCACCGCGTAGGGAAATTCAACGTACTGTTAATCTCTTCAAAAAACACAAAATAGAATATTGAAGATACTATGGAAGAGCCAAAGGCGAAAAAATTTACAAAACAATAACACCACCAACAACAATGTCAACAACAACATAAATAGCAACAACAACATAAACAGCAACAACAACATAAACAGCAACAACAGCATAAACAACAACAGCATAAACAGCAACAACATAAACTACAGCAACTTATTCAGAACAACATAAATAGTAACAACATATATAATAACAACATGAACAGCAACAACATAAACAGCAACAATACAAACAACAACTTAAACAACAACATGAACAGCAACAACATACACGGCAACAATATAAACAACAACACCCACAGAAATAGCAACAACATCCACAGAAACAGCAACAACATACACAACAACAACATAAACAGCAACAACTTAAACACCAACAATATCAACAACTCTAACATAAACAGCAACAACATCAACAACAACGTAAGCAGCAACAACATAAACAACACCATCGTAAACAACAACAACAACAACAGTAGCAACATAAACAACAACAACAACACAAAATATAACCGTCCTACCAAAAACAAAACGCCAATCAATATCGCAAATGAATTAAGGATAATGAACGTCAAAAGTTTATACTGTTCAACATTAATAAATGAGTTTAATAATGACTCACGTTTCCTTCAACCAATTAATCACGCGCACAATACAAGACAGCGAGCACAAGGACGTTTTAAAGTTGAACGTCATTCTAACAATTATGGCAAAAAATCATTACACGTCACTTTACCAACGATCCTAAATCAAATACCCGTCAACATATTAAATATTACTAACTTTAATAAAAGAAAAAATGAAATTAGAAAATTCTTAATAGATTCACAATGAATTAAAAATATGAAAAATGAATAATCTTAAAAATTTTTTAAAAAACAATTGTCAATTATCTAAAATTAAAACTAGTTTATAACTCCGCAGACAAGCCCCAAAAGGCTTCGCGGAAAAGTAATTTACGTAAAATGTTAATTAAATTGTCAAATAAAATTTGAAAAACAAAAAATATATATATTAAAACAACTAAAAATCAGTGAACGTAATGATTATATACTAAATGCTACAAGTTCACAGTTTCATGTTCTTTATGCAAAACTGGATTACAACATTTCATCATTATACACTTCAAACTTTTCTCCACGTACAGTCAGTTTGATAATAAGGGTGGCTTATTAGACCTAAATGCAAGATGTTTCAGTAATAACACTGTTGGAATTTGTACAATTTGCAATTTAGATGCTTCGGAAAACACATTTCACTTCATAGGTGTTTGCCCAATATACAAAGAATTTAGAATACAATATTTTGGTAAAACCATACTAAATTTAGATGAAGTTATATGTATACTAAATGGCTTAAACCTTTTCTCCCTGTATAAATACATTGAAATTTGTTTAAAATATAGAAGGTTTATTTTAAATGAATTCGCTTTTTAATTTTCCATGAAAATTTTAGTTTTAAATTATCATGTATTTTTTATTAAAAATTATATAAAATCAATAATATGTGAATGTACTTTACTTGCCTAGAATAGTGCCAATCTGGCTTACAACAATTATGTTATGCCAAATATAGATTTAGATATTAATCTTATTGTAAATGAATTAAATATGTACATACAAAAAATCTAATAAAATAATACACTCAAAGAAATAAACATGGAAAAATAGCAAAAAAAAAAAGCTTCTTAATATTAGTTAAAAATTATCTTGCAGAAAAAACTGCTAAAATGAGCAAAAATTTTTATTAAATATTATAAGAATATCAAAAATAGATCTGTTGAATTTACAAATATTTAGTTATATTTGAGCTAAATTTTAGTTAATTGAAAGTAACAAAATAATCTGCTAAAATCAGCTAAAACATGTACTAAATATTAGTAGACATAGAAATTATTAAAAAATATGAAATCTTTAAAGTTTTTTTTTTTTAATGCGAATAAAAGTATGCCCTTATGAAATCAGGAATCTACAAATGTTTAGCAAAAATTTCTGTGGATTTTAGCAAAATAAACTGTTAATTGCATTCTACTAAATTTGAGGTAAATATAGCAAAAATTTTGTTAATATATCAGATTTTGTTAATTTTTCAGATTTTGTTTGCTATTTTGAGTCTACAAATGTTTAGTAAAAGTTTTTGCTAATTTTACAGAGTAAAATGCTATTTTCAATTAAATAAAATTCACATCGAATATAACTAAAATTTTGTAAAGTTAACAGATTTATTTTTGCTGTTCTTATTTTATTAACATTTAGCAAAAAAAACTGCTAAATTTAGCAATTTATTTTTAGTAGCTTTTTTGCTTTATTACAGGTTTAATTCTATGAGTGTAGTTTTACCATATTTAAAAATTTTATTCTGATAAAAATTTTTAATTGGAAAGAACCATAATATATTTATATTTTGTCAGATACACAACATTAAATGTTATGTCTTCAAATGATTTAATCATAGCTACTTCTTTGTGATATTTATATGAATTGTAATTACATATTTTTTTAATAAATCATTATTCATTCATTCATTCACTTTTACTTATGAATATGGGTGGTAATATTTGCAATATTTGCAATAATATATTTATATTTAAAATAATATATAGAACATATTATATCCTATTATATTACATAAGATCATACTTGGGATTTTTGCATTAGCAATGGAATTTCATTAGCATCAGTTAACTAATGCTAATGCCAAAAAAAATTTCATTTCCATTTATTTGTAATGAAATTTTTGCATTAGCATTTGTCCTACTAATGCTAATGAAATCACACTAATGCCTAAAATAAATAAAACTAATTACAATTGAGCAAAAAAAAGCATTTGTTTGCAAAAAAATGGAGTATAAACTGTAACACTGAATACGGGAAACGAAATGGAACGAGGAACTAACTTTCTATTATCCGATAACATATGTTTAGGTTTGTATTATCACGTAAATAAGTAAAAAAATTAAATTACCCTGTGGCTGTTTTTGTTCTTAAGTTTATCCCTCGGGATCTCTCTCGGACCTAGCCTCTTTATATTAGTTTGTCCGTTTTGCTCTATCTCGCTTAGTTTTGGAGATACTGGCTATTTAAAAATATCGCCATTTTGTAAAATGGCTCGTATCATGGAAACTAAACGAGATATCGCAAAATGAACAAATTTTTTGCAAACCTTAACAAAACACTGCACTGCCGGCAACACAAATGTGTTAAGTGTTCCGATTACAATTGTTGTCTGTTTAATTCCATATCGTTCCATTTTGGACAAATGTTCCATTATATTAATGGAGTGATTAAATTGCTATTTTCACGCACGGGTAAACAAAAAATTGCGACATCCTGTGGTTTTTTCATAAAAAATTAATCTATCGGAATCTTTCCCAGACCTGGCATACTTGCATTCTGTCAATTGTAATTTACTTCCTTTAATTAATTCATGACTAATGGTAATGAAATCATCAATTAATTAGTCTCATGTATGCAAAAGATATAACCTTATGCATATCATTTGAGTAAATTGGATGAGGTAAAAATTCGGACAAAACTATATCAAATCACTTCTAATTGTATCTAAATAAATCGAATATGATACAGTTAGATCTAATATGATGCAATTTAATCGGGCCATTTTTCGGATGAAATTTGATATTTTGATGTATGGCCATATTAAATTAGATAAAACTATATAAAGCTTCATATCAGTTTTGTTAAATCTGGTGTCATGTTTATTTTATTGGCCCAATGTTACACTGGGAATTAGAGGACTAATTATATATATCATGTTTATTAACAAAATTGTTGAAATTTCAAACAATGTTTTTTTTTCTCCCATAAAAAATATAAATTTTAATTACGCCTTTTGTACTTTAGCTAACGATATAAAGTTAGTTTAATAAACCTCTATTGTAAGTTACAAATGTAAGCTTTAAATTGAAGCTTAAATTTCGCTTTGAAAATTTTATATATCACAAATTAAATTGTGGCTTGCCATTAAAATTTTTGACAATAAATTTAAATAATTTAAAATTCAATTACTTTTTCGACCCGGGTAATCGGTTAAAACCGGTTAAAAATTTAATATAAATATCTCCCTTATTTTTTCATAAGTTTGGCTAACAAATTGCACGAAAAGCTTTGAAAAAAGAAGCACTAATTAAAATACCATTAAATTCTTTTAAAATATCCTTAAGATATATTATGTTAACCCTTTCCTATCTGACGGTACTAATTTGTACCAATTAATTGTAATGGTAAATTTAATAAATATGAGATCGCAGCAGCTTACACTCTGCTTCAATATCTCTTCTAAAACAATTGATCTGTCTAACAAAAAATATTCTTTTGAAAAAAGTTAAAAACTGCCATTTAGTATCACATTGAACTTGGAACTTGAAGGTGAATTGTTAGAAAAAATAATACCATTTTTCATTGTAATATATATATGTATATACTAGGCCGGGTCGATTTGTATGAAGGCAAAAAACTCGCTCAACTTTCAAGGAAAATCGTATTCTAGAGATCAAAATAAGAAACTTTGCCGAAGGAACCATACCTCTAAAACGAATTCTGATGTCCCGACTTTTGACCCGTAGGGTCAAATTTTGAAAAATTCCACTTTTACCCATTTAGAGTGCCCCAATCGAATCCAACCCAATCGAATAAAATTTATACATTCATCTGCTAGAGCGTCTACCGGAGAAGAAATAGAGACCCTAATCTTGGAAAGATTCCTCCTACTTGCTGAAATATCTCTATCCCGAGATTTGTACATTTGCTAAAAAGGCCCTCTTTCAACTTAAATTTCAACCCCTTAACGGTCACCTAGAATGATGATTTATGCATTAATCTGCTAGCGCGTCTCCCGGAGAAGAAGTAGCTCCAATAATCTTGGAGAGATTCCTCCTACTTTCTGAAATATCAAAGTAGGCTTTTTCAAAATTTGACCCTTTGGGTCAAAAGTCGGGACATCAGAATTCGTTTTAGAGGTATGGTTCCTTCGGCAAAGTTTCTTATTTTGATCCCTAGAATACGATGTTCCTTGAACGTTGAGCGATTTTTAAATCGACCCGCCCTAATATATATAGATTTTACAAGGCAAGTAATATTATTTTTTATATATAGTAAGTTCACAACCTGTTGTAAACTGTTTTTATACCCTCCATCCCATAGTGCAGGAGGGTATATATCACTTTGTCAAATGTTTGTAATTCTTTTAAAAAAAATCTGGGACCCCATAAACTATATATATTCTTGATCAGCATGAATAGAGAAGTCGATATAGCCATGTCCGTCTGTCCGTCTGTCTGTGTTAATACAAAATACTCCGCTAATACAGAAGAGGTGTTGCTAATTTTCAGTCAAATTGTTTGTTGATATCATGAGCAGTTTGCTAGTGAAAATGATCAAAATCGGTTAACGCGTTCAAAAGTTATGAGTGAAAATGTGGGAATACCTCTTAAAATTTTAAATCAAATTTTAAAATATTCTATTTATTTCATCATACATACGTACATTCAATGCTTATACACAAGAATATACGCAATCAGGGATGGCAGTCAATATCACTAAATTACTGTAACCGATTCAAACCCCTTCCAACTGACCATCGTTAACCCAAAAATACCGTTACCGAAATAATTGAAATACCGTTATCCGTAAAATACCGTTACCGATATAAATAAAATATCAATATCTTAAAATACCGTTACCGAAATAATTGAAACACCGTTATCCGTAAAATACCGTTACCGATATAATTAAAATTTCAATACCATAAAAATACCGTTACCGAAATAATCTACCAAGATCTGAAAAAACTTCTTTAAATATATATATTTTCCCAAAGTATGATCATAAGCAAGAAAGTAATCAACACTCGGGCATAATGGGGCTAAAAATTGTGGTGTGCATTAACATTACCTGAATATCTAAAATAACGTTACCCTTAAAATGCCGTTACCAAAGTAACTGAAAAATCTTTCCCTAAAATAAAGTTACCGAAATAACTAAAATGTAACGTTATTTTATATCTAAAATACCGCTAGCGAAATAAATAAAATACCGTTAACGCTAAAAGCCCGCAACCGAAATAACTTAAATATAGTTACCCCTAAAATAACGTTACCGAAATAAAAGAAAATAGCATTCACGAAGCCAATAACCACATAGAATCGGTTACCATCCGTGGTCATAATCAACACGTACAATAACAAAAAACCCACAAAATATTGTTGTTTATAACTGGTATGTATGTATGTTTAGTAGCAATCGCATGCAGTGTTGCCAGGTTTGACGATTTATTGTCATTTTGACTATATTTAATACCCAAAATAACTAAATGATGATTTTATGGGTTTTGCTGCCAACAAAATTACGAATTATTCCAAAAGTTTAATATATCAGCAAAACATATTTATTTGTCACTGGATCAATTTTTCGATTTATATTATTTGAAAAAATACCAGTTTCTTTAAATTTCTGTGCCTCGAAAACACTCTAAACACACACAGTATTTTCTTTTTTAATTTTTTGACAAACTTAATTTTATTACACTTTTTGTTTGATTTATGTGATGTATAGTATAAACATATGTGTCGTAATGTAAATGGGTATTTAATAGTTATTTCATTATGTATGTCTCCGCAAGCGTGTTTGTAAAAATAATTCTCCATCCCATAGTGCGGAGGGTATACACAATTTGTAAAAGTAGTTGTAGTTCTTTTTAAAAAAAATCTGGGAAAAACCCACAAAATATTGTTGTTGTTTTTTTTGTTTTGTTTTGTAATACAGGGTGGCTGATAAATGTCACTACAAAAGAAAACGTAATAACTTTTTTTCTGAGTTATTAATCGGTTCGATTTATTTATTTTTTTTGGTTTCATTGATTCGTCTTTCAATTTAAGGAAATGAACGAATGGGGTAATAAAACTAACATTTTGATTGTGCGCCACTACAATGCTTTGGGGGCTGGCATTTCCGCATAAACAAACTTAACGGTCACATTAGGCGGCACTCCTTCGAGCAGATTGGGCTCGTAAATTATTTTGTCAATCGTGGAACAATCATTAGGACGCCTTTTAATCAAAATTTCTCAGTTCGAATGTAAGAAACAATTGTTGCCATAGTTGCTGCAATACAAGTCAATTCTAGAGTTTCGACATGGAATATTTTTGCTCATATATTTATCACCAGACAGTCAATACGGGCAGTTCTGCTTAAGGATTTTCATTTCTCTCCTTTAAAAAAAATCAAACAACAAGCAATTGAACGCAGTAGACTTGCCCCTTAGCTTGGAATTTTCTCTGTAATTTGCACGGAATTTCGCTTGCATTTGATGTCATCAGGCGTGTTAGTCATTTTAAATAAATTGTTTCTTAAAAGCCATTAAAAATACTTAATACAAATGTATGGCTTTTCAAATGTAAAAACAAGGAAATAAAAATAAAAAAGTTATTTAAATTTCTTATTGTAACAATATGCATCAGCCACCCTGTATGTATGTATGTATAAAGGTTTTTATAACTGGTATGTATGCAGGCACGTAGCTAGGGGGGGGCTTGGGGGCTAGAGCCCCCCGAAATGATTTGACAAATTTAAAAACTTAATACAATTCGTTAGAAAGTAACAATGTTATTGATAAATTTAATATGAAAATAATTATTTTTGACTTGGATCAAATAGGAAATAGTTTATATGATTCGAATCTTAAAATTTCGTTAGAAAACATCACCTGCAAATGGGCGGCTATCATTGTTAGAGTTGATTTTCGACAAAAAGCAATAAATAAAATCTTTTCATAAGAGATTTCGAAGTCTTTGACTTAAAATATAATCAAAAAATTGTTTGAAACAATGCAAACTAAACAGAAAAAACTAAAATTGAGTTTTAATTAAAATATTTGTTGATTCAGCAAAAGTTTAACTAAATTCGGTCGTGTTGATGCAATTGTAGTAACAACTAAAATAATTTGTATCTATTTAATTAATATTATTTTCAATTACATATAGTTTTATTCACATCTATTAAAAATTTAATTGAATATTGTTTACTATTGGGAAAAATTAGACCATTTGAAAAATCGCAAAATTTGAAAAAAAAATTGCCAAAACAATCCTCAAAATTGCAGAAATTTAAAAAACTCCCAAAATAAACGCCAAAATTAAAAAAAAAATTTAAAAACAGACCAAAATTAAAGAAACGCGAATTTAAACGATTTTTTTTTAATTTTGGCGACTCTTTAAAATTTTTGCATTTGTTTCAATGTTGTTCAACGTTATAAAAACTGAGAATTTTTTTTTATACCAAATTCATTTTCAATTAAACAGTTAATTGAAAGTAAGTTTGAAATCGAACAAAAGTTTAATTGAATTTTTTTTTGACAATGATTTTTTCTGTGTATTTTGACATAATCTTTTAAAATGGAGCTACCACTAAGACTCAAAATTAGGTTTACTTGTGCCGTAAAAGTCGTTACTTTACTTACAGTGCAATCTTTTTGGTAAATTTGGTTTGCTACGCACGCATCTGGTAACATAGTTTTCAGTATTTTTTTTACGATATATATTTCGATATCTCATATTTTTTTAATTTTTTGAAACAAATTTAAGCCTCAAACTTTGATCGATATGCATAACATGTTAACGTGGTCCAATGGGACTCAAATTTTCTAAATTTCTTTTTAGACTAAATGTAAACAAATTTCTATCGGCGCTCCTTGAAATGCGACATTTTAAAATCAAGCAGCTAAACCAGTAATAACGATGTAGTTTTTTTTAGACATTTTAAAGGGTTCTTATTTAAAAAATTGATTAAAGACAATTTAAAAAGCGTTTGAAATTGTCCAAAATATAAATCAAAGTGAATTGGAAATACGAAATAAATAAGACCTAGGCGATGGAAATAAGACCTAGGCGATGGAAATAAGACCTAGGCGATGTCAGGTATATTTTTAAATTTTCCAATTTTATATTTTTTCTTTATTTTTTCTTTCGGACTACAATCACGATTGCTTGTAAAATTTACGATTTTTTTAATACAATACATGAAGTCGGATATATGAAAATAGGGAAAAAATAGTGAATAGTTTGTTAAAATAATTCATATAAGTGGCAGCCGGGGTCCACGACATAGTGTCAAAATTGTTTTCAAAATGTGTGTTTTCTCGAGGATTTGAACGCTGTTTTTAAATAAGTCTAAATTTCCTAAACTTTAAACATATTTTCATACAAAAAAGTGTTAATTTTCACCACCAATTTTAAAAATAGATACGTTTTTCATATATTTTTGCTGCTTTATCACCTATCCGAATTTAATTTCAAAGGAAACCCATCGGAAAAGCTTCCTTATAAGTGGCAGGCAAATTATATAGGGTATTTGATTTTAATTTGTTTTTTGGACGGTTATAATTCTTTAATTTCCCGAGTTTAAACGTTTGCATAAAATAATACATTATTTTATATGCACTTATAAGGTTTTGTCTGCCAGTGCATTTAACCGGACATAATTATATAAATTCATATATAAAATTAATTTCGTAGAAAAAATTTAATATGATGTCATATATAGTTGCGTATAATTGTATATTGCATTTAGAATACGCTAAAACTAATCCAATTAATAATTACGTTATATTTATATACCTAGACATTGCAAAATAATATATATTTTGATATTATATCATATTTTAAAAAACACAATTTTATTTTAGATAAAATTGTATATTACCCCATGCAGAGTCACACTAGAAAATTTGACAATTATATTTTGGATGTAAATGTGTATTACATCAATACAATACAATTAATTGCATCATTTTGTGCATAATTTTATACACAAAATTTACCCAATTTTTGTCTTTTGAATTGATTTCTTTCTGGTTCTTAACACTAAAAAAAGAATTTGTTTCATTTGTAACATTATGAGTTCTTAATTTAGTCTAAGATTTTTTTCAATCTAAAACTCTAAATTTAGTTTCAACGTTTTTTCCGTCTTTGTTATTCAATGGTGTAAGTTAATAAATACCACAAAATCTTCATTTATATTTTTTTATTTTTGAATATAATAAAATTTCCAAATGCTATGGAATTTGTTACAAATTATAAAGTTGTAAACCTTTTGCAAGTGGCTAAAGTCTAAAAGGATTAATAGATATTTTGGATTTTCATGAAGTTTTAAAATCAAAAACCGGACACAACTATAGCTTATTTTGTATATTTCAGTATCAGTTCACATATAAATTTATACCGCTGTATAAAATCGTATTAAATTGTATCGCGTCATTATTCGGATGTTATTTAATCTGATATTATCAAATTAAAACTAAACTAATGCAAATACAATTATTATGCCCATTTCTCGGATAAAACTTTATTAAGACTCATATTAAATTTCGTATGATTATATAAAGCATCATATTAATTTTAATCGGGTTATTAGAAGTTGAAACTTTTTTACTTTTTTTACATTTATCAAGTTTTAGCTACCCTAGACGTATATTAGCACATAAAAATATAAAGTAACGCAATTTTATTTTTCGTGGTTTTCAAAAAGTTTAATATTTAGCTAAAAATTTAACGTAATTAGACAATAACGATGCATATCCAACTTAAAGTACACAAACATTTTCAAATTTGTAATCAAACAGATTAAAGCGTTGTTTCGCAATATTGACATCAAAATTCGCAAAATAATGAACACAATAAGTAATAAATGAAAAAATGCATTTTAAGGAAATTCACTTTATGCGGGAGGTTTTTGTTTCAAAATGAAATCAGAAAGCTATTTCTATTATTAATACATGATTGCCCATTACGTGTAGGTAAAAATTTAGCAAAAATTTAGCAAACAAAAGAAAAAGCTGTTACTTTAGTGTGCAAAAAAAAATATATAATCAAAAAAAATAATCGAAAAGCCCCCCCCCCGAAACAAATTCCTAGCTATGTGCCTGTATGTATGAATGTATGCATAAGAAGCAATCACATGCAGTGTTGCCAGGTTTGACGATTTATAGTCATTTTGACGATATTTAATACCCAAAATAACTAAATGACTATTGGACGATTTTTGCTTCCAAAAAATTTACGAATTTTTGACAAAAGTTTAATATGTCAGCAAAACATGTTAATTTGTCACCGGATCAATTTTTTAATTTATATAATTTGAAAAAATACCAGTTTCTTTAATTTTTTGTGTCACGAAAACACTCTAAACACACAAAATATTTTCTTTTTTAATTTTTTGACAAACTTAATATTATCACACTTTCCGTTTGACTTATGTGATGTATAGTATAAACACGTGTGTTGTAATGTAAACGGGTATTTAATAATTATTTCATTATGTATGTCTCAGCAAGCGCATTTTTTTTTTAAATCTTTTTTTTTAATTCGCGTATGCTTTTTAAACCCTAAATTCACTAAAACTAATTCACTAAAACACTAATTTCCCTCTGAAATTCAATAACAATAAAAATTGCAATATTTATCTTTGTTATAAAGAATTCATTTTATTTAAATTGTTTGTCTCGTCAACAAGACTCCGTACAAATGATGTCTGATATAACGGACTTCTTATATCCACAGATTTCATAAATACTTCAATTTGCATTTCCCTTTAGTTCTGTCCAATTCAACTGAATATATGTAACTGAAACGATTGCCACTTAAACTATGTTAATGTAGTATTTACAAAACAGTTCAAAAGTTTCTACGTAATCACCTTCTTGGACCCCTAAATGCTTTTTTAAAAGTCCATGTGAAAAAAGCATAACTTTGCTTAAAATGTAATATTAAATTCCTGTCAGTGCATGCAAACGATTTCTCAACTCTTTCCACAGTTTTTATCAATTCTGTAAATTGTCACTACTGATTTTAAAACCAATTATTATCCCAAAAAAAAACTTCCTTCATTGAGAACAAACCTGCAGAATAACTTTGAACATTAATTTGTGTTTCAGTGAAACATAAGATGAAAAACATTTAAAGTTTTTATTAATATTATTAAAATATAATATTCCTAGCATGTTTAGATCAAATCGGTATGTTTTTCGCTAAAATTAAAGAGTTTTTGTATTTCATACAATTCATTTTCCTTACATTGCTAAAAGCCTATTTTGTGGCTTTTTTCTACTAAAATCACGGGTTTTGTTTTATAGAAAAATAATTATTTCAGTGCTACATTATATGTAAATATTTCATGTACGGATAATATTATTTTCTACAAATATTGATTACTTTGAGACATCGATTTGTGCTTTTCCCCTATTTCAAGTGTTATAAGCAAACTGCATTTAATTATTGCAATAAGATTAGTTTATTTTTGTCCACATAACCCTCGTTAAACGAGTGTTAGATTTTTTTCTACTAAATTCGTTTCATTTACAAAACAAAAGTTTTTTTCCTAAGAATATTTTTTTTCTATTATTTTTTTTTTTATAAATTTCCCTTCACAATTTAAATAGAGGAGCCAGTTATTCTTTCAATTAGGTCCTTTCTCAATTACAATTAGATATTAAATTAAATTACTAATTCACAGTATTTATTTTATTTATTAATTAATAATCACATAATTACAAATTATATAAATATTACCCTAACCGAGCACTAGCTACTATGGCCTTCGGCGCGTTGTAGCGAAAACAGACCAGTGCCTCTGGTGGGAATCGAACCCACGACTCCCGCAGTGATAAGCCAGCACGCTACCAACTAGCCTACCGGGGCGCACAATTCACAATATATTTATTATTTTTAAAACAATTTTTTTCTTATTACTGTCCCTTTAAACCTATCCCTTTATAACTTAATAGATGGCGCTATTGACAATTTTCCCAATTGGACGTTTTCATCAATTGCAATTGGATTCTTAAAAGAATATTAATTGGATTTTAACTCCCAATTCAAATATATATTTAATATCATAGAAATTAAACATAGCGATTTCAGCGCCTGAATATCGACGATTTTTTTATAGCAAAGACACAAACCATATATATTGAATTGTGTAAATCTTTATCTGTATTTATATACAGTGCAGTTCGCTTTTAACGATAATTGATACAACATTTTTTTCTTCACCCCAAATACATTAATTAATCATATTTTATTTTACTTATAAAAACAACATTGTTATTGTTATTTTTACAAGGAATATAGATATATATATATATTATTTGCACTTGCACTGGTTAATTCAAACAATGAGATGGAGGGTATCCAAAAATTCGGCACAGCCGAATTTAATCTTTTTTATACCAAATTCGGCACATCGGACTTTAATGCTTCCACTTGTTATTATTATAAAGGTATTTTATACATTTTATGTGCATAAAATCTGCAAAAACCGTTAATTACTTAGAAATACCGAAAGTGAATTTAAGCATTTTGAGTTCTGTTTTTTTATATGTATATTTTTGCAATGTTTGCTTTTTGGATGGATATTTCCAAAATATTGATCTAATAGGAGCATTATTTATCGAGGATATGCCAGAATTCGATTTTGTCTCAGATGTAGAATTATCTGATGATGAAGATGTCATTCATCAGTCCCCAATAAGTATTGATGGGCTACAATACTCGTCCTACTTGGACTCATCACTACTCTTCTGCTCCAGATCTGCACAACCCACCAGGCACGTAGCTAGGGGGGTACTTGGGGGCTAGAGCCCCCCCCCCCCCCCCCCCGAAATGATTTGACAAATTTAAGAACTTAATACAATTCGTTAGAAAGTAACAATGATATTGATAAATTTAATACGAAAATATTTATTTTTGACTTGGATCAAATAGGAAATAGTTTAATATGATTCGAATCTTAAAATTTCGTTAGAAAACATCGCCTGCAAATGGGCGGCTCTCATTGTTAGAGTTGATTTTCGACAAAAAGCAATAAATAAAATCATTTCATAAGAGATTTCGAAGTCTTTGACTTAAAATATAATCAAAAATTGTTTGAGACAATGCAAACTAAAAATTAAATATGTCTACACAAAAAAAAAGTAAAATTGAGTTTTAATTAAAATATTTGTTGATTCAGCAAAAGTTAAACTGAATTCGGTCGTGTTGATGCAATTGTAGTAAATCATTTGTATATATTTAATTAATATTATTTTCAATTACATATAGTTTTATTCACATCTATTAAAAATTTAATTGAATATTGTTTACTATTGGGAAAAATTACAAAATTTAAAAAAAAATCACCAAAATTGTAAAAAATCGCCAAAATTTAATAAAATCGAGACCATTTGAAAAAATCGCAAAATTTGAAAAAAAAATTGCCAAAATTTAAAAACCAATCCTCAAAATTGCAGAAATTTAAAAAACTCCCAAAATAAACACCAAAATTCGAAAAGAATTAAAAAAAATTCACCAAAATTAAAGAAACGCGAATTTTCAACTTAAAACGATATTTTTAATTTTGGCGACTTTTTAAAATTTTTGCATTTGTTTCAATGTTGTTATTATACGTTATAAAAAATGAAATTTTTTTTTATACCAAATATTTTAAAATGGAGATACCACTAAGACTCAAAGTTAAGTTTACTTGTGCCGTAAAAGTCGTTACTTTACTTACAGAGCAATCTTTTTATTTAAATTTGGTTTGCTACGCACGCATCTGGTAACATAGTTTTCAGTATTTTTTTTACGATATATATTACGATATCTCATATATTTTTTTAATTTTTTGAAACAAATTTAAGCCTCAAACTTTGATCGATATGCATAATGTGTTAACGTGGTCCAATGTGACTCAAATTTTCTCAATTTTTTTTTAGACTAAATGTAAACAATTTATAAAATTTAAGATTTTTTTAATACAAGACATGAAGTCGGATATATGAAAAAGGGGAAAAATAGTGAATAATTTGTTAAAATAATTCAAATAAGTGGCAGCCGGGGTCCACGACATAGTGTCAAAATGGTTTTCAAAATATGTGTTTTCTCTAGCATTTAAACGCTGTTTTTAAATAAGTCTAAATTTCCTAAACTTTAAACATATTTTCATACAAAGATGTGTTAAATTTCACCAACAATGTTAAAAAAAAGATTCGTTTTTCATATATTTTTACGGCTTTATCACCTATCCGAATTTCATTAATTTCAAAGGGAACCCATCGGAAAAGCTTCCGGCAAATTATATAGGAATTATATAGGATATTTGCTTTTAATTTGTTTTTTGGACGGTTATAAATCTTTAATTTCCCGAGTTAAAACGTTTGCATAAAATAATACATTATTTTATATACACTTCTAAGATTTTGTCTGCCAGTACATTTAACCGGACATAATTATATAAATTCATATATAAAATTAATTTCGTAGAAAAAATTTAATATGATGTCATATATAGTTGCGTATAATTGTATATTGCATTTAGAACACGCTAAAACTAATCCAATTAATAATGACGTTATATTTATATACCTAGACATTGCAAAATAATATATATTTTGATATTATATCATATTTTAAAAAACACAATTTTATTTCAGATAAAATTGTATATTACCCCATGCAGAGTCACACTAGAAAATTTGTCAATTATATTTTGGATGTAAATATGTATTACATCAATACAATAGTACAATTATTTGTATCATTTTGTGTATAATTTTATACACAAAATTTATCCCAATTTTTGTCTTTTGAATTGATTTTTTTCTGGTTCTTAACCCTAAAAAAAGAATTCGTTTCATTTGTAACATTATGATTTCTTAATTTAGTCTAAGATTTTTTTCAATCTAAAACTCTAAATTTAGTTTCAACGTTTTTCCCGTGTTTGTTATTCAATGGTGTAAGTTAATAAATTCCACAAAATCTTCATTTTCATTATATTATTTCTATTTTTGAATATAATAAAATTTCCAAATGCTATGGAATTTGTTACAAATTATAAAGTTGTAAACATTTTGCAAGTGGCTAAAGTCTAAAAGGATTAATAGATATTTCGGATTTTCATGACGTTTTAAAATCAAAAACCGGATACAACTAAAGCTTATTTTTTATATATCAGTATCAGTTCAGATATAAATTTATACCGCTATATAAAATCGTATTAAATTGTATCGCGTCATTATTCGGATGTTATTTAATTATAATGCCCATTTCTCGGATAAAACTGTATTAAGACTCATATTAAATTTCGTATGATTATATAAAGCATTATATTAATTTTAATCGGGTTATTAGAAGGTGAAACTTTTTTACTTTTTTACATTTATCAAGTTTTAGCTACCCTAGACGTTTATTAGCACATAAAAATATAAAGTAACGAAATTTTATTTTTCGCGGTTTTCAAAAAGTTTTCCGCATAATCCTTTTTTTATTTAATTAAACTAAAAATTGATATTTAGCTAAAAGTGTAACGTAATTAGACAATAGCGATGCATATAGTTACGTGAGTAACAAATGAAACAGCTTCCTTGCTTGGTTTTATTGTACTAACTTTATTTATTTACAAAAACTTAGATCTACTTAAATTTTAAATTTATAAAATGATGAATCTGCAAGCCATGCAGATTTGTTGATCTTTTTATTTCTCAAACTTAAATCAAACTTAAATATTTTTATTTAAATGACAAATCTGTTAACTAAGCAGATTTGTTTATAACCGAATTACATATGTTCGTGTGTATGTTCATTTATGCATGAAACATACATACTTTGAAATTCTTTATTTATGAAGAATACAGAACCAATGAAGGATCATGTTACAAGTCTGCATGCAAACAGGCAGAACATTCAAATGATGAAGTCATTTGAATGTCAGAGCAGTCAAATGGTAAAATCTTTGACTGGGTTAGAGTCCCATATAACTATATCCAACTTAAAATACACAAACGTTTTCAAATTTGACGTGTTTCGCGGATTGTGATCAAACAGATTGAGTTTGTGATTTAACATGACAAATATCTCTAGAAATTCTAATAACAAAGTCCCCTGAAGATTTTCTTGGGCAGGAATGAAATCCGGATAGGGACACGCCTACATTAGATTGCTTTTCACAATTTGTTAAATAAGTTTTGGGACTTTAGCACATTTAATTACTATAAATGCAATTATTGTTTATCCCGATGAAAATAAATTTAAATAACAAATATGCAGATGCTTGTGCAAATTTAAATGTAACTGACACTAATAGAAAACATATGATTTTCTATTGTTGATTTACTTGAATAAACGTCACTACATTGCTAGGTCTGTCAAAAAAACAGAGTAGTATTTGGAAGATGACAAAGCCAATTGTGACAATTTTTTGCTGTTTTTGTTTTTTCTTTGATATTTTAAATTTTGAATCTCGCTCCTAGACGAGGACAAGAAATTCTCATTGAGTTTGTGATTTAACATGACAAATATCTCTAGAAATTCTAATAACAAAGTCCCCTGAAGATTTCCTTGGGCAGGAATGAAATCCGGATAGGGACACGCCTACATTAGATTGCTTTTCACAATTTGTTAAATAAGTTTTGGGACTTTAGCACATTTAATTACTATAAATGCAATTAATGTTTATCCCGATGAAAATAAATTTAAATAAAAAAAAAAAAAAAAAAAAAAAAAAAAAAAGATTAAAGCGTTGTTTTTCGATATGGACATCAAAATTCGCAAAATAATGAACACAATAAGAAAAATTGAAAATAATGCATTTTAAGGAAATGCACTTTATGCGGGAGGTTTTTGTTGCAAAATGACCTGAGAAAGCGATTTCTATTATTAATACATGATTGCCCATTACGTGTAGGTAAAAATTTAGCAAAAATTTAGGAAACAAAAAAAAAAAAAAAGCTGTTACTCTAGTGTGCAAAAAACAAAAAATCGAAAAGCAAAAAAAAAATCGAAAAGCCCCCCCCGCCCCGAAACAAATTCCTAGCTACGTGCCTGCAACCCACTTATAAGTACGACAATGCCAAGAGATAGATTTGCCGCTATATTGTCAAACTTACACTGTAATGACAATTCTAAAATACCTCCCAACCGTAGGGCCTGTTTTCGACCAGCTAAACCAAAAATTGTATGAGTGTTATCATGGAACCAGAGAATTGAGTGTAGATGAATATATGATAAAATTTAAGGGTAGGACTGTACTCAAACAATATCTGCCCATGATCAGAGAGGTTTTATAAAAAAAATGTATTATATACCAGGGTAAAGAGGATAAAATCAGCGCAAAGTTTTCTGAATATACTTTAGGGGAAAGAGTAGTATTGGAGTTGACTAAACAAGAATGGGGAAAAGAAAAAGTTATACACTTTGACAATTTCTTCTCCTCTCTTTCTTTACTCGAAAAGTTTAAAGGATTATAACGCATATATGGGAGGTGTTGACCACGCTAATCGATTGGGAGCACTCTATTGCGTTGACCGTAAATCGCCTAAATGGTGGCATAGGATATTTTGGGGTGTGCTAGATATCGTTTTTGTAAATGCATATATTGTACATGTACTAATAATTAAATAATCTACAGTCAAAGATTTTATAAGATGAGTAGCCAAGGTTTTATGTCTATGAAAGATGTGGGTAAGAAAAAACGAAAGCCAAAAGATAATGTTTCAAGTCCTTGTTGTAATAATAGCGCAAAATAGACTTCTCCACATTGAAAGATGTAAGACTTGGTAACAGAGGTATTCATTGGCCAGTGTTTGTGGAAAGAAGAGGGAGATGTGAGGTATGTAGCATGAAGAAGGTACAATCTAAGCCTCATTCCAAGTGCTCTCACTGTGATGTGTTTTTATGCCTGAACGAAAAGAAAAACTGTTTTGCTGAATATCACGAGGCAAATAATTAGCATTTTTTAAATAATGCCCTTATTTTATTTTTTCATCTGTGACATTAATAGACTGATGATACTTATAAGTCTATGTCCTAATAGACTGACGGTACTTATAAGTCTATGTCCTAAAAGTAATACTAAGAGTCCAAATAAAAAATTTTAAAAATCAATAATTAGTTTCATTTATAATGTGTATACCGGCATAGCCGGTAGGAAAGGGTTAAGTAACATTATCAATTGAAAAAATAAATAAAAATATTTAAAACTACACAGGCCGACAAAATCTAAAGTTCTATAGTTTTAAAACACCGATTTAAAACATCACGATTGAAAATTTATTGACAAAACATTGTTTTGTCTTTTGAAATTACTGTGTGGTGCCTTTAAAATTCAGGTTTAACAATTTCAAAACCTTTTCGAAGAAATCGTTCGATGAAATTTATTGATGTGGTATTTGTGGTAATGCTGAAAATACCAAACCAACGAACTTCATCTGATTTCCCCAAAGAGCAAACAAGGTATTAGAAAGGTTAAACCTGGGGCCGAATTACGGCATTCGTGATCGAGTGAGCTTTCGTATCGTTTAAAATTTCGTCACGTATCGAATGAATAGATTACGGCAATCGAAAGCTCACGTATCGAAATTTATAAAAAAAAGTAAAAGATTGTTTCTGTTGAAATATAATTAATTACTATAAGGTCATGCTTAGAATTTTGATCACGTTGCAAATCTTCAGTAGTTTGGATATGAGACTTTAATTGTTAGTTTTATTGTTAACTTAGACTCCGGTTTTTTGGTATTTTTTTGATTTTGTCTAGGGTTTTCCTTTTCAACACTACTGTTTGTGGCTTCAACGCTGTCTTCCTCGTTTTCTAAAATTGACTGCTAAGTTTTGTTAATTGCATCTTCATTTTCATTTATAGATTTTGGTTTTCCAAAACTAGTTACTGACGAGAGGCCTTCTACAGCCACATCTATTCCACTGGCCTGAACAATTTGCTCTTCTGCAGAGGTTAAGAACATTTATTCGTAATGCCCACCGCCGGTTTTTTCTTAGAGGCTTTATTAAATGAAATTTTCTTTTTAGCGTTAAACTTTTGGTCAGCAAACACCTTAAAATTTAAAATTTTTTATATCGAAACCAAAGGGCTTTAAAATTTCATTCTTACCTTTTGCCATGATTTTGAGTCTTTAAGTTGCGGTCCATAAGTATTTAACGTTACTGTAAACTGTTCCCACAGTCTTTTTGACATAGCTTTCCCTTGGCTACAATTCGGAATTATATTTTTGGCCAAATTAGAATGTTGGACCATAAATTCAGCCATATAATCCTTCTTCTTATTTATTTTATTATTTATTTTATTAATATTGTTCCTAAATAAAAAATAATTTTAGCCCACTTTTAATTAAAAAGTCTAAAACTTACATGTTTGTTTTTTTTTTTTGCACAGAGAAGGAAGAAGAGAATGTTTTTCGTTCGCAGTTTACCTAACGAGTAACTTATCGATAGCAAGCACTCGATAGCGTACTCGTTAGCGAAAGCTATCATCTCAAATTTCGATAGATCTTACTCGATATCGAAAGCTGTAATCTCAAAAACGAAAATGACGAGCAATTTTACTCGTTCACGAATGCCGTAATTCGGCCCCTGAATTAATAGATCAAATTCTCAGAAGACCTAAATAGTTTTGTGAATAAAGTTTAATTCGCGATGAATGACATCCCGAATATAGCGAAAACAGGACTTCCTTAAACATTACGTTCAGACATTTCGAGAGCCGGTTGTAATGAAGAAATTCTGAGGTCAGATTCGGATTCATATAAAAAAATACTCTAGTCTCAGGTCTAATTATTATCCTGTGTTATTTAGTTAAAAAAAATGCTATTAGCAAATCTATTTCCATTAAGGATTTACTAAAATTTTATTACATTTTAAAAACGTTTACAATATTTTCGTTACTCAAATAAAAAAGTCTGTAAAAATTACAGAAAAATCTGTGATTTTAGAGAAAAATTATTTATTTTTAGCAAAACATGTCTGTAATTATTACTAAAAATTCGTAATATGTTTTTTTAATTAAAACATTGCATTTTCTTTGTATTTTAGATATAAAAAATTTTCAGCTTGAAAAAAAACTCCTCTTAACTATGAAATTGAAAATTTGTAAAAATTTAGCTAATTTTAGCCACTTGAGTGGAAATATTTTATTAAAATCATCATCAAAAATTCGTAAAAATTGTATTTTGTAAATAAAGAATAGGAAAAATGTTTACTAAAGAACTATTTTGTACTAAAAATTAGTACAAAAACTGTAAATTAAGATATACAACGTTTTACTAACTTATTTATTTGAGTTTACTACTTTCACTACACTCATAAAAAAAAGTTTGTAAAGTCAGCAAAAAATTTTGCTGAGTCAGCAAAATTTTAGTCAGGAGGATGCTAGCAAAAAAGTTGCTAATGTCAGCAAAATCTCTTGCTGAAAATCAGCGAGCTGATTTTTAGCAACAAAATTTGTAGATTCAGCAAAAGTTTTGCTAACACTTAGTAGATTAGAAATAAAAAAGCGTTGGTAAAAATTAATAAATTTTTTGCTGAATTTTAGTAGACTGAAAAAAACGCAAAAAATTTGTAGAAAAATTGTAATTTAGTTAATTTATTTGCTGAAAATCATAAAACATATTTTTGTGATTCTTTTAAAAATAATTTACTATAATAACGAAATATAACAATTTTAATTTTCCCACATTGACGACATGAATTAATTTAATATCTGAAAATATATAGAAATAAATATATATAACATAACAAAAATTTTCTTTCAACTACTTACATCAATGGTTGTCTTAATGATGCTATGACGAAACTGCCGAAGATAATTCTAGAAACGAAACGAAAAAATAAACAAAACAAACGAAACGAAAAAAACAACCCTTTTTTTGCAATAAGAAAAAGAAACCATACAAATCTACCTAAGATGTGTGTTTTTGTCTTTCTCTTTACTCTGTCTACATGTCTGTATATGTTTTTTCATGGTTGATTTTTTTACTTGTCTTGTTAGAGTTGTACTTTTTAATATCATTTTCCTCTTCTCTACTACATCTTGACATGACGCGACATCAGCTTATCAGCACAATTTTTTTTAGCAAAATTAATTAGTAAAACATTAGTATATTAGTAAAGCATTAGTATAAAACAGTTAAGTGCTGAATAAGTATAACAAAAATTTTAGCTGAAAACACGATTTTAGCAAAAATATTTGCTAAAAAATAGTATACCTGATTTACAAGACGTTTTACTAACTTTTCTACTAACTTATTTTTTTGAGTGTACTAATAATTAAAAAACAACGCATGCCCTAGTTTTAAAGGCCCAAGCCTGATATTTTATAAAATTTTGTGTTTTTGTTATTAAAAACGAAAGGAAAACTCATTAAGTTGCATTAAACGAATAATCGATTAATTGCCAATTTTGTCGATTAACCGACCAGAATAACCGGTTAATCCATTTTAGCCTTGGTCGATTAACACTACTATCCACCCATATTATCTACTATTTCCCAGTATTTGGACATTTTCAAAAGACAATTTACAATAATTTGATAATTCGTGTCGCCAATAATAGGAAATAGTAGATATGGATGGATAGTGTGTGAATTGCCCATTAAACAAAATTTTAAAATATTTTCATTTGTAGTTTTTCTATTTAAAATCTCAGCTGCAAGTAAATAATACAAAAATCTTAAATTCAATTAGAATATTTGCTTTAGCATTTAAAAGTTTGAAAGAAATTTTTAATTGATTAAAATTTTCAAAATCAATTGCAAGTTTTCAATCAAATAGAAAACTTAAATTTATTAAAACTGTCTTGATTTCAACTGAAACATAGATTACATAGATATGAAACTCTTCTTCTTTTATCAACAAACACATTTTTTCATACACAATCAAATATTTTTTATACACATAGTAGAGGTCTGCATATGTGTGGTTAAACGACACATCAATTCACATATCAGACTAGCCAATAGTGTGCTGTAAGTGATTTGAGAGCCATACACAATTTATTGTGTGTGAGAAATAACCTATGTGTGAAAAGCGTTCAATTATTTATGTGAGTGTTGTGAGAAAAATATTTGATACAGGCAGTGTTGCCAGGTATGTTGAGCATAAAATCGTCAAATTTTCCAATAAAAATCTTCAAAATCGTCATTTTACTTTCAAAAATCGTCAAAAAAATCGTCAAAACAAAATATATTTGTTACAAGTGGGATAAAGTTTTAATAAAAAAAAGAATAATAATGTAATTCACATTTTAAATGCTCATGTACTATCGGTGTAATATAATACGATTTTTTACACTTTTCTGTAATTTAAACTTCGAAAATCATGATATTTTATAACGATAGCACTACTTTAACTACTACTTTAACTGTTAATTCCTCTTACATAATTCTGTAAACACCACTTCAGCAGCAATTAAAAGTTAAATAAGCAAAATTCCAAAAACATCAGAAAAAATTAAAATAATTAAATTTATAGTGGAAAATGCAATAACACAAATAGATTTTATATAGAATAGATTTTATATAGAATAACACAAATAGATTTATAATTCACAATTTATTTAAAAAATATGAAATTATCTTGTGACGCTTAAAATCAGTTGTTCTTCTGTCAAAAAAAGTTTTTCTTGTTTTCTACTACAACTTACTCAAGGTTTTAGTCAAAGAAATTTCCTATCAAGAAAAGGAGAATCGAAGAAAACGAGAAAAAACAAATCCCATACATTTTGTTGTTGTATCTGTCAAAAGTTTTCTTCTTTTCTCGTTTTCTTCGATTCTTCTTTACTTTTCTATCAAGAGTGATTACCGCTATAGTTTAGAAATTCTTTAACAATGTTATTTTCTTTAATTATTAAATTTGAACTTCCATTAACGAGTTAAAGTTTCAAATTGCTTTACATGTGATGACATAGTTTAATACAATAAATTGTGAAATTTTTGATTATTTCATATTTTTCATTTTGGGTTGTTTTTTAATATTGCTAAAAATTATTTATTATTTTATTTATTATTTATATTATTATTAATTTTATTTAAATATTTAAATATTGTTTATTACTGCATGTTTTTCCATTTTCAAATATAAATTGTGAATATCTGAAGTTTCACTTTGGAACACTTTATTTATATTATTATTAGGCCTGTTTTTTAAGCACCGAATTTATTTTTGGATTTATAAATGAGAATATTCGAACTCGATGTTTGTTTCGCAAAAACTTGGATGTTTTTTTTTTTTAATTTAAAAAATATTTTATTTTTATCTCAATCTTACACTAATTAAACTTTATAAAAATATAAATATTAAAAAAAGCAGGGTTGGCATTCAATAACTTTTCATAATAACGTTGGCTATCACAGTAACACTAATAGCGGAATGGAAATTTAAAAAAAGCGATTCCATTAAAGACATGTTTCCTCTTATGTAAACGGTTTTAGTTTTCTATTTTACCTGTTTGATTTTGAAATATCTTGAACTGGTTAAAGTCAAAATAACGCTAAAATACCGAAACGACGATTTATAACGTTATTTTGTTCATGTAACAAAATTTAATGGGTAGAATTTTGAAATAAACCCTGTAAAGACTCATTGTAATGAAATATAGTGTTTGCCAACCATGAAAAAAGTAAGCACATACTCAGGGAACTTCTGCAGTAAATATTTGTCGTTGTTTCAGTTGTAATACAGTATCTTTATTTGTAAGTGAAAAAATAGTCATTTGTAGAAGAAATTTCATTTTTGACTACAATTGTAGTTCATTTAAAAAACAAACCACATTAAATTACAGTGTTATGATTTTACATTCATTTTATACAGTATTTTTTTTTTTTATTTAAAAAAATAAAACAAATTAATGTTTGTTTACATTTTACTTCACTGACTGAACCACTCATTAATAATACAATTGTAGTTAATTTTTTAAACAGTAAAAAACAAAGTTGAACTTACTAAAATGTAAGTCGTTCTTTTTTCAGGTGAAATTTCATTTGTTTTTAGCTGCATTTGCAGTGGTCTTTACCGTTATTAAGTGCAGAAAATAAATTAAAATAAACCAAACATGAATCCACAAAATAACTTTTTTGTTAAACTTTTAATAAAAAATAGTTTTTAACTTTAACGAAATAATAAAAATCCGAAAATAGATCCGGTGATTTTTTAATAATAGCAAAAAAACATGTTTTTTAATATGTCAAAACGTTTGTCAAAAAATCGTCATTTTGGAAGCAAAAATCGTCAAATCGTCATTAAGTAATTTAGGTACTAAAAATCGTCAAAATGACGATAAATCGTCAAACCTGGCAACAGTGGATACAGGTATAAATAAAAAATATGCTCTTTTATATCAGTAAATACTCTTGTATGGCGATGTACATATTGTGTTTTAGAAACACAATATGTGATTTGTATTTTTGAAATTTTTTATTGTATTGAAAACAAAATATTAGTAAAAAGATATTGCATTAAAAAGTGATACCAACTTTTTAGAAGCAAAAAGTGGTTGTTTTAAATATAAGTTTTAACAAATGAAATTTTTAATAATTTTTTTAAGTTTTTTTGTTTTAATTAGGTCACACATTTGACAATAATCACTATAATTACCGAATTTAATCGTAAAAAGGTTAAACAATTTTACAACTGGCTACTTGTGTATACTTTGGCAGGCCAATCTTTACTAAAATACACACTCAAAAACCGATTTATAGTTTTTAAATAAAATAATTTTTATTTAAACAAATTAAATGTATTTTCAAAAAAATAAAATGAATATATAAATAAATTCAATATATTGATAATAGAAATAAGGAACTGTATCAGACATTTTTTTAAATAAGACAGATAACTAAAATATTTAATGAAGTAAATATTTCATGAGGAAAACATCGAAAATATTTTTGTAAAATATACACTCATGAAAATAAACAATTAATCCGTTTGTGCACTATTTCAGTTTCTAATTAATGCTTTGGAATAATTATAAACATTCTTACAAATCCGACATGCAACCACATTTGGTATTTCTTCACCGAATGCATTATCTATTGTAGCAAATACATTCCAAACCTTGTTTTTGAATCTTTTGTTGTTGATTTTAAATTCATTACTTTTATTTTTGATTTGATTGTTGGGTTTGACAAAAAGCTACTTACATCGGCAATTGTAGCAGATACAGAATCGTCCGCTGACATCTATTATATATATAAAGTGTTTTTGTAATAAAGAAGGCAAATTAACACAAAAACACTCACTTATGGATAATTAAATAAGTAAATACGGAATAAAAACTAAGGTACACTCAAAATAGTTTGTAGTTTAAATAAATTAAATTATTTTAAACGCGATCTTTTAACTTTTTATTTAAATCAAAAGAACTTATAACTTATTTTTAAACGTTGATTCACTTAGTTTGGAATCGTAGCTTTAATCATTTTTTTTTTTAAGAAAAATCTTTTTTAAGCAAAACGTTTTAAATATAAACTGTAATAGAAAATTCATATTACTATGTAATTTTAATTTAATCATTTAAAAATAAATTACGAATTACAAAACTACACTCAGTTACTATAATAATATTTTGAGTGTTTTTTTTTTTTTTTTTTGCGTTGGGCACATGCGTGTGCGAAATTCTGTTAAAAATAGAACCTGGGGGGTTACCGCGTAACTCGATTCGAAAAGAAAAATGTACGAATACGAACAAATTGTACCGCGTAATACGATTTTCGTACTTTTTTTCTCGAAAGTACGGACATTTTTTTTTCTCCCTTTTCGAACAAAAAAATCCCTTTCGAAAATGCAACTCTGTATTACGAAGATGAACTGTTTTTGCGATAAAAACGTTCGGAAATTGTTCGAAAGTTATTTTGCTAGTCACAAGGGAAAAAATATTAAAAATGTAAGTATTTACACATTTAAAAAATGATTAACAAATAAAGAAAACTTAATAATATTGTTTATTTATACAAAAATATTTATTAAATTACCTAATAAACATGTTATATTAAATGTAATAATATTTGTGTTTTCAATTTATAAAGGCAAGCTCAAGATAAATTAAATATAAATTAAATATATAAATTAAATATATCTTGGGCAAGCTCCAAAAAGAAATTTATACACAAATAAAAAACAATATGAGGTAATGGTAGACTTCATGGTCAAGCATTCAGACTTGGCAAAAGGGCATCTAAAAGTCCCAGATGCTAAGAATAAGTCAAACAATTTGTGGCAAAAGTTGTGTTCGGATTTGAATGCTTTCGGACCACCCGAAAGTGATGTCAATGGCTGGAAAAAAGTAAGTTTGTGTAATGAGCGTTTTTAATAATATATTTTAAAACATATTTTTCCAATAGGTTTGGGCCGATTACAAGACTCATGTAAAGCTAAATGCCGTCGTAACCGAAGCAGCATTTCTGGAACCGGAGGTGGTCCAAGCAGATACTGTGAAGAGGCCGTTAGTGGTATAAGTTTAAGATAAGGTTCTTTAGAGTTTGGGGCCAGAACTTCTTTAAACACCATTTCATCAACAAGTGGAAATTCCACTCTTGAAACCGGCATTGAAAATGAAACTGATGTCAATATTAGTTCAAATTCTTCATCTGAAGAGGAAAGTAATGAAGTATCCACTTCACAGAAGCCAAAAAGAAACGTTTTTAACAAAGATACCCTTCTGGAAAAACAAGTACAAAACCAAGTAACGTATCATGAAAATTCCACTAAAGTTTTAACTGAAATCAATGAAAATCTTGCTGGGGTTCAAAAATATTTGAGAAGAAGCTATGATGTTCAAGACCGTAGATATAAGCTGGAGGTAAACAAATTTGAACTTGAAAAAGAAAAATTTTAATTTAAAAAACAAAAATTTGTATTTAAGAAACACACGGAACTAGAGAAATCAAAACGCAAACTGCAACAATTGGAAATAAAATATCGAATTAGAAAAACATCGTATTTCTAAGTAAAGTTTAACGTTTAATTTTATTTTTACTTTATTTTGCCTTTAGAATTTTGTTATTTTTTGAACTGTGAATTTTTTTTTTGTTTTTATGTAAATAAATACTTATATTACATCTTTTTTATTAATAAAATAAAATAAATAAACGCAATCAATTTTTATGTTTCAAAACGAAAAAACAATTTCTTTTTTGATTTAAAATTTTGTTTGTTTTGGGATTTTTTGTAATTTTGACATTTGATAATAGTGTTGCCAAGTTTGTTCAATTTGTTCCCTCTTTATTATGAATACAACTCTGTAGTCGTTCCGAACGAATTACACAGTACGCATTTACTTTCGATTCGGAAGTTCTTTTCGAAAAATTTTGATTTTCGATTCGAGTTACGCGGTAACCCCCCAGGACAGTTATTTGTGTTTTAATTAGTTTTTAGTTATTTTAACTGCAATTGTAGTTGATTTTTTAAACAACCTACCAAAATTAATGCATTGCGGTCGGTAACAGTTATTTTATGCAGTTGTTTAGATTTTTTGACAAAAAACTAATATGGCGTCTGTAACAAGCGGCTTGTTCATACATTTCTTCTCATTTAGCTTTAGTGTAAAAGAGAATGTTAAAGAAGATAGACAAATAAAATGAAAACGCAGTAAATTTTATAAAATAAATAAAATATTAAGGTAAAATATGGAATAGGATATAAATTTAAATGTTGTATTTCTCTTCTTTTAGATTAGGAGTGGCCAAAAGCTCCTTATGGAAGAGCAAACACCAATACATTTAAAGAAAAACTAATTTTAAAATTTAAATAAATTTATTCAATGTTTTTTGTTGTAAAAACCAATACATACAAAGAAAAAAGAAAAAAATATTTCAATGTTTACCAGCAAAGCATACGAAAGTGTTGTTGCTTTGCACTTGCGCGTAGACAGTGAAGAACGACAAAAAAAAAATAATAAGACAAAGTTGTTTGTGTATTTCGTATTGCTAGCGATGAGTGCTCTATGTGTGTATTAAAACACACAGCCTATAGCTAAGTGTTTTTACAAAAACAAGTGAGCACGAAGCGCATAGGGCTTGGGCACCAATATTCCACATCTTGAAAACAGACATTTGGCAAAAATCATTTGGAAAACTAGCTGGAAACGTGAATATTTAAAGTGTTATTTTAATTATACATAGTTTTACAAAAGTATGTTTATGGAATAATAAAATTAAATTAAGAATATTTACAAAAAAGTTTTTTATTAATATTTTTTTGAAATGCTGGTAATGTTTTAACTGCATTTGAAATTGTTTTTACTACATTCTACAGTTAATTTTTAACATTTAAAACTAACTACACATTGCAGTGATTTCAATGCAAATGTAGTGTACACCTTTTCAACTGCAAATGCAGTTATTTTAACTGCCATTTGCAGTTTATTTTACCTACATAATTTTCTTAGTGTATTTATATTTAAAATAATATATTGATATATACTATTACTATATATATATACTATTACTATATATATATATACTATTACTATATATATATATACTATTACTATATATATACTATTATTTATATTAAATTAGATATAATGGTACAGGCATTAACGCATCATTTGATAAAATTGGATGAGGGAGGATAAAATTTGGACAAGGGGCAGTTCACACGAATTGTCAAATTATTGTATTGTAAATTGTCGTTCGATTTTCGAGTAAACGAGCACACTGCTTGTATTGTAATTTTACATTTGTAGTAAAAGTAGTAATTAAGAGAACAAGCATAACGTCTTCAGTTCTAAGTTAGTGACAATTCACATGCTATCTACAATTTTCCCAGTAATAATGATACGAAATGTCACATTCAAAAGAGAATTTACAATAATTTGACAATTCGCATCACCAATACTGGGAAATAGTAGATATGGTTGGACATGGGTGGATAGCGTTTGAAATGCCTCTTTACCGTTTAAAGAAACCTACAAAATAACCCCATAAACCAAAAAAAAAAACTAGTTTTTTGTAAAAATTTTCTTAATTTTATTTAATTAAGAACAACTTTTAAGCTTCAGGCTTTACAACAGTGGTCTTCTCGGAAACGTATAAACCATCCAAGAACTTACGGATATCTTTGTTTTTCACTGTGGTAGATTGCTGAATAAGAGCAGCAGATCCGGAAACGGCTTCAATGTCGTTACCTTCCACAATAAGTTCGTCTTTTTGGGCAGTTGAGTTTACAACTGTTACACCGGGGGCCATTTGAACGCGACGAATATATTTCTCACCCAAGAAATTACGGATTTCAATTACGGAGTTACTTTCAGAGGTAACGCAATTGATGGGGAAATGAGCATATACAGCACGCATTTTGTATTGGAAACCGACAGTGACACCTAAACAAGACAAGAAACAATAGCGTTATTTTAATGGCATCAAACTTCTGTGAGATTTATCAACATTTACCTTTGATCATGTTGTCAATGTGACTGCAAACAGTGCGAACAGCAGCCAGTTCCTTTTTGGCACCAAACCATTTCTCCACCTTCAAGGTGCGTCGGTTTACCATGTACATGTCCAAAGCCAAATGTTTGAAACTGCGCTTAAGCACACCTCTGGGACCAGTGATTGTTACAACGCGAGCCCTCACTGAGGCTTTGATATCCTTGGGGATTTTAACACACTGATTTGAGTTAATAGTCCTCATGTTTTACAAAACTAAAAATATATATAAACAATATAAATTTAGTATTTTTTACAGTTAACAAGAGGAGAATGTAAACAAGTATAACGCACACACAATTTGGAAAACCCTTCTTGACTTGTATTTAGAAAAATACTTTTGAATTTCATAATTTTATTGCAATTAATCGACTTTCACAATGCGACCGCTTTGTCGTTTTTAATATTTTTTATCCATAGCCTTTTAAAGCGAAACGTGAAGGCTCATAATGAGAATTCAAAAATATTGAAATGAACTTTTCTTTTTATTTTAAATAAAAGCAACCATTTTGGAAAACAAAAAAAATGTACATCCCGCATTTTGAACCACGACAGCGAGTAATTAAAGCCAACGCCGCCAAACTAACGCCGCCGCAAAAAATTTGAGGGTCGGCTTGGAATCATGCATCACATGTATGAATTTTTGAAGTCCGTGCACAATGTTGTTTCTTTTTTCTATTATTCACACAAAATTGTTTTATTTAAACGACACATATCGAAGACCATATAAAGTTAAATTTATTTTTTTCCATACTAAAAGATATTTCAACAAATTTAATAAATTGTTAAATTTTTACGTACAAAAATGTCTCCGCAAGATGTTGAAGCGACAAAAATTCAACCGGAAAGGAAAGGTAAAGAAATAGGAGATTGTCAAAGTTGTCAAACTAAAAAAATATGGCAATGTTGGTTACAGACATTGCCAACATATGGATTATATTTCAATAAAGTGGCATTACTTCAACCTCTTGGTAGAAATGCCAACTTATTTAACCTTTGTGTCCACATTTACACACAAAAAAATCTAGGGTAACGTTAACAAAAAAAGTGTTTAATATTGCCAAGTATACACACACAAAAAATCTAAAGCAACATTTAGTACAAAATGGGTATAATATTACCAAGTACAGTAGGAGCATTTCACCTAATAACTATTTGAAGGAAAGTTTGTCGATCAACTTATGAAAATGGTTTTAAGAAATATATAATGATATTTAACCAAACAAAAACTTGGAAATTCTTTCTTTTTTTAGTTTATGATATTCAAGCAAAACATATTTATAATAGTTCTCCTTTGTGTGTGTATAAATCCTTGATAGATTGTTTTTTTTTATATTTAAAATGTATCTTTTTTAGTTTGCTGTAATAAAATTAAAATTTATTTGTTATATATGAAATAAACACATTAAACATTATAAACACATTAAACACATCAAACATTAATTCTAATTAAACATTTACTAATAAATTGTTGAATCATTCATCACATTCAGCACCAAGAGCAAAGGACAGAAAATAACAAAGTACCAATGAATAGTTTTCAACTGCAAAAAATAAAATTAGGGTTAGAATATGTATTTTTATTTAACAACTTGAATATGTATGTATACTTAATTCTTTTCATAGCTATATAAGCTATATAGGATTTGTATACAAAGTGGAACTATTATAACTATGTTTTGCTTGAATATGATAAAATAAAAATGGAAGAATTGCCAGGTTTTTGTACTTAAATATTATTAAATATTTCATTCAAAATTATTTTTATTTATAAAATTTATAACAAATTCATGACAATAATGTTGAATATTACCTTTATTTTTTTATGTTAAACCTCCTTCTCATTTGCACCAAGAATAAAAAAAATCTGCTAATTTCACCACTTACTTGAAACTAGAAAAAAAAAATTTGGTTAAAATGTAGTTGGTTAATAAATAAAATAAACTTATCTTTTTCACATAATTTTGTTTCGGCTATTTTTATCTGTACTATTTACAAGATTTAATTTATTTGTGTTTCAGTAAATTTTACTTAATACATATTTTATTTCACAGAGAAACAACTATTTTGTGTTATACTTTTTTTTGTTCTAGAAAACATTTATGTAAAAAAATGACCTATTATCTATTATGTTTATTTTGTTACATGTTACCATATAATGCTAGATTAACATATGTACACAAAATGTTAGGGGTTTATAAGATAAGTTTGACATTTTGTAAACATTTAGAATAATAGGAACAGTTGTATAAATAGATAAAAATGTTAAGTAATATTTTATTATGTATACATGTCGTGACCCACTGTGATATTATATTAATATGGCAACACTAAATGTATAAAATATGTCATCTCATAATTGCATTCCTTTTCATGTAATATTCTTTCAGTCTTTTATTAATCTTCGCTAAATAAACATTAATTAAGCATACATACACAAAATTTTCACAGGGAATATGGTGAAAGCATAATTAGTAAATATTGTTCATTCAAATCATTTTGTTTTAATTGTGCATCCCATTGTGTTAATTTTGTATTTGCATTTACACAATTTTCCTTACCTACTTTCCACGTAACAAGTCATTTCACACATACACACAAAGAATTTCCAGGTTGAATACGTTGAAAGCATATTTGGTAAACATTTTTTCATTAAAATTCTGTGAATTTTATCAAGTTGTGTTTACATTATGTATCTTATTGTGTTAATTTTGTATTTGCATTTACAAAATTTTCCTAAACTACTTTCCACGTGACAAGCAATTTCTTACATTATGCAACATTAGTTAACATTTTTAAGCCCGTATGACACTGTATAGTTTTTGTATTGACAATCTAAATTAAAGCAGTACAAATATATTGTTACTCAATTTTTTAACTAGTGTAAAGAGTACGAACACATAGTGCCAAATTGTAGTAAATGTCAAAACAAATACTTTTGTTATCGATAAATCAGCGAAAAATTGGGATATCTGTCAAAAGTGCAAACGAAAATTTTGAACTTTATCTTGACATTTCTCACAGGCAAATAAGTTTGTTGTCAGTTTCTTTTTGGAACTGTCAGTTAAAAAAAAAAAACAAAACTTGTTGGGGATTTAGGAAAAATTTTATTGTATTTTTAAATTTTAAAAATATAACTGTTATTTGCATTGCAAATAAATTTTGTTGTTGTTGTTTTTTTTTTAAATTCATTAACACAAATTTGAAGAAAATAATCCTAACTTTTTTTTGTCAGTGTAAACACATTGCCAATTTGCTTCTTACTTTTTCGATATTGTATTTGTAATTATTTACTTCTTATGTACAATACCCCTCAAAGTGAGCTGTTCAGATTCCCGTTATGTCAAGGGAATATGATGGTAATTTGACTGACAAGTGCAATAGCTAATAACAAGAATGGCAGTAACAGTTTGACTTTTAAAAAGTGCGGTCACAAAAATACGGCAAAAAAATTAAGTTTTGTTGAAAATTATTTAAACCATGTGCCAAAATAAAAATTTTACTTCCTACAATAAGTTTTAAAATTAATTTTTTTTTTCCATAAAAACTGCAAATTATTTAAAAAATTTTAAGAAAAAGAAAAAAAAAAACTTAAACACCAACAAATGAGCTACAAATATTTATAAAAGTTTTAAGAAAATAAATGAATTTAAACAAGAAAAAATGCATTTAAAATTTGTGAAAGGAAAAAAAAAAAAAAAAAAAAAGTTGATCGCACAAGAAAAAAAAAAAAAACTAACAGAATTTAGATGCTAAACAAAAATTTATAGCAATATAACACGAACAATTTTGAAGCAGAAATTTAATAAATAACTGTATTCCTAAAACTAGTTAACGAATTTAATAGTCAACAAAACTACCAAAGTACAACAAAAACAATTCTTAAACAATAACAGTATTTTTCTTGAACATGTCTTAAGACACCTTGCAACAAAAGTTGCCAACATTTATCTAAAACCACAAATTATAGAAAATTTAGAGACCCCTGTGACCACAAAATTTAAAGTGAATTATGAACATGGAAAAATAAAAATGTACATATATCTTAAAAATAATAAAAACGTTTAAAACATGCTTAAAACTAAATAACATTTTAATATTAACTGGTCAACAAAACATATAAAGTAAAATCAAGAACAAGTACTACAACAAAAACAACAGTGTTAGTTTGAAACAAAATGTTAAAACAATAAATAAATTACAACAAACTTGAAATGTGTATATAGAACCGTTTTGTTAACAGTAATAAATATTTAAAAGACTTTAAAACCGCCAAATTGACAACGAAGAAAAAAATAAAAAAAAATCAACGAAAGAGAAGAGAACTACAATTAAACACCAACTAAACATCATAAGAGAAAGGAGTAATAAGGCTATTATAGATTACCCTAATATTATGTTAAGTAGTAAGTAGTATAAGTTTGAGTAAGAGACCACAAATGTAAAATATTTAAGAGTACATTAATATCATTTTTTCTTTTTTAACCCTTTTCTCATTAAAGTGAGTTAAATGAATGTAATCATTAAAATAATAAATTTTCTTCAATATAATTTTCATTTAATCTTTTACTGAATTTATTTTCAAATATTAAATTTTGATAATTACATTCACCTTTCACTCAATTTAAAAATCATATTTAAAATTGTATACCCTTTTATAATTAATTTCCGGTTAATGTTAATCATTATAACTTTAATATCGTTAAGTTATTCACTTTGTTCTATTGAATTTAAATAAACTTTTTGAAATAATTCATAATGAAATTCTAAATCTTTTTTTTTTGAGAAATGAAGGCTAACGTGAGGAGTATGCATAAATAAACAGTGATCATTTTATTACGGGGTAACCTTGTAAATATAAGAGTGTCATCGGTTACCATAGGCGTAGCAAATTTTGCTATGGGAGGGAAAATTGCACTCTCGGTGATAAAAACATCTAATCACCGTACTTTTGGTGAACATTCGGTTTGAGTTCATGCAATCTGTTGACTTGACACTTTTTTTTTATTTTTTTTTGTGAAAAGTGGCTTTTATATAAACGGCATGAACTATATTCTTAACTATGATTACGCGGCGATGAAATTTGGGTCGAGAACCACGCCACAATTGGCAGAGCTAGCCAAAACTAACCCTACATGCCTTTAACTTATATTTTCTCGTAATTTTGAAAAAAAATTTTTTAACGGAAATTTTATTTGTGTAATTAGACCGCGCGTAACATAGATGGCGCCCAACGAAATAAGAAGTGTAAACCAACGTGAGGCTAATGTCAAAAATTGGTTAATAAAATTATGGTAAAATTCAAATTCGGTTCATGACAAGCATAATTTGTACATTAATTTGTAATTAAAAATTTAGTTTGCAATTAAATATTCATATTAAATTCATTTGGCTTTGACTTCAGCCGTTTAAACAAAAATTACTAAATTTTTATACAATTTTCTTAGGCAACTTTTGACATTAGCCTCACGTTGGTTTACACTTCTTATTTCGTTGGGCGCCATCTATGTTACGCGCGGTCTAATTACACAAATAAAATTTCCGTTAAAAAATTTTTTTTCAAAATTACGAGAAAATATAAGTTAAAGGCATGTAGGGTTAGTTTTGGCTAGCTCTGCCAATTGTGGCGTGGTTCTCGACCCAAATTTCATCGCCGCGTAATCATAGTTAAGAATATAGTTCATGCCGTTTATATAAAAGCCACTTTTCACAAAAAAAAATAAAAAAAAAGTGTCAAGTCAACAGATTGCATGAACTCAAACCGAATGTTCACCAAAAGTACGGTGATTAGATGTTTTTATCACCGAGAGTGCAATTTTCCCTCCCATAGCAAAATTTGCTACGCCTATGGTAACCGATGACACTCTTATATTTACAAGGTTACCCCGTAATAAAATGATCACTGTTTATTTATGCATACTCCTCACGTTAGCCTTCATTTCTCAAAAAAAAGATTTAGAATTTCATTATGAATTATTTCAAAAGTTTATTTAAATTCAATAGAACAAAGTGAATAACTTAACGATATTAAAGTTATAATGATTAACATTAACCGGAAATTAATTATAAAAGGGTATACAATTTTAAATATGATTTTTAAATTGAGTGAAAGGTGAATGTAATTATCAAAATTTAATATTTGAAAATAAATTCAGTAAAAGATTAAATGAAAATTATATTGAAGAAAATTTATTATTTTAATGATTACATTCATTTAACTCACTTTAATGAGAAAAGGGTTAAAAAGAAAAAATGATATTAATGTACTCTTAAATATTTTACATTTGTGGTCTCTTACTCAAACTTATACTACTTACTACTTAACATAATATTAGGGTAATCTATAATAGCCTTATTACTCCTTTCTCTTATGATGTTTAGTTGGTGTTTAATTGTAGTTCTCTTCTCTTTGGTTGATTTTTTTTATTTTTTTCTTCGTTGTTAATTTGGTGGTTTTAAAGCAGAGATCTGCAAAACAGCGCACATGTGCGAATGCTCTCTTACTAATGAAGAGAGCATGAGAAGATAATTTGTATTTTTATTTAATAAAATCATTTAGTCTTGTTGGATCATTCATGCGAGCAAGTTGTGTAGTCGCTTGTTTCTTTTTCCAGGGTTGCCATTTAGATTTTATATAATTCCTATGAGCAGGTTGTGTAGTAGATTGTTACTAGACAACACTGAATTTGTTTTTCCTATCTTGCAGCTGATGGTTGAATTCTGTTATATTAGCCAAGAACGTAAAATCTAAGAATTTTTTTTTCTTGAAAATTATAATAATCTCGTTTGTATCTTTTAAAGGATTTTTCTCTATATATAAAATCACATTTTAGCGATGAACCTTTCAAAGTGACGTCCGTATTTCATCAGAATTATTTTTAAAATTTCGATTAATTATTTTTGTGGCAACTTTCATAGTGATCTCATAACGCAATTTTTTTTGTGAAAAATGTCTGTTGATATTGATTCAATTAAAAAAATCTTGCGAAACTCACATTACCATCATCAGTGCATACTTAATTTATTACACTGCAATCAACATTTCTTACTGGATTTCGAAATGTTTCTCAACGTATAATCAACATGCAAAAAAAAAATGGATTATTTTATTTTTTTTTTTTTTCTTAAACTATTACTTCTTTTATAATTATGAATTAAATAAACTCATATATTTTAATTTTCTAATTATTTGAGTTAAGGTTTGTTGTTTTTATTCTACTCCTTTGTGTATCATCTTCAGGAAAATAAATAAATTAATAAATTTTCAAAAAATTTTAAAGTTTGAAAAAATTTTTGAAAGTTTGGAAACATATTTAAAAAACTTGACAAATATTTTAAAATTTTTTGAAAATTTATTAATTTATTTATTTTCCTGAAGATGCTACACAAAGGAGTAGCGAAATATTGAAAATAAAAAAAACTTTTATAAAATAAAAACAACAAACCTTAACTCAAATAATTAGAAAATTGAAAAATAAGAAATACGAAATAAGGTTAAATAAACGAAAATAATTATAAACTCATATACTTAAAGCGTTTCTTTGAATTCTTCTGAAATCTATTTTTATTTCGTGATTTTCTATTTTTTAGAGCTTAAAATATATCTGAAATTAATTTATTACTTACGGTTTAAAACGCATCAATGGTGCAATTATTAATTTTTTGAAAATATGAAATTTACTCGGATTTGGTTTACAGAACAGGACCGATAATTTTGTTTTTTCTATTCACTCTAATATAAATACGAGTACCAATTACATAATTAGCCCTGAATGATAATTACAAAAATTCGAATTAAAGTTTTACTAAAATTATAAAACATATAATTATCCAATTTAAAAATATAATTACGTAATTTAAAATGAATTTTATATTGTTTATTTTCAAAATAAAAAAAAAATTTTTTTTTTTTACCTTTCAAGCTTTCATTAAAAGTTTATTTGACATTAAGTCTGTATTTGAGAACAAAATAAAATAACAAATTAAATGGTATTTTTAATATATTTATATCACATGTGGCGATTTGTGTAAATTTTTTTTTAATTTGTTCGGGGACAGCACCAAATATGTCCTGGCAACCCTAATGCAATGAGAGAAAAATAAATTACGCTCAAAATCAAACAACCAACACAAACATAAATGTGAATGTATGGGTGTGGGGATCCCTCCCAGCATACCATTATCGAAGCGCTCTTATATATGAGCTCATATATGAGCGATTTTATGAGCTTCTGTGAGTGTTTCCTGCGTGCATATTTCTGGGCTCATAAACGATCGATTTTATGACTTTCTATGAGTGTTTCTTGCGTGTAAATTTATGAGCTCATAAACGGTAAATTTTATGAGTTTTTTATGCGTGGTTTCTGCGCGCATATTTCTGAGCTCATAAACGATAGATTTTATGTGCTTTTTATGAGTAATTTCTGCACGCTGACAGATAACGGTAAATTCCAGCTAAGCAGAAGAAAGAAGTTACACAAATTGATTCATTAGTGAATATTTTTGGAAGCGTAAAGACAAAATTGTGAGTTATTTTATAATAAATACAAAAATAATACATAATTAAAATAATGAAAAGAGCAAGCTTATTTCTTTCATTTATTTATTTATTATTTATTTATTTATTTATAATTATCTGTTTTTCGTCATTTTCAGGATACTATTTAGAGTTTTTGATGCACGCAAAATGAGGCTCAAAAATGTTATTTTATGCACTGGAATAAGAGCTCAAAATGCGTTTTAAAAAAAGAGTCATAAAATACTCTTTTATGCATAAAATTTAGAGCTCTTTTATAAGTGACCAGTTTAGTGGAAAAAGGCACTCAAAAATGAGCGTTTTATGACTGTTTATGATTATTTTATGAACTCATTATGAGCGTCAGCGCTCCGACAAAAGAGTCTTTATGAGCCCATTTGGAGCGCATATGGTAAGCTTGGAAAATACTCTTTTATGTATAAAATTTAGAGCTCTTTCATGAGTGACCAGTTTAGTGGAAAAAGCCACTCAAATATGAGCGTTTTATGACTGTTTATGATTATTTTATGAACTCATTATGAGCGTCAGCGTTCCGACAAAAGAGTCTTTATGAGCTCATTTAGAGCGCATATGGTATGCTGGGCTGTTTTAAAGTCTTTTAAATATTTATTACTGTTAACAAAACGGTTCTATATACACATTTCAAGTTTGTTGTAATTTATTTATTGTTTTAACATTTTGTTTCAAACTAACACTGTTGTTTTTGTTGTAGTACTTGTTCTTGATTTTACTTTATATGTTTTGTTAACCAGTTAATATTAAAATGTTATTTAGTTTTAAGCATGTTTTAAACGTTTTTATTATTTTTAAGATATATGTACATTTTTATTTTTCCATGTTCATAATTCACTTTAAATTTTGTGGTTACAGGGGTCTCTAAATTTTCTATAATTTGTGGTTTTAGATAAATGTTGGCAACTTTTGTTGCAAGGTGTCTTAAGACATTTTCAAGAAAAATACTGTTATTGTTTAAGAATTGTTCTTGTTGTACTTTGGTAGTTTTGTTGACTATTAAATTCGTTAACTAGTTTTAGGAATACAGTTATTTATTAAATTTCTGCTTCAAAATTGTTCGTGTTATATTGCTATAAATTTTTGTTTAGCATCTAAATTCTGTTAGTTTTTTTTTTTTCTTGTGCGATCAACTTTTTTTTTTTTTTTTTCCTTTCACAAATTTTAAATGCATTTTTTCTTGTTTAAATTCATTTATTTTCTTAAAACTTTTATAAATATTTGTAGCTCATTTGTTGGTGTTTAAGTTTTTTTTTTTCTTTTTCTTAAAATTTTTTAAATAATTTGCAGTTTTTTATGGAAAAAAAAAAATTAATTTTAAAACTTATTGTAGGAAGTAAAATTTTTATTTTGGCACATGGTTTAAATAATTTTCAACCAAACTTAATTTTTTTGCCGTATTTTTGTGACCGCACTTTTTAAAAGTCAAACTGTTACTGCCATTCTTGTTATTAGCTATTGCACTTGTCAGTCAAATTACCATCATATTCCCTTGACATAACGGGAATCTGAACAGCTCACTTTGAGGGGTATTGTACATAAGAAGTAAATAATTACAAATACAATATCGAAAAAGTAAGAAGCAAATTGGCAATGTGTTTACACTGACAAAAAAAGTTAGGATTATTTTCTTCAAATTTGTGTTAATGAATTTAAAAAAAAAAAACAACAACAACAAAATTTATTTGCAATGCAAATAACAGTTATATTTTTAAAATTTAAAAATACAATAAAATTTTTCCTAAATCCCCAACAAATAATTTTGAAAAATTTTTTTTTAACGGAAATTTTATTTGTGTAATTAGACCGCGCGTAACAAACTGTTTGTTTACAAATTGTATATATGTTTCATTCGCACATTAATGTTGTTTCTTTCTCCCAATACATCTTGAAACTATACAAAAACTATACAGTGTCATAACAGCTTTATCTATTTACACAAAAAAAAATTTCAGAGGGAATACATTAAAAGCATACTTATTTAAAAGCGTATAAGTTACCTAAGTTTATTTATTTACAACTTCAAAATTTTTTCGACAAGTTATACAAACAACTTCGGTAAAAAGTTGTTAGAAAAACTACTGACATTTATACTTTAAAAACTTTGTAAACTTTGCATTCGTTGGTTTTATATAAAATTCCATTGTTCTACTTAATTAAAAGGAACAATTTATTTTTGTTCATTTTATATATTTTCATATGTAACATTTTTTAATGAAAAAGACTTTTATTTAATATTTTTAATAATATAAATTTATTGGTACTTTCTTGTGTAAAAAATTAAATAAATATAATAATATAATAACACTTTGGCTGCTTTCAAATTTTACTTAGAAAGTTACAAAAAACTTAGGTAAGATACAAAATAGTATACATTGAAAAACACACAATGTGAAATATTTTCAATAGCAAAAGAAATGACACTTGTAATTTATACTTGCACTGCGGTTGTTTATAACTTCTATCAACTTTATATGAAAAATAAATTACAAAGTTGACTTTGATTGTCTTACACTAGTTTATTTTTGCGTGCATTCTGCTAAATCTTTACAAAATGTCAAACTTATATTACATAGTGTCCACACTAGATATTAAATTTAATATTTTTCTGTCAGCAAACTTCAAATTCAATCTCAGAGAGAATTATATTACGTGTGGACCACACATAACTATTACTGTTAGTATCATATTTGATATCAAAATAGTGTTGTTATGATAAATCTCTAAACAACAATATTATGATATAAGCTATCAAATATTATGATATGAGCTGTCACATACATAAAACATTGTAAACAAATAAAATTAAAAAAATACAAGAAGAAAAAATGTATTAAAAATTCTTTAACTGTTATAAATCAATTTAAAGTTATTTTTTAATCGTATAGTTGAAAATTGAATGAATAAACGGGCGTCTTCGATCAACGGGAGACAGAAAATTATGAGAAGGCATGAAATAAATATGATTGCGTGTTCTCTACCCTAAACATTAATATGAACATAGATAATTTAATTCCGTTATTCTGTTGGCGTTCTCGCACATATTATATTAAGGTTAGTATCTAATGCGGACACTATGTTACATACCTCTGACATTTTGTGTGCATATTTTAATCAAGCATTACTTGGTAAAATGTAACAAAATAAATTTGGACGCACATAACAGAAAATATGTCATTTCTTGTACATAAGTGTTAAAAGCTCGAAATTCTTTTTTTGAGAACGAAAAAAATGAATTCAACAGTTTTATCTCAATGAAAAAAAATTTGCATAAAATATTTATTAAACATTATTTTGACGTAAAGACATCCAATATTTAAATTTAATATGTGGCTAAAGTAACCGGAATAAAAATTTGTTAAAACTTAAGTAAGATTTTTTTAGTTATTTATTAAACATCTGGACTGTCATTACGTATCTTTTTTAACCAAAGTCATCTTGGCGATACTTAGAAACGTTACCACTTTTGTTTTGCTTTATGTATGTCTATCATTATCGTGTCGTGTATCGTTTTCATTTGACGTTTGAAAAATGTCAAAAGTAAAAGAGAATGACATTTGGTTTGCTTAATTTTGTTTAAAGAAAGCGGCATTAAAGTGTTTGAAAATGACAAAATCGTAAGTATATTTTTTTTTAATGGTGTTAGAAAATGTTTAATGTATAATTTTAGGTACGTTTCCAAAATCGTTTCCCGCAAGCCACTGATATCCACCTAAACCTAGAGTTTCCAAAGTGGCTGCTAGTCGCAATGTTGGTGGAATATACGTTGAACGCTTTCCATTTTTTAAACAAACAGTATCTAAAACATATTTGAAAGTATCTTTATTTAATTTAAATCGTTGAATAAAGCTATATAAAAAAAATATAAATTAATATAAATACAAAATTTTAAAATGTTCTTAGCTCTTTGATGGAAGTGAAAATGGGTCGGATTCATCTCTTAAAAATCTCCTTTTTATACGCAATTGTTTTTTTCTTTCCTCCTCTTCAATATTTATTGTTGAAAGAATTAAAACACTGCGACGAAACATATTTATTTATTAACATATAATAATTTTAATACCAAAACGACAATGAATTCATTGTCGTCTAGATATGCTTAAAAAAGGCGCGACTATCACTCTTTTTTGACATGTTTATATTTTATATAAAGCTTAATACCTATCGCCAAAACGATAATCGTTTTATCGACATTCTTACATAAAGCAATGGTATCGTTCAAACGATGTCATTGAGTGACAGTGGTCTTACATAATTCAGGCCCTGAATTCTAACACAAATTTAATTTTATTCTATTTCTTAACAATTAATCTTAATTAATTAGTTCAGGTAATATTTAACATATGTCATATTTTTTACATTTTATAAGTAAAATAACTTTTAATAACAAAAAGAACAGCATTTTTGATATAAATACATGGGAAAATTTATTAAATTATCTGGGGATTCTTATGAAATAGAATGGGTAGTTTTATTATGATTTTCTGCTTACTAGTCATAAATAAAAGAAGAAGAATTACCAATTTTTTTAGGTTAATGCCATTATATTTGTGAAATAAATATATTTCTTTAAAAAATGTCAAACTTATACTACATACCTCTAACATTTTGTGTGCATATTTTAATCAAGCATTACTTGGTAAAATGTAAAAATTAATATGGACAAACATAACAGACAATAGATCATTTCTTGTACATAAGTGTTAAAAGCTAGAAATGCTTTTTTTGAGAACGAAAAAAATTATACAACAGTTTTATCTCAATGAAATAAATTTTGGTTACAATATTAATTAAACATTATTTTGACATAGGCACATCAAATATTTAAATTAAATATAATAAAGTATCCGGAACAAAAATGTGTTAAAAAATAACTAGGTTTGTTTTTGTTATTTATTAAACATCTGAATTCTAACACAAATTTTATTTTATTTTTTTTAGTTCTAAGTCATAGCAAAGGGGAATTGGATGGCGTATTTTTATTTTTAGTGATAATGTGAAGGTGGTGTTAATTAATTAGTAATATTTTATAACATATTTAATAACAAAAAAGACAGCATTTTTGATATAAATATGTGGGAAAATTTATTAAGCTATCTAGGAATTCTTATGAAATAAAATTGATAAATGTCATTATATATTTTTACAATACATTTTCCTAAGTTGATTGACAAACTTTACTGAAAATAGTTATTAGGTGAAACCCTCCTACTATACTTGGTAATATTATACCCTTTTTTGATAAATGTTACCCTAGATTTTTTTGTGTGTACATTATAAAATATTACTTAACAATTTTATATATTTATACAACTGTCCTATTTTGCTAAATCTTTATAAAATGTCAAACTTATATTGCATACCTCTAACATTTTATTCACATATTTTAATCAAGCAAAATGTAACAAAATAAATTAGGACGAACATAACAGATAATACATAATTTCATGGTAATGAGTGTTAAAAGCTAGAAATGTTTTTTTCATGAAAAAATAAGGTGCAACACAAAGTCGAAGAGGTGAAATATAAATTGAATTTAATATTTGTAAGGTAAAATTAAATTCAATATAGAATAAAACAAATCGTACTGGCATTCAAATTAGTGTGCGTTTTTCAACAGTAGCTCGAAATAAAAATGAAAAGAAGTAAAGATATATATTCAAGTTGTTAAATAAAAAGACAAATTTTATGCCAAATTTTATTTTTTGCAGTTGAAAACTATATGTACATTGGTACTGTTTTATTTGCCTTTGCTCTTGGTGCTAAATGTGATGAATGATTCAACCATTTATTATTAAATGTATTAATTATAATTAATTTAATGTGTTTCTTTAATATTTAATAAATAAAATTTAATTTTATTACATCAAAATAAAAAGGCTACATTTTAAATCCAAAGAAAATATGACAATCTATTAAGCTATATAAGGATTTGAATACAAACAAAGTGGAACTATTATAAATAAAGGGTGATTTTTTAGCAACTTTCTTTTGGGCAGTGTTTGGCAGCTCAGCTGTTTTCGTGTAACTGTGTCTGTTAAACATGTTCAGTTTGGTATATAATTTAACCATGAATCGGCTTACAAACGAACAACGCTTGCAGATTATTAAATTTTATTATCAAAATGCATGCTCGGTTAAGAAAGTGCATCGTGCACTTCTTCCAATGTATAGTCAGTTTGGGGACCTTTTGAGGCGGCTATTCAGATTCTTGTGACTAAATTCCGCACCAAATTTATATTATTGGACATTAAACCACCAACACGCAAACGTAGAGTGCGGTCAGAGGAAAATATTGCTGCTGTATTCGCGACTGTTATTGATTACCGTGAATTATCGATTCGGCGCCGTTCGCAGCAATTGGGCCTCTGTTACTCTGGGTGTAAAACCTTTTAAAATACAGCTTGTGCAAGAATTGAAGCCACACGACCTACCACAACGGCTAACTTTTGGTGAATGAGCGCTAGCAAAGTTGTTCAGCGACTTAGCACATTTCTGGTAGGATGGATACGTGAACAAGCAAAATTGCATCCCGAAAAATGCTTGGTGTGGATTATAAGCCGGTCGCAACATTGGACCGTACTTTTTTAAAGACGACGAAGGCAGGAACGTTACTGTGAATTGTGAACACTACCGTGCGATGAATACAATTTTTTTTTTGCTCAAAATAGAAGAGCTGGACTTTGGTGACATGTGGTTTAAACAAGACGGTGCCACATGCACACGAAACAATGGCCCAATTGAGACGCGAGTTCGGTGAACAGTTTATTTCACATTTGGGGCCGGTCAATTGGCCTCCTAGATCATGCGATTTAACGCCTTTAGACTATTTTTGGTGCGGCTAAGTTAAGGCTCATGTCTATAGGGCAAGCCCGAAATGGTTAACCCACTGGAAGCCAATATTGAAGAACTTATTAATGAGATACCGGCCGATATGTTTTAGAGAGTATGCCAAAATTGGACCCAGCGTGTGAACCATTTGAGTCGTAGACGCTGTCAACATTTACTTGAAATCATCTTTAAACAGTGAATTATATAGTTCTATCGACTCAAATAAAGATTTCATACATTTCTCTAAATTGTATGTGTTTTTTTAAATCAAATCCGAAAGTTCTTAAAAAAATCAGCCTTGTTTTGCTTGAATATCATAAATAAAAAAGAAGGAATAACCAAGTTTTTGTAGTTAAATATCATTATATATTTCTTCAAACCAAAAAAAAATTAAAACTACTTTCTAATATATTTTTCTATCATCACAAATGGTTTAACAAAAAAGTGTAAAAATAAAGTTAGATAAATATAAATCAAAATAAAAATTTAGTTTTTTTGTGATATTTTTTGTAATATTTTTGTGTGATAATTATTACAAATCCAATAATAAAAGATAGAAAAATACATGACTTGCTATGTGGAAAATAGTTAGGGAAAATAGTTAAGGAAAATTCTGCAAATGCAAATACAAAATTAACATAATGGGATACATAATTTATATAAAACTTTATCAAATTCTCAAAATCTTAATGAAAAAATTGTTGCAAAGTATGCTTTCATCGTATTCCCTTTTAAGTTCAGCTTTAGCTGTGAACACTCCAAATCTCACTTCAAAAATCGTCAAAATGCTGTCAAATCGTCGAAATTGGCAGCGCTAGTATAAAGAATATTCTGACATAAAAAGTTGGCAGCCCTATACAACCAATGCTGCCAAGTTTTTAGAGCAAATAGCGGAACAAAACTTTTGAATTGTTTACAAAGTTAAAGAAGTAAAGTAAAATTTTTATTAAGGCTTCTTTTCTTTCTTAACATTACAAATTGACATACAAATCGACAGTAAAATAATTACACCTTAGAACTATATATGTGAACGATTAAGCAACTTTGCTACATTTGGAATTGTTGAGAGAATTAATGAACTGTTAAGTGTTATTAAAATGCTTGCTCCCGGCATTAACGGTGACGTACAGAGTATAACCTGTTAAACAAACTTAACAAGAAAAAAAAAGAATTATATAAAAAAAATATAATAATAATAATGCTTAAAACTATGTGACAACTGTTTCATTAAGTATCGAAACAGGAACATATTAATCACAGATATGTTAATAACAATGTTAAACGGGAGTATATGTATACAAATCCAAATAATTGTAAAATATTGATATTGTAAAATACTGTATTCGAAAATACAAGTAAAAATGATATTACAAATCATATAATGAGTAAATTATGTTAGCAAAAAAAAAAAGAAAGAATAAAAATACCGTATTCGAAAATACAAGTTGAAAAATTAAGTTACAAATCATATAGTGAGTAGATTAACTATATTAGCAAATAAAAGTAAAATATATATCACAGTTTTTTTTTTCAGGGGTATCCCCTGTGAGATCCAGGATTAGATTTCCCTTAAAAGTCGGGTGAATCAAGGGATTCCATCATTACGTTCAAAAAATTCCAATTCTTTGCCCACTGTCGGTGATATAGAGAACCAGATTGGGAAAGCATATATCATAGACGATCTGATTGCTACTTTATATAAAAGAAGTTTAGTTTCCCGACGAAGATGTTTATTATTCAGCAAACAATAAAACATTCCAGAAATTCGCTTCGCCTTGCTTAACAGTCCACGGCCATGGTTATTAAATTTCATTAGCTTGTCAAAATTAACACCGAGATATTTAATACTTGACTTAAAAGGTATATCAATGCCATGCAGCTCAAGGGCAAGTTGTTTACTCTGCGAAACTACAAATTTCGCACATTTTCCAGAAGCATTTCTAATACAAATTGCCTCAGACTTCGCGACATTAATTCTTATTCCCCATGTTCTGTAATAATGATTTATAATATTTAGGTGGTTAGCTGCATTGTTCAAGGCCTGGGAAGGAGATTCATCATTGGAATAAATTAAGCAATCATCAGCATACAAAATTGCTTTAGAATTTTCAGTGAAATGTGGAAAATCGTACAAGAAAGATAAAATAAAAATGGTGCCAAAAAACTTCCTTGAGGAACACCGCTTTTTACTGTGAAAAATATGGATTTGGTATCGTTGATTTGAACACTGAATTTTCGCTCCGAAAAAAACTCAAAAACATTTTAATTAAATAGGGCTCAACATTAAGTTGCACCAATTTATATGGTATGCCCTTGTGACAAGCTGAGTCAAAAGCAAAGTTAAAGAAGTGAACTCAAATTTACTATAATACTATGTTTCCACTGAACGTATTTTAAAATAAAACATGTTTGCTACATGTTTTCCCATACATATTTTTTTTTTTTTTTAACAAAACATCGTTTTTTCTTAAAACACGTAAGTGGAAACTATACTATGTTTCCGTTTACGGTTTTTGACGTTTTGTGACATTAAAAGGCTCCATAAATAGTACCAAAAGCTCTAAGTTGGCATCACTGTATATAACGCAACAATTTCAATTTTTTATAGACTTGGTGGACTTGGACAATCTACTTCGATGGAATGAGTGCTCTTTCCAGTTCAATCGATCTTAATGAACTAGTTCGTCCACCTTGTTCAATCTGCCTTTTCGCAATTTCGTTCAATCGTTCATATACAATTTTTAAGATAGTTTATTTGATAAATCTAAAGCGAACTGTTCATATTTAACACTTATTTTTAATGCTATTAATTAATAATGATACAAATATATAAGATTAAGACAAGGAAATAAATTAAATAAAAATAATGAAATATTTTAATAAAATGTATGTGTATATAAAGAAAAATTTGATTAATAAAAAATTATATTTTTTATGTACTTCGCTTAATTTGAATCTTAAATATTACTTAAAAAAATGTGCCTATGAAAAAACTATTTAAAATAGAGGCAATTGACTCATGAATAAAAAAGCACAATGTGACCAACACACTATAAAATATTTTTCACATATCTTGGTTGCGCAATAAGAATCAAACCCATTTTAATTTATTTCAATATATTGTACAACCTTCCAATATGACATACACACTGGTAATATATTGCACAATACCAAAAGTTGCACAAGAACAGGCTAAACAGGCACAGTTGCCAGAATTGTTTATAAAAACCAGTTTTTTTAAAAACTTTTTTTCTCAATGCAGTGTAAGAACTGGTAAGAACGTTGAATTACATATTAGTTATTAAATACACTGTATTGTGTATATATTTGTTTCGTTCTAATACGATATTCTGAACAGTTGCCATCGACAGTATTTTTGAGAAAATTTGTCAGTGCTGTCAGACTTTAAAATTTCGTTGCGTAGTGTACGGGTACCGTTAGATCGTTTGTTTAATAATTTTCACGATCAATATTATTTTTACATCTATCAAAAATCAACCAATCAGAATATTTTATTTTTAAATACTTTGTCCTGATTGGTTTTAATTTAAAAAAAAAAGTGCTGTCAGACTTTAAAATTTCGTTGCGTAGTGTACGGGTACCGTTAGATCGTTTGTTTAATAATTTTCACGATCAATATTATTTTTACATCTATCAAAAATCAACCAATCAGAATATTTTATTTTTAAATACTTTGTCCCGATTGGTTTTAATTAAAAAAAAAAGATCAATACTATTGATCGTATGTACCCAACTTTACATAGTGTCCACACTAGAAATTAAATTTAATATTTTTCTGTCAGCAAACATCAAATTCAATCGCATAGAGAATTATATTACGAGTGGACCACACATAACTATTACTGTTAGTATTATATCTGATATCAAAATAGTGTTGTTATGATAAACTTTTAAACAACAATAACATGATATGAGCTGTCAAAATACACACACTCACACATACATAAAAGCTTGTAAACTAAAAAAGAAAATAAACGCCTACAATTAAAAAAAAATACAAGAAGAAAAAGTGTATTTAAAATTGTTTAACTGTTATAAATCAATTTAAATTTATTTTTTAATCGCATAGTTGAAAATTGAATGAATAAACGGACTCAACTAAAAACCAAAAAATACTCAACGGTAGACAGAAAATTATGAGAAGACATGAAATAAATAAGATTGCGTGTGCTCCACCCTAAACATTAATAGGAACATATATAATTTAATTCCGTTATTCTATTGGCGTTCTCGCACATATTATATCCAACTTCATATCTAATGTGGACTCCGTGTAACATAGTGTCCACATTAATATAATATGTGCCAGAACACCAACACGCCGTTGAGTATTTTTTTTGTTTTCATTTGAGTCCGTTTATTCATTCAATTTTCAACTTTGCGATTAAAAAATAAATTTAAATTGATTTATAACAGTTAAACTATTTTTAATAGAATTTTTCTTCTTGTATTTTTTAATTTTATTCGTTTTACTTTTATTTATTTTTTTGTTTACAATGTTTTATGTATGTGTGAGTGTATTTTGACAGCTCATACCATAATATTGTTGTTTAGAGATTTATCATAACAACACTATTTTTATATCAGATATGATACTAATGCCCAGTTTTTCACTTCGTATTTAAATGCCATTTGGACTTTAAGTTCTATTTAAATACAAACATCAGTTTTTAACTTAAAATTTAAATAACATTTAAGTGACCAATCTTGGACATTTAAAGTCTATTTAAATTGTACAAATGTAATATATGATTTTGACAGTTTTTTTTCGCGTGGTAAAACAAACAATAAAAAAATAAATTAAATTACAACAGCCAATAAAAATTCAACTTCGGTTGCACTGAAATTTTCACTTCTCTTCATTTTTATTTTATTAATATAATTATAATTTAATTATATATATTTTATTTCTACATTTGATATTTTCTGTTATTTTCTATTCTTTAAACAGCTGTTTTATGAATAATGATCATTAATTTTTTGACATTTCATGATGCTACCATACTTTTGTCGCAAATAAATAACAATTATCATTTAAGACTGAAAAACTGAAACTGTATTTAACCATTAATATTCTGATTTTTTGTTTTAAGCCGAAAAAAATTAATGTTATAAAACTCGCAATTCAGAACAATTTTCAATTTTTTTTCAGGCGAAAAACACAAATGTATCCCACATTTTAGCCTCGAACCTTTGTACGGGATGTACATTTCGGTTTTTTGCATCGCGCCTTCCCTTCTTTGATATATTCTGGTAAATGCCCAACGTTATCCAGGCGAATGTCACGTGTTGGAAGCGGAGCAGACATTGAGCAATGGCGTTTCGCAACAATTTCAACTTCGAGACTACTTGGTCGACCTTTTCCTCTCTCATTTCAGTACCTGATTTTGTCAAACAATGAGCAATTTAAGACACAAATTCATGCAACACTTTCTTTGGCTCCATTTGATTAGTCGCTGCATGATGCCGCTTGTTTAAAATCCAGGCATTGATAATGGCCATATCAAACATGTGGTATAAGAGATTTGTTCATTTGCGTGACTTTATACGGATATGACTACGACCGAGTGACGAATCCAAAAGGTCAACACCGCCCATGTATTTGTTATATTCATGAACAACATTTGGACATTGAATACTTTCCATCATCTCTTTCTTTTTATTATATCGTTCAGTGGTTGGTACATTCTCGGGCGTTTGACCATGGGCCGAAATATATGGCTTCAATCCGGCCATTGTTGATGCCATATTTACAACCTTATTGTCATTCCAAGCCACTGTTGTTACGTCGATTCCATGAAACGTTCCAACATACTCTTCGCAATCACCTCGATTTGCAAATTTATGTGGTAATTTGCATAACGGAAGCCGCTGTCGTCGAACAGTTCCAAGCGAATACACCATCAACGGAATCGAAGTGTAATAATTATCAAAATATATGGCATTAATTACGAATCGAGAAACCGAGCGAGCCAATCGTACCACAACATTCGCAGACGCATCCAAATTTGGTTTATTTTCCTCACGATGGCCGTCGTCGCCGGAATAATTTTCAAACGCATAGCAAAATCCAGAATCATCACACATAAGAAACAATTTGTTAATCCACGGGTGCGGTTTGTCTGGCATGTATTGTTTCAAATAGTGTTTTATCTCTGTTGCAATGATTTGCTCATCAACACACAATCTTGCTCGCTTTGGCACTTTCTGAAAATTTCTGTAATGTAAATTGCTTATTTGCTCCTCATCTTCTAAATTTTCATTGCAGAAAGCAGTTTCAAAGTCGAAATCTCGGTCATAATCAATGTCGTCAGCAGAAAAATCACCATCATCTTCGCTTTCCAACTACGGAAATTGACATACTCCGAATTGACATACTCCAAAAGCTCTTCTTCTGTTCGGAAATCACGAATTCTACGCGCCATTTATAAACAACAAACTAAAAAACACCATAACAAAAACGTGGCTATATAATTTCATATTTGCTTTATTTGGAACTCCCGGTGCTTGACGATTCCGCAAATGACCAACCAAAAATTAGAAAAAATATATAAAAATTAAATTACTTTAAACACTCACAATACCTTCTATACACTACAAAGATCACGGAAATATTTTTTTCAGACTCGATTTCGACGTATTTACCACAAAAATATTTTTTTGATAGTACGCGATTTCACAAAAGTTTTATTTCTCGATGAGTCACTCTACTGAACACACAGGTCACAAATTAAATTAAGCTGGTCGCCGCTTGAAATCAACTTATTATTTTTAATTGATTTATTGATCCAAGCACCGATGGTGCTTGGATCAAAAAACATTTCTTAAGTCGCAGCGTCAAGTTCACAATAAATTTCTTAAACAAAGTTTTATTTTTTTTTGGTTGGTACCAGTGGCATATTAAGGGTTAAATACAACTTAAATTTAAATGGCAATCAACTAATTGCATATTTAAATACGAAGTTAAAAACTGGGCATAACAGTAACAGTAATGTGTGGTACACACGTAATATAATTCTCTCTGAGATTGAATTTGCAGTTTGCTGACAGAAAAATTTTAAACTTAATATCTAGTGTGGACACTATGTAAAGAAAAGAAATATGACTCAAAGGCAAGGTTGCCAACAGTTGAAGCGAAAAAATGGCTATATTACGAAGAAAAAATGGCTAGATTACGGAGAAAATATGGCCAGAAATGTCCAAATTCGGAAAATGACACTAAAACGCAATAATTTGAACGAAAATTATTAATAATAATGAGTTTTAACTAGAATTTAACAAATGTACTATTTAAAATTTAATGTTTTCTTCTTTTTTAAAATATTTTTTTTTTTAATTTGAACAAAACAAACATAATTTTAAATCGAATGTAAAAATTACTTGACGAAAATTTGAAATTTTGTTAAAAAAAATTTGAAATCGTAAAAATTTAAGCACATTTTTATGTAATTAACTACAAAACGTTTGGGAAAAATTTAATGACTAAATCTTCCGGATAGATATAATGTAGCCATTTTTGAATGGCTATATAAAACTAAAATGGCAAGATCTAGCCGGAAAATTGCTAAATTGGCAGACTTGCTCAAATGACAAAAAATAAAGCTAACGGCCCAGTGATGCATTTTGATTTTTTTTGTTATGGGCCAAATTGACAGTTTAAAAGGGCCAAAATACCATTGATAGGGCCACAGGGATGATAAAGTTAGTACTATAGTACTTTTTTTGGTACTATTTGATACGGCAAAGTACCATGGTACTCCTTTGACTCTTTTAGTACTATTTACATATAAATTAAAATTAAAGATTGAATCGCAATTAATACTTTAATTAATATGCAATTTTATTTAATTTTAATTGTGAAAGACGTTGTAGCGAAGAATGAGTGTATTTTCTAAAAATCATAACTACATTGTAAATTTTTCAATTTTCCTGAATCAGACTGCGCAGTTTCTGGCATTGAACCTTCGTCAGTGACCCTGTTTTTTGAATAATGTAATATTTGTTATGTTTTTATTTGTTCCATTGCGGCTATATGAAATTTTCTGTGCAATCACTGACCGTGGTATAGATAAACTAATTTCTAACGCCACGTGCACTCGCACCACTCGTTAGAAAGAGCGCTTTAGCGCACTGATCTATCGTCAGGTCGAGTTTTGTTGTGATTAAAACTAGTTTTATTCAATACACGGTGTTTTTGTTCTTGCATACATAATCTCAGAAGTACAACTCCAACAACACAACAGTTCCATTTTTAGAAACTTCAGAGAAACTTCAAGATTCAACATTTAATTCAATTACCCATTCATTAGTTAACATTTATCAAATGTATTTATTTGGATCCAATCGTTGTAAATGGAATTGATTAAAGATGATTTTATTTGAGTTCGAGTAAAAAAAGTGTTCGAAAAGTGAAAAATAAACATCTTCAAAAAGTACAATTCAAAAAATGCCATTGCCAACATCATCAAATTTGCATTGTGATTCTAAAATATAATGAGTAATGAAATAGATTTCCTTGCAAAAAGGTGAATTTAAGAAATAGTCTGATAATTTTTATAAATTCTGTAACTAAAATCAACTAAATTTTGTTTTTATATACAAATAAATTTTAAAAACGTTAATTTATAATAAAAACTTGTATTTTGTAGTATGAGGGTCGAAAAAGTACTATTTTTTATGCTGGTTAGTACTATACGAAAATCCCATTTATCATCCCTGTAGGGCCATATTTTTTTAAAAAAATTCGATTATTAGATTTTTACTAAAATAAAAATAATATTAATTTGTTAATTAGAGTTCGTCATTTTAATGCTTTTTTAAAAATGCAAGACAAAGTTTAACATATTTTATGAATTCTCATAAATTATTTGCGCTCTTGCAATAACATAACATTTTTAAAAAGCCTCCAAAAACACATTTTTTTTTAATGACGGCACTTCTTTTAAAAATTTGGACAAATATAAAAAGATTTAAAAATGTTATCGTCCTGCATTCAAAAATTTTAAAACCTTACCTCCTGGTACGAAAATATAAGATTTTGAATGCGATTTTTATAAAAAATTAAACAACTCCCCGTTTTTCATTCTCCAATTAACTAGCATATGCTCTCATCGAATAAAAAAAATCAGACAAATTTCATAAAATTCTGAACTAAACGGTTTAAAGTAGTTAGTTCAATTTTGAGCTGAAAGGGCCAAAATAGATAAGAAAGTACCAAAGGTCCATCAAGTAGTCAAAAGTGCCACAAATGGCCCTATTGTGCCACGTTTTGCATCACTGTAACGGCCTAAAAGAGCCGAAGATTGCGAACTAGATGACTAGTTCAAAGTAAAGACTTGTTCAATTGAACTGTCGTTCACGAGCTACACAACTCTACACAAGCCTACTTTGTATAGATCGCCATTCATCAGTGTTCATTGAATAGATAAAGTTCAAATAAAGCGTGGATTAACGGTAAATAAATACTGACGCTAACATTTTCTTACAATTTTAGATTTTTCTCTTCTCTTAATTTAATAATACGGCATTATGTTGTAATAGTTTAAATAGACTTAAAAACTAGTAAAATAAATTTGATACAAATGGATAAACCTTCGGGAAATGTTGTACGTTCACGTGGTTTAGGACGAGCAAGCAATCCACAAGCCACCTCGGGTGGACGAGGTAGACACCCACCCCAATTGGTAAGTTCTTTAAATATTTCTATAAAATTGAAGGGTTCGGCATTGGTTCATATCCATCTTTGTAAGATGTTTAAATATTTATGCACCACTTTAGAAAACTAAATATTTAAATATAAACTATATATTTTGGAGTAATGTTTCCGCCTCTTTTTTTTAATTTGAATGGGCCAAACATTTTTGAGTAAATGTGGTTAGGAATTGATTATATATGACTAACTTTAATTCAATTAAAAATCGAAAACGCACTTAAATCGACATATGCACTAAAAATTCGAAAAATATTCGGCTAAATTGAACTTTATGAAGAGTTCCTTAAAAAAAGAAGTTGGTTGTCTCCTTCAGAATTAAAAAATATTTTTTTTTATTATCTTCGGTTAAGGAGGCTTGAGCGCCCTCTACAGCGGAAGCCCGACTTTCATCAACAACTTCGGGCTTTGGACGGACTGGAGGAGAAAACCCTAAACCAATAAATTTAGTACTATCACCACTACGCGGTAATCTCTGGGTAATGTCAACGATAGCAACTAAAAATTGATATTTACCATGTAAAATTCATTATTTTAACAGTAAATTTTACAAAAAAAAAAAACTGGAAAAGATTAAATTCGGCTGTTGTGCATGGACACGCTCCATATCGGTGTTTGTGGTAACCCTTAAATGCATTTTATTTAATGATAATTGCGATGTTTTACTATTCTCGTAATCCAATATTTTGTTAAAATAAACAAAAAATGTAGGCGGTTTTCAAAATTTTTATTTTCAAAAATTTTATATGCGTAAACAAAGAGTAGCCGTATTTTCGGAACACCAAATAAAAATTAATTTATTTATAAAATTATAGTTTCCGAAATTTCTGCGAAAAATATTAAAAAAAAAATTTCATATATTTTTCCAAATCATTTTCCTAAGTTGATTGCCAAACTTTCCTAGTAATAATTATTAGTTGAAATGCTCCTACTGTACTTTTTAATATTAAACACATTTATTTTGATAAACGTTCCCCTACATTTTTTTTGTGTAAAAAAATCTAATTTTTGCGAAAATGCTCAGAATGTTCTTTTTTTCAAACAATGTGGAATCTTAATACTAGCCCAAGATATATTTATATATGTAGTCTTACTAGAACAACAACTACAACAAACAACTACAACAAACAACTACAACAAACAACTACAACAAACAACTACAACAAACAACTACAACAAACAATACAAAAACAACAGGCATTTTGTTGTTGAGTACAGTACAGTGTCAAAACTATGTAAGAAATGTCAAAACCAGGGAAGAGGAAGATAAACAGCTGGGCTACTAAGACTACCTATATAAATATATCTTGATACTAGCCTAACAACGACGTCATTACCATAAACACGCAATTTAATTAAAATAAAATGAAAAAAAATTGAACTTAGTAAATATCAAGATATATTTATATATATAAATATATCTTGGTAAATATCAAATAATTGAAAGACAAAAAAAAGCAATGAAAATGTGTAATCGTACACACAGAAAAACTAAATCTTGGGAAACGTTTATCAAAAAGGGTATAATTTTACCAAGTACATTATAAGCATTTCAACTAATAACTATTTGTAGGAAAGTTTGTCAATCAACTTAGAAAAATGATTTGGACACAAATATTCAACTACAAAAACATGTTAATTATTTCACACTTATTTAGGATAATTAAGCAGAAATTTAATAAAAATAGAAAAAAAATTAAATTAGGGTTGGAATTAAGTTTGTTAATAAATAAAATAAACACCCTTTTCACAGAATTTTTGTTCATAAGATTTAATTTATTTATGTTTCAGTAGTTTTATTTACTTAATACATAATTTTATTTCATACAGAACAAACTATTTTGTGTTGTACTTTTTTTTGTTCTCGAAAACTTATGTAAAATAAATTACCGATTATCTATTATATTCGTCCACATTTATTTTGTTACATCTTACCAAGTAATGCTTGAATTAAATATGTACACAAAATGTTAGAGGTATGCCGATTTTTAATAAAAATCACCTGGCAGCCATGAGTACATACACGCAGAAAAAAACGGGGGAAATATCGAAGTGCTTATTACTGGTTTACACACGGCAATTATAATTGCTCATTTCTTCTTCAATTCTCCTTTGAAATTGCTTTTGTGTTCACACAGGAAAAGTTTATTTCAGCAATTTTCGTATATCAACCTGCAGTGTTGAAAATTGCGGATGACAAAACAAAACGGAATTGGAGTACGGGCAAGTCTGTACCCCCTATCATTCTCCCTCCCTCTTCTATAAACTCAAGAATTGCGCAATTATAATTGCCGTGTGTGAACCTAGTCTTATGCCCAGTTTTTAACTTCGTATTTAAATATGCAATTAGTTAATTGCCATTTAAATTTAAGTTGTATTTAAATACAGTTTCAGTTTTTCAGTCTTAAATGACAATTGTTATTTATTTGCGACAAAAGTATGGTAGCATCATGAAATGTCAAAAAATTAATGATCATTATTCATAAAACAGCTGTTTAAAGAATAGAAAAAAACAGAAAATATAGAAATAAAAAAATAAAAATAAAATATATACATATATATAAATATAAATATATATATAAATAGAAATATATATATAAATAGAAATAAAATATAAATTATAATTAAATTAATAAAATAAAAATAAAGAGAAGTGAAAATTTCACCCAAAGTTTAATTTGTATTGGCTGCTGTAATTTTATTTATTTTTTATTTGTTTTACCACGCGAAAAAAAAGAAACTGTCAAAATCATATGTTATATTTCTACAATTTAAATAGACTTTAAATGCCCAAGATTGGTCACTTAAATGTGATTTAAATTTTAAGTTAAAAACTGACATTTGTATTTAAATATAACTTAAAGTCCAAATGGCATTTAAATACGAAGTGAAAAACTGGGCATTAGTAATTATTAGTGTCCGACAGAGAAACAAGAAACAAAATAATAGGTACGCCATTGAAATCAGCATGTCCGAAATATATATTTGATGGTCAGGTCTTTATTAATTTTTAATAAGTAACATTTTGTAATTCTGTGTTATTATTAAAAAAAATATTCAACGTTTTTGTACATAAATGAGCTAGTACTTAAGACTATTTATATTATTTTGGTTCACAATTTTATAATTGTCATGAACAATCAGTTGTTTTTTTAACTGTATATGGGTGCAATCTGCTTCTTTTTGCGGTTATACAGGAAATAGCAACTGAAAATGCTACTTCTGAAGAAGCCGAAGTAGCGGGAATTCCAAAACAAATGTTGGCAACTTTTGCTACTCTGGGGAAAACCTTAAAAGTAAATATTAAAGGATATTGGTTAATGTATTTTCTTATACAAATAGGCGGCGCAGATTATTGATTCGGCGGCTTCGTTTTAGCCGGCTCATTTTTCCAGCCGATTCAAGCCGGTTAAAGCGGCGGCGACGTGATATGTGAAAATATCGCCGGCGGCGGCGCGCGCCGGTTTCGAACCGATCGGCTTGGTTCACTGGTGTCCGACCGAACTCGTTTTTTTTCGGCCATAATATCAATGTTCGGCCGAAGCCGAACTTTTTGTTAGAAAAAAAAAATATAAATTGTTTTTTTAGATCAATAAATTTAAACCAAAAAGTTATTAAACATAAACAAAAATAAAAATTTATAGGTAATTTTTGTTTAAAAATCATATTTGGAAAATAGTTGTACTATTTTAAGTACAAAAAAAGAATAAAATATTTGTACTATTTTTTATAGTCAAAGAAAAATAGTTGATCGATTTTTAAGTTGATATAGAAAAAAAACTTAAACTTTAATATTTAAAATTAAAAAGTTTGATATTGTAATGACAGAAAAGTAATTTTTACGCATTTACACACCGTGAATTGCTTCGTCTATCAGAATACAGCTATCCGGCAGCGCTATAAAGCTGTTCGCTAGCTACACTAGTTGGTGGGGCTGATAAATATTTTATTGCTACAGCTTTTAAATTTGTAAATGGACTTGAATTCCAATACTCAAATACTGAGGGCGAAGTTGACCGACTGTAAGTCGGCGCACAGCCGCCGCCGTTTAATTCTTACTTGCATTAGTCGCCGCCGAAGCATGCGGCTTTCATCGGCTAAAATTCTTAGCCGACTTTAACAGCTAAGCTGAAATGTTCATTTTTTTTAGATTATAGTTTACTTTTAGCTAAGTAGATTACTATAAAATCTTTTGATCGATATTTTGCGGCAAGGCAATTCTAAAATATAAATAAAAATTGTTTTGTTTTACTGAGTATATTTATGATTTTTTAAGGATGTTGGAATTTGCGTTACTGTGGCAGCATGGTTTTTTGAAAAACAGATTATTCTTTTTAGCATTTTCCTTATGTTGCAAAACTGGCCAATTTGTGTTTTGGGATTCTAGCCAAGTCAGCATCTTCAGAACAAGCTTTTTCTTTTGCTGGGAATTGCGTTAACGAAAAAAGAAGTGGACTCCATCCTGCAACAATAAAAAAACGGCTATTCGTGCATGATAACATGAAAGACGTGGAACCATTTTTATCAAAATAATCAAAACCTTACAAACTTAATTAAAATCCTTATGCTAGTGTAGCAATGAATAACTTACTTTTTTTAATCTCTTTTTTTAAATAAATAAATCAATTTAATTTTTTTAAATGTTTCTAAAAACAGTCGGCTACAAGCCGGCTTTAAGCCGCCGCCGCCGAAAATTTTAGCTCGGCTTCGCCCTATGCTCAAATATATTTATATTTCGGTCTGGTTTTAAGTCTGGTTCTGCATCATGTCTATCCCAAATTGATGAACCTTTTATTCTCTTTTTAGGATTACTTACCACTCGAAATTTTTTTTTTTATATTTAATTATATCGCATTAAATTTGATTATTTGCTTATAAGTCTTGTAGGTATATTTCTGGACTCTTTTGACTTTTTGAAATTTTTTCACACACATTGATATTTAAATATCGTTGTTTTTATTTTGGTATTCTATCATATTCCACGTATTTTTTATGTAGTTTTTTTGTAAATTCTGAAAAGTAAATATAACCACAGTTGTTATTTATTTGTGCTTTTTATAAATAATCATAAAAAGTTCGGTAGTTCGGCCAAATTCGGTTAAAATTTGGCCGAACACCGAACTTGGCCGAACTTCACTTTTTGGCCGAACTCCGAAGCCGAATACTCGGTCGGACACTAAAAACTAACAACCAAGCTTCTATATTGGCGACTTAATTGCCGTTTCAACAGACGAACATGGCTATATCGGCTTCGCTATTCATGCTGATCAAGAATATGTATAGTTTATGGGGTCGGAAATTTTTTTAAAAGAATTACAAATATTTGACACTGATATATACCTTCCTGAACAATGGGATGGAGGGTTTAAAAACGCATACAAATATACTTGAAATAACTCTAGAGGGCGTATAAGAAATAAAAATAATATTCTTTTTGAAATACTGTGGAAATTTCTTTTCATATTTTTTTTATTTTTATTTTGAGTAACGCCCCATAAAGAACAATTTTGCCAATATTCACTAAAAATCGGAAAAATATGCACTTAAAATCAACAAAAAGGGTGGACTTAAAACTTTTAGTTTAAAAAAAGCATATTTATTACTCGAAAGCATAACTTTACAACGGAAACAGTGTATATATAGTCATATATATATATAGCTTGATATAATTATATATGTGTCACGATATATATGTATTTGCATCTCATAGTTATTTTTACGAAAATTTCTAATATAGCGCTATATATAATCATATATCATTACATCTTATGTTACATATAAGCATTGAAAGCAGAACAATTCAATACAATAAAATCACATTTCCTTTAAGGTAAAATTATGTTTGAAAATTGAAAGCTTATAAAATACCATTTTATATAGTCACGCATTTATTTAAGGGAAATTAAAAAAAAAAAATACATTAAAAACATTAAGTGATATAACATTAAATAACCGAGTAAAAACGTTTACATATCAAAAACATTTACATATTTTATTATTTTATATAAATATATATATTATTGCATGCTATCATATGGGCAATTGCAGAAAAAGGGCAATTCCAGAAAAACAAGTGAAAAATGCAAAGTGCTCAGAAGTTTTTATTTGTTTTCATTTGTTCTTCACCTGAACTGGCTGAGCTGTGGCAGAATGTTCCAATTATTAAAGCGATTAAAAGCCTACATTGGTTATCTTATTTCAACAGCGAAAGCATTGAGGTGTCTCGGACATCTTATTCATTAAAATCTATATTTAAAATTAACTAAGAAAATTTAACTTCATTAATATGGAACTTTATTTCCAGTTCATTTTTGCTATTAGTATCAGAGTTCGAATTTAAACACAATCAAACGTTTTTCTATCGTTCTGTTTTGCTTTTTGTTGAAACTCAACACAATCATTTTGTTGTGCACAGTAAACATAAACACTAAATTTCTTTATTTTCATTTTGATTTGTAAACAGAACACACTAGGGTTGCCAGATCCAGATTCGCAAAAAGCTGGACATTCGGGTTAAAAAAGCTGGATTTTGCAAAAAAAAAACTGTACATTTTTAAAACAGATTTTTAAGAAAAAAACGTTGTCAAGGTTTGTTTTTGATCAAGAATTTTTTTTTAAATAGTTTTGCACATTGTTAGGAACATTAAATTTCAATAAACTCAAAAAACTTCAATTCAGTTTTCGAAATTTTTGAGATTTAAAATAATACACTAAAAAATTAAAAAGAACTTCACATTTTCCAATTCATTTCTGCAAAAGGGAATGTACCCTAAGGGAATGTACCCTAATGTGGCCCTACACCTGGTATTTGGGATATATAAAAAAACTAAGTGAAGTATTCCAAATCCAAAAACATCAGCTTGTAGGCCAACTCCTTGGAACTATTTTCAAAGCAACTCAAAAGTTTCAAATATAAATTTAAATTAAAATTTATTTATTTAGGGAAACATGTCACAATTGGTAACTTGTTAACACGTTAGTAATTAGTATATTTAAAACTTAAAAGGATTTTGTTTGATTTTTTCCGAAAATTTATATTTAGCTGGGCACATTTTATTATAGCTGGACACTGGACAAGTATAAAAAAAGCTGGACAATCCAGTTGAATCCAGCCCGTCTGGCAACCCTAGAACACACACACTTTCACAAACTAGTTTTCAATGAGAGACCGAACTAAACGATTTTGTTCTGTTTGGCCAATATTTCAGTTTGATTTTGTTATGTTTATGGAATGGAACAAAACTATTCGTAAACCGTTCTTAGTGTTTATGTCATATTACAAGTGAAAAAAATTTTCATTGTATTTTATGAATAATTGCATTAGTTTAATAAAAAGATTCAACGGAGGAGTTCCAGTGAAATTTCATAAAACTAATGCAAAAAAAACATTGATAACATGCAGAAAATTCATTTCTATATTTTGGCAACCACAACGTTAAAAACGCGTTTTAATGTTTAAGTTGAATGAACACTAAAAAATAACCACTACGAAATAATAATGTTTGACGAAAGAAACATTTTCGTTTTGTTCCGTTTGTTATATTACAAACAACGATTTGAGCAATTGTGTTGTGTTTATAAATACGAACGAAACAATAGAGATCGTTGTATTGTTTTTTTTTTTTTTTTTTTTTTTTTTTTTTTAACTTGAGTTTTATTTTTTGCAATCTGTCTTAATACAAAATTGTGTGACATTCAGCAATACATGAGATCATTTATATTAAATACTACTTAAAACTAAAACAAAATGTGTGATGGTATGTCGCCATTGTGACATCCTTCAGTTATAACACCTAGTTCACTAGGTCCAGTGGGGCTCTCCTCTTCAGCCTTGAAAATGTTGATGCTTCTCCCATCAGGTTTGACGCAAGCTGATTCGGATGTTGTTGTATACGGGAAATATATCGATTTGCATTGTTGTGAATTTCATCCTTTACCAAAGGAATTCTTAGTTCGCGGTGTAATTGAGATACATATTGATATGTATTGTGGTGCTCCTACGATTTGTCTCAATACTTTGGACTGAAATCTCTGCAATATTTCTAGGTTTGAGTTTGCAGCAGTACCCCAAAGCTGTATTCCGTAGGTCCATATAGGCTTTAAAATGCACTTGTATATAGTGAGTTTGTTTTCGAGGGATAATTTGGATTTACTATTTAGCATCCAATTCAAAGACCTTAGCTTAATTCCAAGGGCTAATCTCTTTGTAAATATATGTTTTCTCCAAGTCAGTTTGTCGTCTAAGTATATTCCTAGATACTTTGCTTCTTTGCTTTGAGGAATTTGAATATTGTTTATTTTTACGGGTTGACAGGAGCTTTTTCGCAAAGTAAACGTAACATGGGCGGATTTACTCTCGTTTGATTTTATACGCCATTTTTGAAGCCAGTTGGTAATATTATCGAGTGCCGTTTGAAGTTTGTGTGTGGCTCGAATGGGATTAGAGTCAGTAGCAATTACGGCTGTATCATCTGCAAATGTGCCGATCAAGGTTTCTTCAGTTGTCGGTAAATCTGAAGTATACAGGAGATATAGCAACGGACCCAAGATGCTGCCTTGTGGTACACCAGCATTTAACTCATGTAGAGATGATATTTCATCACCTTGTTTTACGAAATATTGGCGCTTTTCAAGGTATGATTTTAGGAATAAGAAAAAATTTAGAGGTATTGTTTTTCTTAGTTTGTAAAGCAATCCTTCGTGCCATACTCGGTCAAAAGCTTGAGAGATATCTAGGAAGACAGCGGTACAATATTCCTTTTTCTCAAAAGATGTGTGTATTCTTTCTACTAGTCTATGGACCTGCTCAATAGTACCATGTTTTTTACGAAAGCCGAATTGGTGGTCCGGGATAAGATTTTTAGATTCAACAACGGGGTTAAACCTATTTAGGAACAATATTTCCAAAATTTTTGATGGAATGGGTAACAGGCTAATGGGCCTATATGATTTCGGATCATCTGGGGGCTTTCCAGGCTTAGGAATCATTTTAATTTGAGATATTTTCCATTGTGGTGGAACGAATGATTTAATCAAAATTGCATTATAAATAAACGTGATGAACTGCAATCCCTCTTCAGGCAGCTCTTTCAGTACCTTTGCCGTTATTAAATCGTAACCAGGCGCTTTTTTATCCTTTTGTTTTGCAATAACGTTTTTTACCTCATTAATAGAAAACTTTTTAATGGGCAAGTCAAGCTGGTATGGTTCATTAAGAGTCTGACCAATGCTATTAAGAAATTCGGGTTGACCTTCATATATGTTTGGAACGAATATATTCTTTAAATGAAGTGCAAATGTTTCGGCTATATCGGAGTCACCCTTTGACCAAGTTCTGTCAGGTTTACGAATTGGAGGGTTGTGGAGTGTTGATTTATTAAAATATTTTGTTGCTTTCCATAACGAGTAATCAGTGGCCTTCGTGGTATCTAAGTTTAATAGATACGTATTCATTTTTTTATTTCTATCGAAATTTAAAAGTGATTTGAGTTCTTTTGTAGCTTTATTTAGAGCAGCTTTATCTGAGGGGTGTCTTGTTTGCTGCCACAATTTTCTCAATCTACGTTTTTCTGCTAATTTTGCTCGTATAGTTAAAGGGACAAATTTATTGGAGACTTCGTTTTTTAGAACCGGGGTGGAGTTCCAAGCAGCTTGTTGGATACTTCTGTTTAGTAGTTCCACTGCTTCTGTAATATCCTCCTCTGTTTTGAGTGGAATTTTTAAATCAAGTGTTGTTGAAATTTGATGTTTAAATTGAGCCCAATCCGTACGATTATTATGAAGGACACATGGTGGCAGGTTTTCTACAATCTTCCTGCTCAGCGTTACCCTGACTGGAGAGTGATCTGATGATAGGTCCCAACATGATTCACATTTAATGCTTTCTTTTTTAATGCCCCTTACCACACAAAAGTCAATTAAATCGGGTATTTTATCGGGATCAGTGGGCCAGTATGTTGGCTGACCACTAGAGTATGCTTTTAAGTTCATAGCATCTAGTGTATATCGTAATTGGCGACCCTTAGTATTTGATAATCTGGATCTTCACGAAGTATGTTTGGCATTGAAGTCGCCACCAGCAATAAATGTATGGCCAAGGGTTTCAAAGAATGAGGAATATTTTTCGTGATTAATTTTGTGTTTTGGAGGACTATATATTGCAGATATCGTTATTGGATTACTCCAATCCTGAACAACAATACTTGTGGCTTGATTTTGATAGCAACGTTATGTTAGTGGTACATAAATTTTCGAACTCTGATTAGTATTACATTTAATTGAAGTTAACTTTATGTTATGTTTTTTTTAGGTTTTTTTAATTAAATTTGAATCATTATTATTACCAAATTTAGTGTGTTTTGTTCTCTTTGAAAAAATTGTTGCGTCCGTCTTGTCGAGTCCGTATTTGTACTTTACCCAATTAAAAGAAAATTTTCATATTTCATAAATCTACACATAAAATTTGTTCTTTCACCTTAATTTCCACATTCACAAAAAATTTATGTATATTTCTATAAGTGCATAAAAATAACTTCTTTATTTGTCGCGTCCTTTTTTTCGCTGATATTTGATTACATATTTGTACGACATTATTGATTCTGCCCAATGTTTATCCTCAAATTTAGTTATCTTCCTTGCTTCAATACACTGAGGATATCTTTCTATTCCTTTATTGTTTTTGGCTTAACTAAAAGTGTGCGAATGTCGCGTCCGTTGCCCAAGAATTGCCCATATGTGAATACATATGCTTATGTATGTTTATATATACAATTTTTTTCATCTTATTACGAATCGGCCAATATATAATCGTATATGACATACAATTATATATGGTTAATCTTACTATGTAAGAATCAGAGTTCGAAAATTTATGTACCACTAACATAACGTTGCTATCAAAAAAAAAAACCAATACAACGATCTCTATTGTTTCGTTCGTATTTATAAACACAACACAATTGCTCAAATCGTTGTTTGTAATATAACAAACGGAACAAAAAGAAAATGTTTCTTTCGTCAAACATTATTATTTCGTAGTGGTAATTTTTTTGTGTTCATTCAACTTAAACATTAAAATGCGTTTTTTACGTTGTGGTTGGCAAAATAAAGAAATGATTTTTCTGCATGTTATCAATGTTTTTTTGCATTAGTTTTATGAAATTTCACTGGAACTCCTCCGTTAAAACTTTTTATTAAACTAATGCAATTATTCATAAAATTCAATGAAAAATTTCTTTCACTTTTAATATGAAAACTATTTGTAAACACTAAGAACGGTTTACAAATAGTTTTGCTCCATTCCATAAACACAATAAAATCAAACTGTTTGAAATATTGGCCAAACGGAACAAAATCGTTTAGTTCGGTCTCTCATTGAAAACTAGTTTGTGAAAGTGTTTGTGTTCTGTTTACAAATCAAAATTAAAATAAAGAAATTTTGTTTCAGCAAAAAGCAAAACAGAACGATAGAAAACCGTTTGATTGTGTTTAAATTCGAACTCTGATACTAACACCACTGATACGGACACCACTACGTGATAAAAGACTAAAAGAAAAAGACCCGTGTCTCCCAATTTTTCCCAAAGTCATGCACTATTTTTTTTTGGACCGCCAACGATTTGGGGCCTCGGTATCATTTTCGCAAAAAAGTGATCATTTTCTCAGGCTCATATCTTGCAAACCGTTCAGAATTTCGATTTACTCTCTGAGGCAAAGTTGTAGCTCCTGTCACAAAAATTGCGAACATATAAAAATCAAAAAAAATTCACCATCCAGATCAAAATCGCAAAAAACTTAAAAAAATTCGATTTTTTTTACCTTTTTTTCCCGTGTTCAGGTCCATAGGTAGCAAACCGTTCAAAATTCAAGGAAACCATCAACTACAAACATTTACCTAAGATATCAATAAACAAATTTCTAGAACATATAAACTTCCTGGGAATTATTCTTAACAACCGTTTTTTAATTTCATTTGTTTTTTATTTACTTCAACATTGAGATACTATGCTATCTATTACAAAAATATTAAAAAAAAGTATTCGTATTATGTTTATAATGTTGATGGCCCTGGACTTGCAAATCGCGCTCTCTTAAGTTGTGGATCCAAATCGTCGTCCGAATCGTCCGAATCTGACTCTGATTCAGAACTTATGGTGTCCACAGGCACGTTTGCTTCCAGACTGCCCTCCATCATCTGCTCTTTCTTCTTCAAATACTTCATTAACATCATACAGGGTTATCTTGTGACTCCACCAACATACCTGAAATGAATTAGAAAATAAATCAAAAAAGGAATGCAAAACAATGCATCAATAAAATTAATATTACCTCTGCAAGCAATGCGTCGAGGTTTTTGCCTTTGTACCGTTTTTCCATGGGCATTGTGGTTTGGTGAAACCGTTCTCCTTGCTCATCGGATTCGGTAGGGAGTTGTTTGATAAAATCGTCAAAATGAAAATGAAGAAAATGCAGCTTTAATGTCATCGATGCGCCGATTATCTCAAAATAATGCAGCATTTCTTTCACCCATTCTCTTGCTTCCGGTTCCGCGTCTCGATCCCCTCCCAAGACTGGTGCGTACACGCTGAAGGTAAATCCATGCCATTGAATGATTTTCATCAAGCGATGAATCAAAGTTGCTCTTGAATAGCTTTCTAATGTCAGGGCCATTAAGTACGCCTGTTAAATGAAAACAAAATATAAAGACAGAAAAGAAAACATTAACATAGTGTAAATAGTACAGTTAGGTGAACAAAAATTCGTTTTAAATTTACTACAATACCTTTTTTAATTTTGTCATCGCTACGCTTTGGGAAAACGCTTTTCAAATAGTCGAATGCGTTTGGACAATTTACAACGGCCACTTCGATGAATTTTTTAACAATTCCCAATTTTATGTGGAGCGGTGGCAGCAAGATGTCTTGAGTATTGTTAATTAAAGGTGCATTCTTCAGTCTATGTTGTTTTATTTGTTCATCCACACTTCCTCTTGGCCTCCACGAATTACATTGGAATTGATTCAGAGGTGAGCGTGAATCCCAATTACAAAGAAAACAAAAGAATTTTGGGAAGCCGCCCTTATCGATGATCCCTTGCAAAATGTTGATGACCTTCAAATCACAGCAAATCTTTCATTTATTTTCGTAATATTTGATTTTTTTCATTATATCTTTCAATGTTTCATAGCTTTCTTTCATGTTGATACCCATTGCTAGCGGAATGGAAGGTTTTCGGTTCGACACATGCAACAACACTGCTTTCAAGCTTGAAACAGAACCATCAATAAATAATCTCCACTCACTAGCCTAGCGATGTAGTTCATTCTCATTTTTACCACCAAAGCTTTTATATCGTTGCAGTAAGCGAACGAATTGTCATCATTTAGAGTGTAGAGCCTCTGAAATTCAGCTTGTCGTTTGCGGTACGCCGTAGAGTTAACATTAGCATGTGTGAGTTTTCTTTGCTTTAAAAAAGCTGTCAAAAATATTGCAAGTCGCAATATGGCCACAATGAAATCCATTTCCATTTGTGTTATTAGTTGTGGTCCATCTCTTCCCTGTTGGGGCTCATAATCGGTATCAAATGGATCTTCATAAGTAACACCACTTGCTCTACTCATTGCTGTAAATTCTGTAGTACGATCTGGAGTTGGCGGCCTTGGTGATACAAAATTTTCAGGTGGAAGCACTGGTAGTGTGGCTGTTGCAGTTGCTTTATAAATTTTGTTCTTCTCAGCATGTCGATTTAGACGACATGTGTAATTTACGCATGCATAGCAACTGGTTGCATCATGATCACCTGGGCGATTAATCCAGTTTACCGTCTTACAATACTTCATAGTATCTCTGCCTCCATTCAACCATGCCATGAGATTGTTATAACATTGGCGACACACTGTATTAGGTGTGTAATTTTCACCGGTCAAGTCCACTTCGTCGAAAAACAATGTATATGCTCTTTTGAATTCACTAGTGAAAAGATTCTTTTACTTTTGAAATCTTGTAGATGTTTTTTTTCTGGTTTGATGACAGCAAACGTAGCAAAATAAATCAATTTTTTCACACTGCATACTAAAACTGTCAGTTGCCACTGTTGTGTACGAATTATGTTGTAGCACTTTATATAACTTTCACCGCGTCACTTTTTTCACTTTTGCGGCTACCTAAGCGCTACCTAAACGGTGTTAAGAATTATTCCCAGGAAGTTTATATGTTGTAGAAATTTGTTTATTGAGATCATAGGTAAATTTTTGTAGTTGATTGTTTCCTTGAATTTTGAACGGTTTGCTACCTATGCACCTGAACAGGAGAAAAAAGGTAAAAAAAATGAAATTAAAAAATTTTCGGCAAATTTTTCACTTTTGCGCGCTACCTAAACAGTGTTAAGAATCATCTCTAGGAAGTTTATATGTTCTAGAAATTTGTTTATTGAGATCTTAGGTAAATTTTTGTAGTTGATTGTTTCCTTGAATTTTGAACGGTTTGCTACCTATGGACCTGAACACGGGAAAAAAGGTAAAAAAAATCGATTTTTTTTAAGTTTCTTGCGATTTTGATCTGGAAGGTGAAGTTTTTTTGATTTTATATGTTCGCAATTTTTGTTCTTTATGACAAGAGCTACAACTTTGCCTCAAATTCTGAACGGTTTGCAAGATATGAGCCCGAGAAAGTGATCACTTTTTTGCGAAAATGATACCGAGGCCCCAAATCTTTGGCGGCCCATAAAAAAAAGTGCATGACTTTGGGAAAAATTGGGAGACACGGGTCTTTTTTTTTAGTCTTTTATCACGTAGTGGTTTTTTTTTTTTTTTTTAAGGAAAAACTTTATTTTTTCAATAATTTAGCTAATTCATTAACAATTTCAAATTGTTATTTTGCCACGACTTAAAAAATTACACACAGTGTTATATTATACGACATAATCATATATGAATATATATAGTATCACATATAACTAAAGAGATGGGATGTCATCTGATCCGAAAAATGGCATACAATAGATGATCTCATGGAATCTAATCTCATATAGTTTGATCCGAAAAATGGGTATATCAAATAAGATCAAATTATTATAATATAATACAATTTTAACCAATACGTTTTTTATTTAAAAATTTTAATGTTTTAGAGATCAGTACTTTTTATTTTAATCCAATTAAGTACTTGTAATTCATTTATAAAACAGTCCTAATATGTTTGATTTGCTGTATTATTTGTTAATATACCGCACATAAAATAATCTCGATGTATATAAAAACAAAAAACTAATAAAACTGTAAAACAAATATTACTTGAGCCAGAGTAATGGCCGTAATTTCAAGCAATATATACCTACTGGTGCTTAGATACCTACCGTGTACACGAACAAAATCGGGTAGGTATCTAAGCACCGGTAGGTATCTATTGCTTAAAATTACGGACATAAAACCTAATTTTCTTTTTATAAATAGAAAATTTTTGGTCTTCAAAGTTTAGTAACGTCATGATGCTTGTTAGGAAAAGACCCTAACTACGTGTTTGATTACGAAGAAGACAAGGATGGAGCAAAATTGATGATTAATATGTTTTTCGTTAAAGCTCTGCCTATTCTGTAGCTCTAGCTATTCTAAAACATCGGGTTCTGGTGAGATCTTTAGCCAGATCGAAATATTAGTATCAACCTAGCTAATATGCTTAATTTGCTTTATTTTTTTAAATATATGGAGGTTGTAAGCTCGTTATAAATTAATAATAACATACAATATAATCTCGATGTATATAAACATAAAAAACTAATAAAACTGTAAAAAAATGGTACTTTTAATTAATTAATTTTCATGATTTTAAGCAATTTTAATTAAAATTCAAAGTTAACACACAATATTGTTTGTACGAGGGTGGATCAATAAGTCCGTGACTTTTTGAATGAAACAGTTCTTTTTTACCAAAAAAAAAAAATGTTTTTCAACATAATCTAATTTTATCTCAATACACTTAGTCCAACGTTTTCCAATTTTGTAACCCTTACAAAAAGTAGGATTTTTCGAGGTCCATAAAATAGGCATTTGTTTGATCAATAATTTCATCGTTGGAGCTAAATCTCTTTCCACCGAGCTATTTCTTTAGGTTTGGAAATAGGAAATAGTCACTGGGGGCTAAATCCGGAGAATATGGCGGATGAGGTACCAATTCGTAGCCCAATTCATGGAATTTTGCCATTGAGACGGCACACGTGTGCACCCGTGCATCATCTTGTTGAAAAAGACAAACAAACGGTTCACCCGGAGAAACCCATTGTTTCGACTGCTGCTTCGTCTCCGGAGTGTTGTAATGTATACAAACAATCCTTTGAAGTTGTCAAACGATTACGTTTATGGTCAATTGAGATCAAACGCGGCACGCATCTTGCAGACAGCTTTCTTAAACCCAACTGATCATTTAAAATCGAAACCACATTGCCATATGAAATGCCTATGGCATCAACAATCTAGCGCACTTTTACTCTTCGATCGGCCACACCATATCATAGATTTTTTCGACATTTTCGGGTGTATTGACCTCAATTGGCCGTCCAGAACGTTTAGCTTCATTTGTACTTTTGCGACCACAACGAAAGTCAGTAAACCACTTTTTTACCATTGAAATCGATTGTGCAGAGTCCACATAGTATTTGTCAAGATTTTCCTTGGTTTGATTGACGGGTTTTTATCTCAAAAAGTAATGTTTAATGAGCACTTGAAATTCACTTTTTTCCATTTTTAAAAAATTCCACGAGGTTGTATGTTTTGAACAGCTGCCACACATATAAGCATATATAATGATATCAAGTCGTGTATGAGTATATAGAAACTTTTCATCGGGTAGTTAACATCCGGTGTAAGTACTGTTCAATAAATAAATGTTCAATATATTTAAAACATTAATAAATTATGTGTATTTGAACTATTTACAACATTCAAATACTTATATTAACTATATTGAAGTTTTTGTGTTTTTTGGTTCCTGCTTGTGCTGGTTACTCATACACATTTTGTGTATTGGACATTAATTTATTCGTTTTGTTCTGAAATACTACTTAACACAGCGAATTCAAAAAACATTTGAATCGCTTGAAGTGCGTTTCAAAGCATTGATTGCAGGGATTTACCATCTACGCTAATGCCCATTTACTAAGAAACTGACATAACTCAAAAATATAATGTAATATTAACAGTTTTTTTAAAATACAATATTTTCTAAAAAATTACAAAAAATATATAATGTATGAACGTATATGGATGACTATATAAAATAATATATGAACATATATCAACATATACTACCATATTTTTCTATATTTGGAAATGTAGGTTAGTTTTTCTAGTATGTACGAATATGGGTGACCATATATGATCATATAAAAATATATATGATCATATATGTATGTATGTTCATGTATGAAAATGTCCATATATGTTCATATATTATTACTTTTCCTACATGCTCATATAAAAAAATTAAATTTTTTAAGTTTTTTTATCAAAAATATTCGCATGGGTTCTACATTCCGAAAATGAAGTGAAAGTGAAACTTCCGCTCAATTTGTGTTCCCAATTACACATAAGTGATTTGAAAAGAAAAATTTAATTTTCATTTTGTTTCTAGTGGAATTAAAGTGATTTGATGTGTTCTATAAAACAATTTCACTACAAAAAAAGTAATTGTAAAACGGTATTAGTTAACTGAGTGAAAAACCAAACTTTTTAGAAAATAAAATTATTTTGAATATTAAACGTAAAAAAAACTCAAACAATGTAAGTAAATGTGATATGGTTTTAATATACGTTTATTTAACTGAAAAAGTGTTGTATTTTTTACGGGAAAACACATGAATCCGGAACAAGAGGCCCCATTTTTAACATACATGCAAAAAAAATCTGGTTTGGCCAAAGGTTTTTAGAGGGGCGACAAAACAGTTGAAGACCAGTTGTGGAAGGACTTAGCAAGTACAGCTTAGGACCTCCAGAAAACGAACCAACTGGTTGGAAAAAGGCTTGGGCTGATTGGAAGGCTACCATTCGTAAAAAATTGGCCGAAAATAGAGCAGAGGTAACGGCAACAGGTGGAGGACCCAATAATATCCAACACATATCATCCAAAGAAGATTCAGTTGACAAACTTTCTGGCCTTTATACAGCAGTCGAAGGTGTTCCAGCTGCTAAATCATTCGGGACGACTAGCGAAGGGTAAACAACCACAAATTAAATAAAAATGACGAAGGTACTGAAAATATAGAAAATAAGGAACCGCAACCGATGATTTCCCTTTTTGATTAGTGATGTGTCCAATTGAAAATAATTGGAATGCTTGTATTTTTAGCCATTGGAGATAATTCTTCTAAAACCATCATAAATGCATACTTATCTAATCTAAAACACGCAATAAAACTATTTTTTTTATTAATTTTAAACACTTGCGACTCAGTTTTCTTTTTAATTATATACTAGGAAATCACAATTGCGAAACTCATTTTATATTATAAAATAAGTATTTTTTTTGTTTAATTTTTATTTTTGTTAAAAAATGCACTCTTCTTTATTGCAATTTCATTCACTTTAAAGTGATAATTTGGTTTTTTCCCGCATTTTTTTATGTTGTTGCTAAGAACAAAATAAAAATGAAATCGTTGTGAAAAAAAACGATTCACTCGTTTTTCAGAACACAGCGGAATTGATAATGTGAAATTAAAAACGATTCCACTTTCACTTCGTAGTGGAATATAGAATCCAGGCCATTGTCTTTTTATTAAAAGACAAGGTGTCTATTATACTTCTAAGAACATTTTACTGATAAATTCATACATTTCATATTCAAATTGCATTAATAAATATAAATAGTTTAAAGTGCAATTTTTTAAGAAAAAAAAAATCGATGATTTAGAAAATGAAGATGACGACGATAACAATATTAATCAAGCCAACCGACAAAATAAGTCCTTTGGTATGAATATTTATGAATTTTATAAAAACAAACTTTAAACCAAATGCTTGTGTTTGAAACACACAAAAAAAATCGTTTCGAAGTAATTAGGAGCATTTCAACTAATAAAGCTTTCCACAAAAGGCGGGAGAAAAATCGGGATTTTGGTGCAAAAAGCGGGATTTATTGACTGAAAATACGGATTTTAAAAAAATCATAATTTCTTAGTTTGAATCGCTCAAATGTTACTTCAAAAGTGATAGTTTCTTTGAATTATTAAAAAAAAAAATCAGTTTTGGCACAACAAATTAATACATTTTAGACTTTGGTTCGAATTTTGAAATAATATTGCTAGCTCCGAAAATTCATTGCTATCAAAAAGCTCCAAAATTTATAATATGTTGAATGTTTTTAAGTAATTTTATTTTTTTGTAAAAAAGCTGGATAATCCCGATTTAGAACTTAGCACATAAAATGCGACTGATATTTCTTCAGATTCAGGTTATAACTCATTCTCGTCTTTATAAATTATACTAACTTTAAAATCTATTTTCTTTTATATATTTTTGTCAGGAATTCGTACAGCAGAGAGGGAGTTAAAAATAAAAACAATTTCGTCCTCATATGTGGTCATATCTGACCAAAAATTAAAACATCCCAGGCGAAAAAGTTCATATATTGTCATATATGGCCACATATATGAGTTCATATATGAATCCATATATGTTCGGATCCGAAATTTGAATATGGACATATATGAATGTTCATATATGGTCATATATGAATGTTTATATATTGTCATATATTATTACTTGTCCTATATTCTCGTATATAAAAAAAGCTTTTTTAGTTTTTTTTCCAAAAATATTCTGTTTATTAAAAAATACAGCTATTATAATTCTATAAACATGTTACTGAATACAGGAATTTTTTTAAAAACTTAAAATATACTTCAATATAAGAATATTCTACACCATTTTTAATTGTATCTTAAGATTTAAATGGTTCTGTTTAGTTTTCCAATTATTCTGAAACACAACTAAAAATGGGAATGTGGGAAAATATCTTATTTTTTAAATACAAAATATAACAAAATAAATCCAATTTATTCTTCTGGTTTAACCAGTTTTTGAATATTGAGATCCAAAACTTTGGCTTAAATAAAGTTTAGCCGCATGTTTCCAAAATTAATGAAACTTTTCCACGCTGAATCTGCCGATGGTAAAATCTTTTGGTGGACCTTATTCGGCAGGGAGGGGTTCAAATTTGAAGTTTTGTTTTGCGATTTTATACAAAAGTTTTGAATGGATTGGCATCATTTAGGCATCATCGGAAAGGTGTTTTAATGTCTTTTCAAAGAGTAATATATCCCCATTCATTAACCCATTACGAGTCAGTTCAACATTTGGTATTTTTTTTTTATTTTTTTTCCTGTTTTATTGGAAATTTTATAGTTGACCTCTCTTGGCTTACACTCAAAAAAAAGTTTGTAAAGTCAGCAAAAAATTTTGCTGACGCAGCAAAATTTTAGTCAGGAGGGTGCTTGCAAAAAAATTGTTAATGTCAGCAAAATCTTTTGCTAAAAATCAGCTCGCAAAATTAGTAGATTCAGCAAAAGTTTTGCTAACACTTAGTAGTAGATTAGAAATAAAAATGCCTTGCTAAAAATTAGTAAATTTTTTGCTGAATTTTAGTTGACTGAAAAAAACGCAAAAAATTTGTAGAAAAATTGTAATTTAGTTAATTTATTTGCTGAAAATCATAAATCATATTTTTGTGATTCTTTTAAAAATAATTTACAATAATTACGAAATATAAAAATTTTCATTTTCCCACATTGACGACATGAATTAATTTAATATCTAAAAATATATAGAAATATATATATATAACATAAAAATTTTCTTTCAACTACTTACATCAATGGTTGTCTAAATGATGCTTTCTTTTAAAGGACGCAACTGCCGAAGATAATTATAGAAACGAAACGAAAAAATAAACAAAAACAAACGAAACGAAAAAACAACCCTTTTTTTGCAATAAGAAAAAGGAACCATAAAAATCTACCTAAGATGTGTGTCTGTCTTTCGCTTTATTCTGTCAACATGTCTGTATAAGTTTGCAATTTGACCACACTAGGTTATTAATCTATAAACGTTTTGTTTAGAAATACATATTAAATTTAAATATTTTATTTTGTCTTTAAATTAATTAATAGACAATTATTTTCACAAGCCGGTGACAACGCAAAATTTAAGTTGTTTTAATCCACAATTTTGTTTTATGTATGAAAAACAGATACAAAAGTCTTCCATGGTTGATTTTTTTATATGTCTTATTAGAGTTGTACTTTTTTTTATCATTTTCCTCTTCTCTACTACATCTTGACATGCAGAGACATCTGCTTCATTCTGTGTATATCTTTTAATCTGGTTGTCGTCCACACTATTAATGTGCTTATCAGCACAATTTTTTTTAGCAAAATTAATTAGTAAAACATTAGTATGTTAGTAAAGCATTAGTATAAAACAGTTAAGTGCTGAATAAGTATAACAAACATTTTAGCTGAAAACACGATTTTAGCAAAAAAATTTGCTAAAAAATAGTATACCTGATTTACAAGACGTTTTACTAACTTTTCTACTAACTTATTTTTTTGAGTGTACGTTTGATGTAGTTGTTCGGCTTTAGCTCACAATAAATAAAAACTCAAATTGGTTTTTTATTTAAATTTTATTTTAAATTGTCGATATTTCGACTAGAGTCTCTAGTCATTATCAAGAAATCTGGACAGTACAAAAGAATATAAATAAATTTAATTAATTAATATAAAACAACAAAAATATAATAACAACGACGAAATAATTCTTACATTTTAAATAAATTTAAAAACAAAAATCACAAAAAACACTTGTTGTCCTTCTAAACTCTTTCTTTCTACTAAACTATTTTGTTGATCGCCTGTGTTTGTTTACCACTTGTCTGTATATATGAGCGCAATTGTCTGTGCCTCTTTTATAGTTCAGTCTTTTCTCTTCTGATACGTCAATTATATGAAGCATTTCCAACGAAGGTCTCCTTGCGTAGTTTTTTTCTTCTTGTATTATTTTTCCATCGTCAAAGTTGGGTTTATGGTTAGTCAAAGTACAGTGGGCCGCAAGTGCTGTTTTTTGTTCTATAGGTTTGTCAATACATTTTTTGTCAGACTTATGTGAAGCTAATCTTGTCTTTAATTTTGTCTTTGTAGTACCAACATATACTTTATTGCATACGTTGGACCCGTCCCCATTACATCTTATTTTTCTTCCTTTTGCAACTTCGACTTGGTGTTGCTAAATAGCTTGTTCACGGTGTTGGTGGTTTTGAACGAAAGATTGAATCTCTCGCCGTTATAAATGTCAGAATGTGTTATTCTCTCAGATAGTCTAGGAATGTACGTCATACTTTTGTATATCTTCGGGGCCTTTTCATTTTGATTATTATCCTTTGTCGATGTTGGTTTCAGCAGATTCTGTATTGTTTTCTTTGAGGATTTTTTTCTTGGTAACGTTATTTTTGTTATTCAGGTAATGTTAATGCACACCGATATGTTTAGCCCCATTATGTCCGAGTTTTAATGACTGGCTAGTTTATGATCATACTTTGGGAAAATATATTTGGGGAACTATACTTCAGTTATTCCGGTAACGGGCTTTTAGGGAAAAAGATTTTTCAATTATTTTGGTAACAGCATTTTAAGGGTAACGTTATTTTCGTTATTCAGGTAATGTTATTGCACACCGATATTTTTAGCCCCATTATGCCCGAGTTTTAATGACTGGCTAGTTTATGATCATACTTTGGGAAAATATATTTAGGGAACTATACTTCAGTTATTCCGGTAACGGGCTTTTAGCGTTAACGGTATTTTATTTATTTCGCTAACGGTATTTTAGCGGTAACGATATTTTAGATATTTCGGTAACGTTATTTTAGATATTTCGGTAACGTTATTTTAGGGAAAAAGATTTTTCAATTATTTTGGTAACGGCATTTTAAGGGTAACGTTACTTTCGTTATTCAGGTAATGTTATTGCACACCGATATTTTTAGCTCCATTATGCCCGAGTTTTAATGACTGCCTAGTTTATGATTATACTTTGGGAAAATATATATATTTAAAGAAGTTTTTTTTTTAGATGTTGTTAGATTTTTTCGGTAACGGCATTTTAAGGTATTAATATTTTAATTATATCGGTAACGGTATTTTACGGATAACGCTATTTCAATTATATCGGTAACGGTATTTTAGGGATAACGATAGTCAGTTGAAAGGTGTTAGAATCGGGAACGGTATTTTAGCGATATTGACAGCCATCCCTGATTGCGTATATTCTTGTGTATAAGCATTGAATGTACGTATGTATGTATGTATGTATGTATGTATGTATGATGAAATAAATAGAATAATTTAAAATTTGCTTCAAAATTTTTAGAGGTCTTCCCACATTTTCACTCATAACTTTTGAACGCGTTAACCGATTTTGATCATTTTCACTAGAAAACTGCTCATGATATTAACAAACAATTTGGCTGAAAATTAGCAACACCTCTTCTGTATTGGCGGAGTATTTTGTGTTTCCACAGACAGACGGATGGACAGACGGACATGGCTATATCGACTTCTCTATTCATGCTGATCAAGAATATATATAGTTTATGGGGTCCCAGAATTTTTTTAAAAGAATTGCAAACATTTGACAAAGTGAATATACCCTCCGCACTATGGGATGGAGGGTATAATTATGAGACAAGGTGAGAGCGCGGTAAAAAAAAGATTTATGTTTTGTGAATTTTAAGAATCGTATCCGGAAAATTTTTCAAGAAATACAAGTCTTTAAAAAATGCATCTAAGCTAGTAAGTTACTATTTACAACGGAAAAATATTAATTCGACCAATATATGTATAGCATGTAAGTAAAACAACACGATTACACAAGCTAAAATATATCGTCAGACATTTTTTTGAAAAGGATGAAAATTCTGCATTGTCGCCTGCAAAAAATTACGTTATTAAGAAATTTGGGAAATGCTTTAGAAAGGGATTTTTGCAGGATACTTTGTCTAATCTTCATCAAAAATTTCAAAAAGAAACAAGATCAAAAATTTATCGTTCAACATTTTTTAAATACAAACCTTTTTGGATATTTAAAAATAAAATGTCTGGCGTAATACGTGCCTTTGCAAGTTACATACAAATTGCGAATTAATTTTAAACAAATTGTATCATGTTAATGAATTGCGTTCACCCAGCACTCTAAAATTTACTTCTCTGGTAACATGTAATCCACACAGTGTTGCCAGGTATGTTGAGCATAAAATCGTCAAATTTTCCAAAAAAAATCGTCAAAATCGTCATTATATTTTCAAAGATCGTCAAAAAAATCGCCAAAACAAAAAATATTTGTTACAAGTGGGATAAAGTTTTAATAAAAAAAAAGAATAATAATGTAATTCACATTTCAAGTGCTCATGTACTATCGGTGGAATATAATACGATTTCTTACAGTTTTCTGCAATTTAAACTTCGAAAATCATGATATTTCATAACGATAGCACTTTACCACTTTAACTGTTATTTCCTTCTACATTATTCTGTAAACACCACTTCAGTAGCACAATTTTTAAATCTTAAATTCTTTTACATAGTTTAGAAATTCTTTAACAATGTTATTTTCTTTAATTATTAAATTTGGACTTGCATTACATGAGATTTTGAAATTTTTGATTATTTCATATTTTTAATTTTGGGTTTTTTTTTTTAATATTGCTAAAAATTATTTATTATTTTATTTATTATTTAAATTATTATTTATTTTTATTTATTTTTATTTAAATATTATTTATTACTGCATGTTTTTCCATTTTCAAATATAAATTGTGAATATATTAAGTTTCACTTTGGAACACTTTATTTATATTATTATTAGGCCTCTTTTTTAAGCACCGGATTTATTTTTGGATTTATAAATGAGAATATTCGATGTATTTTTAATTTAAAAAAATATTTTATTTTTATCTCAATCTTACACTAATTAAACTTTATAAAAATATAGATATTAAAAAAAGCAGGGTTGGCATTCAATAACTTTTCATAATAACGATAGGCTGTCACAGAAATTTAAAAAAAGCGATTCTATTAAAGACTATGTTTCTTATGTAAACGGTTTTAGTTTTCTATTTAACATGTTTGATTTTGAAATATCTTGAACTAGTTAAAGTCAAAATAACGCTAAAATACCGAAACGACGATTTATAACGTTATTTTGTTGATGTAACAAAATTTAATGGGTAGAATTTTGAAATAAACCCTGCAAAGACACATGCCACTATTGGAATCGTAGCTTTAAAGTTCATAACGGCATTGGTGTGGACGTGGCAGGAAACTGCCTTTGTAATGAAAAGGTAGTGTTTGCCACCCATGAAAAAAGTAAGCATATACTCAGGGAACTTATGCTGTAAATATTTGTCGTTGTTTCAGTTGTAATACAGTGTCTTTATTTTTAAGTGAAAGTAGAAGAAATTCATTTTTAATTACAATTGTAGTTCATTTAAAAAAACAAACCACATTAAATTACAGTATTATGATTTTACATTCATTTTATACAGTATTTTTTTTTATTTAAAAAAATAAAACAAATTAATGTTTGTTTATATTTTACTGCACTGACTGAACCACTCATTAATTATACAATTGTAGTTAATTTTTTGAACAGTAAAAAACAAATGACTATGTTAGTTGAATATACTAAAATGTAAGTCGTTGCTTTTTCAAGTGAAATTTCATTTGCTTTTAGATACATTTGCAGTGGTCTTTGCCGTTATTAAGTGCAGAAAATAAATTAAAATAAACCTAACATGAATCCATAAAATAACTTTTTTGCTAAACTTTCAATAAAAAATAGTTTTTGATTTTAACGAAATAATAAAAATCCAAAAATAGATCCAGTGATTTTTTAATAATAGCAAAACAACATGTTTTGCTGACATATTAAACGTTTGTCAAAAAATCGTCATTTTGGAAGCAAAAATCGTCAAATCGTCATTTAGTAATTTAGGTACTAAAAATCGTCAAAATGACGATGAATCGTCAAACCTGGCAACAGTGAACTCACACTCAAAAAAATGTATATACAGAGAGTGCGAAGGTTGTAAAAATAAACAATTATCACCACAAAGTAACCCTTTACTACAAACGTATTATTATCAATGGTCACAAAAAACTTTAGACCGAAAAGGTTCCAAAAATTTAAATTATCATGTCAAGGTTACTTATAAAGAAGTAATTAAGTGCACTGTAAAGGAGTTAGTTGAATTGTTAAACATACGCACACCTGCGTACCTGAGACACGTTTATGACACTGGTCACCAAATGAAGTTTATGGAACATTTACGAACAAACCTCAAGCCAGATGAAGTCTATATTGTTATAGATTTTTCCGAAAACTATAGTTGTAAATATACAGACGAAATTCAAAGTGTTCATTTTGGAGCTTCAAAGAAACAAGTGTCACTATATACAGGTGCATTTTTTTTTCCCTCGATAACGAGTCTACTAAAACAATAAAATATGTATCTTTTAGCACTGTATCTGACTGCTTGCGACACGATGCTGCAGCAATTTGGGCGCATTTACAACCAATACTTAAACTAATTAAACAACATGTTCCTAATGTAAGCAAAATACATTTCCAAAGTGATGGTCCATCGACCCAGTATAAAAACAAATCTAACTTTTTCCTCTTTTTAAATTACTGTAAATATTTAAAATTAAAAAACGCTACGTGGAATTTCACAACTGCCGGACATTTAAAGAGTTGTGCTGATGGCATTGGTGGCACAGTGAAAGGGCTATGTGACAGAAATGTTTTATTTGGGAAAGATGTAATTGCAGCTCAAGACATTGTAAATTTATTTTCTTTAAATAAATCCATTATCAATATTTTTTTAATAACCGAAGAGGATGTAGGAGTAATCGATCAAATATTAATACCTAATTTACAACCAGCACCACAGTCAATGAAAATCCTTCAAGTTATTTGGAATAATACCGAAAGTGATACATTGTATTTAAATTATTTATCATGTGATCAATGTATCCATGATCCACCGTGTTCGCATTATGGAATGAATAAATATTATCCACTAACTGTTACTAAAAAAAGAAAAACAAAAAAAAATAATATATGTATGAAACATTTTATACGCAACTTTTTGAACATAGTGTAACAATATTTGTAAAAAACATTAGTTTTTATCTGAATTAATAAAAATCTCTACTTTTGATAATAAATAAACTTTTTTTTTAATTTAAGAACTGATCAGAAACAAAAATAATACTTATGCCCCTAAAAAATAAATTATTAGTTCACAAATTTTAAGGACTTGCAGTATGTAAGTGGATGCAAATAGAGACTTTCTGACTACTACGCTATTGTTACCCTAACACTCCTCTTTAATTCATCTTTTGACACACTTACCATATCTCTTAAATATATAATCGCTAAGAACCCATTGACAAGAATACCTAGCGGTGGTCGTTAAAGGGTTAAAGATGTATCAAATAATAGAATAGATATGGCCTAGCATGTTTTAATAACGAATGCAAAAAAAATTAAAAAAACAAAAAAAAAAAAAATTTCAACAATTTTAAGACTTATGCCAACTTTCATTAATGTGCCATCAAAAAAAAATATTTTTTTTTACATAAAAATTTAACTCTTAGCCGGAACTCCTCATATATATATTGCTTATTCAATAAGATCTAATTTTATATAATTATATATAATTATGTGTAATTATATCCTGCAATTTCGGTATATATATACAATATGATATGGCTTATATAAATGTTTTCAATCGGAAAATATTTAACTTTGAATAATGGACGATAATCGCCAATCGTCTTGTAGAATGTCTAGCCAGCCAGCAATAGCCACTAAAATAAACAGTATGAATGTAAAGCAAAAATTACCCATTGTGGTAATTTTTAGTCAAATATATTTTAATCATATTTGATTATACCATCGCTTTAAATACCACATTTGGCGTATTTAAAGCGATACACTGATCGTCATAACTGGTACAAGCAATTATAATCTAAACTTTACAAAATATTCGTTAAAATAAGCGCTTATAATTAAATATGCATAAATATGTATGGCATTTATTGCAAAAAGTACAAAAGTATGTATGCATTAACAAATCGATTTGATTTGGTTGCAAATTTGTTGATTCGTAAAGATACGCGGTTAATATTGTTCTCCAGCTAACGACAAAAACATGTTTTACATAAACTTCTTTGTCACTCTTTTTAGATTTTGTCATTCTGTGCTGTTTTGCAATATTTACTATGCAATTTTTTTCAAATAGTTATTAAAAATTTAATAAAAATACATAACTATACCTAATTATAAAGGTCATATATAATTATATATTGTACCTATATAATTATATATTTTATCTATACAATTATATATAATGTTATATGATTATATATGTCACCATATATATGGTGCCATATATGACCATATGTAGTTGTATATAGCTATATAATTTAATATAAACTTTTTTACTCGAGTAATGCTAATAACATAGTCTGCAAATTTGAGCTGGTAACAGCATAAACATTTATTAATAAATGCGACAATAAAGCAACGTTTTCACTCAAACATTTTGAAAACTTCAATTTGCTTGCGCTAGATGGATAATTTTTTTTATCGGGTTTAAATTAACATTTTAAAATAAAAAAAGTGAATTAATTTATTTTCTAATTTTTTGTTTATGTAGGCTGAAACACTGCGTGCATTACCCGCAACAGGTGCTGCTGGACCAGTACCATCTGCTTGGGGTCATTCAACTGTTGGAGGTGCTCGGGGATCAAGTAGAGGAAGTTCAATAATGGGTGCACCTCAGCCTACAGCAACACCACAACAGCGACCACCAGCACCGGCTGCGTTAGGTCGAGCTACGTTTCATCGTGATGTTCCTGTTGCTGAATCCCAAGGAGGTACGTTATTAATGTATTTTAGTAAATTTAGTTGGTGCTTTATATAATCATATGTAATTTAATATTAGATTAAATTACATCCGAATAATGTCGCGATACAATTTAATCAATTTTTATATAACAGTATAAAATAGTATAACATTGTACAAAATAGTACAAAATAGTATAAAATAGTATAAAATAGTACAAAATAGTATAAAATAGTATAAAACAGTATAACATCTAAAATTATATCTGAACTGATATAAACATATACAAAATCAGTTATAGTTGAATACGAAATATGTGCAGAAATAATTACCAGCAAATACAGCGTTTGCTTTAACGTTATTAACATGGAAGAGAGAAGAAGCGAAAGTGAGCGGACGTTAATAAAAAAAGCTATATACAAAATTTGGATATGTACATTAACACTAAAAGTGTCATTAAAAAAATGTTGTATTTTGTAGTTTACTACACTCAAAAAAAAAATTTGTAAAATCAGCAAAAAATTTTGCTGAGTCAGCAAAATTTTAGTCAGGAGGGTGCTTGCAAGAAAAGTGATAATGTCAGCAAAATCTTTTGCTGAAAATCAGCGAGCTGATTTTTAGCAACAAAATTATTAGATTCAGCAAAAGTTTTGCTAACACTTAGTGGATTAGGAATAACAAAGCCTTGCTAAAAATTAATAAATTTTTTGCTAAATTTTAGTAGACTGAAAAAAACGCAAAAAATTGTAGAAAAATTGTAATTTAGTTAATTTATTTGCGGAAAATCATAAAACATATTTTTGTGATTCTTTTAAAAATAATTCATAATAATTACGAAACATAAAAATTTTCATTTTCCCACATTGACGACATGAATTAATTCAATATCTGAAAATATATAGAAATAAATATATGTATATAACATAACAAAAATTTTCTTTCAACTACTTGCATCAATGGTTGTCTAAATGATGGTATCTTTTAAAGGACGCAACTGCCGAAGATAATTATAGAAACGAAACGAAAAAATAAACAAAAACAAACGAAAAAACTACCTAAGATGTGTGTCTTGTCTTTCGCTTTACTCTGTCTACATGTCTGGATATGTTTGTTTGCAATTTGACCACACTAGATTATTAATCTATAAACATTTAGTTTAGAAATACATATTAAATTTAAATATTTTCACAAGCCGGTGACAACGCAAAATTTAAGTTGCTTTAATCCTCAATTTTGTTTTATGTATGAAAAACAGATACAAAAATCTTTCATGGTTGATTTTTTATGTCTTATTAGAATTGTACTTTTTAGTATCATTTTCCTCTTCTCTACTACATCTTGACATACCGCGACATCTGCTTCATTCTGCGCATATCTTTCAATCTGGTTGTCGTCCACACTATTAATGTGCTTATCAGCACAGTTTTTTTAAACAAAATTAAATTAGTAAAACATTAGTATAATATTAATAAAACATTAGTTAAAAACAGTTATGTGCTGAATAAGTATAACAAAAATTTTAGCTTAAAACAGAATTTTAGCAAAAAATTTGCTAACAAATAGTAAACCTGATTTACAAGACGTTTTACTAACTTTTCTACTAACGTATTTTGTTGAGTGTACAACACAATACATTTATTTAAAAATATATATCGCACACCTAGTTCAAAGTGACTCAAAATTCGGAAATCGGGAAAAATATTTGCAACTTTATACCAATTGAAGCATAATGAAAGACATAACTCTTTTTTTTTAGTAACAGTTAACTACAACAAAATACACTGATATTTTTTTTTATAGATAAACAAGTGTATGGTTTAAAAATATAAACCCGAAAAATTAAAATTTTGAGCTGAGTCACTTGAACTAGGTGTGCGATATAACAAATTTAATTAAATTCTTCTTAAATCTATATTATAAATTATTATTAAGATTATAAAATATTATTTATAGTTTGCACTCTGTGCATCTCTGTACAAAAAAAAAATTGTCAGAAATCTTCTAACTTTCTCCAATCACTACTCCTTTTAACTCTTTTATTATTGAAGCAGACATACTATATGTATTTAATTTTTTTTTTTAAGAGAAGCAACACAGGAAATTCTTCCTATTAATTAATGTGTTGCTTTCTTTGGAAAGGGGATAGGGTTAGGTTAGGTCGAAAAGAGGATTCGAAGAACACCTTGTCACTAACTCCAGGAAAGATCCTTCCCTAGCCAAATCATTAGCCACTTCGTTTCCCGCTATACCACAGTGTCCCGGCACCCATATAATCTCAATGCGTCCCCGTGCAGAGAAATCGTTAATTTCCCCTTTACACCTGAGTATCGTCATTGATCCCACAGAGTCTGTAGATAAAGCCCGAAAAGCCGCTTGGCTATCCGTGAAAATCACAATATCACCGGTCAAGCCCATGATATTCACCTGCTTAATGCACTCCGTAATCGCGGTGACCTCCGCCTGTAGTACGGTATTATGGTCAGGAAGACGGAAGCATTTGCGTACATTGAAGTCAGCGTAACAGAAGCCCAGACCCGTTTTCCCATCCAGTTTCGATCCATCCGTGTAAAAGTGGATCCCCGGGTGGTTCCCCAAGAAGGTCCCATTTAACCATGGTTGCCTGTCGGGGATTAACGTGTCACAGAGCGTCGTGACCGACCTCCCTGTCGCAGTCCCATTCTGGGACGCAATACCCTGGCAACTGGTCCAAAATAGTACGGTGCCCGGTAATATGGCCATTATTGTCCCATTCCCCGGTAGCCCCCAGCCGCATCATAGTCAATGCAGCCTCGTACTTCACCTGTACCCCAATTGGGAGAATTGCTAGAATAAGTCTCGACAGCCCTATTAGATGCGGTTCTCATTGCGCCACTAATGCCCAAACAGCATATTCGCTGTACCTTCTGCAATAGTCCCACATACGAGCCAAATCTCATCGATGTCCACCATACTGCAGATGTGTACGTCAGCACAGGTTTCACGACGCTAATGTACAGCCAGTGTGTCATCCTGGGATTCAGACCCCATTTAGATCCTATTGCCCTTCTACAGACGGCCCACGATATGTGGGCCCTCTTCACCCTTTCCTCAATATGGTCCCTCCAGGATAGTTTCCTATCAAGAACAACTCCCAGATACTTCACCCTATCGGAGATGTGAACCGTTTTTCCCAGGAAGATAGGTTCATCAAAGTCAATGATCTTTCTCTTCCTAGTAAAAAGGCATATTTCAGTTTTGTCCGGATTGACATTTAGGCCCCTGGGCCAAGCGCAGTTGTACGCCAGTTCGAATGCATAAGATGCCCTTCTTCATAGATATACAGGATTCTCCCCCCTTAAAAGTATCGCCACATCGTCTGCGTAGCAGACAGATTTTAAACCTTCACTGGATAGAATCCTCAAGAGACTATTAATCGTGGTCATAGAAGTGGAGATAGAACAGGATTATCGGACGATAAGCACGCAGTGAAAATGTTTACCAGACTTCCGTCGATCCAATCCATGCTCTGCTGTAGTAGAGCTGGAAAGATATCGTCCGGTCCCGCTGCCTTGTAAGGGGCGAAACTGTTAACCGCCCTTCTCACCATATCACTGGTTATTACCATACTATGGCCCGATATACTTCCCGCTCGTGGTCGGTACCCAAAAGGTTCAACTGTTTGCTCCAAGGTTGTTGCAAGTTGTTGGTCCTCTGAAGGCAAAACGTATGCCGCCCTTGGTTCAAGTTGGTCCCCGTTGGTTCCCGCCCTATCCACAAGAAAGTGTGTTTCCATAAGTATTCTTAACGACTGTTCAATAGTGTCCGCCCTCCTCCCGCTTGCGTCTACAAGGGTCTCGGCTACGTATGGGTTTTCGATAAGAATTTCTTTATAATTGATACCTCGCTCACGCTGTCCACTTGTTCACAGAACAGTTTCCAAGAGTTGCGTATCCTTTTATTATACTCCCTGAGTCTACTGTGATAGTCATCCCAGTACACCGATCGTTTCTTTCGGCGGGCCCTATTAAAAAGTCTGCGGACATATCTCCCGATATTGATCAAATCTCCCGTCAGCCAGGATTTTTCCCTAGGAGATCTTCGCGATCGGAGTGGGGAACACTCCTTAAACGTTTCAATAAGGCCGCCCGTTATCCTAACCACTTCCCTGTCTATGTCCACCCCACTCTCAAGGTGTTCGTGGGGCGTGCCAAAACGGGCCTGCAGTTTATCCCTAAATTGGGTCCAGTTCGTTTTAGCCTTGTTCCGGTACGTTATCGGTTCCGGTGGAGGCTGTGTTAGCCTAAAAAGAATGTACCGATGATCTGAAAAGCAATGTTCGTTCGAGACGTGCCATTCCTGAATATCATCCACTAAATTTTCGGTGCATACCGTTATATCCAATACCTCTTCCCTTAATCTGTTAACAAACGTTGCTACCAATATTCAGGGTAAAGAGGTTTAGAAATTCGAGTAATGCGTCCCCTCGCTTGTTGCAGTTTGTGCTACCCCAAGCTATGTGGTGAGAGTTCGCATCACAACCTATTAGAATTTCCTTACCTGTTTGCCTTGCATCCGCTACAATTCCCTGAAGTTCTGGCGTTGGTGGTGGAGTCGCCGTATCAGATGGTAGATATAGCGTGACCAGGAACATCTTCTAGCTCTATTGCGTGAGGACGGTCGCATCTACCGTGGCTAACTCTTGGGAGAAAAGAAAGTTTAGATTTTTGTGACACATAATACAGGTTCTCGGACGAGAGCCTGCGAGTACATAAAATATTTGGAAATTCGGATCGTTCAATCCAGCAACCTTGTCCTTAGTGGTCCAAGGTTCCTGTATTAATACAATATGAATCTTACCTCTGCGTAATTTTTCCATCAGAGCGGGAGTAGCCGTTTTACTCCGATGGAGGTTAACCTGCAGGATCTGGGTCATGGGTCGGCTAGCAGTTTTTCTTCTTGGGAGTTAGTAATCACTGACTCCCTCTTCATTTGTGGCATCTTTTACGCCACGTAGCTCCTTGTTAGCGGTCGCTTTATCACTACAGTCTGCATGCTTAGCGTCCGACTTATCTCAGCCATATTCTTGCCTACTTTAAAGTAGACGGCTGTGGTTACGAAAAACGCTTTGCCCTTCGACTTCTTTAGATGAGCCATGGAGTCCTGGTCGATTCCCACAACTATTAGAGTACCCGTTGGGGTTTCCTCCCTGTGAAAAATCTCCCATTTTTTTTTGTCTGCCGAGGGCCCTTAGGATCTGCTTCGTAGAATATTTAATACCCCAACCTTTTATAAAAACCGATGTCTTGGTCAGGGATGGAATTTCCGCCTTATTTACGAGGGCCAGCTTAGCGCCTTCCCAAGGGGCAGGAATGTCTTCCACCAACTTTCTCAGGATACCTATGCAAGTTTTCGAGGCCAGCTGCAGCATAAGGACATCCATCGAAAAGTTGTAGCTATTAATTTGGATTGCAGCTGCGTCGTCGTCCGCCTCTAAGACATACTGCATAATCCTTGTATTAATAGCCTCTTCGAGACATTGTCTCTGGTCTATGGGGATTTTACCCGAAGGGTTATTTTGGTCAATCACAGCGTAGCTTAGCTCGTCCATGACTGACCTCTTAGCTATCTTCGCATAAGAGGGATGTTCCTTACCCGATTTCGCTTCTGACTTTCTCTTCATTGAAGACTGGCTGGGAACTCTTGTAATTGGAAAACGTTGACGAAATTATTTAAAGAAAAATAGATTTTATTTAAAAAGAAAAATATTGATGTTTAAAACAAAACAGTTTACAAAGGAATAAAAATATTTTCAAATATTTTTATAAACTTGAAATACAAACAAACCAAAGTTTCTATGATTGAAAAACTTATTTCAATACCCGGCTTGAAATTTTTGTGTCTTCTAACAATAACCGCTGCTTTACGACGTCATAGCCTAATTGACCTTCCAGATTTTGAAGAGCTGTCACTAGGGGATCAAATTTTTAAGGAAGTGACATAAAAAGCTGAGTAAGAATGTCACTTTCTTCTAAAACAGCACCAGCTGTCTTTAAACTTCTTACCAAACTTTCAAATTTGATTAAATGTTCAGCCATAGAATCTCCATCATTCAATTTTATTTGAATCAATTGTTTTCTTACCAATATTTGATTGACAATTGATTTCCTTGCAAATATTTCTTTCAGGCTGTCCCACATCTCTTTTGCTGTTGTTTTCTCGCGAATGTAGCCCAAACAATTGTTTCCAACAAATGCTACTAAACGCTCCTTTGCCTTGCTATCCTTCTTGAAAAATTCTTCTTCTTCGCTGCATCCGCTGGAGGTAAGCCCGTTAAAACATCCCCCAAATTCAAACTTTCCAGATGAATTTTCACACGGAATTGCCATTCGTCATAAACACAACCGTTAAATTGTAGAATTCCATTAACTTCTTTATCGCCCATAACCTCTTGTAATTGGAAAACGTTGACGAAATTATTTAAAGAAAAATAGATATTATTTAAAAAGAAAAATATTGATGTTTAAAACAAAACAGTTTACAAAGGAATAAAAATATTTTCAAATATTTTTATAAACTTGAAATACAAACAAACCAAAGTTTCTATGATTGAAAAACTTATTTCAATAGGAACCCTGTCGTTCAGTGAAGAGATCGTCTTCAGCGCCGTCGGTTCAGTAGCCGCCTCCGGTTTGTTCATTCCGGTCATTTGAGTATCCGTTATGGAACCTCTTTGCCCAGGGAGCACTTCTTGTTTTTAACGTTAACAATATTCTGTTCCTCGGGGGATCGAATTCTCTTGTCCACATCCGAGGATGTGGGTGTAGATTGTTCATTCTCCAAAGTTCCATTTTATTTAGCTTTTGTGTCGTTGCCAGCAATCGGAGGTTTCTTCATCCGGTTTAATTTGGCGAGTTTACTCCGTTGAGCCCCGGATAGTCACACATTCCTTGTGCTGAGTTTGGCTATACCAGCTCTTACTTCCTCTACCATCTTGCTAACTTCGTCTGTCTCATTTGAGGAGTTCGATTCATCTGAACCGGCGTCCTTATAGTCTTTGCATATAGCATTTTCAGTGTCGCTTGTCACATTATAGTCTATGGATGCCAAGCTACCCACCTCCACAGGGGTCTTGCAGTCTTTAGCCTATTTTCGGGAGCGACCCCTATCCAGTTTTTGGTCCGCGGGTGGTATTTAAACCCCCTAGGGCCCAATTTATTATACCAAGTCAGTTTTATCCGTTTTACGACAAACAAAAATGAAGCTCGCTACCCAAAACTCATTATTTTACTTCGGTGGGATTAAGTGCTATGGTAACACTGAAGGTTGGCGCAGCGATACATATAAGTGATAGAAAACTCATACATATTATTTTTCTAAATTGATGTTGCCGTTACCGGGAATCGAACCCGTGACCATCAGCGTAACAGTCCAACGCGCTAACCATTATTACACCACAACGCCCACAATTACTATTAAGCGCATAATATTAAAAATTTTATGTTATATTAAGGCCGAGTTTTTGATATGTAGATTATATTTAAACTTAGAATAACGAAGTTTGTAAATGGAATATTGCTTCTGAAATGTGGTTTATTTTATTGTGTTGTAATAAAGGCCATATGTTTAAACAAAGTAAAGTGGTTCCGACAATTTTTTGTTAATAATTTTTTAAAATGGAAAACAAAGATCGTTGCCGGTATAACTAAACCGAGTTTAACTGACATCCCAAAAAACTCGGCCTAAGTCAAATATGCTATAGGATGTTAACTCTCTTTAGATTTTTTTTATTTTATGATTTTTTGTATTTCACATTTCTACAGTTTGAACTTTTTTCTTTACACTATGAACATTTTGGCCAAAAATTCGCAGAAATGAAAAAGTTACAGCTTGTTAAACAAACTCCTTGCCATATATTTTAAAAACGGGTCAGTAGTTTTTTTTGTTTTTATTTTGTAGAGTACTAAAATACCGTTATCGATCCAAAACCCTTGCAACAACTGGCTATCGTTATCCCTAAAATACCGTTACCGAAATAATTGAAATACCATTATCCGAAAATAAACTTCATCGATATAACTAAAATATCAATATCCTTCAAATGTTGTTACCAAAATACCTAAAATACCGTTATCGCTAAAATACTAGTGTTTGACCAAACTCACTTTTTTGCCAAAATTTCGACAACGAAATTTGTTTAAAATAAAACGAAAAATATTTCAACATACTAAGTAAATCTCAAAAAAAGATGATTTAGAAATTTTTTTTCAAAAAAAATTGAATAAGTTCAATTATTTTAATGGCGCCTTTAAAAAAAAAAATAGGAATGCTCCAACTTTTTTTATTTTTACTAATACATATATATAACTTATTTAATACAAATTCTTATATTTGTACTCAAAATTAAAGAACATTATTAAATATTATTCCAAAAATTATATTTTAAAATTCGGACTATCACGACTACCCTGGTGGCCATTTCTTAATATTAACCTTTTATTTTTTATGGCGAAATCGGTTGCCACCATGGAGCCAATAGTAGTTATCTTATTTTTAGTTTTTCACATTAATAAATCCTCTTTTTAATTTTTGATTTGCATTTGAATGGTAAGAGGGTAAACTCGAAATAAACGCAAAAAATCACTTTTTTAATTTAAAAAAAAAACTAGGCAAACATTTAAAAATTCCCTACGTTATAAACTTGATAACCGATTCGATTCTTTTATTTTGGTAACGGTATTTTAGGTGTAACGAAATTTCAGTTATTTCGGTAACAGTTTTTTTATCGTTAACGGTATTTTACTTATTTCGGTAACGGTAACATTATTTTAGTTATTTTGGTAACGTTATTTTAGAGATAACGGTTTTTTAGTTATTTCGGTAACGGTAACATTATTTTAGTTATTTTGGTAACGTTATTTTAGAGATAACGGTTTTTTAGTTATTTCGGTAACGGTATTTCATTTTATTTTAGTTATTCAGGTGATGTAAATACACACCGACCTCCGTTATAATGAAAAGGTAGTGTTTGCTAACCATGATTTAAGCCAACGAACATATATACTAAGAAGAACCAAGGTACTCAACATCTGTTAAATTTTATATGCTAACTGGTGATAAGAGAAGCAGTTTTTTTACAGGTTTTTTCATAGAATTAAATCTCATAGTTTGATCCGAAAAATGGGTCTATCAACTATAATCAAATTCTATATAATTTGATACAACTTTATCTAATAAGTTTTAGAAATTAAAAAAATTTTAATGTTTTAGAGATCAGTACTTTTTATTTTAATCCAATTAAGTACTACTTGTAATTCACTTATAAAACATATAAATACTAATTTTAGAAAATAATGTTAACCTGAAAAAAAAACAACAACATTTACCGAGGAAGAAAATCAATTTTTTTTGCAAAATTTTCTTGTAAAGGACTTACAGATTTTTTTACGTTCAGAAATAAACAGAAAACTCTACACGTCCTTGTTATACAAAATAATTAAAAATAATAACTACGGTCGGTATTATGGATCAATACGATATTTTGTGAAGGATAAATTTCCCTATTTAGTACTTCAGAAATTTTAGTTTGTTCAAAACAACTATTTTCGTAACAACAAAACAGGATCAGTGATAGAAAGTATATTGCCTATGGTGTAAATTTAGAATCCATTGCACATGTTGTAAGGGTAGGATGTTTCATTTGTTTAAACAATATATTTTCAGCGCTCTTTTCTAAAAATCTGAACTGGTTTTAAGAGCGTTTCGAAAAAAATCTGTTAACGTGGTACTTTTAAATAATTAGTTTTCATGCTTTTAAGCAATTTTAATTAAATTTTAAAGTTAATTTGTATTGTTTAATGTGTTCTCTGCATACGTTTTTTTATAATTAACACAACATTTTGTTTGTATATACTAAAAAATAAGCATTAAAAAACTTCTAAAAAAATGTTTCTCTTAAAACCAGTTGGAATATTAAATTTAACATAAGTTGAGTACCTTGGTTCTTCTTTAGTCCATATGTTCGTTGGCTTAAAACCTAATAATTATAACGTAATTTTAGTACTTTAATAAAAAATATTAATAACTTACCTCGACAAACAAACTTCCTTGGTTTAAATGCCGATATGTGAATTACATATTCTGCCCTGATTCCAAATATGGCATTAAAATTTTTCCATTACATCGCAATTTTGAGAAAACCGCGGTTAAAGTTGCCAAAAATTTCCATTTTGCGTCTTTTTTTTTAATTCCTTTCATGACACGATTGACACTTTCTAAAGATTCAGACTAAAGATAAGTAGTAAGTAGAATACACGTATCTCATGAAGATACCGCGGGTTTCTCAAAATTGTGACATGATGGAAAAAGATTTGGAATCAGCGAGACAAAATCTGTTAAAAATATATATCGTGATTCAAACCAAATCGACTTTTTCTAATTTGGTGACTGTGTGTAATCAGTACAAAACTAATAACAGTAGTTTTTCATGTTTTTTTTTTTTTTGTAAATTTTGAAACACATTTATATTATAATTATAAACAATGCTAAAAAAATCATATCATATATATTATGATATGTTTTGCCTTATATAATTATTTATAAAAGTGATTTTTTTTTTATAAATTGTACCATATACACTTACATATGATCGTATATGGTAGAATATGTGGTCATATATAGATCTATATATATTTCATATGATCAGATATTTAACATATGCTAATAATGCTTACCGCTTTGTCAAAGCAAATCAATCATTTGGCTCACTAATTAAAGTGTGGAAGTCCAATCGTATAACTCTTCGCACGAAAATAAAACTTTTTAATTCAAATGTAAAATCAGTTTTACTATATGGATGTGAAACATGGAACATAACAAGTGAAGACTTAAATGCACTCCAGGTTTTTGTTAACCGTTGTTTGCGAAGAATTTTACGTGTTTTTTGGCCTACAACAATTTCAAACAATGATCTATGGCGAAAAACCCAACAAAATCAAACCATGTTAGATATCCGCTTGAAAAAGTTTAACTGGCTGGGTCATACCTTTAGAAAAAGCCGTGACGACGTCACAAGAAAAGCTCTTGATTACCATCCTTAGGGCAGCCGACGTAGAGGAAGACCCGCAAATACATGGAGGCGCCAAATAGAAAATGAACTGCTTTCAGCCAGAACTTCATGGAGAGAAGCAAAAAGACTAGCCGAAGATAGAAGTCAATGGAAAGCTTTTGTACTGGCCCTATGTTCCAACTAGGAATCCCAGGAATTTATATATATATATAATATATAACATACGATACAATGATATATGATGTTTTAATACGATGTCACTTATAATTACTTATAATCGACCAATATATAATAGTTTATGACATATACAATTATATATGAATTATCTAATTATGTACGAATACATGTATAATTAGATATAACATAATTCTCAATTATATAAAATAACATCTCTTCATAGTTATATGTTAAGATATATCGCTCCATACCAAAAAAAAAAAAGATTTTATTACATATAAAACTATTAGTGTCCGACCGAACTCATTTTTTCGGTCGAATCCGAACTTTGGCCGAAGCCGAACTTTTTGTTTTAATAAAAAAAAAATCGAAAAGTTATGAATGGTTTTTTAGATCAATAAATTTAAACCAAAAAGTTATTCAACATAAACAAAAATAAAAATTCATGGGTACATATTGTTAAAAAATCATATTTGGAAGATAGTTGTACTATTTAAAGTAAAAGAAAACGATTAAAATATTTGTACTATATTTTATAGTCCAAGAAAAAAAGTTGATCGATTTTTAAGTTTGATATAGTAATGACAGAAATGCAATTTTTCCGCATTCACACCATGTAAATTGCTTCGTCTATCAGAATACAGATGTCCGGCAGCGCTAAAAAGCTGTTCGCTAGCTACACTAGTTGGTGGGGCTGATAAATATTTTATTGCTACAGCTTTTAAAATTGTAAATGGACTTGAATTCCAATACTCAAATATATTTATATTTCTAAAACTTAAAGGCTCCGTAATAAACATTTTAATTTCTTTTTCAATAAAATTTTCATTTGGTTCTGCTACTTCTAAGTCTGGTTGTGCATCATGTCTATCCCAAATTGATGAACATTTTATTCTTTTTTTACGATTACTTACCACTCGTAATTAATTGCAATACATAAAAGTATGCGTTTATTTAAAATATATCGCATTAAATTTGATTATATGCTTATAAGTCTTGTAGGTATATTTCTGGAAATTTTTTTTAAACTCTTTTGGCTTTTTGACATTTTTTCACACACATTGATATTTAAATATCGTTGTTTTTTTTTGGTATTCTATCATATTCAACGTTGTATTTTTTATGTAGTTTTTTGTAAATTCTGAAAAGTAAATATAACCACAGTTGTTATTTATTTGTGGTTTTTATAAATAATCATAAAAGGTTCGGTAGTTCGGCCAAATTCGGCCAAAATTTGGTCGAACACCGAACTTGGCCGAACTTCACTTTTTGGCCGAACACCGAAGCCGAATGCTCGGTCGGACACTAAAATCTATATATTAGCCATATTTAAAGTCTAATTGCTCTATATTAGTCTGTCCCGAATTTAAAAAATTTGAGAATTTCGTCACGTACTTAAACTAATTGAGCTGTTTATGGATAAAAACCAAAACATATTTTTGAGGGTACACACTATAGTTGCTACTCGTGGTCTTCGTAGTGTGCTTTTGAAATTTTTGTACAAAGTAGAGTTTACAAATTTGGCAATACTGAGCTTATCACGGGAAAAACATTATAAAATTTCCATAGTTAAATTTTGGTCCATCACATCATCATTTAATTAAATATAAATATGTAGTGGACCAACATTTTTTAAAATATATTTACATATTTCCAAAAATATACCAGTGTAGAAACGGTAATGACATGTCATTACTTTTCTCACTACCAGTAATGTCACAGGCTTACTCTCTGCATTACTTTCACACAAATAATAAGGTCATACTAATAAGTAGTTAACTTTCCCATTATTTCAATACTAATGCTCTGAAAATTGTGTGAAAATCTATTTTTAGACTCAATATTTTTTCACTTCTAGGAAGTATATATATACAGTATCGGCCAAAACCTAAGCACCCCCCAAGTACATTTTTTTTAAATGATAATTTTTTGAAGAAAACAAAGTTATTAAATTTTTTTTTTTAATTTTTTTATTTATTTATATCTTTGTTATTGAAAAACACAAACTTAAGAATTCAGAATTTAATAAAAAAAAGTTAAAATTCAAAAAACATTTTAAGTCGCAAATATAAGCGGACTAAACTAAAGCACCCCCTAATATTGTGTTTGGAAATTTTACTACGCTACTGCGACATTACTGTATAAGTTAACGGTACACTCCAGCAGCTATTAAGCTACAGTGTTAAGAAGAAGAACTCAAGTGAATTTAAAATTAGAATTCTTAATGATTGAAGAGCCGGCTTATCAAGACATCAATTGAGTGCCAAATATTCGATCAACAGATCAATTATTTCTAGGCTAATTAAAAAGTTTTTGCAGACTGGTCGCACATCTCCTACTCATTCTGGAGGAAGGCCACGTGAAACTTCGCGACATAAAAACTCCTTAATTAAAAGGACAATCCAAAATGATCCTACAGCATCTTCTAGTCACATACGAAACCGCTTAGATTTAAAAATTAGCGAAAGAACGATTCGCAGAATGGCGGTAGAGGCCGGATTATTCAGTCGACGACCAGCAAAAAAAACCTTTTATATCGTCAAAAAATAAAAAAGCCAGACTTGAATTCGCCAAGGCCCACCTCAACTGGAGTCAGTGGCGTACCCAGGGGGGGGCCCTGGGGGCCAAAGCCCCCCCGAAATATTTTCGATTTTTTATTTTATTTTTGTTTTGGTTAGAATGTAATAAATGAATTTATAATATTTTTTTGAGACTATAATTTTTCAAACTAATGATATATTAACTGAAATTGATCTATGGAAACACTACCATAAAGACCATCAAATCCGCTAGATGCTATTCAAGATTGCAACAAGGAACTTTTTCCAAACGTTTACATGTTTTTACATTTACTGATAGTAATTCCTGTTACAACTGCATCCGCGGAGAGAAGTTTTTCCACCCTAAAAAGAGTGAAAACATATTTAAGGAATTCTATGGGTGAAGCTAGACTTGGTGCTCTAGCTCTTGCATCAGTGTATCGAGAAAAGCAGGGACCAAAAATAACAGTTATTTCCAACTTTTTAAAAAAAAAAGCAATTAGAAGTAAATCTCGGAAAACAGTTTCAAGCATACCATTTTGATCCTTATGAACTAGTCTATAATAAAATGCATTGCTTTTTAAAATTTTTATTTTTATTTTTTTTTAGCAAAAATAAGTTTTTTTTGATTTTTATTTTTTGAACAAAAATAAAAAATATTTTTTGATTTTTATTTTTTCGAACAAAAATAAAAGTTATTTTTTGATTTTTATTTTTTCGAGCAAAATAAAAGTTATTTTAGATTTTTATTTTTTCATGCAAAAATAAAATTTATATTTTGATTTTTATTTTTTCGATTTTTGTTTGTTGTTTTTGTTTTTTCTTTGATATTTTAAATTTTGAATCTCGCTCATAGACGAGGACAAGAAATTCTCATTGAGTTTGTGATTTAACATAACAAATATCTCTAGAAATTCTAATAACAAAGTCCCCTGAAGATTTCCTTGGGCAGGAATGAAATCCGGATAGGGACACTCCTACATCAGATTGCTTTTCACAATTTGTTAAATAAGTTTTGGGACTTTAGCACATTTAATTACTATAAATGATAATATGTTTGATTTGCTTTATTTTTGTAAATATACGGAGGTTGAAAGCTCGTTATAAATTGAAAATAACATAAAAATAATCTCGATGTATATAAAAACAAAAAACTAATATAACTGTAAAAAATATTACTTGAGCCAGAGTACACACTAAAAATTTTTTATATAAATAGAACATTTTTGGTCTTCAAAGTTTAGTAACGTCATGATGCTTGTTAGGAAAAGACCTAACCACGTGGTTGATTACTAAGAAGACAAGAATGGAGCAAAATTGATTATTAATAGGTTTTTTGTTAAAGTTCTGCCTATTATATAGGCTCTAGCTTTTCTAAAACTTCGGGTTCTGATGAGATCTTTAGCCAGATCGAAATACTAGTATCAACCTAGCTAATATGTTTGATTTGCTTTATTTTTGTAAATATACGGAGGTTGAAAGCTCGTTATAAATTGAAAATAACATAAAAATAATCTCGATGTATATAAAAACAAAAAACTAATATAACTGTGAAAATAAAAGTAATTTTTTGATTTTTGTTTTTTCGGGCAAAAATAAAAGTTATTTTTTGATTTTTATTTTTTCGAGCAAAAATAAAAGTTATTTTTTGGTTTTTATTTTTTCGGGCAAAATTAAAAGTTATTTTTTGATTTTTATTTTTTCGGGCAAAAGTTATTATTTGATTTTTATGTTTTCGAGCAAAAATAAAAGTTATTTTTGATATTTATTTCAATTTCTTGAGTTGAAATTCCATAAGTTATAAATTTTTATTTTTATAACGAATAAATAACAAATAACGCAGTTATATAATATATATATAATATATAAATATATACATATAATATATAAATTTTATGGTTGCCTTTTGTAATATTTTCGAGTTTTATAATCAGTAAAACTTATTTTTAATATGACGATTTTTTTGAAGAATTCTTGTTTTAAAAATGACGAATTTAATTTCCAAAAATTGGATCCCTGCTCGTACAAATAGAGATGTTTGTCTTGTATGTAGTTAGATACTTAAAAAATGTATAATAATATATATTTATACAGTTATCACAAAAAATAACATTGCAAAATATTTGCTGTATATCTATCATCACTGAAAAATCATAATAACAAAGCTAATAACTTAAAAAAAAAATTAAAACCAAAAAATGACTCTTATACTTGCTCGAAAAAATAAAAATCAAAAAATAACTTTTATTTTTGCTCAAAAAAATAAAAATCAAAAAATAACTTTTATTTTTGGTCGAAAAAATAAAAACCAAAAAATAACTTTTATTTTTGCTCGAAAAAATAAAAATCAAAAAATAACTTTTATTTTTGCTCGAAAAAATAAAAACCAAAAAATAACTTTTATTTTTGCTCAAAAAAATAAAAATCAAAAAATAACTTTTATTTTTGGTCGAAAAAATCAGAAAATAATATTTATTTTTGCTCGAAAAAATAGAAATCAAAAAATAATTTTAACTTTTGCTCGAAAAAATAGAAATCAAAAAATAATTATAACTTTTGCTCGAAAAAATAAAAATCAAAAAATAACTTTTATTTTTGCTCGAAAAAATAAAAATCAAAAAATAACTTTTATCATCTGACTTTTATGAAAAAAGGAATAATTTTTACGGTCCCTGGATAAAAGGTTGAACCTGACATTGACATTGACACTTTAATGAAAAAAAATCGTTGAATTAAATTTTAAGAGCTTTGTTAATAGTATATAAGGATCTTAATTAATATGATAGCTCACTTTAAAAATCAAAATAAAATTATTTAATTGATACATAAATTTGTTAAATATTTCAAAAAAAAAACTTGTTTGTAGATATAAAAAAACTAAAAAAACAAAGACATGTTAAAACATTTTTGCTTCAAAATTGCTATCATAACTGGGTATAACGTCAATGGTAACTTTCACATCCAAAACTTATTTAACAGATACAAAATATTAGTGTCCGACCGAACTCATTTTTTTTGGCCGAAGCCGAACTTCGGCCATAATATCAATGTTCGGCCGAAGCCGAAGCTGAACTTTTTGTTTTAATAAAAAAAATATAAATTGTTTTTTTAGATCAATAAATTTAAACCAAAATTATATGCTTTTCAAACAAAAAAAAATTTAAAAAACAAAAATTGGGCCCCCCCCGAAACAAAATCCTGGGTACGCCGCTGACTGGAGTATCCAAAAATGGAGGACTGTGCTATTTTCTGACGAATCTAAGTTTAATTTAAAGGATTCAGATGGCATAAGGCGTGTACGCAGACGAAATGGACAACGGTTGAATCCTAAATATTGCAAAGGCACTGTAAAGCATGGAGGCGGCAACATAATGGTCTGGGGTTGTTTCTCTGGGCAAGGGATTGGGCCAATTCATAAGATTGATGGAATTATGGATCGTTTCATGTATCGTGACATATTAAAAGACGTGATGTTGCCTTATGCTGAAGAAGAGATGCCACTTAAATGGACATTCCAGCAAGATAACGATCCAAAACCTACGTCAAAAGTGGTTAAGGAGTGGTTCCAGAACAATTTGATAGAAGTTCTCCGTTGGCCTGCCCAATCCCCCGATCTTAACCCAATCGAGAACTTGTGGGAGATCGTTAACTTAAAAATTAATCGAGAAAATTGTAAAACCAAAGAAAATTTATTTGAAGCCGTAAAAATAGCCTGGGAAGCAATATCACCTGATATAATTAATAATATAATATCCTCTATGCCTAAAAGATGTGCGTGTGTCATCCAGAATAAAGGATTCGCAACGAAATATTGATTTCAATAGTTTTTTTTGTACCTTAAATTGGGGGTGCTTTAGTTTAGTCCGCTTATATTTGCGACTTAAAATGTTTTTTGAATTTTAACTTTTTTTTATTAAATTCTGAATTTCTTAAGTTTGTGTTTTTCAATAATAAACATAAATAAATAAAAAAATATAAAAAAAAGTTTAATTACTTTGTTTTCTTAAAAAAATTATCATTTAAAAAAAATGTACTGAGGGGGTGCTTAGGTTTTGGCCGATACTGTAACTACTTAATTTTGATTTTTTGTAAGCTTTAAAGTACTGATATTTTGTGCAAGCAATAATGTTTTTATCTATCTATTTATTTAAATTCTTCCAATTTTGTTTTTTACTTCTCATCGGGCAAATAAAACAATACTGGTAAAGCGTTGATATTTTTCCTTCAAAAATTATAATTTGGGTAAATCTTCTACCTCTTCTACATTGGTCCTCTGAAGATTTTCGGTGACGCGAAATGAAACATGTAAGGACTTGTCAGTAGATAAAGTCTGCATTAAATTAGCAGGTGAAGAATTTTTTTAATTAATAAATACTGTTTAATTTAACAAAAAACAAATGATCTTGAATAAACTTGCCCGCATCATAAAAAATTTTGTTTTATTAAATTTAATTTTTTTTAAATTTATTTTTAGACTCATTATTTTCATACATGCATATTATTTGCATATATGTAACCACATATTTTTCTAATTTTTGTAAGGTGTTTAGTAATGATATCGCACCTGTACCTCCAAAGGGGGTCAACTCAAAATTTACAAATTTTCAGTAGAGCCAAAAAACTGTTTTTGTTTATTATTTACTAAAAAAAAAATAAAAACAATTATGCCATTGTAAAGAAATACGTATAAGGAGTACAGAACGGTAGTTGTTTTTGCGATTTTTTCAGTGATTATCAAAAAATAACAAGTTTTTTGAGTTGTTTCTCTTTATCTGAAACTGACAATTAAAAAAAACTAAACAATTTCATCAATAGAGAAGCAAAACGAAATAAAACAGTACAATAAACTTACCCATAACAGCGAAAGAGGGACAAAACAAAATAGAACATCATTAAAATAATCCGTTATGACATAAACACAGGCAGAACTTCAAATATTTCTCTTTAGTTGAAAAAACACTGATATGAATTGGGTTTACATTTGGAGACAACTCAAAATATGTCTCTTTAGTTGATTTTAAAGAAGCTACTCTTATAACACAAATAGGGATACAACTGAATTTTTTTTTGAGAAAGAGTAGAAAAAAAGGTGTAAGATTTTTACAGTAGGTAGATATGATCACTGTGCATCGTTTTCTTGCAAAAAGTGAAAATTTAAAAATTTTGAGTTGACTCTGTTTAGAGGTACAAGTGCGATATGTCGTTATTTTGAACGACAACCCCATATTAGATTTATAATGACAATTACCAAATATATACTTATATAACCACTAATGTATATGGTAATGCTTTTCTTCACTGGGATGTTCAGCATTACCAAACTTTTGGACCCAATTTTGTACAAAAATTCAAAAAAAAAAAATTATATTCTCGAATTTTTCCCATAATCAACTGGATAATACGCATCGCTTGAGCACAATTACTTAAAAGTGTCCTCTTTCGGGGCCTCCTTATGTGTATTAAAACTTAAAAAAGTTTTATTTGGGAACTTTAGTGAAAAACGCAAAAGAGAAATATGTTTTTTAATATTTTTTTTTATAAACGGATATGATGGGCTAAACATACATTTGTATGAAATTGTGTATATGTATTTTCATACAATCATATACAAATATTTAACATTTAGTGCAATTTGACCAGACTTAAACTCGAATCTAATTATGCTTAAATTTATCATTGTACATTATGGTGTCCCTTAAAAATTGATTTGTTATTACACCACCAGATGTTTATAAATGCAAGAACTATTTTTTTAACCCGTGTCGCAAGACTGCCGAAAAAGGCCCATTTGGGAAAAAATTTGTATTATTATTATTAAAAATTCCCAAAATTTGAAATTTCGAAACAAATTTACTTTTTATTTCAGTTATTCATTTAATATACTCAAAATTATTCATATATGGAATTCGGACTTCATCGGATATCATTAACCTACTTTAACCAGAAATCCAAAATGACACACGAATTTAATGAAAATAAATTTTTAAAATTAATTTTAAAGACTTTATTTTATATGCACAATTTGCAGATGTCGATATTTAGAGTCGCTCCAAATACAAACTCGAATTATCATTGTTCCAATTTCCACACGTTTTTTTTAATCTTCTCTTACAATTATTACCAATTAGTAGTGTCCGACCGAGAACTCGGCTTCGGCTTCAGAGTTCGGCCAAAAAGTGAAGTTCGGTAGTTCGGCCAAAATTTGGCCGAATTAAAAAATTTTATGATTATTTAATGAAATATATATTTACTTTTCGGAATTAACAAAAAAAAAACTACATAAAAAATACAACGTTGAATACGATAGAATAAAAAAAAAAACAACGATATTTAAATATCAATGTATGTGTAAAAAAATTTCAAAAAGCCGAAAGAGTTTAAAAAAGAATTTCCAGAAATATACCTACAAGACTTATAAGTAAATAATCAAATTTAATACGATATAATTTAAACAACCGTTTACTTTTATATTTTGCAATTAATTTCGAGTGGTAAGTAATCGTAAAAAGAGAATAAAAGGTTCATCAATTTGGGACAGACATGAATGAAAATTTTATAGAAAAAGAAATTAAAATGTTTATTACGGAGCCTTTAAGTCCCAGAAATATAAATATATTTGTGTATTGGAATTCAAGTCCATTTACAAATTTAAAAGCTGTAGCAATAAAATATTTATCAGCCCCACCAGCTAGTGTAGCTTGCGAACAGCTTTTTAGCGCTGCCGGACAGCTGTATTCTGATAGACGAAGCAATTCACTTGGTGTGAATGCGGAAAAATCGCTTTTCTGTCATTACAATATCAAACTTTTTAATTTTAAATATTAAATATTAAAGTTATAGTTTTTTTTCTATATCAATTTAAAAATCGATCAACTATTTTTCTTTGACTATAAAATATAGTACACATATTTTATTCTTCTTTTTTATAGTATTATATTTTTATAGTACTATAGAACAACTATGCATTTTTATTTTTGTTTATGTTTAATAACTTTTTGTTTAAATTTATTGATCTAAAAAAACAATTTATATTTTTTTTTTATTAAAACAAAAAGTTCGGCTTCGGCCGAACATTGATATTATAGCCGAAGTTCGGCTTCGGCCGAAAAAAGTGAGTTCGGTCGGACACTACCAATTAGTGTTTTGTATTTGTAATAGTAACATTTTAATTATGATCTCAAACCTGACAATTCAAAATGAAATGCAATTTTTAAAGATAAACAATAAACAATACTTACAAAATTCTCAATAGCTTATTTCGTCAAAAATTGAACAAAATTTGAATGTTTTCATCAAAGTTTGCATTACTTTCGGAAAAATATCAGTTACATTTATTAAGACTATAATTATCTTTCCTTTTATTCAACCCTTAGTGGCCTGGGGACAAAAAGGACCCATGAAACTTATTTTTAATTATGACTACCAGATTGTAAGCTTTTATATTGATGAAAAAAAAAATCTTGATAAAAATAAGTATTTTATGTAACTTGATCCATATAGGGTTAATTTTTAACCTTTTGGCCACTCATAATTTTCGGAAAAATATCATTATAATTATATTTTCTTTTATTCAAAAAGTCTGTAACCCTTAGCGGCCGGGAGAAAAAAATAAAAAGTAGAAGTAAAAAAAAAAAAAAAAAATTAAATTAAAAGTAAATTTTTTTCGAAATATCGAATTTTGGGAATTTTAATTATACACTTTTTTCCAAAATGATTGCAATAAAACTGGGGGATGTAATAAACGAAAATCGACAAATCGTTATTCCAAAGGACATCCTAGTGTACATACAATAATATAAAATTATATAAGGTCAAAATCTGGATACAAACATATCTGGTTTTTATATAATTACATCTATACACTTCGACATAAAACTGATACAATCCAATACAATTCTATCGGACCATAATTAGGATACACTTGTACTGGACATTTATCTAATTGCATCAGATTCGATCTAAACCTGTACAAATAGATACGATTATATGGGCCAATTTAATTGTATCTAGAAAGAAATTTAATAAGATCACATATACAGTCACATAGAATTTGATGTGACTACATAAAACTTCATGTATTTTTTTTTTAATCGTTGAACTAAGATATGAATATATATGGTAATATATTGCCACACATAAAAGCATATATGTATAATGATATCAAGTTGTATATGAGTATATAATACTTAATAACTTATACAAGAAATACATTAAAAAATCGTCTAATTGAGTAATTTTTTACCCCTATTTTACCCGTGTTCGTCGAGCGATTCGTCCATTTTATCTTCAGATAACTCCTCTTCGTACAGCCAGGAATCGCTTTCAAAAAATTCAAATCATTGTTTTGAGCTTCGGTTGTTCTGGTGGTGCTAAACCCAGATTTCACGTAAAGTGGTACAATGAAAATTTTTTGGCTCAAGCATTTTTGAACCTCACAAAATGATGAGTTCGAGCGCATTGAAATCAAAAAATCGTCCACTATATCACCCCCTAATCTCTATACATATTAATATATTTAATTTTTTTTCTTTATCATTTAATTAGCTGTCGGAAAAGAAGATAATCGAGGATCCGTCCGTGGCAGAAGAGTGATTACTGAATTAATACATTCACGCCCACAAGATCTTATTTCCAAATGTGGTACAGTTGGTAATAAAGTTACTGTCCAAGCAAACTACTTTAGAATTCTGAAAAAACCAAATTGGTCAATCCACCAATATCGCGTTGATTTTAGCCCTGATGTGGATTTAGTTAGACTTCGGCGTGCTTATTTGGGCCAACATAGAGAATTATTTGGTGGTTACATCTTTGATGGAACGGTTTTGTTCTGTACAAATTATTTTGTTGATCCGGCAGGAAATGGTCAAAAGGAAGTTTTAACCAAAAATCGTGAAGGTGAAACAATTCAAATTAAAATCAAACATGTTGGTATTGTCGAAACCACAGATGTACAACAAATTCAAGTACTGAACTTAATTTTACGTCGTGCTATGGAAGGTCTGAATTTGCAATTAGTTGGAAGAAATTTCTTTGATCCGGTAGCCAAAGTAAGTATTATTATAAATGCCCATTCTGGTGTTCGTTCTGCATAAATAAAATAAAGGGATTTCAAAACTTGGATGTGCTTTAATTTACTTTAACTAGTTTTTATGCGAATTAAATGATTAGTAGATGGAAGTAATATCAGAGGGCAAAACAAGTGTTTTGTATCTGGTAAATACAAAAAGGTATTCTTCGTGTCAGAAATGTTGGTCTTGGAAAAATGCAAAAGTGTAAAATTTTTATAAAACAACAGTAAATACAAATAAAATAATTTCCCGCAAATGTTGTAAAATTGTCTGGGTCAAAGCGATTGCTAAATTGTATGGATAAAAGTTACTTAAAACATATGTTTTGTGTAATATTTAGAAAAGTTGAGGTTAAGAATAACAATAAACGTATTTCTCTAAAAATTATAAACACTATTAATTTAAATCAGACTAGACTAGTTTCTGCCAGGCGTCATCAGTGATTTTCCAATTAAATTGTATTATTATTTGTGTTCTATAATTGTCAAATTGTCTCAATATGATAAATTTTTCAACAACCTGCTGCTGTAAGAATCAAACCTGCTCTCTTCTTATATTACAAACGTAACAATACCAAGTCATGACCGTTTAGCGATCACACCCAAACATGGCCTCGAATGTAATGCAGCTGAATTACAGTTTTTCTTTCCTATTCGTCTTTTCTGTTATTGTATATTATACTCAGAAGTGACCAGCACTAACAAACACAAATATTCTATTTTTAGAATTTTTGTTTATTTTTCTAATCTCTATATTTTTATATTTATAGCATTGTCAACATTGTCAATTTTTTTTTTTTTTTTTTTAAATTAATTCTAAAACTAAAGCTATTAAAAAAGTAGTAAAAATGTAAATAAAAGGAAAACACATTCAAAGAGAGGATAAATGTTGAAGTACTCTGATAAATCTTAATTTTTTGTCTGATAATCGAGATTTTGAGGTATGACAAAATATGGCTTTTCTTGGAAAACTAATATTGAATTGTGTGTTTTTCTAAATATCCTTCAGTTAAAATCTATTATAAAATTTGTTTGAAGAAACAAAGTGAGGGAGATCCTATCTATGTTATTGTGAAATCTCCCCCTCGGCGGCCTGGCCAAGCCGCTGAAGCTACGAACTTGAAATTTGGTATGTGAGTTCCCAATCAGGAGTAGACATCTGTATATAACGGATTGTTTAAAAATTCCTTCGGGGGAGTCTCCCCTTGGCGGCCTGGCCAAACCACTAAAGCGAGAAACTTAAAATTTGATATGTGGGTATTTTATCCCGAGTATACATTTCTATAGATTTTTGGACCTTCCTTCGACTAAAATGAGCAAATTTTCCCCATTGTCGGCCTGACCAATCCACTTTGGCCTGAAATTTAAAATTAAAAAAAAAAAAACGTTTTTTCGAATATGGCCTGATATGATATTTTTTTTTATTAGTAAAGACTTTCTTGGCTGTCAGTTCAAAAGCAAAAACTTGAAATTTGGAAAGTGGGTTCCTATCACGAGTATGCACCTGTATAAACGGGATTTTTTTTTGAGGAGAAGCGTCCTACAAATTCCGCTGTGCTAGAATTTTGGAATTTAAAATATATTCCCAGAAACGTGGTAAAATTAGGAGTCAAAGAAGGTAAAAATATTCCTACTTAAACCGCTTTTTTGATGTCTAGGCCAAACCGCTAAAGCGAGGAACTTGAAATTTGTTTTTTAATTGAGTGTAGACATTCGCTTAGATGGGATTTTTAGAAATTCCATCCGCTTAGACTGGATTTTTGGAAGGGGTGAACAATGGTGTGTAGCATGTAACGTTAACTAAATATGACCTAAAAGTTGTTTATGCGAAAGTCTGTAGCTATAACATGCTCTTGTTTCTGGCTTCCGTCTCGTCGGCTAATGGGGGAGTTCGGTGCTACTTTATCGCAAATTTGTATAGCATAACTACAGAGGTTATTATTTAATTTTTGCATGCTATAAGGTTTAGAGGAAGACATAGAGAAGCAAGCGGAAATGGAAATACAGAAGAGCAAAAATTTCCATAGAAGTAGGAATTAAAATTGTTGACTACGTGCGTGTTTAGGTGTTAACACGACGTTTTCCTCCACCTAACCAAGACCATGCTGTGGACAGCAGTAGATATTATGCATGATCCCATAGATAAACTAAACTATTCGACCAGCTAGACAGAAATCATAACACGAAATTTAGAATTTCATTTCAAAAATTCAGAAGCTTTATTATAATTAATAATTATCTTAAACATGAAAATGTTTACCTTAAATTTAGTTACTCAACTATTAGCAAAAAGGACAATTAGGATAAGATAAAAAAAAATATTAAACTAGCTTTAAACTCTTAGAACAACTTAAAAAAAATTCAAATTTTAACGCGATTGTGCAAAAATCAATAAAAAAAAGCTGAAAAAGAAATTAAATATCCAGTTCGGTTATTTTAAATATAAAAATGAATATCCTGCTCGGATATTATGAAAAAAAAAAATATTTATAAAATTATAAGTTATAATCTTCATATGTACTCGAGTAAAAAAAAAATAACAAAAAAAACCTTTATCGCGGAAAAAAATAAAAAAACTTTATGCTCGAAACGGGACTCGAACCTGGAACCTTCGGATTTCCAGAAATAACAAGCGGGGTTTACACAATTTAATTACGTTACTATTATTAGAAATAATGTAAACAATCAAATTAAATAAATTGTAAAATAATTATATTCAAAGGAATTTTGCTATAAAGTTAAAAACGGCATTTCTATAGAAAAAAATTTAAAAATTATGACTACACGGTACTGATTGTAAATAAGTACTCATTTTTATATTTGATTGACATATTATTTCTTTATATTTTTTGTTTTCCCGGTTATTAAAAAAAATTATCAAAAAAAAATTTATTTAACTAAAACTATATTTTCAATAGGAAAACTTTAAAAAAAAATTTAATGTCGAAATAACGGAAAAAAATTAAATAAAGCGAAAAAAAAAACAAATAAAAATTCTCGATCTCCGTCACAGGCAGTTCAACTCACGATCCTCGGATCCTCGGATCGTCGGGCAGCGATGCTAGCGCTGAGCCAACCGAATATGTAAAACAGTTCAAGCAATTACCGTCGTTGTGTGATTTTTTTTTTTTTTTTTTTTTAAAGATGTTACACGTTGTATGTAAACAAACGTATGTAAGCAAAAGTATTTTTTTTATATATGTATTTAGCACTGGTAAATTAAATAAATCCGATAAATATAAAATCGCGTATAACTCTTTCCATTTTTAAGGTACATTAAGGTGGTCCTTATTTTTTTATTTTCGATTTTCCAAAAACGACGGGCAGTTTTGTGTGAGATTAGGATAAAAAAAAATCTGTAAAAAATTTTAGCTCGATCGGTTAAAAATTGGCGTGCCGCACGAGGTTTAAAGTTCATGAGAACGAAATTGGGGCAAAATGGATAGAAAAACACTCGTAACTACTCAGGAGCCACACCTATGGAGGTGAAAAGTATTAGCACCCCCATTATTTTTATATCCCCAATATTTATTTAGAACAAATTAACCCTCTATCTCCAGCCCTTCATGGGATTCCCATACAAAAAAAAAAATTTTCACGAAAATTTTTATTTTTATTTTTATTTACCTTTACCGTTTATTTACCTTTCAATTCATTAAAAACATTTAAACAAATTAATTCTCAAGTTCGCTTTCCCACTTTATATTCCACATTTCGTGAAATAGCCTTATAAGAATTAAATTTGCGTATGCTCGGTGTAGCTATTTTATTCAACAATGCGATCAACCTGCTTCGTTTAATGTTTACATGAAACTAAATGAAATTGACCTTCTAGTTGTTTTATGACATTTGTAATTAAAACATACAACCTGTGAGCGGAATATTAAATCTAAGCAGTGTTATTTTAAAGTTTATTTATGTGTTGTGATAGTGAATAATTCATGCTTTCAACTAAAACTAAAAATAACCCAAAGTGAGTAAAAGAAAAAAAACATTTAAAACTAAAACATAAAAACTACATTTTTTAAAAACACAGGTGAGCATTTGATTATCAATGACATCATCTATGACAAAAATTAAATTGAGATCGCAACAGCACGGCATTTATTTGATTGAAAATGTTATTCAATGCCAAATTTGAAACGTTGTGGCCAAGCCCTTCAGCAACTGCAGCTATTAAATGCATTGCATTTCGGTTTAATATCATATATTTATCCAAAGCAGAAACGATCCGTTCATTGATAAATGACTGTGTTCCTCTTTTTACAACTTTCGAAGTAGACGGTAGAGCATCCACTTCCAATTCCATTCCACCATTGTCTGACGATTCGGTCGATGATGTGAATTGTACTGCAGTTGAATAAATATTTAGTACAAATAATAAAATTGTGCGTCTTCTGCAATATACAATACTAACCCGTCGATGAGGTATTAATTTCATTAGTTGCTCGTAATCGCCGTTGTTCTCCTGCATCAATGCCAACCAGAGCCATGTCAATGCCAATCATGCTGCCTGTGCTGCCTTTTTTTCCTCCGCGCAAGCAAAACTATCCTCCTGCATTGTAATCGTTGTCAGTGCATTAACATGGGCAATATCGAAAAGGTCGTCCAATTCTTCGACAAACTTTTCTTCTTTTACCTTATGCGACGGTCCTCCTCTTGTTGTGGTAAAATTTGTCCTGGTAAAATTTGTCAACTAGTTTTATGACCGCAGACTTGTCTCGCGTCGAAATTCGCGCCTTATCATATAAAACGAGTACTTCGTTTGCAGCCATTGCTGTACTTTTTCGCACTTCCAATTTTAGTGTACGAGTGTGAAAAAAAAATACACCAAGAACTTCTTGTTTAGAAGGCAACTTTGATCCCAACAGCTGCGGAATAACATTTTCAATCAAATAAATGCCATGCTGTTGCGATCTCAAATTAATTTTTGTCATAGATGATGTCATTGAAAATCAAATGCTCAACTGTTTTTTTTTTTTTTCAAAAATGTAGTTTTTATGTTTTAGTTTTAAATGTTTTTTTTCTTTTACTCACTTTGGGTTATTTTTAGTTTAATTTGAAAGCATGAATTATTCACTATCACAACACATAAATAAACTTTAAAATAACACTGCTTAGTTTTAATATTCCGCTCACAGGTTGTATGTTTTAATTACAAATGTCATAGAACAACTAGAAGGTCAATACGTCTATGTACATAAAAAAATGTGTCTAACATAAACAAAAAATGTAATCCATAATTCGGGAATTCCATAAACTAAAAAAAGTTTAACAATAAAACAAAAAAATCTCCAAAAAAATTGTTACACAATCAGCGTTTTACACTATACAATCCGAACGTCAACAAAGAGACTAGAAAGCAAAAAATTTCATTTAGTTTCATGTAAACATTAAACGAAGCAGGTTGATCGCATTGTTGAATAAAATAGCTACACCGAGCATACGCAAATTTTATTCTTATAAGGCTATTTCACGAAATGTGGAATATAAAGTGGGAAAGCGAACTTGAGAATTATTTTGTTTAAATGTTTTTAATGAATTGAAAGATAAATAAAGGGTAAAGGTAAATAAAAATAATATAAATTTCCATCGATTTACATTCGTAGCTATACTTTGTGCAATTCCATTGTTTTTTATTTTTGTAAATTTTCGTGAAAATTATTTTTTTTTGTATGGGAATCCCATGAAGGGCTGGAGATAGAGGGTTAATTTGTTCTAAATAAATATTGGGATACAAAAATAATGGGGGTTGCTAATACTTTTCACCTCCATAGGTGTGACTCCTGAGTAGTTACGAGTGTTTTTCTATCCATTTTGCTCCAATTTCGTTCTCATGAACTTTAACCCTCGTGCGGCACGCCAATTTTTAACCGATCGAGCTAAAATTTTTTACAGATTTTTTTTTTATCCTAACCTCACACAAAAATGCCCGTCGTTTTTGGAACAAATGCGTTTTAAATTTTTCCATACATTGAGGGTCGACCTTAAGGTACATAGGTCATCATTGGACTCAAATTTCCCGAAACTTAATTCCCGATCGAATGCAAATTTTATTTCCGCGGTATCACTTTTAGAATTAAAATTATCATACACTCATCACATTTCTTCTAATAAAATTTAAGCTAAATTGATGAAAAATTACCTTTCTCTGTTGTTAACAGAACTCTGTTATCACTTTTGAGTTTTTTTTTCCTTTTGTTAATCAATGATGAGTATACAGTATTTTCAATTTCTTAAAAAAAAAATACAAATAAAAATTTATTTAAATACAACTTACATTACTTGGGGCTCCCACGTCGAAAGATCTTTCGCTGGTGTACAGGACTGGTGTGAATTGTCAATAATTATTTATAAAAAAATAAATTTTTATTTGTAGTTTTATTTTTCCCTCTTTTAAACACTTTCGAAATTTAAGCAAAAAATTTTTCGTTAACATACAGTTTTATTTTTCTATTAACGAATTCGGTTTTTTTTCAATTTCAGATTTTTTTTTCTTGTTAAAAAATGTCTTATTAAATTTTTCACATTTTTTTTATATCGATTTTTGCACTCACAAAATAAATTATAACTTGTAATTTTTTTTCTTACTGACAAATTTAAAATTTTTAATTTAAATTTTTTTTTTATGTGTGATTCACTGTGGATTTTGTAAAAAAAACTGTTGCCGACGGGTTTGCTCTGAGGGTTTCCCGTTCCCTGTGCCTCCATAGAAATTCCTCTATAGTGTATAAAAAATGTTGACTTAACTCCATTGCTAAGTAATCTTTCCCCGTATTCAAAGCCACAAAAAAAAAAAAAACAAAAAAATAGATTTTTTTTTTCCAAAATCAATTAAAATCTAATATGAATTTATAAAAAAAAATTATTAATAAAAATAGTTTAAGCAAAAATTTTGAAAAAACTTACTTTCCTTAAAGAAATTAAAAAATTTATATTGAAAATTCACTACAATTTTCTTTAAAAAAAAAATCACAATTAATTCCGGAGACAATATGGCAGCAATCAGAAAATGAAAGATTTAATGGCATGAAACAGTATTTATACCCCGATTAGTGTACCAAAATTTTGGAAATTCAACGCTAATTCAGCATTAGTTTAGTTAAAACTAATACTATTATAGTCCTTTTCTCACACACTATTAGATTTAACACAAATACACAAAATCTAATTACTCTCGATCTTACGATGTAGGCCGGACAGTGTTACCATAGAGTTGCAATTACAAAATACCCACAATAGTGACCGTTAAATGAAAAAAAGTTAAAAAAAGTAAAATTAAATTAATTTGAAATTGTTGTGCTACAAGCGCCCCTACAGGTGAAATCTCCTTGACGGCCTGCCTAAACTTCTTTGTATAGAAACGCAGAAAAAAAATGTGGGAATATTATCGAAGTGCTTAGTAATTATACAACTACATAAGTTTCAAGTTATGTAGTTTTACGAATTTTTTTCTAAAATATATATATATTTTTAGAAATTTTTGACTAGGTTTGCATATATTTTACAAATATTTGTAAATATTTTACTAGAACATTGTAAAACTAACTTGAAACTTATAGTTGCATAATTACTAAGCACTTCGATAATATTCCACCAGTTTTTATCTGCGTATATGTTTCTTCAAATATGACCTAATTCATTGATATATTAATTTGAGCGATTTTGGTCACGAACATGGTATAAATAGGTGTTAAAATAAGCAAATATACATAAGTTCCTTAGAATATGCCCTAAATCATTGTTAAGGTACTTTTAAAATATTCACCCGGTATGGAGACCCAAGCTACCTTTATGTAAAGTCGCTCGCTGAACTCGAATTGGGCATTCATTTTCCTGGGAAATGAACCATTTTTCCGGAACAGAGGAAAAACAACGATTTTTGATGTGTACCATATATGGTGCACTATGCATTCTTTATTCTGTTATTCTTTTGGCAGCTTACTGACAATTAAAACAAATTGTAAGTGAGCTAAAGCTGTATTTTTATGAAGAGTAATATTATTTTGAGCAATTTAAAAGTAACGGTATCCAGCGGCGTACCCAGGATTTGGTTTCGGGGGGGCCCAATTTTTGTTTTTTAAATTTTTTTTTGTTTGAAAAGCATAAAGTTTTGGTTTAAATTTATTGATCTAAAAAAACAATTTATATTTTTTTTATTAAAACAAGAAGTTCAGCTTCGGCTTCGGCCGAACATTGATATTATGGCTTCGGCTTCGGCCGAAAAAAATGAGTTCGGTCGGACACTAATATTTTGTATCTGTTAAATAAGTTTTGGATGGGAAAGTTACCATTGACGTTATACCCAGTTATGATAGCAATTTTGAAGCAAAAATGTTTTGACATGTCTTTGTTTTTTTAGTTTTTTTATATCTACAAACAAGTTTTTTTTTTTGAAATATTTAACAAATTATGTATCAATTAAATAATTTTATTTTGATTTTTAAAGTGATATTAATTAAGATCCTTATATACTATTAACAAAGCTCTTAAAATTTAATTCAACGATTTTTTTTTAAAGTGATATTAATTAAGATCCTTATATACTATTAACAAAGCTCTTAAAATTTAATTCAACGATTTTTTTTTCATAAAAGTGTCAATGTCAAAAGTGTCAATGTCAGGTTCAACCTTCCTTTTTTCATAAAAGTCAGATGATAAAAGTTATTTTTTGATTTTTATTTTTTCGAGCAAAAATAAAAGTTATTTTTTGATTTTTATTTTTTCGAGCAAAAGTTATAATTATTTTTTGATTTCTATTTTTTTCGAGCAAAAGCTAAAATTATTTTTTGATTTATATTTTTTCGAGCAAAAATAAAAGTTATTTTTTGATTTTTATTTTTTGAGCAAAAATAAGTTATTTTTTGGTTTTTATTTTTTCGAGCAAAAATAAAAGTTATTTTTTGATTTTTATTTTTTCGAGCAAAAATAAAAGTTATTTTTTGATTTTTAATTTTTCGAGCAAAAATAAAAGGTTTTTTTGATTTTTATTTTTTCGAGCAAGTATAAAAGTCATTTTTTGGTTTTAATTTTTTTATTTACCAAAAATAAAAGTTATTAGCTTTGATTTTTCAGTGATGATAGATATACAGCAAATATTTTGCAATGTTATTTTTGTGATAACTGTATTAATATATATTATTATACATTTTTTAAGTATCTAACTACAAGACAAACATCTCTATTTGTACGAGCAATGCGCCAATTTTTGGAAATTAAATTCGTCATTTTTAAAACAAGAATTCTTCAAAAAAATCGTCATATTAAAAATAAGTTTTACTGATTATAAAACTCGAAAATATTACAAAAGGCAACCATAAAATTTATATATTATATGTATATATTTCTATATTATATATATATAATATAACTGCGTTATTTGTTATTCATTCGTTATAAAAATAAAAATTTATAACTTATGGAATTTCAACTCAAGAAATTGAAATAAATATCAAAAATAACTTTTATTTTTGCTCGAAAACATAAAAATCAAATAATAACTTTGGCCCGAAAAAATAAAAATCAAAAAATAACTTTTAATTTTGACCGAAAAAATAAAAACCAAAAAATAACTTTTATTTTTGCTCGAAAAAATAAAAATCAAAAAATAACTTTTATTTTTGCCCGAAAAAACAAAAATCAAAAAATTACTTTTATTTTTGCTCGAAAAAATAAAAATCAAAAAATAACTTATTTTTGCTCGAAAAAATAAAAATCAAAATATAACTTTTATTTTTGCCCGAAAAAAATTAAAATCGAAAATAACTTATTTTTGCTCGAAAAAAATAAAAATCAAAAAATAACTTTTATTTTTGTTCGAAAAAATAAAAATAAAAAAATATTTTTTATTTTTGCTCAAAAAAATAAAAATCAAAAAAAAAACTTTTATTTTTGCTAAAAAAAAAATAAAAATCAAAATTTTAAAAAGCAATGCATTTTATTATAGACTAGGATCAAAATGGTATGCTTGAATCAGTTTTCCGACATTTACATCTAATTGCTTTTTTTGTTTAAAAATTTGGAAATAACTGTTATTTTCGGTCCCTGCTTTTCTCGATACACTGATGCAAGAGCTAGAGCACCAAGTCTAGCTGCACCCATAGAATTCCTTAAATATGTTTTCACTCTTTTTAGGGTGGAAAAATTTCTCTCCGCGGATGCAGTTGTAACAGGAATTACTATCAGTAAATGTAAAAACATGTAAACGTTTGGAAAAAATTCCTTGTTGCAATCTTGAATAGCATCTAGCGGATTTGATGGTCTTTATGGTAGTGTTTCCATAGATCAATTTCAGTTAATATATCATTAGTTTGAAAAATTATAGTCTCAAAAAAATATTATAAATTCATTTATTACATACTAACCAAAACAGAAATAAAATAAAAAATCGAAAATATTTGCGGGGGGTGGCTTTGGCCCCCATGCCCCCCCCCCCCTGGGTACGCCACTGACGGTATCACTATTTAGTTTAATTAGAGGGATTGTCGTAAGATTAAATGCATGTACCATATATGGTACATTATGCATTTAAGGGATAAGTAACATTAAATTTGCAAAGAACGGAGTAAAATGCGGGTTTATTTGGGTTATAAGTCTATCCCTAAACGACCAGCCAAAGCCGCTGAAGTAATGATTTGGTGCAGGTATGCGCCAAAACAGGGTATTAGACAATTTTTACGGGAAGGGACCAAAGGAGGAAGTCTTCTTCTTAATGTCCTGCAAAAACGATTCAGACTAAAATATACTTTTTTTTGACATTTCTCTTAATTCACTAAATATACCTTTTGGAGTTTTATAAAATCTCGGTATAATTGGGTTTTGAAGGAAAGAAGTTTAACATTTAGTGATCTATGAAATTTCTTTAAGGTAGAAACCTGAAATCTGAACCTTGAAATACCGAAAACATCAACTTAAAAAGAATAAACAAATTTATTAAAAAAAGAAATTAATTTTAGATCCTAATATAGTAGCAGTAGTAGTAATTCTTTATTTGGTATTTTCTTTTATTTTTTTTAAAAACGTTATAAAAATATCTTAAAGAATATACGGCTGTGACTATGTCGTTAGCCGGAAAAAGAGTTTCACATAAAAAATATAATTTAATTTTACAATGTATTTTTATTTTTTTTTTTTAATTATTATATTCAAATATTAGTGTTTTACGATAGGTTAGGTTAGGTCGAAAAGAAGATTCCGAGAAATACTTCCCTAAACCGACTCAAGTCTCTGAGGACTTACACTTAAACCAGAATGTCGGCTTGTTGTGCGCTCTAAACAATCGTTTCTATGTCCTATGTCACCTTACTATTCCAGGAACTCCGTCGCACTGACGAAACTCCTCAACTTCTTCCATCCTATGCCCCTAAGATCCCCCAATGTGGATATTGGGTCACTGGATAGTATTTCGACCCGGATCCCGGCAAATGCCGGGCATTCACAGAGATAGTGTTCCAAGGTCTCCTCGTCCTCCCCACAGGCCCTGCACACTTCCGAGTCCGCCTTACCAATACGGTGGAGATGGGCCCTAAGTGTCGAGTGCCCCGAGAGGATTTCCATCAAAAGACTCAGTTTCTTCCTACTGAGATTCAGAATTTCCCTCGTCTTGTCCTTGTCCGGGTTGCCCCAGAGAATATTTGTAGTCCTGCCAACACCCGCATTTTCGCAGATGGTCCTATGCATGGTGTCAGCCCAGTCCACCAGCTCCGCCTTGAGAGCTCGAAAAGGTTTAGCGTTCCCCAAAGTGACTAATTCCAGGGAAGATCTTCCCCTAGCCAAATCATTAGCCTCTTCGTTCCCCGCTATACCACAGTGTCCCGGCACCCATATAATCTCAATGCGTCCACGTGAAGAGAAATCGTTAATTTCCCCTTTACACCTGAGTATCGTCATTGATCCCACAGAGTCCGTAGATAAAGCCCATGATATTCACCTGCTTAATACACTCCGTAGTCGCCTGACCTCCGCCTGTAGTACTGTGTTATGGTCAGGAAGACGGAAGCATTTGCGTATATTGAAGTTAGCGTTACAGAAGCCCAGACCCGTTTTCCCATCCAGTTTTGATCCATCCGTGTAAAAATGGATCCCCGGTTGGTTCCTCAAGAAGGTCCAATTTAACCATGGTTGCCTGTCGGGGATTAACGTGTCACAGAGCGTCGTGACAGACCTCTCTTGTGTTTTACGATAAGCTAAAGCACTGATATGGTATTGTACTAAATTCTGCCAATTGTTTTCCCCATTTAAAATTCTAATTATTTCATCATCAGATAGAGTTACCTTATTAAACCATTTTAGTCTAAAGCAATTTAAAATTGGGCATCTTCCAATGAAATGTTGGATGTTTTCAACTTCTTTTGAATTGCACAAAGAGCAAATTTTGTTAGGTCTTCTCGAGTGCCGATACCCATTCAGTTCTATCAAATCGCAGCGAGCTTTGAAGATCCACATTATGTTAGTTTGGGTATGATTACCATTAAAATATAAGTGTCCTACTGTTGGGTTTGCTTTATTATAAAAAGATTCCGTTAGCTCCACACCACGTAGATGGTTTAGATGGTTTTTTTTAATGAAGTATTGCGCTTTTAAGCTCGTCAGCTACATAATTCTAATTGTATTCTTTTTTTATATTAGATAAATTTGGATAGTTATAAAATGGAAATTTGGCCCGGCTACTTAACATCAATTCGTCAACATGAACGTGATGTTTTTTTATGTGCCGAAATCGCACATAAAGTCATGCGCACAGATACCCTATATAAAATTTTATCAGACTGTTCTAAGGAATCTGCTGACTTTCAAACGTCGTTCAAGCAACAAGTTGTTGGTAAGTGTCATACTATTTACATGAAATTTAAATAAATAATTAACATTAAGTCTGGTGAAATGCAATACGAGGAAATAAACAAACCCGGTTTTGTAGATGACATTGGTGCGATTTGCTAATGTCCATGCCTGTAAAACATTTAAGACCTAAGAAGATATTGGAATATGAACGGTTTTATGAACATACTTGAAATATAAAATATTTTTACGTTTTCACGTTGTTTGGTTGTCCTTTAAAAATATAAAATGGTATATTTAATAATATAAATACCTATAATATAAATGGAATTTCTCTAGAAAATTTTATCGTCTTACAAATAATAAAACTAGTAAATATAATAAACGAATAAAAAAAAAATAAAAACGATTATAGCAATGTTTTGTTTTGCATTTCAGCTGACGATAAACACATTTGTTCTCCTATATAATACGAAAAAATAAATGGAACAACTTTTTAAATTATTCCAAAAAGTGGACGAATTCAATTTGTGTCATTTTCAGATAAATGCTCAAGTCGACTTAAGCGTAAACTGAGTTTATTGTTTATTATTAACAGGGCAGCGACTTTCACGCACTAAAAAATCGAAAATATGACTTAAAATATGCAGTAAAAAATCCAAAATATGCTTAACACCAAAGAATCCAAAAATATGATCTTACAAATATAAAAAATATGCACTTAAAATTTTTGAAAATCGATTACTCAATGCGATTGTTTAAAAATGAAATCCAATATAAATGTCTTAAGAAATTACAACTAAATGCTACGAGGGCGGTATCACAATATATGGAGTATAGATGGAGGCATTAGCTTGAACAAATTACTTCGGTGGCACCCTTATAAAACATATGTTTTAAGTTTCAAGGCGCCACGTTGTTTATTTTTTTTTTTTGAGCCATCAGAAATAAATGATCTCAGTGAATTTGTAAAAATGGAACAAATTGGTCACCGTTATGTAATTCAATACCTTCATTTGCAAGGTCTCAGTCCAACCAATATTAAAGCCGAGCTAGATTCTTCTCTGGGGGAGTTTGCTCCTTCGTTTACGACTAAACAATATTGGCTGACAGAGTTTGAACGAGGCCGTACAAGCTGCCAAGTCGAACACCGTAGTTGTCAACCAATTAAGGTTGTCCATGCCAGAGATGGTTAAGAAAATCCACAAAATGGTGATGATCGTCGGTTGAAGGTGCGTGAGCTGGCTGAAATGATAGGCATTTTAAAAAGTGCCATACATCGCATATTGACCGAAAATTTGGAGATGAGAAAGCTGTGCGCAAGATGGGTGCCGCGTTTGCTCATAATAGAACAAAAACAGAGGTGAATATGTTTCAGTAGAGTGTTTGGCGATGTTTCACCACAATAAAGCCGAGTTTTTGCTTCGATTCGTAACCATGGATCCAAAGCAGGCGAAGACAGTTCCATCTGCAAGCAAGGTCATGGCGTCTGTTTTTTTCGATGCGCGTGGGATAATTTTTATTGATTATCTTAAAAAAGAAACACAATCAACGACGAGTATTATACTGACTTATTGCATCGTTTAAGTGATGAAATTAAGGAAAGGGGCCAAAATCAAAATCAATGAATTAAAGTTCGAATTGCTTCATCAAATTTTAAGGATTTAGACAGTTCTTGCAATAAACAGTGTGTCGAAACTATTGAATATCTCTGGGAAACGTGCATTGAGCTAAAATTATATTATGTTGGGAAATAAAGAAAATATTTCCCAAATTTGTTGATTTTTTTTTAGGTCGGCTTATTTTGGGTCCGGCTTGTATGTTATCGGTTACAAATGTTTTCTTTTGTTTATTTTTAATTCAATCTTAATTGGAATTTTTAGAAAATATACAAAAATATGCAATCAAATTAAAATATGCAACAAAAACTGCCAAAATATGCATTTATAGCAAAATATGAAAAAATGTGAATTTATAACAAAATATGCAAAAACAAATCGATGCCATTTGTTGCAAATCATTTGATTCATAAAATTATTTGGTCAAAATCGATTTTGCGCTATGCATTTGCTGAAAGTTGCTGCCCTGATTATTAACGTCCTTATTAGGAAGTATTATTTCTGAACTATCCCAATTCAAAAAAAAAATTTGGCGGATTGACTTCAAACTTTGTGGAACACGTTTCTTTATTATTTCAAATAAGTTGGCGAAGTAGGCGGAGTCAAACTTCTCAAAAGTAACCACCAAAAAACAAGTTTATATCGCACACCCAGTTCAAAAGTGACTCAACTCAAAATTTTAATTTTTCGGTTTTATATGCTTAAACTATGCACAATATACTTGTTTATCTATAAAAAAAATATCAGTGTATTTTGTTGTTGTTAACTGTTGCTAAAAAACAGTTGTCTTTTTTTATGTTTCAATTGGTATAAAGTTGCAAATGTTTTTTTTTTCGATTTCTGGAAAATAAAAAATTTTCAGTTGAGTCACTTGTACTAGGTGTGCGATATGACATATTCAGTAGGGTATCCCTTAAAAATATATTTGTCATTACGCCAGTTTTAATCCAAATGGAAAAATCGTTAAACCCGTGCCGAAAGTTGGCCGAAAACGGCCCATTTTGGAAAAAAGTGTTTTATTATTAAAAGTTCCCAAAATTCTAAATATCGAAAAAAAAACTTTGTTTTTATTTCGTTTATTCATTTATTTACTTGTACAGATATGGAACTCTGACTTCATCGGATATCATTAACCCACTTTATCCTTAAATCCAAAATGACCCATAAATTTGATAAAAATGCAAAAACGTATTTTTTAACACTTGTACACTAGCAAAGCTAAAATCTCGAAATGTGTCACCTATATTCTATTAATGACCAGAACAAAATAAAACAAAGCATTTTTGGTTATACGAATGTTTTAGCGGTAAAAAAGGAACTGAGATTTTCGAACCATACGTGTACAACTTTTTCTTTCCAATTTAAGGACCCCTAACAAGAATCTGAAGTCAAAATAGAAGTATATGTATTCACAAACACAAAATCGGTAGTGAAAAGGTTAAATTAAATTTTAAGATTTTTTAAAAAGTCCTAATTTGGAGATATCGATTGGCTATTTTTATAATATAATAGTTTATAAAAACAAAATGGAAAAATTATAATTCAAGCTTCTGTTTGGAGCGACTAATTTCCAGACCATTTTATGAAAATTGCTTATTGTTAAAAAAAAAATTAATGTTTTTATAAAACTATCACTTAAATTTGATTAGACAATAAATATCTAAAACTCGTTGACTCATTAAAAAAAAACATGAAAATTAATTTTAATTATAACTACAAATATATTGTAAAGCCTTTAAATTGATAAACACAAAATCTCCACTTGATAAAAATAATTATTTTATGTAACTTATCCATATAGGGTTAATTTGTACACTTTTGGCAAAAAAAAGACTAACTACGAAATTTGCAGAATTTACATCTATATAAATATTTTATTTTAGTGTCTTTTCTTTTATTCAAAAAATCTTTAACCCTTAAAATATTATAAACCAAGTGAAAAAAGATGTAGTAAAATCTCACATATACGGATTCAGATGAAGTGCAAATTAAGGTGAAACACGCATGATTTTAACATGGGGACGGAGGTAATGCAAATTCCCCAAACTTCACTTTATTAAAAGTACTATGTGTAAGGTTATGAAATATTGTATTTTTGGGTGTCCATTTTTATAGAACTTAATTTGTTATTTTTAATTAGTGGTTAAGGTGTGTTGCCAAGTCACATCTTATTTACCGAGTGATAATATGGATTTGAAAGAGTGCTTAAACTAAACGGTTATAATTAAAAAAACTTTTAAACAGCTTTCCAGCTTTAAAAACAAAGCGAAATAATAGTTTTTCGTTCAACTGAAAAGAAAAAAAACTATTGTTAAGTCTGATATTTTGTAATGACATCTAGATTAAAAACTGGTTGTTAAAAGACACAAACTTCCGGTTCCATTCGAGTATGTCAAATACCGAATTGTAACCGAACATTCGTGACATTTCTACTAGTTAGCCTTGTACATGATGACATTATATGCTAAGGTTAGGAACTGATCTAAAAGGCCAGCATTAGATCAGAAAAATCAGTAGTAGTAGCTACTTTGTGTGTAATGAAAATGTTTCTTTTGAACTACTTTGCATTATTTTTGCTCGGAAAGCCTTTAAATCAGCGATAGGCAAACACATACAATCGTATTTTGTAGTTATGTAAGTGAGCTGTACCTCTCTCTTACTCAATGCACTTAGCAAAACTTGTAGTAATAATAAGAAAACGTACATAAACAAAAAAAAAGTATTTCATATAAACTTTATGTTTTTTTAATAAACAAAAAAGTAAAAAAACAAAAATAAAAATAAAAAAAAACATAACATAAACTAAATAACAAAAAATAAAAAATAAAAAAAAAACAAACTAAATAACAAAAAAAATAATGAATAATAAACTAAATAACGACAAAAAAAAAAATAAATAACATAAAAAAATAATGTTAATTAAAAAAAAAAAAATGTGCAGATTCTTAGATTTGTAAGATTTAAAAAAGTTATATTTCATTAAAAACTATCAATCTTTCAATAAAAAATAAATGAAAACATTTAACTTCAGTCTGTTATAAAAATATATATGTAATTGTAATTTAATATGTAACAAAATAATACTAATGACGCAAGAAAATCACCAGTTTTTAAACTTAAAAAAAAAAAAACATTTCATGATAAATTATTGCGAGAGTTCAAAGTTGAAGTACATTTTTTTCTTTTGCGGATAAATCAAGATATTTTGTATACACTGATAAAGCCAGTAGTAGTAAGTAGTTCATATTCAAAACATTCATCCATTCTGTCAGTGTACCTCAAACACAAAGCGTCGAATGAACCTGTTCGTTCGAATGCTCATGCGAGACTGATTGTTGTTTTTCATTTTTTTTAATGTGAGAGCGCATGTAGGTGTGAGAGCAAAAACGCCGCGTAGTGCTTTTGCCTGTCACTGCTTTAAATGAATAAAAAAAATTTTTTTTCTGGTTAAAAAAAATCAAAAAAATGTGATTTGCAGGATTTTTATACTCTAGGTAGTACTTGCAATAAGTGTTTAAGCCATACATGGATGTTATTAGCAGAATTTGATAACAAATTTTACTTTTTTTCTGAACAACTTAAAATGGCGTTTTGGCATATACTGGTGTTTACTTTCCGTAGCAAGATATATCTCTGTTACTGCTGTTTTTAACTTTTCATTGACATTTTTAGTGTCGTAATGATAGAGTAAAATACAAAAGATGATAATTAACACAAATTCGATGATATTTCACAGAAATAAAAATATTTTTGTTTAGTTATGCATTAGGTTAGGTTAGGTCTCCACTCGGAGACCAATACGGTCCATTGTGAATCCCTTCAGTGAAAAACAGTAAGAAAGAATAGAAATAGACAGATAGATATAAAGAAAGATAGAAAGGATATATACTCCCCAGAACCAGCTCCTATCGTCCCCTTGCTAGAAACAGCCGTCCTATCTCCCAGACAAATCTCAGCAAATCTACTGGATTGCATCCAGCGACACACAAAAGTTCGTCGTGAAATCTATCTCCTAGCCATTTCTGTCTGAGACCCTGCAACCTAGGACAGTGGTACATTATATGCTCAACTGTCTCCAGTTCCTCAACGTCCTCCGCACAACCTGCAAAAATCCGGTATGTCCCTGTCCCATCTGCTTGTGAAAGCTCTGACAGAACAATGACTGGTCAGGAACCCCATAAGGGTCCTGAGACCCTCCCTGTCCAGTCCCAAAAGAACCTTGGTTGCCCCTGCGTCCAATGCGGGCCATAACCCCGAGACACCCTGCAATCCATTCTGCCCCTCCATGATTGGTTAACGGTTTCGCGGAATCCCTTCCGTATAACCTCAAAGTAGTAACATAGTGGGGGCTTTACCCACCCGTCCCATACCGCCAAGTCCAGATTCGAACCCTCCCTCGCAAGTTCGTCCGCCAACTCATTGCCATCCACCTTGCAGTGTCCGAGTACCCAACACAGCCTCACTGTGAATGCCTCCATGAGCTCCTTCAGAGCACACCTACATCGTGCGACCAGGCGCGAGCTCACCGTGTAGTTTGTCAGTGCTCTGAGCGCTGCCTGAATCTCGACATAAATTGTCACCCTAGATCCCCCAACGATGTGACCCAGTATCACTTCCAGCGCCCTCCAGATCGCTAGGATCTCAGCTTGGAAGACACTGCACTCATCTGGGAGTCTATATGAACTTTTCACGTCAGTGTCAGCAATATAAACACCGGCACCCGTGCCCGTGTCCATTTTGGACCCGTCCGTGAATATGCCCAACAGCACCTTGGATCCACGCCAGACTTCCCTGATCGGGAAGTCCACCGGAGGTGTTCCACCGGAGGTGCTCCACCGAAGTCTAAGGTCAAGATCATATGATCCGATATTCCCTCGAGAATACTACCCTGATCTAGCAGTCCTACTTCGTACAGTATTTTTGTGTGATCATCCCTCCTAGGTCTTACCAGCGCAGACTCGTAGAGCCTAAATAAGTTCCTAGCAGCCACACTACTCACATAATGTTCAATTGGGGACAGATGCAGTGTGATATCCAACGCTGCCTGTGGAGTGCTTCTCCTCGCACCTGTCATACCAAGAGATGCACTCCTTTATGTCCTTGTTGAGCATCTTCCTACAGCTATCCACTCTCAATGCATCCCACCAGACAGTACATCCATAAGTGTAAATCCAGTTTACCATATCTGGTCTTAGTCCCCAATTCTTATCGATGGAGTTTCTGCATGTGTAGTAGGCATTGAGTCCCCTTTTCATCCTTTCCTGAGTATTTCTCTTTCAAGGCAATTTGCTGTCTAGGAAGCAACCCAAATACTTAGCACCGTCCGATAAAGTCAACCCGACGCCATCTAACACTGGCCTCCTAAACTCCTCTATTTTATACTTCCTGGTAAAAATCACCAGTTCAGTCTTGTTAGGGTTTACACCCAGTCCCCTATCTTTCGCCCATGCCGAGAGATCGCATAGCCTCACCTGCATAATCTCGCTGATCGTGGACAAAAATTTCCCCCTGGCCAGCAACACTATGTCATCCGCGTATGCAACGACTTTCCCACCCCTGGAATCAAATGTCCTGAGAATTCCGTTAACCGCTAGCAGCCACAGAAGAGGAGATAAAACTCCCCCTGAGGCGTCCCTCTGGTAACCCTCCTCCTTACGTTATGATCCCCCAGGCACGAGTTGATGATCCTGCTGTTAAGCATACGGACTATCCACTCAACCAGAAAGCCCCGAACTCCCATCCCCACCAGCGAATCCCTATTAGCCTCGATTCTAATGTTGTTAAAGGCCCCTTCTATATCCAGAAACGCAGCAAGAGTATACTTCTTATACCTTAGGCCGTGCGCAATGTAGCCCACCACCTCGTGTAGCGCGCTCTCGACGGATTTACCTTTCAGGTAAGCGTGTTGAGCGTTGCTAATGAGATGGGTATCAATTTTACTTCTAAGATACAGATCTATCAGTCTCTACCGTCCGAACCCGGTGATTTATATGGGTCGAAGGTATTGACCGCCCATCCTAGCTTCTCCCTTGTGACTATTTCCTCGATGAGGGCGGACGTATTGCCCAATGTCACAGACATCCCGTCCCCTTGACAATCGTCCATACCTCCAATTTCCGAACACCCGGGGAAGTGCGCCTCCATTAGGATCTCTGAGCTAGACTCAGTCCATGAGGCGTCATTCCTTTGGATATACCCAAGGCATCTAGGATCCTTGGATAAAATCCGTCGGAATCTAGACAACTCGTTAACATTCTCGATGGAATCACAGAACTGCCTCCATGAGAGCCTCTTTGCTCTTTTTAGATCCGTCTTATACCTGTTGTATTGCACCCTGTACGTGTTCCAATCACCCGGTGTTCCCGTGAGTTTGGCCCTATTAAACAGCCTCCTTACCGTCGACCTTTGAACCTGTAGTTCCTTGGTCCACCATTTGGGCTGTTTGCGCCTTCCCGGAAATGTAACCGGACACGATAGCTCATAGCTCTCCTTTAGAAGGTGAGTGAGCATGTTCACAACACCTTCCAAATTAGTCGGCAGCAAATCACCAAGGGCCTGTTGCTCCAACCCAACACGTACCCCTTCTTTGAATTAGTCCCATTTCGTCCCCCTGGGGTTCCTAAACGGAACCCCCCTTAGACATGACAAAGTTCACTGTGAAGGTAATATGACCATGGCCTGAAAAAGTACATTCCGATGCCAACCTCCAGTCCGCAACAAGTTGCTCATCGCGGTTCACTAATGTCAGATTTATCACTGCCTGCCTATCTCTATTTCTGAATGTCGGCATATTGCCCCTATTACAGATAATGAGATTGTTAGTAGTTATAAAATCAAACATTAACTCACCCCTTTTATTGATGTCTGCGCTCCCCCATTGGTTGTGATGTGCATTGGCATATGATTAAAATTCATTAAAATTCGTTAGAATTCATCTGGTAACGATTTTCATTGAACTGTTGCTCAATTAAATTAATTTTTTTCTGTGATTTTCCATTTTAAGTATTAACTGGACGTTAAATGTTATTATTCAATTTAAAAAATCATTAGTTTTTGTATAACAATTAAAATATTTAAATTTCTTTAAAAGTACGAAAGTACCGAAAATCCGATAAATTATCAATGACTGCGTATGCACTAACGCAAACGCGATATTTTATGGTTATTTATGTTTTAGATAAAATAAGCTTTCCGAAAAGCCCAAGTTTGTTCAAATTTAACTACTTTTGCGGAAGTTATAACAAATTCAAAATTAAACACATGAATACGTATTACCCGGAACCTCAAGTTGTTTGGGTAGTATATAATATATTAATTTATGTTTTTGGTACATCCCAGGCAGACAAATACAATTGGCACAGTGTTGCCAAAGCGTCTGCTACGGTCGATTGTGCGTTGGCAGAACGTGGGATTAACAATCTTGACAGCATTGCCCTGTCTGGTAATTCAAAAAAGGTTGTGCTTTTAAAATAGCTTAAATTAAATAAATTTTGAGAAATGTGTATAATAAAACACATTTAAAATACACAATACAGTTCGGTCTCATATTAAAATGGTTGAAATATAATAAAATATAAAAAGTGCTTCTAATTGGTGAAATATTGGTAAAAACAATATTGACAAAGAATTTTGCGTGTGGTACTGATAAAACACATGCTTTGCAAACAAAACAGTGTTTTCATAGTAAAGGGCGTTTTTTTATAGAAGTATAGAACTTTGAAATGGAATAAAACAAAGATGAATTTTTTAAATTTACATGAAATTTTGTTTATTCGAAAGATAATCTTCTGGCATTATAATTTAAATATGACTTCTGGCATATGACCGCCACGGCTGGCTCGGACGTAGTCTAATCTGGAGGTCCAATTTTCGATGACTTGTTCCAACTTTTGTGGCCGTATATTGGCAATAACGCTGCGAATGTTGTCCTCCAAGTGGCCAATCGTTTCGGAATTATCGGCGTAGACTAGCGAATTCACATATCCCCACAGAAAATAATCCAGGGGCGTTAAATTGATTCTGAAATACAATTGATTATTTCCGAATCTTAAATATAATTAATAATTTATAAAATACAATTGAAAATGGTATCTCATTATACATAAAAATCTATTGATATAAATTTCTAGCATTTCCAAATATAGTTAAATAATTCGAGAGCCCTGGTAGGCTAGTTGGTAGCGTGCTTGCTTATCAGAGCGTGGGTTGGTTTCGATTCCCACCAGAGGCACTGTTCGCTACAACGATACGAAAGCCATAGTAGCTTGCGCTCGGTTAGGGAAATAGGATATAATTTGTAATTATATTTTAATGAGAAAAAAGTTAAATAATTTAAAATAATATGCTAAAAAAGAGCCTAAAATTGTTCAATATTTAACCACAACTACTTTGCCTACATTTTGAAAAAAATTGTAAAAGTTGTTCCATTTTTTTTTTATTTTTTATTTATTTATTTATTTAGTTATCATTTATCATGTTACAGTATACAATATGTTAAAATCTAAATTAATTATTTAAATCTAATTATTAAAATCTAAATTGTGTAAAAATATATAAAGGATATTTCAGCATATGAGTCGTACATAAAAATTAAAAACACAAATTTATTAAAATGTTTTCTAAAGAAAAAATGATATAAAAACCTTTGTATATTATCTGGAATTGAGCTGTACCAGATTTAAAAAGTGCGATTAAAAATGATTCCTTCCAAAATTGAGGAAAGTATCAAGTATTTATCGATAAGCTAATGCATGAAAACAATTTTTTAAAATGCAGCTTGCAACACCATCCGGACCACTGAGAAACGATGATTTTAGATTCTCCATATAATTTTTAACTTGAGAGGTATTTATTAAAGGGTTGGTTTTCCACAATAGGGTACGGGTATATTTTGGATTTGTCATAATAAACGTCAGCATATGTTGTGGTAAAAAAATCAGCTAATAGATTACTTATCAACGAGTCATCACTTCATTCAGTATCTAAATATCTCATAAACTTCGGATAGCCATTTGATTTTCTTTTAGAATTGACGAATTTATAAAAAGCCTTTGGGTCATATTTGAAGTTGCGCTTCAGTTTATCCAAATATTTTGTATACAATTTTGTATTGAGTAAATTATACTCAGCACGAGCAACAGAATATTTACCATGATCAACAAGAGATCCTGATTTTTTATAATTTTTATAATGTTTGTTTTTTACATTTTTAAGCCTTGACAATTGTTTTGAGCCAGTATGTTCAAGCACACAGGCTTTCGGGACACATTCATTAAAATAATCCATTATAGTTTTGTAAAAAATATTAACCATTGCATCAATAGCTAAAGGGGTTCCAATTGTTATTGATAAAAGTTCTAGCCAGTTTGTATTGTTGAGTAAAAAGTTTAGATCATTGTAATTAGTACGTTTAAAACAGAGCACTTTTTCTCTTTTTTCGGTTGGGAGACTTATTAAAAGGGAATAAAATTGCCTGTGTTTTATCTGTATTTATTTTAATTTTCCACTTTTCATAATATGTTATGCATGACTGAAGGCTTTTTTTATGTTTCTAAACAATAACATTTGAAAGTTTACCTTTAACGATCATAGCCATATCGTCGGCATAAAGCGCAATTTCTGTACCTCTTCTGGGAACAAAGTCTGAAACATACAGCGAATACAGCGTATGTGAAAGTACGGCACCTTGTGGTACTCCAGCAGGAATTTTTCGAGACGTTCTATCTATTTGTTAGGAATGACTTAATTATTTTTACAATGTGGTCTGTAACTGCTGGTTATTCTAGGATCTTTTCCTCGTTTGTGTATGGCTACTACTTTTGCACATCTAAAACTATTAGGAAAGAAACCTAATTTTAAACACACATTAAATATGTTTTTCAAAAAATCGTATGCTATGTCCAGTAATTTCTTCAAAAACACATTTAGAATTGTTCCATTTTTTATTCGTATCATATGGGAACAAATATTAAAAGTTTGACAGTGATACGATGTACTTTTTCCTGTAGCGAGTCAGTTGGCTTGAAAAGCCTAATATATTTTTGAAGCAACAAAAAAACCTAATATGACAATATAATAATGTTAGAATTTGGACTAGAGAGAGCACTATTTTCTAACTAAATAGATAGAAACAGAGAAAGTCTGAAAACAAATTTTTGCAATTTAAGACAATTTTAAATTAAAGGGCTTAATGTAAAAACTTGATAAGCCAGTTTTTTACGCTTTTACAATGCACCGGATAGCCATTAGAGTGGTCGAAAAAATCGATTTTTTTTTTTTAACTTTTTTTTTATATTTAATATACACAATTAAAGAGGATTCTTTCCTGAGAAAAATGGTATACATACTATACTTATTAACTACTTATTATTACTACCCGTTAAAAAGTTATTAAGTCTTAATTTTTCTTCGCAAGTAACAACATTTTTTTGTTTTGTAATTTTTATTGCAAAGTAAATTTTATTTATTAAAAACAAAGTAAAATTTTTTATATAACAAAACAATGATATTGATTATTGGAAACAATAAATAGTAACTATTTAATTAATTACCATATTTTCAACTGTTGATAGAGCTAAACAATTCAAATTATCTCTATTTTTACCTGGAATCCGTCTAATTCTTTAAGATCACACATTTCATAAAATAATGTTAAAATTACGAATAGTTAAAACTCAAAACCTAATTCAATGAAAATTTAAATAATATAAGAATAACAAACTTATTGAACTCTATCAACTTATAAAAGTGTTACTTAGTTTATATTTGTTTTAATACAAAAAAAAACTGTAGTAAAAATTTTAAAACAAAAGAAAACAAGTGTGGGTATGTAAAAATAAAAGTTTAAGGAATAATAACTTTTTAACGGGTAGTAGTAGAAATAAGTATAGTATGCCATTTTTCGCAAGTAAGAATCCTCTTTAAATGTGTATACGAAAAAATAATTAAAATGGCTATCCGGTGCATTATAAAAGGGCAAAAACTGCTTATAAGCCTAATTTTTCATGTAGAAACGATTCGTGAAGTCAGATTTTAAATATATTTAGCGGTTTTTGTTCTACAAAAGAAGGTACCCAAAATTCGCGATTTTAGCCGCCGAGAGGGAATTGAAGGAGTTGGAATTTTTCAAATATATATATATATATTAGAGTGTCCCTTAAAGTTGTTAGAAATGTTGAGACGCTATCCTCTAATTTTTTGTATTTGTCTTGAAAATAACTCATGTGAAATGTCATACCTTCCCTACCCGCGTTTCGATTGCAAGTTTATTGATCATAGAGATAGATAATTTTTGTCATCACCACGTCTTATTAGCTTTAATGCATTTAAACTGTCACTAAAAATAGCAAGTTTGACAACTCCATTATCTGATGCAATATTGATTGCCATCTTGATCGCATGGAGTTCTGCAGATAAAGATGATAGTTTATTGCCATTCTTGTATAGATGAAAACGTTCCGTAGAAAATTCATAGACAGCAATACCAAAACCATTATTCAGGACAGAAGCGTCTGTAGCAAGTGGTACATAGCAATCACTACAGATCTCTTCTAACTTTGAAGTGTAGACAGCTTTTATAACTTCAATAGGCATATTACGTTTAGAAGAGTAAAGCAGGTTAAGCACAAATTCACAGTTCAAAGGACAATAAAATAACACAAACTGAGTCTCTAACTTGATAAATAGATGGTCAAATTTTCTGAATACAAAAGCATAGCTAGATTTAACATGCTGATAGTCAACAACAAGATCGTACAATTGATGATTATATAAAGCAACTTTAATAAGTTCCTTTGCAGTTAAAAAGCACCCCTCTTTCCAGAACTGGTAGCTCACCCGAAAGAGCAAGTATAACATGAACAGGCGTAGATGGAATCAAACCTAAACATCTTCTCAAAGATCCATTATAAATAGACTCAACACAATTATTGATGCTGATTGGACAATCAGCCATAGAAGATCTTCCATACTCGATCTTATTTCTTACATACGCCTTGTAAAAATTAATAGCTTCTTTGGGACTAAGACCCCCTTTTATAGTTGTCAAACTCTAACAAATTAGAACTGGATTGTGATTCCTTTTTAATACGTTCGTAGTGTGGAGCAACATTAAGACGGAAGGGCGGAAGCCCATTAAAAACTTCAACCTTTTCATCACCAAGACACAAAATTCGGTGAGACAGAAAAATGATGATCCAATTACCAATATCATATTAAATGTTTAAGTTGACCAAAATATCTCTTAAGCAGGAAACATTTACACAATCATATGCAGAGTTTATATCAATAGTAACAATAACCACTTTGTATCCAGCATCTTTAAAAAGACGAGCGTTATGAACCATGTCATTAACACACATATTTGTTGAGCAATTCTTCCTATATACAAAGCAACGATTAGATAAAATTTGATTCTGGTGTACAAATACTGCAAGACGGTCCTTCACCATAAGATTTATCGTTTTAATAAAGACAGGCAAAAGCGATATTGGTCTAAAATTTTGAAAATCATTCAGATCCTTGTCCCTTTTGGGAATGGGTACAATCTTTACTTTTCTTCATTTATTTCTCACATCACAATTTACAAATTGAAAATTCATAGCTTCCAAAAGTTTTTCCTTTGAAGTAACAGGAAGGACTTTTATCATTGAATATGTGACCCTGTCCAAACCTCCTGCAGAGGCCGACCCCCTTTTTAGATAATACAGACAGCAATTCATTGAAGCTCAAAGGAACCGGGACCAGGAAACCAATTGCAATCATTTGGAATATTCAAAGGCACTTGATCCTTCAGGTATTTAAGGTTATCCAAATTATTTTCCGACTGCCATGCAGGTAGCTCAGCTTTTCTTAAAGAGGCAGCTTCTAAATTCTCCAAAGAAAGATATCTATCACTTTTCTTCTTAGCTGCTAGGTAACATCGGTAAAATTTTCCAAGATTATCGTTCCACCAGCTTTTCGGTTTATGCCTAAGTTCACTGAACTTGACAGTGGCATTTTCAACACTATTAGCAAAAGCATAAGAAATATGGTCAAAATCCGATTCTAAACTTAGCGTTGATAAATTCCTTAAAAGTTTATTTTTCGAAAGAAAAATTGACGGCATAGATACGGTATCAGAAATATAAATATTAATCGGTGAGTGATGACTTCCTGCTATATAAACCGGTAAGCATGACCATGAAACATTCATCGAGCATTTGTAAAAAGTAAGATCAAGAACGGATCCAACAGAATCATTGAGATTAGATTTAAATGTTTAAGAGCCATTTGTTACCACATACAAAAAGGCTATCATCTACAAGTTTTTATAGATGATTACCCCTGGAACCATTATCTCCATCACCCCATATACGAGATCTGGCATTAAAGTCGCCGCCAATAATAACATTTTCAAATTGATCAAGAAAGTTAAACATCTTGGTCATTTCACCACGAAAATCCTCAATAGGAATATTGTTAGCAGGCATATATACAAAGTAATCTTAGGTCTGGAGTTTAAAACTTCTACAATGATAATGTCATAGGTTGTATTATATCTAATCTTCTTAAATTTAAAATGTTTCCTAAGGTCAATGGAATCGTAGCCAAAATCTTGAAATCAATTACATTTTTGTTTCTTTTAAAACTGACAATTGTGTTGGGGAATTTTCATAATTATTATCTATAGATGGGGATTGAAAACTATTGCCAATATCACAAAGCTCTTTGAGATTCGTTGTTTCAAGTGATTAATGGCTTGAATTCCATTTACATTATCTTCCTTGGCAAAAGAATCCATTGCCAATTTCATTAGTTCAGTTACAGTTTTTTCCGAAGATGAAACTTTCTCAAATTGTGATTTAAAGAATACACTCATAGGGGGGGGGGGGGGGGGGGGAAATTCGGCTTTTGCGTTCGTGGGATAGTCTTATGCGTTACCGCACTGCTATATTTCATTCTTCTAGTTAAAATTTAGGTTTTTTACGATTTGGAAGTTCAGGGAAATTCCCATCATAATTATCAAGTAGCGAGAAATAATTTGTAGAAAAGGTAGATACTACCTCTTGTCTTGAGAGGTTCTTTAAAACCATAATTTTTTTAATATCCTCTTCTTTCCACTTAGGGCACATTCTTCTATTAAGTGCAGAGTGGTCGCTACCTTCACACAAGGAACATTTAACAATATCACATTCTGTTTGACATACACCATCTCTACCACATTTTAGGCAAGTCTTTTTACCACGGCATGAGTTTGCAGTGTGTCCAAATTTACCACAGTTATTGCATTGTCTTATTGGTGGGTAATAAACATGTACCTTTATAATGAGCAAAATAAACCTCTTCAGGGAGAGAGTCTATCTTTACTGAAAAAGAAGTAATAAAATTAAAGGACTCACCCTCTTTTACTCTTCTCGTAAATCTTTCCACAGATATCACCTTTTCATGGGATTCAATGTTCTCATTAATATATCTGTCAGAAAAAGTTAAAGGTACACCACGTAGTACCCCATATATATAAACCATACTGGCAGGAATGAAGGCACTAAATCAAGATGTTTCAAATTAATAGACGCAAAAGCATTTGCATTAGCAGCTGAGTTTAATTTTATTTTAAAAAGCGTACGGCCAATTGACTATCAAAAGAATACCATCAATTTTCAAATCTTTAATTTTCTCATAGAAAAAAAGTTCATTACGCGGCCCCTTGCTGTTGGGACCCGAAGCAGTGGTAGTATCAACTTATACATGATATGGTCCTTGATGATCATTTGGATAAACAATTACTTCCTTATTCTTTTTCTTTAAATAGTTATTACCTTGAGTACCAGCCTCTTGAGTTTGTTTCATGTTATCAATAGAATTTGTATTTTGTGAGGTTATGTCAGTCTTAGAGGTGAGATCAGTGTTCGATTCAATACTTTTGTTGTTACAGCTAATAGCAGCCGCCATATTGCATAGCTGCACGTTGTTACAATTTAAACCCAAATTATCTTTAGCATGTACCTTATTCGTAAGCATACCGTCATTATCCGTAGCAGCATCCATCATTTCTTCATCAGCATCAGTAAAATTAGCATTTCCTTCTTGAGTTAGCAATAAGTCGTCATCCAATCTTAATTTTTTGCCCCCGCAGAATTCGAAACCGTTTCAGCACGAACAAACTGCTCAAATTCATTCACGGGAACAGTCAGAGGTACAGTGTCGGGCAGGCTCATTCCCGATTTACTTCACCAATCAAAAATTCGTTCGGATCCACAAGATTAACAGGGATTAAAAAGAAACAATTTGATTTTTCCAAAGGAAAAAAAAGAAAAAGCACTCAAATTAAACAACAAAATTCAAAATGGCTTAAAGAGAAGTGCTGCAATTTTTTACAAAAATTATCTTACGATGTTTATGCTTCCAACATTTTATTACAACTATTAAAGAACAATAATTATAATAAATTTGTTTAAAAAATGTAACGGCCTAAATCTCATATTAAAAAGGAATGCGATTACCGTTATATCCTAGCATTTGTTAGTATAAATTGTTTCGTTAAGAGTAAGACTTATAAGAGTTTCAAATGTTTTGAACACCTGCATTTTGAATACATCTATTATTATTAATTTTTTTGTTGTTTTAATTTAACGGAATTAATTTTTTTTATTTATTTAACATACAACAATGTATGAACAAGAACAAATGCGATCTCAGTTCCAAATGTTTTGACCACTACTGTATATGTATTATATATATTACAATAAAACCCGGTTAAGACGAACTCCGAGGGACCAAAAAAATTAGTTCGTCTTAAGCGGGGGTTTTTTTTTAAACGATAAAAAATATGTATTTATTAAAACAAAAACAAGATTATTCAGATTTTTACATAAATAAAAGATAAAATTAGCATTTCATGCATTCACAATTAAAAATTCAATTAAAATTCTAAATTTTTCCAAAAAAAAAAACTGCTATTTTTTTCTGAATGACTGAATTAACGATTTCATTCGTTTATATTATATATTTTATATTTATATTATTATTATTTTTATATTATCAAAATATGATTGTCAGCTTCTTCGGCACACGATTTATTTCGAATAAATTTTTTTTTATGTTTATTAAGCTATTGTACCGTTGTTTTATTAGGTACTTCCTCCTCTATTTCGACTTCTTCATCACTTGACAAATTTTCAACATCGGGAGGATTAACAATTTCCAATATTTCTTAATCTGATAATGTATGTGACGTCAAAACATTAGCATCTATATCTAGAAAGTCATCCACGGATATGGAATTCATACTAGGTCTATCCCATAAAACGGATAAAGAGTGTACTAAACATGGTAATTTGTATGAAAACGAGTTTTTGGGACTGCTTAAAACAGTTCGTAATAACCGAGGGTTCGTATTAACCGAGTTCGTATTAAAAGATGTATTTTATATGAAAATTGTTGCCAAAACGTCGTGACTTTTAAATTAGTTCGTATTAACCGAGTTTTCGTCTTAACCGAGATCGTCTTAAGCGAGTTTTACTGTATATACATTTATAAATTTAAATTTATATTTATAAATTATATCCATATCTTATAAGTACCGGCAGGCAAGCATTCTACCACTGAACCATTCTTAGCCAACGACAGGCTAAGAGATTAATTTCTTTTTCCAGTGCAGGATCGAGGAGACTCTTGTCCTTCGGGAGGGGTGACTTGAGAACCCTGGTGTCTTACCTGACTGGACACTGCAATCTCAGATACCACCTGCGCAAAAGGGGTCTTTTGGACACGGATGAGTGTAGGTTTTGCGAACTGGTAGCTGAGACATCGGAACATGTTCTTTGAGAATGTCCGAGGCTTTGTGAAAGGCGTGCCAAGTTTATTGGCGATCGCTTTGTCTCCCCTTCGGACATTATGAAGATTTTGCCTAATAGGATTATTGGCTTTATAGCAGCTATGCCCAACGTCAATGTATGCGATTTGTTCGAGTGTGTTGGGTACGCGTAAAAGCTCTTTTATTGTTACTTTTATTTATTAGGATGGGCCGAAATATCCGCTTTTGTAGAACTTTTGTAGAACATAGAGCGAAATATTTACAATTTTTAAGTCTGTTCTTGGTGAGGGAAAAAATATACGAACTAATTCGTTCTGTCCTACGGGTAATTGTGTTCCTTGATAATGGTACTTTTTCTAAAATTTGGGCCATATCTCTACCCTTACTTCCAAAACAACCCAGCACTTCTTTAGCGAGCACCTTAAAAAAAATGCCATCATCAAAAGGACGACAGCGTTTTGATAACGCAAGCGAAACAATAAAAGACGCTTTTTCAACATCATTATTTACAATGTTTCCTGCAACAAATGTTTTTTTTAAATTAGCAATTAAAATTTCTCTTTCCGCATCTACAATATCGAAATATTCTTTATGGCAAGACCTGTAATGCCTTTCGACATTAAATTTATGAATACGCTTAACATTGCGTTGGCATACCAAACATACTGGCTCGCCAACGCTGTTTTGTGTAAACAAAAAATCATTTTCCCAAACCTCATTAAACATTTTGAGCAGTGCTGTACTTCACTTTCCGATTTGCGTGTACTATCTTCTCGCATGAAGTCTGCGTGACAACTGATCAACAGTCGTTAAAAAAACAAAACCAAACGCAAGCATTGCACAAATGTTTTCTAGCTGACCCGATTAATTACTAGGTTTCGCGTACACAAAGCTCTTTATGTGTATATTTCGGCCCATCCTATTGTTTATCACTACACCCAAAATATTTCTTAGTTGATTTATAATTTAACCATACTAGTAGTAACAAATACTCATTTAAATGTTGCATCCATTGTTTATAGTATAAACAATGGATGTATAAGATAAGTATAAACTTTATACTTATAATTTCATCAAAATTTAAGTTTTTTCAATTAAAATATTTTAAATTTAAAGTTTACAATTTTTAAAACAAAAGTCAAATTTTCTATGCTTACGAAAATTCGTTATATTTATTATGACAATTAAAAATTTTTGACACAAAAAACAAATAGTTATTAATGATCAAGATAGTTAAAATTAATTTATTTAAAATGAACTAAGAATTTTTTTAACTATGCGACTATTCAATTTTATCGGTGTAGTTTTCGCGTATGTGTGAAAGCACAAAGCTCTTTATGTGTACATGTGAAAGCACAAAAAGCTGTTTTCGCTCGCGGGCATATGGAGTGGGCATAGCTGCTTTATAGGTAGCTTGAATCTTTAGGGTAACTTTAGGCAGCACAAAAGACCTAAGTTGGTCTCGGTGCATAGTGCCATATAATCTAATCTACAAGTACCGGCAAAGGTAACTTTTTTTTATTTTTAACCTTTAAAAGCCAAAAATAAACCAAAAATTAAATGTAGCTTTTCAAGTTTTTACAATGTGACCCTTAATTATATTAAAATAAAAAAAAAATACTTTTTAATTATAGGAACGGTTGTGTTAACCGATTATAACAATAAAACCTATCGGGTAGATGACGTTGACTTTCAATCATCTCCCATGTCAAAGTTTCCCACAAAAGATGGTGAAATTTCGTATATTGAATATTACAAACAGGTACGTAACATACTATTTTAAGAAATTAACAACGCTGATTATAATTTTCGTTTTATAAATTTCTTCCCCTTATGCATGTACTTAGCGATACAATATTCAGATTCGTGATCAAAAACAACCAATGTTGGTTTCTCGTCCTACCGAAAAAAATATCCGTGGTGGCCAGAGCGAATTTATAATGCTGATACCAGAACTATGTCGTGCAACTGGTATGACTGATGCTATGCGCAACAATTTTAGGTATGAATAATAAATGACTACCAATTATGAACATTATTTGCGGTTGTGATAAAAACTCAGTTTTTCAATCTATAATATTTAGTTTTTTGCTAAATAAAATTTAATTAAATTTTTGTATATCTGTTAAAACTTAACTGAAACTCCAAAAATATTATTATATAAATCTTAAAATATTCTTGGTTTGTTTTACTTTTTTTATTTACAGATTAATGAAGGCAATGGGTGAACACACCCGTCTTAATCCTGAACGCCGTATTGAACGATTGCGTACATTCAACAACCGCTTGTATGCTTCGCAGGCCAGCATGGAGGTACTCTCCTTATGGAATATGAAACTAGATACGAATTTAGTAGAAGTCCCTGGTCGTACTTTGCCATCAGAAAAAATAGTCTTTGGAAATCAAAAGAAAGTAGTTTGCGATCGAAACGCTGATTGGACTCGTGAATTTAGAAATTGTACAATGTTTTCTCACGTCGATATTAAACGCTGGTATGTCGTTGTGCCACGTCGCAATATACATGAAGTTCAGGAATTTGTCAAAATGTGCATTCGTGCAGCCAGTTCAATGAAGATGCATATATCAGAACCAAGATAGTAAGTCGTAGTACTCATAAAATGAGTACTCGTAGTACTCATAAAATTATAGAAAATTACACTTATAAATTGTGTTTTGTAATTACCCAGCCAGAAAACTACGAACGGCATGGTGTTGGCAAAGCGTCGATGGGAATAGTACAAGTTTTGGCAAAACATCCAATTTCCAACTCATACGGTACTGTAATGCCGTCGAAATGATAACAACGGAGAACGGTTGGTTAAGGGTGTTGGCAAAGCGTTATCAATTGGCAAAAATTCATAGTTGGACATTCTAGTTCGTAGTTCATATCGTTTGTTTTGCATTTATTGAACTGTTTTGTTCATAAGTTTGTTCGAAAAAATTTTTTTTTTTTCAATTACTTATATTGTTGTATTGATCAATTGTTTGTTTAAGAAATCTACATAATATGAGAGAACATCTTTGGGATTGTCGCTTATACTGTGCAGATTTGTTGAACAAACCATTGACCAATATATGAACTATGAACTATCTAAAAATTCAGTACTTTCCTAGTACCTTATTTACTGATTTGCCAGTACATTCAAACAATATAAACTAGATTGCCTCTTCTTGAGGCTTTTTAAAAAAATTCAAGATGTACCCCGACACTTTGGTGTCATAGTAATCATGCCATGTAAGCACAGGTTGTTTCAAAAGGCACTATTTAAAAGCCTAGGTCCTCCCCTAAAACTCCTCTTATTTTTATGTGGATAGGGCCAGTAGTATAGAAGTTATACTTATTACCACTTTTTTTTTTTGAAAACACGCCACTGTGTGACGTTTTAGCTATGAAACTCAGTGTATAAGTCAAAATGAAATCACGTCTAGTTTTCCAATTCATTGCAATTTTCTCCAATTCAGTTTTATTATTGTTTTAATTGTGAAACAAAATTGTTGCGCGGATTTCCAAAGAGTTTTATGAAGATATATCAAATTGTATCAAATTATATAAAACTTGATTAAATTAGATTGACCCATTTTTAGGATCAAATTATATCAAATGAGATCCCATGGGATCTGGAAATATAACATGGGATAACTGGTAACTGTGCACGTGTTTAGCAAAGGTTTTTACGGAACTTAGCTAAAAAAAATTACTATTTTAAATTAAATAAAATTCAACTCAAATATAACTATCATTTTGTAAATTTAACAATTTGAATTTTGCTGTTCTTATCTTAGTAAAACAACGTAATTTTGAACTAGTAGTAGCTTTTAGTAGCTTTTTCTGATAGTTTTACAGGAGTAAGAGAGTAAGTTTGACATAGTTAGTTCATAATGCCAATGGTTTTGCAAGGTGTAAAAAAAGTAGTAAAAAAAAGTTATAATAAATAAAGGAATTCAAAGTGGTTTCCTTATTTTTTGCAGATTTTTTAGCTTTTCTATATATTTTTAGTTCAAAAATATCTAAGTGAATTTTAGTGAACGAAAAATAATGAAAATGTTCACTAAACTAATGAAACTTTTCTTCACAAAGTAAACAAAAAATTTCTTAAATTTATTGAAAAGCTTCGTACATTTTATGAAACTAGTTTTTTAATGAAACTTCTTTTAGTAAATGAAAATTTAAATAAATAACAACATTATTTGATTTTTTCATACATTTTGACATGATATTTTTCGTAAAATTTTATGAAAAATTGCTTTAGTTTTATGAAAACTTTCAATGGACGAGTTCCAGTGAAACTACATAGCTTCAATGAAAAAAAAAATTATAATATCCTGCAGAAAATTCTTTTCGTGTACAAGAATGAACATATTTAGCCCCCCCCCCCCAAACCTTTTGACTAAATCCTGTATCAGCCACTGGGGGCTACTAATAAACACAGTGCAGTACAGAATTAATCATTTACGAAAATTATTACCAGATTTAAACACCGTTTAGAATATGTATTAAAAATGAAAAAAAGGATGGAAATGGGAGAGTTGTTTAATTTTTTTATAAAAATAGCATTGAAAAACGCCAAAAAGATTAAAGAATTTTATTATCTCGAGCCGAGAGGCTATTGCTAGTAATTTTTTAATGCACAATCGTACAATTCTAAATATTTTGAATACTTCTAAATTTTTTAGAAATTGTGTCATAACTAATTTTTATTTTAATAAAAAAATTTTTAGGAGGCTTTAGCTTATGGGTTCTTATCATATCATATACTTTTTTTTAAGGCACTCTAATATAAATATGAAGAGGCGACGCGGATAAGGGTGTACAGACCATAAAGTAAATTGTTCAGGAGAAGAGAACAACTGGGGAAATGATCAAAACTTTATATATTTTTTTAAGCATATCTACAGATCTAGAATACATTTATCAATATACAAAATTTAAAAAACTGTGGGGGGTTTCATAATAAGCTTTGTATTTGTATAAGTACATATAAGTACAAAACGCGTATTTCCAGGTACGAAAACGTAACAATTGTTGTCGCACGATTATTTCTTTCGAACAATATTCCTATGTACATATGGGCAATTCCAGAAAAAGGTCAACCATGAGTAAAAATGCAAAGTGCTTAGAACTTTTTATTTGTTTTCAACAATAAAGCTTATATGTCTATTCTTATATATGTAAAAGCATTTTTAATTTTTCTCCTTTCTTGGCCGAAATATACAACTGCAAAAAAACATTTTTTTCTGAGTCTGCGATTTATATAATTTTTTTTATGTGTTAAGAGTATTTAAAGTAATATTATTGTAATTTAGAAATTTCCTACAAACAATTATCTTACCTCAAAATATAGTGTTCTCAAAGATGCTTTATCGTTTTGTCAATGTGCAAAGAACAACATTGATGGAGTTCAGCTTTTTTATATATCGACAAAACAAATTGAGGGTTTTCACCTGAACTGGCTGAACTGTGGCAGAATGTTCCACTTATTAAAGGGATAAAATCCTGCATTGGTTTTCGTATTTAGACAGCGAAAGCATTAAGGTTGCTCGGACCTCTTATTCATTAAAATCTATAATTAAAATTAACTGAGAAAATCTAACTTTATTAACTAACTGAGAATATGGAGCTCTATTTCGATTTAATTTTTGTTATTATTATTTTTTATTTTTTTTTCTTAAAGAGAGGCAACACTCAGGAAATACTTCCTATATTTAGTGTGTTGCTTTCTTTGGAAAGGGATAGTATAGAGATGAAAGGTGGGGAAAGATGAAGGGCTTCAGACATGGCAACACTATAATTGCGCGAGATGATAAGTCTTAGAACAGTTGTTGCTCGCCACCTGATGGAGAGTTGGCGAACTTATTGAAGCTTTTTGGTTCATAGCCCTGATTCATTGTTTTACTTCGGTGGGGTTAATTGCTATGGGAACACCGAAGGTGGACATTGCGATACGTATGAGGGATAGAAAAAACTCATACATATTAATTTGATGTTGCCGGCACCGGAGATCGAACCCGGGACCTTCTGTGTAAAAGTTCATCGCGCTAACCATTACACCACAACGCCCACGTTTGCTTTGATTGACATGTGCCATTTGACTTCATGGCATGCTTCTTTTGTTTCCTTATTTTCTTTACATTTTATTTTGCTTTTATTTATTTCTTACGTGTGCTTCTATGCAATCTGTTTGGTTGATATCTGCATGAGATTTAAACCAATTTGTTGTCGTTTGCAAAATAGTTAATTTATAATTAGTGTTTTTTTTTTTTTATCAACCGACTATTTTTTTTACTACAGGGGGTACCTACTGGCCGCACACATGCGTATCAGTTCTAACAACAATAATAAAAGATTTCCTTTTTTATCTATGTTTTATTACCATCCTAAACTAATAAAAGGATTATAGTAAAAACTACGCACATAAACTGCCGGTAGGAGATAGTATCTTACGATACAAATACTTATTATAATCAAAGATATATAGATGAGCAGTTGCATGATGAAAATTAAGTCCTTTTAAGTAGATGTCTGCTGCTTTTAGCCTTTTAATTTCTTCTTTCAGAGCAATCATTTCAGCGGAATGATTTATTACCATCGAACCCAGAGGTTTTATGAACTGACTTGTGTTGTAACTGATTTCATTAATTAGATGGGTTTCAAAACTTCCATCTATGGATTTACTTATGTCAGAGCTAGCAGGTAGAATAGTTTTTTCCTCTTGAACAGAGCAACCAGGATTAAAAGTTAAGACGCATTGCTTCGGTAATTTAATTAACTCTTGATGCTGTGTGCTGCAATACACATGCAGTGTTGAATTCTCGTTCGTTTTAAGTAGCCACTTCTGTTTATTGTTAAGCTTGACTGTCATTTTATTGATGATTTCAATAAAATGACAGCTTACATCTTTGTGTGGTTTTAACGAAGCCACTTCGCACATATTGGTGTTTGCATCTTGACAAGCTCAGCCACCCTCGCACCAATATTCTCTATCAATAACCTCTTTGCAACCATGGAATTCTAAATCTGACATCAGGTGAAATACGTCTGCGTCATAACTGTATACCAAATAGGAATTTGGAACTGATGCAATGACTAGGTTTGCTGCCTGCTGCACAGGTATGGGAACAATCTTGAACACATTTGATGATCTAGAGGAAATTAAAGGAATATTAGTTTTTATTACCATCTTGTCATCCAGAATAATATCTTTGGCTTTCATCATCTTGAGAATGGTTGATAATTGATTTTCTTTCGAGCCTGGAAGCCTCAAATTTTCGGGTAGCCACTCCTTTATTTTTGGTACCTCACGACTCAGTTGGTCTGGCTTCAATAAATCTGGGCTGACTTTCCCATGATTAATATCCATCAAAAGCGAATAATCTGGGATTGTGCCTTTTCAACCTCTTCCAATTGGGCTTCTATTTGTTTAGCTGTGGCAAAGAATTTGATGGATTCCTTATAGACAAACATTTGTTCTTGCACCAGCATCGTTATTATCTATTCTTGTTTGTAGCACCTTGAACTTGTCATTTACTTCCTTAACAGAATTTTGAAACAAATTTTAGTGGAATCAATCGTTGATGTTTGAACTTTTATTAGGTCTTTAGTATTCTGTTGATTTTCTAGCAGGGTTCTCATATCATGCTCTAGCTCAGCGATCATCATTGTCCATCAACCCAAATAATAGGTGGTTAAATGACCAAATACAAGCCTTTTTTTTGCGAGGCATATTGTTTAACGAAATCAATTCATTAGAGCTTTGAACTATTTCAATGCGCTCTTTCATTAACGATACCATACAATTGCATTGCTCGGTAAACTCTCCCAGTTTTCTACAAACTGCTTTGCTTTTATACGTTAGATTAGCCACTTGATCTAATAATGCTATGTGGGGTTTTAAATCAAAGTATATCACTAGATTCCAACTTGATGTGCTTACAACGATTGTGCCCAGGTTATCTAAATAAATCGCTGTCTTCTAGTTGAATGGACTAATTTCATAGACATTAACAACACCATCATTACCTTAGACATGCTGACATCAATACCCTTGGCAGTACTTCTCGCTCTTGTAATGTATGTAGTCGACCGCTGCATTTCTTCTTCCGTCTCTTGTACGGGCTCCAGCGGACATATTTTTGTGATTGGACGCTTTAAGGTTCCTTACTGAACTTTTAAAGTTACCACTCTTATTTTTCCGTCTTTACCAGCATGCGTGTCGATAACTCTACCTAATGGCCACCTCGCTGGAGACGTATTTTCATCTTTAATTAATACAACCTGGTCTTGGTTTAATATTGTTTAATTTATAGTAGTGTATTATAATTAGTTAACAATTTAAGTATATATTTGTATTAATACATAGAAATAAAAGATATTTTTTGTAACCAATAATAAAAGCTGAATTACTTCAAGTTTTATCGATGTTCTGTTCCGATATATCCAAGAATACTAATTGGACATTGTTTCAAAATGTCCTTTTTCAATTTAATCCTTATAACAACTCGCCTTATTCCAAAAAAGCCAACCTTTGGTCCTGTGAATTTTGGGACTAAAAAATTGACAGGGGCCAAATTTTGGCATTTTCTGACAAGATTTAAGTTCGAGAGTAATAAATAAGTATCAGTTGTCAAATACAACAGAAAAAAATAAGAAATTATAAAATTACTTATTTGACATGTTAAAACATTTAACTTTTACAATGAAACTCAACAGTGTTATGTCCATGATCAATAACTTTTAGAAAACGGGGATCATTGAAGAATTCGTTTATGAGCTACATTTGCTAGAGCTGTTTTAAGCTTATTTTTTTAATTTGATTATTTTAGCTTATTTTGTAAATAGTAGCTTATATTTGACTTTTTTTATTTAAAAATTAAGCTTATTTTGACCGTTTTCTTTTTCTCTGGCGATCGGTATTTTGATTGAAACTTATTTTCACTTAAAATAAAAATAGCATCTTTTATATGAGCTGAGAAAATAGAATTATTGGTTATTTTTCTTACTTTTGCCAGAAAAAAAAATAATGTTAAAAAGTACTGGCTAAGTACTGAATTATCTTATTTTAAGTACTTTCAAACTACTTAATTCCATTGCTGTGCCAACGTTAGAAAATACCTACTGCCAAGCGCATATTGGTGTTATCATTTAGACACCGTGAGAGTATTATACATGTTAAAAATCCGACACTTTGCCAGTACATGTACTACCGTCTCCAACAACGCGCCAGTATTGGCTCGTTCGTATGTTCTACCTGGGTTATTATATATAAAAGTTATCGAATATGTTTAGTTTTATTGTGTCATATATACCTATATGTAACTATACATTAAAGTATGATCTCATATTTAGCTATATATGAAGAGATAACAAATATCAACTTATATGTAACATAAGATATAATAATATATGGGTCTACATTAGAAATTTTCGTAAAAAAAATAAGTATAAGATGTAAATATATATCTTTACATATGGCCACATATATAATTATATATAATTATACTATATACTATATAAAATATATAATTATATTATATAAAATATATAATTATAGTTTTTAAATTGTACGGTTTATTTTACCTTTTTCGAGTTTTTTAATCGCTTAAAACATTGTTTTTATATGTAAAAGTTGCAACAACATTAATAATTATATAAATCACATTTAATAAATTATTCTTTTGCATTAGTGAGGAAATGTCAGACGATCGTAATGGCTCATATTCTCAAGCTATTGATAGTACAACAGCTAAAGATCCTCAAATCCTGATGTTGGTTCTTGTAAATAATAATGAAGAAAAGTATGTTCTCCTGAGATTTATCACAATGCTCCATAAATATACTAAAATCAAATTACTTCTTTTTTAAACGCAGATATTCCTGCATCAAAAAGAAATGCTGTGTTGATAGACCAATACCATCCCAGGTTGTTACATTGAGAACTATTGCTCCAAGAGGTGACAAAGCCGCGGGACTTATGTCAATCGCCACTAAAGTTGTTATTCAAATGAATGCCAAATTAATGGGAGCTCCGTGGATGATTGATATGCCCATAGGTGGCGTAATGACGGTCGGTTTTGATGTTTGCCATTCTGCTAAGGAGAAGAACAAATCATACGGCGCTCTGGTCGCAACCATGGATCTGCGCCAATCTACCCGATACTTCTCAGCCGTAACACAGCACATGAAGGGTCAGGAACTTTCCAATGAGATCTCCCTCAATATGACTTGTGCTTTAAAAGAGTATCGTGCTGTCCATGGTACCTTGCCAGAACGTATACTCTTTTTCCGTGATGGTGTAGGCGATGGTCAGCTACATCAAGTGTTTAATACTGAGGTACAGTTCCTCAAAAAGAAGTTAGATGAAATCTATGTTTCTGCCGGCGTTGAAAAAGGCTGTCGTCTAGCATTTATTATTGTATCAAAACGCATTAACACTCGATATTTTGTTAATCATCAGAATCCAGTACCAGGTGTTGTAGTTGATGACATTATAACATTGCCAGAACGATATGACTTCTTCCTGGTGTCTCAATCGGTGCGACAAGGCACAGTTTCGCCCACCAGCTACAATGTCATTTACGACAATATGGGCTTATCGGCGGATAAAATCCAAATTCTAACGTATAAAATGACGCACTTGTACTATAATTGGTCCGGTACCTTGCGTGTTCCTGCTGTTTGTCAGTATGCTCATAAATTAGCCTTCCTAGTCGCCGAGAGTATTCATCGTGCTCCAAACAATGTTTTGCAAAATCAACTTTACTTTCTCTAAACGGCTAAAAAAAAAGCTGAAATAATTTGTTTTTCTACATTAGTACTTAAGCATCTATTCCATTTGCAATTAAGGATCAGCTCTAAAATATGTACGCTCCACTCAAGTACAAACAATTAATTGTACCACCAAGATGGTCTTATTTGTGACTCGTCTTTTAAAGCAAAAACCCTTAACTTACAAAAAAAAAAAAAAAAAAAAATTGCACTTTATGTTTTTTAATTTTAGTTTTGACTATACATTATATTTTAATTTAGATAATTAGCTGGTATAATTTTAAACGACGTTTAAAATATTTGAAATTATATATTTTTAGTTTTTATTGGTTTTCATTAAATGAAATTGGCAGTTATTACTTTTATTTTACTTTACAATGGACTTGTTTTTTTGTTTGTTTCTTTTTTACTATTATTCTTTATTAATTATTACCAAATTTTTGATTTCATCAATAATTTTACAATAAGTTTTTATTTGATGTACATTGAATGAATTGTACGACTTTTAATTTTTATGAATAAATATGCCTATGTTTTTAAAATACAGTTTTGTTTATAATTTTTTCTTAATCATTAGTATACAAATCATTAGTGTCATATTGAGTATTTGGCTTCGGAGATCGACCAAAAAGTGGTGTTCGGTAAAAATTTGTTTAACCCTCAAACCGGCCTAAGCTGCTTTGCAATGAAATTTGTACCACTTGCTCGTTACGAAAAATAAGCAATATATTATTTTACTATTTTTTCGTTGCCTATTTTAGGCGATATGGGCCAAACTACATTTAGAGTAAATCTCAAAAACTAATCAATAAAAATGAATAATTGTAGGCTTAAATTAATCCTCCAACCAAGATATAAATACAGGTAAAAAATTACCGCTTTTGTGGTTTTACTTAAGAAGATATGGCGATTTTCGTTTTTCGAAAAAACGTGAAATTGAGCGAAAACTCACCGAAACTTTAAGATATATTGATGAAACTTAAGGACTTTGCTAATATTACTAAATATAATCTACCGGGTAAATTTCATAAAAACGCGTCCATAAGTTTACAAGTTAACACGATGTCCTTTACATGTATGCTATTGGAATCCTGTAAGTTCCTGGGCCAAAATTAGAGCTATTTTGAAAAGTATAGCCTTCAATCTTATTTTGTGTTAAGTATCAAAAGTTTATATTCAAAATAAATATGTTTTTAAGATTTTTGACAATTATGTGGATTTCAAAATACTTATTTTTTTTTTAATTTTACGAAGTTCTTACTTTAACGCGTTCTTGCTTCCAAACAGTGCAATGAACACAAACTGTTTTTTAAATTCTTATTGAAAAACACTCATTTGGAGCATTTATAGCGAGTTTAAAATACCCCGCCTGGAAGGCGGGCTTGCCTGTTAGAGGATTAAAGAAAATTATATATCTTCAGATTTAATTCTTCAATTTGGAGTAAAAACACAAGAATGTGTGTAACTTTAAAAGCTCTTATCATTTCCATCTTCAAAATTATACTACACTAATACCCCGGTTTACGTCGGTAATGGGGTCCGGAGAAGTGCGACGCAAACCGAAACACGATTTCCCATACATATGTACCGATTTTTATTTAATGGGCTCCTCCATAACCCTTTATTTTAGCTGAAAAATATTATTTTTGGATAAAAAAATACGTTTTTTCAATAAAAGCTACTCAGTTTTTTATAAAAAAAAACAAAACATCCTTAAATCTGAAATTGTAATAGTTTATTTCTTTAATTCGTAAAATCGAATGTATCATAACACAGGCGAAAAAATTAAATTTTGTCATGTTTCAAGGCGGTATTCACCAAATCAGATTTATCAAATTTATACGCTCTACTATTCTTGCACACTGGCAACTTGTTAATTTGGGCACGGCTAAAGCTCGCGGGCATGGGCGGCTGTTCGGCGCAAGAAATAGTAAGCTGTCCAATGACGTAAATAAAAATGTACCAGTGCGAGTTAAACCATACCAGATACAAAAACTAGAGAAAAACGATTCGTCAGATTTCAATACACTTGAGTTAAGGATAGACTCGGATGGTAAGGTCTATCGGGCTCCCTCCCTCAGTCATAGGACAACCTGGTAATACTAGGCCCTATTCTTTAAGATTACCCCAAACCTTCGCTTCACCAATGAATACCTACCTTTTCGTCCATAGAGTCTATTCAAACATAATTAAAAGATAATAATTTTTCATAATTTTACGAAATTTTCTTGAAGGTACATTTATTCTGCCCAATTGGGCCTTTATCAATTCAAAAATATTAATGATTAGATGTAATGAGTTATTATGATGTTTATAAAACGTGAATTCCAAACTTAAATTAAATCTAAGTCATTACGACTAATCTTAGAATAATGAAGCTAGTTAATTGAGCTTAGATATACTTAAAGTATTTTTAAAAATTAAATTTACTTTTAAGTTTTATATTAAAAAAAAAAAAAATATTTAAAATATTTTATGAGCTGAATTGACTCAGAATTTTACTTTAAAACGCGGGCAAATAAATTTATGGTAAACGCTCAAGAAATAAACTTAGTTGTAATTAAATCTAATTACGACGCTATAATTTTGCCTTAAATGATTACAATGTTATAATTGCTAAGGGTTAGTTCTCGTTAAAAAAAAAATAATAAAATACAATACAAAAAATCAAAAATTTAAAGAGACCAACACGATCGAAATTTCAGTCAAAAAGTTTTGTCATTTAATCAAATTGTATTACGGCTGTTAAAACCGTTAGGAACGACAATTTTTATTTTGTTTACTTAAAGGGGCTCTACATTGCGACGAAAAACCTAGACCAGATCAATAGCGCTATTGTGGGGACCAAATTTATCGGTGCATTTAAATGCAGGGACCCTTAAATATGTATACCGTCACCAATTTTGTACGGTGGTTATGAATGTCCCGGCGGAAAATTTATTGTTTCAAAAAAATTAGTGTATAAATTTCTAAATCATAACAAAATATTTTATACACTCTTGGTGCCTTTAGGTTTACGGTGTAAAACTATACGAAACTACCAATACGAGGTTTGTCGCGCAGTGTCAAATATTCCAAGAAATTGCTATGAAAAAGGATACGCTGTGTGTTACGCGGTGTTAACGTTCAATAACGAAATTATTTGTACTTTAAAAAATACGTTGTCTGTTACGTGGTGTAAAAGTTTCTCAAAAATATTTCGGACAAACATTTACTTGGAGAGCTGCAAAATGAAAAATCTTTCTTAGCCAAATATTTTACAAATCAAATATTTTGTACAAAAATATACGTTGAGAATTGCAGAGCAGTAAGATCTTTATTAGCCAAATACTGTACACCAAACAATGCCTAATTTGTTACGTGGTGTAAACGTTTCTCAAAAAATATTTCGTACAAACATTTACTTGGAGACGTTAGTCATTGCAAAATATTAAAATTTTCTTGGCCAAATATTTTACACAAAACGATACGTCGTTTGTTACGTAGTGTAAGATTCTCAAATAATCTTAATTCGTATCAAAAAGATACGTTGGTCATTACGAAGTAATAACGATTTTCTTGGCCGAATGTTTTACACCAAACGATACGTCGTTTGTTACGTAGTGTAAAATTCTCACATAATTTTGATTCGTATCAAAAAGATACGTTGGTCATTACGAAGTAATAACGATTTTCTTGGCCGAATGTTTTACACCAAACGATACGTCGTTTGTTACGAAGTGTAAGATTCTCAAATAATCTTGATTCGTATCAAAAAGATACGTTGGTCATTACGAAGTAATAACGATTTTCTTGGCCGAATGTTTTACACCAAACGATACGTCGTTTGTAACGTAGTGTAAAATTTTCTAAACGAACTCTTTGATACAGCAAGTATACGTTAATTGTTACGCGGTGTTTAAATTTTTATTGACAAAATATCTCACACTCGTACCCGACGAGAACTATTTTATTATTAAACGCAAGGTTTTTCCCGAAAATACTTTCGTTTTGAAACAATAAATTTCACAAGGCAACAATTTTGAAAAAATTTTAGGGGCTTTGAAAACCACTATACAATTTTGATGTATTGTGGTCCCAGTAGTACAAATATGGTTCAATTTTGAAATTCTATGGAGAGGTTTTTTTTTTAAAAATTTTTAAGTAAAATTATAAATTTTTTTAGACGTTTCTCCACATAATTAATGATAACTAAATAAAAATTAGTCCGATATTATTCAAATAAATTTAGAAAAACTGAAATTTACATAACCTTTAATCCGTTAATATATTGCGTTTCAATCGGCTCAGTAGTTTCGGAGTTATAATAAAAAATTGAGGGAAAAAATATTTTTTTTACGTGAAAATAGCAAATTTTTTTGTTTTAAAAAAATCATAAAAAATCGAAAACGGCAAAAATCGTTCAGATTTATTGCTTTATCGCAAAGCCACATGTAATAGGAACAAAATGAGATATCGATCATAAAAATCGATTGATTTTTTTCGAATTTATTCACAATTAAGTGAATTCGCTCATTTTCACCAAATTTTAGTTTTTTGTCTGATATACATAAAATTGAGTAGTTAATGTTCTTCTTTCGATTGATTGAATTTTGAAAACATTTTCCCCATGCTATGTACAAATTTTCACATCAAAAATGCATTACATAGTAACATTCGTGTATTTTTTGGCAAACCCCTACCTAGAATATACTGATTCTATTCTTCGGAAAGACATTTGTGTTGGATGAGCTTAAATGTAAATAAATAAATAAATTAAATAGTAGAAAATTTATATTTTATTATTCACATTTATTATAATAAATAAAACAAGAAAATAAATAAATAAATATGTATTATAAACTACAAACTCTGAAATTTTCTTTTAGTCGATTTTCTACTATTGTTGAATAACGAAGTGTTACTCTGAATACTCCAGCAAAAATCAGCCATCATGTGTGCATCCCAGCGACCCTGGTATCGTTCCTCCATTGTCCGGATATCTTGGTGGAATCGTTCGCCCTGTTCTTCACTCAAGTCTCCTAGATTTTCAGGAAAACGATCTAAGTGACTGTGCAGGTAGTGTACTTTGATGCTCATGTTGCATCCAAGATTCTGGAAGTGAGTTAACATCTCTTCAACGTGCGCAACGTAATCATCACCCTTGTTATTTCCTAAGAAATTTTGAATAACCCATACAAACGAATCCCATGCATTCTTCTCAATTTCTGACATTGAACTGCCAAATTCAGTATCGTTCACCAATTTGCGAATTTGTGGGCCATCAAATATGCCTGCTTTCAGCTTTTCCATACTTAGATTGGGAAACTTCCTTGAAATATACTGGAAACATTCACTATCTTTGTTAAGTGCTTTAACATATTGTTTCATCAGACCAAGTTTAATGTGAAGAGGGGGTAATATGATGCGATCTCGGGGCACTAGAGCCACATTTATAACATTTGGCGTACCTGGAACTAGTGTTTCCCTAGAAGGCCATTGTTTTCTCTTCCAATGTTCTGTTTTAGCTCTGCTGTCCCATAAACATATAAAACAAGGATATTTTGTAAAGCCGCTTTGTTGGCCTAAGAGGAAATTTACCATCTTAAGATCAACACAAATTACCCACTTATGTTCATCATACTTTATCTTCTTCATGACCAATGCAATTACAGAGTATTCTTCTTTTACTTTGGTTGAATGTGCGATCGGCAAGGAGTGAAATTTATTTCCATTATGCAAAAGGACACACTTCAAGCTGCGTTTTGATGAGTCGATAAATAAACGCCATTCGTTCGAATCATATCTCTGTAAGCCCATGGCAGTCATCAAACCAGAAATATCTGTGCAGTACACAAAGTCATCCTCTTCAGCAAAATAATGAAGTAAGTCTTTTTCTCGAGTACGGTAATACGAAACTTTAGTTTCTTTAGTTATGAGACCTGTTTCTTTCATCCGGGACGCAAGTAATTCAGAAGATCTTTTCGACAATCCAAGGTCTCTAATTACATCATTAAGCTGATCTTGATTCCATGGTCTCGGCGAGAAATGTTTGTGTGGGATGAACTTGTCATTTTCAGCTGTAGATGGTAGTGCTGGATCTGACATATCTGATTGGTAAGACATACTTGAGGTTGAGTGTCCTGGTGAATGGTTGAGTGTCCTGGTAATTTTTGTGTAGGTATTAAATGATGTTTGCGTTATCGCAAACACTTCTTGAATGAAATAAAAAGGGTCAAGGAGATCTTATAAATACTGATACTATAATTTGGGATAACCCTTTGTGTGGATACAGTTTGTGTGTGCTGCAAATTTTTTATTATTCCCAAGAATCCTAAAAAACATTAAGGACTTTTATGAAAAAAAAAATCATCCGTTACAGGTAGCTAACGGAAAATAAGAGCACTTCAGCGTACACGCACATTTATGAGCGTTTTATTACTATCCTACCGCAATCGTAAAAATTAAACAATCTTTTGTTTATTACTTATTTTTTTTTAATTATTAGAATCATAAAAATGTCATAGAGGTTTTTCCCAAAGGGGTTTTGCCAAAATGCGTGTCGTAAAATGCACCTGAGTTTTTATGTTCTGCATTTTCATTATATAGTAGGTACAATTTTCTACAGTGCTTGTAAATATGCGATACCTTCAATTAATTGTAAATAAAAATGTAAAGCATGCATCGATTTTTATGATCCATATCTAGTTTAATTCGCATGATATGTAGCTTTACTACAAAAAAATAAAAAGTAATATTTTTTGCAGTTTTCGATTTTTTCCAGATTTTTGTTTTTCAATTTTTTTTTTTTTTTTAGCATTTTTTTTGCTAACAATTTGTTTCATAACTTTGAAACTATTGATCGCATTAAAAAAATTTGTACACGTTATTTAAAGATATTGTAAACCTTAATTTTTGTAAATTTAATTTGACAAAATCGGACTAGTTGTTTTTGAGTTATGACAACATAAGTGGAGAAATGTCTCAAAATATTGTCAATTTTACTTAAAAAATTTTTAAAAAAAAAATTATCCATAGAATTGAAAAATTTTACCATTTTTGTACTTAGGCAGCCATGATGCATCAAATCTATATAGTGGTTAGTCAAGCCTTTTTTTGCTGTTGACCTGTGTTTTCTTTCATATCGGACGTAAAATTTCGATTTACACAAAGGTTTTCTTTTTTTCTTTTAGGGGAGGAAAAAATCAAAAATTTGAAATAAAAAAATGGGATATAAAAATAATATTTATTATATTTAATATTAATAATAATATTTAATATAATATAAAAATAATATTTAAAGTGATTGAAAATCTTAAAACAACTGATATGTCTGAATGAAATTGAAAATTAAGGTCTACCAGTGTTTCAGTGTATATAATAAATACCAATCTTTTAAATTTTGTACTTATCTGCCTTTAACGCCGTGTTGTACTTGTTGTCCTTAGCCTTTTGCCGTCGCCAACACTTCATTTGATTATGTTCACGTTGGTACCCCTTTAAAAAAAAGGTACTAAATTTGTACTCACATGTCCAACAAGAGTACCCTGTATACCAGCACTGAAAAATGTTGTCAGCCAATGTCCCTTTGTATGCACTATAATTTGATGTTTTCTTCTGTTGTTTTGCTGAGTTTGATGGCGAAAAATTTGAAGACGGTGATTTTGTTGTTTCGGCTGGAGATGGGTTTTCTTCTCGTGTGTCACTAAACACAAAAAAAACGTTTGTCCGGCCAACTCTAAATATTGATGATTTTACGATACGAAAAGTTACAGACCTCTTGCAACTGAAACGCTGATAGCCAGGCACAATTGTTTTTGGTGATAATAGATGACCATTTGGATGGGATGATTTTGTGTGTTCCCCTACACACCTTTCGAAATATGTTGGCACGACCAACTCTGTAATATGTGGCTGGATTTCCGTTGCCAACGTCGACGCGATGTTGCACCAAAAATTTGGTGCAACCAATCATAAAAATTTGTTGTTTACCCGGATTCGTATAAAAATTGTTTATACGCTGACTTCCGGGTAGATGTTTTGTTTCGGCCGGTGTTAGTGGAATTTTTCAACCACAAAGGTGGTGCCGATAACCAATCGCCAAGGATTCCGACTCCAACAAAAGTTGGCCGATGGAAAAAAAATATAAAAATTTGTCGTATAAGGCTTTTTGGGTGTTTGCCTAAACACATAACGTTTATATACCCGCAGATATTGTTGGACCGGTATATTCTGGTAATTTTTTACCAAATTGGCAGCCTTTTGCGGACAAAACGGTGGGAGACTTCTATGACATCGGCGGGTTTTTTTCCGTTGCAGTCGCAAGTTTTTCTGTGGGCATAATCTGCCCGATGTCTTCACTTTGACGTTGTTTTCCCGACCGATGCATGAGTTGGGCCTCCTGGCCTTACGATATTTTTATATCTCCCGGTTGGATGTCGCTCGATGGAGTAGTTCTGGCCAGATTTGTCCAACTCTGCCACCAGCTAGCTACTCTTTTTCACGCTGCAAAAATTGTGGTAAAAATTTGTGGGCACAAATATTAAAATAAATTTTATTTTAATATTATTCTACCACTTACCTATGTGAATTTAGCCAAACAATGAGGATTACCTCATAAAAACCCGATTAAATTCTAGTGATAAAAAAACACGTCACGCCTTGTTGGCTGCCAAACCGGAAAGAAAAATTCATTTCGGCCATGTTTGACAATTCACCATAGCCATCCTCAATTTGACTGCAGCTCACTTCAGCCTGCATAAAAATACAACTCTAAGCGAAATACATTCCTGTGACACTGGCGTTGCCAGATTGTTCACTGCAATTTACAGTGGAACATCACAATTTTTTGTTCTTTGTGTATTGTTTTGCACTCATACTCCTTGTACAGCATTTTTAAGGGTTTAAAAAGGTTGTTGTGCAGATAGTGTCAACGGCGGCGTCGGCTAACCAGCTGTCGACCGGTGGCCTGCATTACTGATATCGACCCACTTTTATTTCTCCCTACTTTTACCAGCGCTTGCTGGTAGTCTTCGCGCTCTTCCCAAGTTTCTGGATCGAAAAAAATTGTTGACTATTCAAAGCGTGAGAAAAATTTTGATGTCGTAATGGCTCAAATCTATATTCATGAGTTCTTGATTCACTTGTTTTAATACGAAGTTAATTCTTTTCACTCCTTTGAAGCCAACAACGTGTTCTGGATGAGCACGATCTTGGTTGCCACTGCCGCCGCTATTCTCCAAGTCATCTTCGTCTTTCTTCCTCGATATCATCCAAGTCGCCTTCTTTCTTTTCTTCGTCGGACGATTCGTCCATCTCATCGTCTGGTAACTCTACCCCATATTCCCCCAAACAAAATAGACAAAAATGTATTTGTTTTATTTTTTCAAAGCTTGACTTCAAAAAGGGGGAACAATTTTCACCAAAGTTTTCACAAATTCCCAGCGTATCTAAGAGTGGGCCAAAATTGGATAACAGAAAGTTAGTTCGAAATTTTTCGACTTATTTTTGAGTTAAACATTGGTTATACATGAACAGGGTAATGACATTCATGCACAAAAATAAAAAATATGAGCTAAAAATGTTTCGATTTTTAAAATTTAATAACTCGATAGCGATGGTTTAAAATAAAATAAAATACAATATAAATGGCTGATGGCAATTTAATGTTTCTTATTTGAATTAAGTGCTTTGTTGAGATTTTTAAATTCTTAATCTTACTTGAACGCAAAAGATGCAGAAACATGCAAATAAAATCCGAAAAGATTTTCGTCAAATCGAATTTGTTTTACTGATTACAAACATATATTGGCATTAAAGCGCTACCCTGTACAGAAGGTGAGAGTTAAAAAAAATTTAAAAGTTATGTCCTTCCCACAATTGAAAGCTGGAACCGCAACTGGTTCATTGCAGTGGTATCGAAAGAAATTACTTGACTGCGATGCTCGATTTTCCACTCAAGCAAAAGTCCGTGAACGGCCTTCGCAATACGTTTGCCTTTACCCGACGGTATATTTGGCATGCCCAAGAGTTGCTCGTTCGCATCATATGTGTCGATAACAGGAAATCATCAACTTTTTTCCCGCCGCCTTGCAAGTCCGCTAACATTTTGCCATCCCAGTGCACATTGAAAAATTTCGCTTCAGCCATCTCAAAACAAAAAAATGGCACATACTCATTGCACATTTTACAGAAATATAATTCTTATTTTGAATTGCATACTTGTGGGTTTTCCTTCAAACATGCAGCAATCTGCTGTCGATTTTGGGTACGGGCTTGTCGAAGGGACTTCCGATTGATGATATACTCTCTTGGGTCACGTTGAAAAGCTCCTGCCGCAGCAATTAATATACGAACTGCTGTCTTACATTTGTCGAAAACAGAAACCAGATCCGGAATAATGCATTCAATGCTGCCCCTTTGGTACTAGCTCACGCAAAAGCATTCCGTCATCGTGGTCAGTGTGTAATTCACACGATGCTCTGGATGAAAACTTGGCAACTAAAATTGCACAGTACAAACGTGTTAATATAAAAACTCCAATTTAAAAAATGTTTATATTTTCACTGATCCAAAAGTCGTAAGTGAAATCAACAACATTTTTGTTAACTTTTGACAAATTTTATTGTTTAAACAAAATTTATTTTATCCAAATTGTTATGTGAATTTTTGTAAAGCCTGCTTTTAGTATGTGGCGTCATTACTCGTGTTCGCGCGAGAAAGCCATTTGTAAAAGTTGTAAAAATTAATAAAATAATTACAGTTATATGTATTAGCTTTTTGTTTTTATATACATCGAGATTATTTTTATGTTATTTTTAATTTATAACAAGCTTTCAGCCTCCATATATTTACAAAAATAATGTTAAATGGGGGTTTAGAAAAGAATTGTGAATTATTTAACTTAGTGAACTATAGTGGATAGTTAATTGTGAGCTTATTAATTATTTTTAAACAAATTTATGTAATTTCATACTGTTTTATGTAAATTGTAAACGTATCAAGGATAAAGAAATTCTTATCGCAGCCCGAGACCCTTGTAGACGCCAACGGGAGGAGGGCGGACACTATGGAACAGTCGCTAAGAATACTTATGGAGGCACACTTTCTTGTGGACAGGGCGGGAACCAACGGGGACCAACTTGAACCAAGGGCGGGATACGTTGGGCCTTCAGAGGACCAACAACTTGCACCAACCTTGGGGCGAACAGTTGAACCTATTGGTGACCGACCACGAGCGGGAAGTATATCGGGCCATAGTATGGTAATAACCAGGGATACGGTGAGAAGGGCGGTTAACAGTTTCGCCCCTTACAAGGCAGCGGGACCGGACGAGATCTTTCCAGCTCTACTACAGCAGAGCATGGATTGGATCGACGGAAGTTTGGTAAACATTTTCACTGCGTGCCTAAAATTCCAAGGTTATGGCAGGAGGCAAAAGTTGTCTTCATACCTAAACCGGGAAAGAAGAGTTATGCGAACCCAAAGGCTTATCGGCCGATAATCCTGTTCTATCTCCACTCCTATGACTATGACCACGATTAATAGTCTCTTGAGGATTCTATCCAGTGAAGGTTTCCAACCTGTCTGCTACGCAGACGATGTGGCGATACTTTTAGGGGGGGAAAATCCTGTATATCTATGAAGGAGGGCATCTTATGCATTCGAACTGGCGTACAACTGCGCTTGGCCCAGGGGCCTAAATGTCAATCCGGACAAAACTGAAATATGCCTTTTTACTAGGAAGAGAAAGATCATTGACTTTGATGAACCTATCTTCCTGGGAAAAAACGGTTCACATCTCCGATAGGGTCAAGTATCTGGGAGTTGTTCTTGATAGAAAACTATCCTGGAGGCACCATATTGAGGAAAGGGTGAAGAGGGCCCACATATCGTAGGCCGTCTGTAGAAGGGCAATAGGATCTAAATGGAGTCTGAATCCCAGGATGACACACTGGCTGTACATTAGCGTCGTGAGACCTGTGCTGACGTACACATCTGCAGTATGGTGGACATCGATGAGATTTGGCTCGTATGTGGGACTATTGCAGAAGGTACAGCGAATATGCTGTTTGGGCATTAGTGGCGCAATGAGAACCGCATCTACTAGGGCTGTCGAGACTTATTCTAGCAATTCTCCCAATTGGGGTACAGGTGAAGTACGAGGCTGCATTGACTATGATGCGGATGGGGGCTACCGGGGAATGGGACAATAGTGGCCATATTACCGGGCACCGTACTATTTTGGACCAGTTGCCAGGGTATTGCGTCCCAGAATGGGACTGCGACAGGGAGGTCGGTCACGACGCTCTGTGCCACGTTAATCCCCGACAGGGAACCATGGTTAAATGGGACCTTCTTGGGGAACCACCCGGGATCCACTTGTACACGGATGGATCGAAACTGGATGGGAAAACGGGTCTGGGCTTCTGTGACGCTGACTTCAATGTACGCAAATGCTTCCTGACCATAATACCGTACTACAGGCGGAGGTCACTGACCGGTGATATTGTGATTTTCACGGATAGCCAAGCGGCTTTTCGGGCTTTATCTACAGACTCTGTGGGATCAATGACGATACTCAGGTGTAGAAGGGAAATTGACGATTTCTCTGCACGGGGACGCATTGAGATTATATGGGTGCCGGGACACTGGTATAACGGGAAACGAAGTGGCTAATGATATGGCTAGGGGAGGATCTTCCCTGGAGTTAGTGACTTTGGGGAACGCTAAACCTTTTTGAGCTCTCAAGGCGGAGCTGGTGGAAAGGGCTGACACCATGCAGATGACCATCTGGGAGAATACGGGTGTTGGCAGGACTACGAGTATTCTCTGGGGCAACCCAGACACGGACAAGACGAGGGAAATTCTGAATCTCAGTAGGAAGGAACTGAGTCTTTTGATGGAAATCCTCACGGGACAATCGACACTTAGGGCCCATCTCCACCGTATTGGAAGGGCGGACTCGAGAGTGTGCAGAGCCTGTGGGGAGGACGAGGAGACCTTGGAACACTGTCTCTGTGAATGCCCGGCATTTGCCGGGATCCGGGTCGAAATACTATCCAGTGACCCCATATCCACATTGGGGGATCTTAGGGGCATAGGATGGAAGTTGAGGAGTTTCGGCAGTGCGACGGAGTTCCTGGGGTAGAAATGTGACATAGGACCGATTGTTTAGAGCGCACAACAAGCCGACATTCTGGCTTAAGTGTAAGTCCTCAGGGACTTGAGTAGGATTAGGGAAGCATTTTCTCTTCTTCGAATCCTCTTTTCGACCTAACCTAACCCTATCCCCTTTCCAAAGAAAGCAACACATTAATTAATAGGAAGAATTTCCTGTGTTGCTTCTCTTAAAAAAAAAAATAAATTAAATACATATAGTATGTCTGCTTCAATAATAAAAGAGTTAAATAGAGTAGTGATTGGAGAAAGTTAAAAGATTTCTGATGATTTTTTTTTTGTACAGAGATGCACAGAGTGCAAACTATAAATAATATTTTATAATCTTAATAATAATTTATAATATAGATTTAAGAAGAATTTAATTAAATTTGTTATATCGCACACCTAGTTCAAGTGACTCAACTCAAAATTAAAATTTTTCGGGTTTATATTTCTAAACCATGCACTTGTTTATCTATAAAAAAAAATAACAGTGTATTTTGTTGTAGTTAACTGTTACTTAAAAAAAAACAGTTATGTCTTTCATTGTGCTTCAATTGGTATAAAGTTGCAAATATTTTTTTTCCGATTTCTAAAAATTAAAAATTTTGAGTTGAGTCACTTTTGAACTAGGTGTACGATATATATTTTTAAATAAATGTATTGTGTTGTACACTCAAAAAATAAGTTAGTAGAAAAGTTAGTAAAACGTCTTGTAAATCAGGTTTACTATTTGTTAGCAAATTTTTTGCTTAAATTCTGTTTTAAGCTAAAATTTTAGTTATACTTATTCAGCACTTAACTGTTTTTAACTAATGTTTTACTAATATTATACTAATGTTTTACTAATTTATTTTGTTTAAAAAAACTGTGCTGATAAGCCCATTAATAGTGTGGACGACAACCAGATTGAAAGATGTCGCTGCATGTCAAGATGTAGTAGAGAAGAGGAAAATGATACCAAAAAGTACAACTCTAATAAGACATAAAAAATCAACCATGGAAGATTTTTGTATCTGTTTTTCATACATAAAACAAAATTGAGGATTAGAACAACTTAAATTTTGCGTTGTCACCGGCTTGTGAAAATAATTGTCTATTAATTAAATAAAACACAAAATAAAATATTTACATTTAATATGTATTTCTAAACTAAATGTTTATAGATTAATAATCTAGTGTGGTCAAATTGCAAACAAACATATACAGACATGAAGACAGAGTAAAGCGAAAGACAAAGATACACATCTTAGGTAGATTTTTATGGTTCCTTTTTCTTATTGCAAAAAGGGTTGTTTTTTCGTTTCGTTTGTTTTTGTTTATTTTTTCGTTTCTATAATTATCTTCGGCAGTTGCGATAGCGTCATTTAGACAACCATTGATGTAAGTAATTGAAAGACAATTTTTGTTATGTTATATATATTTATTTCTATATATTTTCTGATATTAAATTAATTCATGTCGTCAATGTGGAAAAATGAAAATTTTTATATTTCGTTATTATAGTAAATTATTTTTAAAAGAATCACAAAAATATGTTTTATGATTTTCAGCAAATAAATTAACTAAATTACAATTTTTCTACAAATTTTTTGCGTTTTTTCAGTCTACTAAAATTCAGCAAAAAATTTATTAATTTTTAGCAAGGCTTTGTTATTTCTAATCCACTAAGTGTTAGCAAAACTTTTGCTGAATCTACTAATTTTGTTGCTAAAAAATTGGGAGCTATTTTAGTCAATTAAATTGCGTGAGGGGGTCAAAAGTTATGGCGGTTTAAAGATATGGCGATCTTAAAATTGTTGAAATTTTTTTTTTTTTTGTTTTTTTTATTTTTTTTTTTGTTTTTTAATTTTTTTTTTTGCATTCGTTATTAAAACATGCTAGGCCATATCTATTCTATTATTTGATACATCTTTAACCCTTTAACGACCACCGCTAGGTATTCTTGTCAATGGGTTCTTAGCGATTATATATTTAAGAGATATGGTAAGTGTGTCAAAAGATGAATTAAAGAGGAGTGTTAGGGTAACAATAGCGTAGTAGTCAGAAAGTCTCTATTTGCATCCACTTACATACTGCAAGTCCTTAAAATTTGTGAACTAATAATTTATTTTTTAGGGGCATAAGTATTATTTTTGTTTCTGATCAGTTCTTAAATTAAAAAAAAAAAAGTTTATTTGTTATCAAAAGTAGAGATTTTTATTAATTCAGATAGAAACTAATGTTTTTTACAAATATTGTTACACTATGTTCAAAAAGTTGCGTATAAAATGTTTCATACATATATTATTTTTTTTTGTTTTTCGTTTTTTTAATAACAGTTAGTGGATAATATTTATTCATTCCATAATGCGAACACGGTGGATGATGGATACATTGATCACATGATAAATAATTTAAATACAATGTATCACTTTCGGTATTATTCCAAATAACTTGAAGGATTTTCATTGACTGTGGTGCTGGTTATAAATTAGGTATTAATATTTGATCGATTACTCCTACATCCTCTTCGGTTATTAAAAAAATATTGATAATGGATTTATTTAAAGAAAATAAATTTACAATGTCTTGAGCTGCATTACATCTTTCCCAAATAAAACATATCTGTCACACAGCCCTTTCACTATGCCACCAATGCCATCAGCACAGCTCTTTCCGTCTGTATATTTACAACTATAGTTTTCGGAAAAATCTATAACAATATAGACTTCATCTGGCTTGAGGTTTGTTCGTAAATGTTCCATAAACTTCATTTGGTGACCAGTGTCATAAACGTGTCTCGGGTATGCAGGTGTGCGTATGTTTAACAATTCAACTAACTCCTTCACAGTGCACTTAATTACTTCTTTATAAGTAACCTTGACATGATAATTTAAATTTTTGGAATCTTTTCGGTCTAAAGTTTTTTGTGACCATTGATAATAATACGTTTGGAGTAAAGGGTTACTTTGTGGTGATAATTGTTTATTTTTACAACCTTCACACTCTCTGTACATACATTTTTTTGAGTGTGGATTACATGTTACCAGAGAAGTAAATTTTAGAGTGCTGGGTGAACGCAATTCATTAACATGATACAATTTGTTTAAAATTAATTCGAAATTTGTATGTAACTTGCAAAGGCACGTATTACGCGCAGACATTTTATTTTTAATTATCCAAAAAGGTTTGTATTTAAAAAATGTTGAACGATTTTGTTTCTTTTTGATATTGTTTCTTTTTGATATTTTTGATGAAGATTAGACAAAGTATCCTGCAAAAATCGCTTTCTAAAGCATTTCCCAAAATTCTTAATAACGTAATTTTTTTCAAGCGACAATGCAGAATTTTCATCCTTTTCAAAAAAATGTCTGACAATATATTTTAGCTTGTGTAATAGTGTTGTTTTACTTACATGCAATACATATATTGGTCGAATTAATATTTTTCCGTTGTAAATAGTAACTTACTAGCTTAGATGCATTTTTTAAAGACTTGTATATCTTGAAAACTTTTCCGGATACGATTTTTGAGTAAACTTTTTTTTTTGGTGTAAAAATTTCCCCTTTGTGTTAAAATTGCGCTCTGCCTCCTCGTTCACCATCTCAGTGTACGCGCACTTTTTTCGTTAACTGTTCCGAAGATCACCCATCTGTATCAAAAGAATGTAAAGTCTTTAAGCAACAAAAAGACATTCTTAAAATATAAAAAAAAGTGCTCTTTGAAAGTTGCCAAGGAGAAATACTAAGCACAAATTTCAACTCAACCATTAGTTCAATCATACTCTGACGTCACTAACCAATATAATGTTACCGTTGAAAACAACAACCAAAAAACAAATAAAGCCGAAAACATAATAATGAAAATATTTATACAGCCAGTTCTATACCTACTAAAGAATTAACAAAAAACAATAACAACAATCTTATTGTTACACATAATGCGACTACACAAGAATCAAAATTACAAAAATCAACAACAACACAAAATAACAATAATTTTAAATCAACAAACACAGTACGTAAACTTAAAATTAATTTAGCTAAAGACTATTTAGCTAATAGCTCAACTTCAAAAAAAACAAAAGGTTCCAAAGAAACACTAAATTTAAAACAAAATAAACACCTCGCTCTACCAAAGTCAGCAGCAACATCTCACAACAACTCTCTCGATGAACAAGACGAAATAATGTTTGAATACGAAGAATAATCGATTCATTAATTTCTCAATATGGATTTAAAAATTTTACAGTGGAACATTAACGGTCTTATGAATAATTACCACGAACTTCAACTTATTATAAAAGACCTCAACCCAGATATTATATCAATTCAAGAGACTCACTTTGCTTATAATCACAGCAATATTATTTATCCGAATCAATACAACGGTTTTTTCCATAACTAAGCTGTAAACTCTACAGCTAAACAAGGAATTGTGATTCTTGTTAAGAAAACAATACCTCACAAATTAATATATACTAATCACGAAATAGCTTCCATTGCTATTTAAATGGACATCGGTATGAAAATTATTGTAGTATGTACATTAGAGCGACTCACCAAAAAAAGTGCTCGATGTACCCTCCTAAAAATGAACCTTGGACTTTTTTTAAGATGACATTTAAAATATTTCGGCTCTAGCTTTGACCTCTCGTGAGCTGGACCATTTTAAAAAAGGGTCCATTTTTGGATGTTTTGTTAATTTAAGAAACTGTTTCCTTACCAACATATACAATATGGGTATCATAAGAAAGGTTTTTTTAAGGAGCGTCCAGCTGTATATACAATTTGTCCAAGGACGATCATCCATGTCCTTTTTTTAAGGATATTCTGTAAAAAAAAACGGTTTTTGAATTTTTTGTTCGGGGTTGTTTGTAATGAAAATGCCAAATTAACATATTTTAATCTTTAGTATATTTAATTAAATACGGGTCTCAGCTTTTTTTCGAAATTCGTGCTAGTTCGCGTTTTGACAAAAATTCAATGGGGTGGTAACTCTTCGTTTTAAATAGGGCAATATGGGTATCAAATTTTTTCTTTTGCCAAGTACATCATCTTTGTATGTAAATAATTTAGATTTTTGCAAATTACACGGTGCTCTGGAATATATATAAATGCAATTTTGTGGTAACTCTAATATGATAGCGGATTTAGTTTCTAGATCACGTATGGATGAAAATATGACTAAAGAAAGAAAAAAAAAAATGATCCACGACTTTTTGGCGGTATATTTTTTCGCAAATTAAAAAAAGTTATTAAATTTTATTGTTTATATTTACAAAACTGTCCTCAAAAACAAAAACGACTTGCGAATTTATCATAGATCATTATAAAAAATACCAATGTTTATTTTGAGGGGGTACACCTTGCACGAATTTCGCTTCCATACAACTTGAGTCGCTCTAATGTACATACATTCCACCTCACCAAAATTTTCAGAACGTAAGTTGAAATCTATAATAAATAGCTGTAACACACCATTTATTATGACTGGTGATTTCAATTCTTGGAGTACTTTTTGGGGCTCGACTGGGACCAATCCACGCGGCGAAATACTTGAAAATTTTATTATAAATGAAGACCTAATCTCTCTCCAACACATTTTAATACCCACAACTCGTTTACAAACGTTGACATTAAACTGACCTCTCCTCCTCTTGCTCCGCTCTGTTCATGGGAAACCCTTCACGGCAGTGACCATTATCCAATTTCAATAAAAACCGATCTTCACGGCAGTGACCATTTTCCAATTTTAATAAAAATCGAAAAAAGTCCCTCATAATAAACCTAAATTTCAACCAAAATATAAAATCGAATCAGCAGACTGGGTTTTGTATCAAAATAAATGTGTCGAATACATTTCTAAATCCAAAACTACATCTAATATTAACCAACAAGCAGCTTCTTTAGTAAAATGTTTAAGATCAGCGGCAAACGTTAGTATACCAGAATCTAAACGTAAGTCTTACAGACCTCGTGTTGTTTGGTGGAACGCAAACTTAGAACATTTACGTAATTTAAAACAAAATCTTTGGCACAATTTCAAACGCGTTAGAACTGACGAAAACCTAATCCTTTATAAAAAGCAAAACGCTATTTTTAGAAGAGCATTTAAGGAAAGTAAAGCTATTTGTTTGCAAACATTTACTTCTTATACCCAAACACATCTCCCCAGCGTATCTGGAATGACATAAAACTTATCACAGGTGGAAAAAGCTTAAACAGAATAAACAACCTACAATCGGGATCAGTGATACTCTCGTCATCCATTGATATTGCCAACTGCTTTGCAAAATACTGGTCTGAGCAGTCAGATGATAATAACTTCAGTGCAGTTTTTCAACAAAACAAAGTAACGTCATCTACGCAAACTTATAACCCGAGAACGTGCAACAAATATGCTCAAAAAATCGAAAGTCCAATCAACATCACAGAATTAGAGGACGCTTTACATTCAGTTAAGGGTAAAACACTAGGCAATATCCAATGTTAAAAGACCTCCCATTTTGAACAAAAAAACATGTGCTTTCACTATTCAACAACATTTTTACATCAAATGTATTCCCACAAACTTGGAAAACAGTAGTGGTCATCCCAATCTCTAAACCAAACAAAGATAGCGTTACAGTTTCTGGATATAGACCAATATCACTCCTATCGTGCATTAGCAGAACCCTTGAAAAATCATTGCCAGGCGTCTTATGTGGTTTTTGAAAACAAATAATTTAATTACACCTAATCAAGTTGCCTTCATGAAAAAACAAGGGACCGATGACGTCCTCCTTTATCTTCAACACTATATATCAAAAGCTTTGTCTAACCGAAATCTTGTTAGCATACTTTCTACCGATTTTGAACGAGCTTTCGATCGTATAGGTATTCATGTAATTCTACAACAGCATTCTTAGCAATCGAAAAATTAAAGTTCGAATAAATGGTGAATTATCTAGCACCTTGTGATTATTCAATGGTATACCGCTAGGGTCCCCACTATCAGTTGTGCTATTTATCATAGCCTTTAACCAATTTAGCAAAATTATCTCCAAACAAAAACATATTGAACATGCTATTTACGCTGATGATGCCGCAATTTTTACTAAACTAAATGACAACAATAAAGTAAAAGACATATTCTCAAACACCTTAAAAAAAATTGATGAATGGTGCTCTGCATCAGCTGCAAAATTATCCATAGATAAATGTTATTTATTGCACATATGCAAAAAACAAAACTGCAACATATTCGACGTGGAATACAACAATATAAAAATCAAACGCGTAAAGTACCTACGGATTTTAGGAGTTATTTTTGACAAAGGTTTTTCTTTTAAAAATTACTGTCAACTTTTAAGAAAAAGTTTGAATTCAAGGTTAAATATAATAAAATAGTTAACATCAAAAAATTATATGATTCATGTCTCGACAATGATAAATATAACAAGATCAATTTTACTTTCAAAAATCGATTACGGTCTTCCTATATATGGATGGTGCGCGCCTTCTCATATCAAATTAATCCAGGGTCCCTACCACGCAGTAGTTCGCCGCAGCATCGGTGCCTTTCGCACCAGCCCAACCATAAATCTTCTGGCCGAAGCTGGTATGCCGTCAATAGAAAGACGAACATCATACCTAACATAGAAATTTATTCCAAAACTTTTTATATCCCGCAATAAAGTCCTTTTCCAGGAAGTTGAAAAAGCTTTTAATGGTATCAGAATGCCTAGGCTTCAGTCCACTATCTCTGAAGTAAACTTGATATAAACATTCACCCAATACACATAGAAAGCCAATCCGAACCTCCTTGGCTTTTAGATAAATCTTCTTGCATTCTTTCCATGTGTAACCTGCAAAAAAGCACAACATCACCCTTAGTTTATAAACAAACTTTTAATAATATAGCTGATCATTTCCTTAGATACAATTGGAATCTACTTTTCACTGATGGATCTAAATCGACCGATTTTACAACTTTCGCAACAGTGGAACAGAATGGCAATCTCGTAAACTCAGGCTTTGTAGATACCTTCTGCTCTAACTTTAAAGCTGAAGCTTTAGCAATATTGTTAGCAGTGGAATTCGCATCAAAGAAAGACTTGAAATTTATAGTTTGCACCGACAGTCTTTCGGCAGTAACAGCTATGAGAAACTCTTCTTACGATTCTCCACTAATAAATCAAATTAGAAACTTTTGCATACAACAACCGCATAAAATTAAAATAATGTGGGTGCCTTCTCATGTTGGTATACCAGGCAACGAGTATGCTGACTCAGCCGCAGCAGAAGCAAAACGCAGACCTCTCTTAAAATTTACTACATGGGAATCTCGTGATATACTAAAGGCCATATATTCTCACATGGTAACCTTATCATATCATAAATGGGCTAACTACCAGCACAATTACAAGAATATGAATCCACTAGGACTTAAACCCACCTATCCAAATAATTGTTCCAGAAGGAAATCTAATATATTAGTTCGCCTTCGGATTGGACACTGAAAATTCTCTCATAAACATCTACTGGAAAAATCTGCAGCTCCACTATGTTCTACTTGCAACACACAGCTTACGGTCTACCACATTCTAGACGAGTGCATCGCCTACAATTCTTCAAGAACAAACATCTTTGGATCAAATCCAAAATCTCTTAAAAAACACATGTGATAATAATATTAATTTAATTTGTAAATTCATATTAGAAAATAGTCTACAACATTAAATTTAAAGTATTTTTCTCTAATTCGGAGTCGAAAGCCACAGCTGCTAGTACTCCTTTCATAAATTGGTTGCATTAATTGTCTTATGTAATTAATAAATAAAGAAATAAATAAATAATAAAAAGGTGCAAAATCACTTTAATGAAAAATCATCGTATGTACCCGAAAAAAAGGTATAACAAAAAATTATTATAGCGGAAAAAAAAAATAAAATTTATTGATTTAAATAAAAAAATATATACATTTATAACATTAAAAAAAAATAAAAAAAATCTTTGCCCGAACCGGGAATATTTATATCAAGCACTGTTACATTCAATAATTTTGATAAATATAAAATCGCGTATAACTCTTTCGATTTTTAAGCTACATAGGTCATCATTGTACTCAAATTTCTCGAAATTTTATTACCGATCGAATGAAATTATTATTTCCGCGGTATCACTTTTACAATTTAAAATAGCATACACTCATCACTTTTTCTTTAGTACAATTTATGCAAAATTAATTCAAAATTATTTGTCTCTGTTATTAACAGTACTATGTTAATAACATTTGATTTTTATTTAATTATCTTAACAATTGATAAGTTTATGGTATTTTGTTTTTAAATTTCTTAAAAAAAAAAAACAAATAAAACTTTATTTAAAGTAACTTAGTTTCTTGGGATCCCACGTCGAAAGATCTTTCGCTGGTGTCCTGGACTGATGGATAGATGGTCACAATTTATATAAAAAAATTTATTTATATAAAAAAAAATTTATTTTAATTTTTATTTTATTTATTTTTTTTTTGTTTAACATTTCCGAAATTCCGTTTTAACAGACTGTATTAACATTAGCGAGTCTTTTCGGTTTTTTTTTCCTAATTTTAGATTTTTTCCTTTTATAAAAAAAAATGTTTTTATGTTAAATTTTGCACACTTTTTGTTTTTTTTTATGATTTTTGCACTTACATATATTAAAACGAATAAAAAAAATTAAATTTTAAATAAAAATAAACAATATTTAATTATTTTACGAGTTTTAAATTAATTTAAATACAGTTTTTCTAATATTTTAAGGAAAAAAATTTAGATTTAATTAACTATTAGGATTTCTAGTCACTTTGCTTTTGATTTATTAATTTTAGTCTGTAAGGTTTGTATAACTTTTAGGAACAAGTTTTTTTTTTTTGGAATTTTTTTGCTTGTTTGTATTAATATGTTTGTTTGTTTAACACTTTTAGGGCACTTCGGCTTCTAGTAATTTATTTAATTTTTAGGGGAAAAAAAATTTGTTTCTTTTAAAAATTAGTGCAATATAAAAATTAAAGTTTAGATTTTAACACTTTTCTTGCTTTTCCGGTTATATAATGGGATTTAGTCGTAGTTAATTTTATTTTCTGTTCTTCTTAAACAATTTTCCTTGTGGTATTTTTAAGTTTAAATACGCAAAATTTTAATCCCAGTTTTAGGGTTTATTTTATTTTTTTTCAATCTATTATTTTTGATTTTGTTTTTTTTTTTGTTTTCTTACATACAGAAATTAAAAATGTTTAATTTAAATCACTTTTCTAGTGTTTAGCATTCTGAATAAAATTGTTTTTTTTTTTTTTTTTTTTTGGGAATTTTTAACTAAAATAATGGTTTTCTATGGTTTTAAATGTTTTGGGGGGTTATTACGTAATTCGATTCGAAAAGTAAAACCTTTCGAAACGAATTTCCGTTTCGAAAGTAAAATTGTATTATCTAATTCGTTCGAATGTTTCACAGAGTTGTATTTGTGTAAAAAAGGGTAAATACAAGTGATGCCAAATTTTTATCGGCTAATACATAACTTGGCAGCATGTCTTATAATGTCAAAGTTGTCAGCATTGTGCTTAAATGTCAAAATTTGAAAACAAATATTTAAAGAAAACTTTATTAAAGAAAATATTTATTTAAAAAGTCGAAGCTTAAATGAATTGTGTTTTATGGTGGACAGAAGATAGTGATGAAAAAATGATTCTATTCCGGAAAGAGTTCAAAGGAAACTTATAAGAGATTCGTTAGATATAATGAATCTTAATGAGACAAAGTAAGAAAAATTTAAAATTTTACCTTTAAGATTAAATATATTCCTAACAATATCTTTTTAGTTTCATAAAAAACTTTAGGCTTAGTAAAAATGCTTTTACCTATGTCTTGAGTTGTGAAAAAGATGAATTTAAACCAGCAGAAAGGTCAACTGCCATCTCACCTATATTAAAATTAGCTGCCACACTTAAATTTTTGGCGCAAGGTGGATATCAGCATCAAATTGACCAAGACCGCCTATAAGAATTTTCTTAAGCATCAATTTCTGCGTGTTTGTCTGAGGTTTGCGATGTTATTGAAAGACTTCTTTGTCCCAAACATATTGTATTTGAAATGACAGAGGATAGGAAGAGAGAAGCTAAGAGATACTTTTTTGAAAAATGTGGAATACCTAGAGTAATTGGAGCAGTAGATGGCATATTCAATTAATCAGACCTATAAGGGATGAGCAATTATATTTCAAAGGGAACAAAATTTACTCGGCCCACCTCCAGTCCCTGAAATACTATTTCGGTTTTCCCGGCTGTTAATGCCAAAAATTTCAATTTAACTTGGCCATTAACTCATAAAACTTCTACCCCTAAATTCCTAGATTTTATAGACAAAGGCTGAATGTTATGAAAGATAGAAAGTCACCGAGATAACTTTCTATCTCTTTTTCCCTATTAAAGCCTAAAATAAATGTCAAATCAACCGAAAAGTCATAGATACTTATTTCCGGTAAAATAAGAATTACAACCTTCCTTGTCAACTTAACATTTGTACTGGTAAGATCTATTTCCATTTTTTGTCCAATAAAATTTCAATATTCCAAATAGTAATTTCGACCTTTTTTTGTCTTTTATTTCTTTTGGTACTATTTGGGATAAACCGACTGAGAATAAAATCATATGGTGATTTTATTTGGGCTCAGAGACTTCTTTCCATCAGTTATCCAGGAATTCACACACACCACAACAGTGTACTCCACATAATCATTTGGTCTCATCGAACCGTTTTGGAGTAGACGCTCTGAGAGTTCATTTTTTTTCCTAGAAGATTTTACCAGCAACAACAACAACAAGAGCTTTAACATCAGCATCATCAAAAAACTGGTTCGTTTGATTTTTTGCTTATTCCTTTTAGAGTCATTGCGTTTGATAGTGCAGAGGAACAATAGTGTTTTTAATTTAATTTTTTTGCTACACGCGGTAGCCATTCTAAATATAAAATTCATAAAAATTAAAATAAATATAAAATTAGAAAGTGGGAAAAAATTAAACTTAAAATTGAAAAATATTGAGAAATTTTTTTTTTAAAAAAAAAAAAGTGATATAACTACATAAAAAGAAAGAATTTTTTTTTTCATTAAATTTTTAAAAAGAAAAAATATTAAGAATATTCTAAAGAAGGAGGAAAAGAAAAAAGTGCTTGAAAAGAAGAAGAGTGAAATATTTTGCCATATAAAGCCAGCCAAAGAGTGGGGATTCCGGTAAATTTTCGGCCAGTTTATTGGATTATATTATTCAAAATCACATCGGTGAGTTAAAGTGGTTTTATTGAACAAAATTATGAAATATTGAAGGAAGTTATTCGAAAAGCGTACATTTGAATTTCATATGCATGACCTTTTTTGTAAAATTGGATGATTTCCCCTCCTTTTTTTTCTGTATGACAGTTTGTATGACAATTTTCCCCTTACATCTTTTGTTTCAGCATTTCTATACTACATACACATACACATACCAACAAATTTACAAAATTATCTCACTTAAACCTTTTCTCCATATTACACTTTCTCTTAATCCACGGTACTAAACCTTTCAAACACACATACACATTTAAACTTACACACTCTTCATTTCCCCTATTTGTTTTTTTAAATACAATGGCAATCTGCTCTTAAAAATTTCAATTGAGCTGATCACTTCCATTGCACTCTTTTGTTTTATTTTATTTCTTTAATAACAAAACTTATTTTTTTTCCCAAAACATTTTTTTTTCCAAAACAATTTTAATATCCCAACGAACATTTGTATGTACAAAACATTTTTTTGCCGGTACATTGAGGTTTTTTAATTGGTACAAATAAAATTTGCTAATTTTTTAACGAAATTTATTTTAAATGAAACTATAAATTTTTTTATTAATTATTGAAATTTATTATAAAGCAAATAATTTGAGAGTTTTGTATTAACAATCCGTACCAGGTTACCAATATTGTCCAGTGAAACAGTGCTAAAAATATAGAATAAAATAATAAATTATAAATTAAAGTGTTTGTGTGTACTTACCAAAAGTTTTCCGGGATTCTAATTTCATTCGTTAATGCTAAAGTTTACGTTTTTTGTTCGCTGGGTTGTTCGCAATATACAACATACACCCATGGAAAAAACACATTAATTTTGATTTTTTGTGATTTAATATTGGAGCATGACACATTCAAGATTTTTCCAAACCAACCGGGATTTAATTTAGTTTTTCCGATTTTTCGGAATTACCATTTGTTAATTGAAAATTTATTTAAATTTTTATTGTTTTTTACTGAAGTTTTATTTCGAGAGTATATTAAAACCAGCTGATTTGGTTTTGCTCTATATATTTTTTAAGGAAAAAGTGGATGTTTGAGAGAGTAACGGATATTTTCTTCCGAATATTTCCAGATTTAAGTACAGATTTCCAATTTTTTCCAGGTTCATTGAACTTTTTCTTTTGATTTTGTTACAGATACTTTTAAGAAAAAAGTATCTGCATAATTATTAAAAACAGCTGTTTTACATTTGCTTTAATATTTTTGTAAGAGGGTGAATATTCAAATATTACAACAATATTACAAAATTCAATTTTTTTTTTTCAAAAGCAATTTATTAAGTTTTTTTTGAATTTTTTTTTTAAAAAATCCTTATTAAATTTTATTCATGATACGCTTTTATCTTTAGTGTAAAACCTTTCAGTACACTTGGGAAATTATTGGAATACCAAATTTCTAATAAAAAATTGGTTAGTAAATTTTTTTATTCTCCTTACACAAAAAGAAATATAGTTCGAAAATTTCCAATTGGAGATTTGCTTTAAAATAAAATCAGTAGCAAATTCCCACTGATTTCATTTTTTTCTGTGTATATTAGAAATTGGTTCCAAAATTTTATGAATTTCAACATTTTCAATTATTTTTTCAAATAATTTCTTACAGGAAATTATTTTTTTTTGTTGGAATATCTCGTTACACTGATAAAATTATCGGCAATAGAATTTTAATTGAACTATTGTTTGAATCATATTAAATTTTAATTTTTAAAATTTTATTTATTTAAATTTAAATTTTAATTTTTAATTGAAAATTGTTTTGTTTTCTGAAAATTTATTAATTTTATACGGTTTTGAGTGATTAATAGTATAGTTTTCGTGATATGATGCAAAATCGATTGAAATAGTAATTAATTCAATCAATTCCGTGATTGAAACTATTTTAATTTTTTACTGTGTATAATTCGTCGAATTAATCTATATTCGGAACATACATTTGGTGGAAATTGTAAAATCTGTTTATTAAAATTTTACATTTCTTAATTTTTTTTCAAAATTGCAACGAACTTCAGAATTTTTAAATTTTTTTTCCAGGACGCATAATCCGAAGTTTTTTTTTTTGTTGGTAAAATTTTTTTAAATTGTGGATATTTTGTATCATTTACATTTATTGGTTACGTTCACAGCTAATATTGGCCGAAGATACGTTGTTTATTCGGAAATTATTTTATTGTGTTTTAATTTTCGTCGATAACTTTAAAGTTGAAAACATTTTTTTTGGAACATTAGCGAATTGTTTGAAAATTACGTTTCTCAATTCGTGTTTTTCTACGCTACTATAATTGTTTTCGCTTGCCTTTTGGAAATAGTCAATCTTAATTATCCTTAAAAGTTGTTCACTTGTGTTCATTTATTTTTCGAACGTTTTGTATTACACTGAGGAAAATCCTGAGGACTTTGACTACTTTGCGGATTTTTTACAGAGTTTTTCGTGGAACATCTAAATCACACACCGGTAGAAAAGCTTCTTCTTCTTCGTAAAGAAACAAAGTGTTTTGCTGGTAAAATAATAATAATTGTGACAGTGCTTGTGGTTCTTTAATATCTCGATTTGATTAATATTGAATATTTTTTCTCGGGATTTTTTATAATTGGATAAGGATAATTCAATTTTCAATTTCGAATATTTTTCAATTTCGAATATTCTCCATTTTTGTTTTTTTTTGTCAAAACAAACTTGTTTCGCTTTTCTGGTTTTTCATATTTCAGTTAGAATGTCTCTAGAACATTTTATTCGTTTAGCTGATAGTCTAGTAGAATTCGAGTCGGATTTGAACGACAATAAATATCCAGTTAATTCTCTTCATGCTATTGATGTCCATAAAGCTGAAATTAAATCCACGTGGGGTCGCATAAAAACTTCTTATGAAAAACTTCTTTTAGAAGTTGAGAGTGAGCAGAATGCCGAAAAGAGTACATCCAAAAAAGCTGCCAAGGACGAACAGGAACTCGCCGATCTGGAGTCAGTTAAGGTGAAATATCGGGCCACTTACATTACTTATTGTAATTGTGTGGGAAAGTTGTCCGAACTTGCTGACGCGCTGAAACCTGACACGATTTCAAAAATTGCTCTTCCAAATGGTCCGCCCCCTACTGATTCTTCCACGAGTTCAAATTTGAACAATTTACATCTTCCTCCATGTGACATTAAACCATTTAATGGAGATTATTCAGCTTGGCCCACATTCCGTGATCTTTTTGAAGCCGTTTTCATAAGAAATTCCAGACTAAGTCCTATTGAGAAACTTCTTCATTTATCCAACAAAACATCCGGGGAAGCACGCGAAATTGTTGCAAAGGCCCCTTTAACCAATAAGGGTTTTGATGAGGCTTGGAAAAACCTTTGTTCTCGTTTTGATAACGAAAAAGTTTTGGTTCATCAACAACTCAGGACTCTTTTGAATCTTCCGTCCATAAATTCAGAATCGGGGACTGAGATCAGACACCTCCAACGCGATATAAACGCAGTTATTACTGCTCTTCGCTTATATGGTGATGTTGATTGGGAAACATTGTTCGTCCTCATTTGCAATGATAGGTTACCGGAGGTCACTTTGAGTTTATGGGAGCAAAGCCTATCCGATAAAACGAAACTTCAGAAGTGGTCTACTATGGATGCTTTTCTGACGGATCGTTGTAGAACCTTGGAGTCAGTAGCTGAGTCCCGTAATTCACATAAGGCTTGCTCAATAAATCCTAAGCCCAAGAGTGTTCCACAAACTTCCAGTTCCACCAAAAATTTAAAATCTTTTCAAACTTCGGTAAAAGATCCGAAATGTCCTCTCTGTCCTCGAGAGTTCCACATAATCCGTAAATGCCAGCGTTTTCTGAAACTGAATCAGTCTCAAAGATTGGTTGAGATAAAGAAATTAAATCTGTGCATTAATTGTTTCTCTGGGGCTCACACTGTAAGAAATTGCAATAGCAAGAACAGCTGTTTCACGTGTCGAAAGCGTCACAATACTCTGCTCCATAGAGATTTCGATAGTTCAAATTCTTCTACTAAGCCACCTAATTCTGACACCAATTCTCCATTGAATCCAAACTCACCTCCATTTTCTTCAACTTCGAATTCAACGAAAATACAGTCCACTAAAAACTCGGGAGGTGGTCTGGTTCAAAATTTTTTCACTCGTAACTCTAGGGGTGTTTTATTAGGTACGGCTATAGTAGAAGTGTGTCATCTGGGTAAAAGATATCAGGCTCGTGCTCTTATTGACCCGGCATCGGAAGGATCTTTTATCTCAGAGGATTTGTCCAAACTTATTAAATTATCGAAGAGGCGAACAAAGCTATGGGACGTTTCGGGCCTTGGTGATTTTGTTTCTGCCTCTACTCAGCGAGAATGTTCTTTTATTCTTGGCTCTCCATTTGATGATAAGGTTGAAATACCAATGGATGCATTAGTAGTTCCACAGGTCACGGACAAACTGCCTTCCCAATCCATGCCAGCTTCATTCTTTTCGGACCTTCCACAAATCCAGCTCGCTGATCCGCAGTTTTACAACGGTTCAAGAGTTGACTTATTGATAGGTGGAGAGGTATTTCCTTCCATAATGCGTTCCGCGACCAGACACGATGTTTGTAAATCATTGTTGGCACAGGAAACCATCTTCGGGTGGATTCTGACTGGTCCCGTTCCTCTGGACTTTTCTGACTCAGATAGTCCAATTGCTTCATTCATGTGTAAAATCTCTTTGGAAAAAGAGATTTCACGTTTTTGGGAGGTGGAGGATCTTCCACGGAAGAACTTTTCATCCCCTTCCGATCAATTATGTGAGGATTTATATGTTAAATCCACAAAAAGAGATGAAAATGGCAGATATATTGTTTCGTTGCCATTTAAAGAAGGTTTTCCTCGAAAGTTAACTTTAGGTCAGTCCAGAGGTAGTTCCATGGCTCAGTTCTTTAGAAATGAAGCCAGATTACTTCGCACACCTGAGTTTAAACAGGAATATGATCAGGTCGTTGAGGAATATGCTCAAATGGATCATATGTGTAACGTTTCTCCTCCTGACCTAAATTCTAAACCTCCTCTTCATTTCTACTTGCCTCACCATGCGGTTATAAAACCAGAAAGCACGACAACGAAAGTTCGTGTGGTTTTTAATGCCTCCTCTCGATCGTCCAATGGGTTAAGCCTTAATGATATCCTTCATATAGGCCCAGTTCTTCAAACTGACTTAACTCTTCTACTTCTGAAATGGCGTTTTTTCCGATATGTGTTCAATGCTGACATTCAAAAGATGTACAGACAAATATTGGTCAATCCAGAACACACTTCGTTCCAAAGAATCTTGTTTAGAAAAGACCCAAGTGAAATTGTCCAGGATTATGAACTCAAAACGGTCACCTTTGGTGTAAATTGTGCCCCATATCTTGCAATCCGCACGATTATACAACTGGCTAATGATGTTCAGACGACTTATCCACTCGCCAGCGATATACTTCGTAATTCGATGTACGTTGATGATGCGCTAGCTGGAGCTCATTCCATTCCAGAGGCCATAGCAGCCCGAAACGAGCTAATCCTTGCTCTAAAATCTGCAGGATTTTCACTGAGAAAGTGGACAGCAAATTCCAAAGACATCCTGGTCGAACTACCTCCGGATCATTTATTAAATGAAGACTTTTTGGAATTCGACGATAGCAGTACAGCGAAAACATTGGGCATCCGTTGGAACGCGCGATCCGATTCGTTTTATTTTGCAGCGAAACCTTTTCCGGAATCTTCAAAGTATACCAAACGAGAAGTTTTGTCACAGATCGCCAAATTGTTTGATCCTGCCGGATGGTTGTCTCCTTGCGTTATTCTAGCAAAAATCATCATGCAAAAAATATGGGTTGAAGGCACAGATTGGGATGATATCCTCTCTCCCGAGTCTCTTTCTCAATGGAAAACTTTTCAATCGAATTACGTATTTATAAATGATATTCGTATTCCTCGCTGGATCGATTATACTCCAACTGCTGAAGTCCAGTTCCATGGTTTCTGCGATGCATCCGAAAAAGCATACGCAGCAGCACTATACATCCGAATAGTAAACCATAATTCCATATCCACTCACTTGGTGTCTTCTAAAACAAAAGTGGCTCCAGTTAAGACTTTATCAATTCCACGATTAGAGCTTTGTGGAGCTGTTCTCCTTGCTGAAATGCTTGATAGCCTACTTCCAAGATTAAATGTTGAAAAATATTCAGTCTTTTGTTGGACTGATTCCACTATTGTCCTTTCTTGGCTCGCTAAACCCCCTTGTTCGTGGTTGACTTTTGTTGCAAATAGGGTATCGAAGATTATACAGATAATAGATCCGCAACATTGGTATCATGTAACTTCAGAAAATAATCCTGCGGACTTAGCAAGCCGTGGAGTTCCTCCGCAAGATTTAACAGATAATGAATTATGGTGGTGTGGACCAAAATGGCTCCACGATCCAGATATTCCATTTCCTAGTTCTGATAGGCCTATTCCTATTGAAACGAACTTGGAAATTAAATCAATTAAAGTACATTTTACTTATTTTAACCATTTTGACGATGTGTTAGAACGATTTTCTTCTTTTGCAAGGGCAATGCGCGTTATGTCGTTGTATATCGTTTTTATTACCGCACACATCCCAAATACCGATCCAGTTTTTCGAAGAAATCTACTGAGATAACAAGTTCGGAGATTTTGGCTGTTCGAGACCGACTTATTATCATGTATCAGAAAGCTCTATACCCGAATGAGCACAAGGCTTTGGCTTCTCAACAGCCAATATCTTCGTCAAGCTCTCTTTTGAATTTGAACCCATTTTTAGATCAGGAGGGTCTCATTCGTTCGTGTGGTAGGCTCGAATCGTCACCAGGTCTTTCTTATAACGAAAGACATCCAATTATGCTTCCATATAACTGTCAATATTCCAGGTTATTAGTTAGATTTGTCCATGACATCAGTTTGCATGGAGGCAATCAACTTGTTCTCCGCATCATTAGATCGCATTATTGGATTCCTAAGGTCAAGAACCTCATAAAGACAACCATTAATAAATGTAAGGTTTGTGTCATTTACAAGAAAAAATGCCAAAAGCAGCTTATGGCTTCTTTGCCCCCAGAAAGATTGGATATCTCTCGCCCATTTGCACATACTGGACTAGACTTCGCTGGTCCTTTTGACATTAAAAGTTACTCTGGTAGAGCTTGTCGTATTTCCAAAGGCTATGTATGTGTCTTTGTATGTTTCGCTACTAAGGCTATACATCTTGAGGCCACTTCCGACTTATCTACTCCCGCATTTCTTGCTGCCTTTAGTCGTTTTGTATCCCGTCGAGGTTGTCCTCTCCATTTACATTCTGATAACGGCACAACTTTCGTAGGGGCTTCCAAAATAATTGCTCGAGAATTTATTCAAACGTCACACCAGGCTTTAACTGCTAACTACGCTCATCAAAATATCACGTGGCACTTTATACCTCCAGGTGCGCCACATATGGGTGGACTCTGGGAGGCGGGTGTAAAAAGTTTCAAGTCACATTTCCGAAAAATCTCAGGAAACTTTAAATACACATTCGAAGAATTCTCAACACTTTTATCTAGAATTGAATCTTGCCTTAACTCTCGTCCTTTGTCTCCAATGTCTCAAGATCCTTCAGACTTTTCAGCTTTAACTCCAGGACATTTTCTTATTGGTTCGCCAATTCTCGCTCCAATAGACCCGCAAATAGATGAACCTCTCATCTCCATTCGAAATCGCTGGCAAAGACTGAAAGCAGTCCATCAACATTTTTGTTCTCGTTGGAAAACGGAATACCTTAAGGAGCTTCAAAAGCGTGTTAAATGGCAAAAGCCAGAAGACAATCTAAAGGAAAATTCTCTCGTTGTCATTAGAGACGAAAATCTTCCCCCGAACTCTTGGCGGCTTGGCAGAATAGAAAAGGCTTACTTAGGGTCAAATAATCGCGTACGGGTTGCCGATGTGTTCACTCAGAGAGGAACCATTACCAGGCCAATCACAAAATTAATACTTTTACCGTCAGAAGCTTAATATTTTTTTCGTTTCGCAAACCATTTTTCAGATCATAATGCCTAGAAAATCATCTAATGGACGAAATGATCAACAATCGCATCGTCATCGCCGTAATAAACCATCGAACAAACTACCGAATAAATATAACTCTTTCCTATGCCGAATTTGTAATCGTCCTCATCCGCTTAGGACATGCCGAAAATTTCTGGCAATGAACATAACTGAACGTATTCGTGTCGTCCGAATTCATAAATACTGTTCAAACTGTCTTGCTCATGACCACTCCCAGGGAACTTGTTTTACCAAACATGGTTGCAAAACGTGTAAGAAGTATCATCATACTTTACTCCATATGAATCCTAGATTGCTTAAGGATTCTTCAGATTCTTCCACACGCTCACGTTCTCCACCGTCGACATCCAGGAAAGCTCGTTCTACAGAATCTTCTCCACCTTCGACATCCAGGAAAGCTCGTCCTAAAGAATCTTCTCCTCTTCCTCCATCGAAGTCATCGTCTCTTACAGCCATTCTTCGACAGAATACTGTGATCCTTCTCCCGACTTTACTCGTCAAAATTGGTTCAACGAATGCTCATGCACGCTGTATTCTAGATTCTGCATCACCGATCAGTCGAATCTCGAAAAGGCTAGTGGAAAAATTTGACCTCACTACTTTGACATTACAGGAGGAAACCATTTGTCCCTTGACACTAAAGTCAAGATTCGATTTCAACTCCAAAATTGACGGAACGTTTCGTGTTGATAATCGTCTAACTATCCAAACTCCGACGCAATCACTTCCAGAATCCTTTAAGAAGAACTTCAGGGACTTATTCTTGTCTGACTCAAAATTTTATGAGTCCGCCAGAATCGATGTTGTTATAGGAGTTGACTTATACCCCAGAATTATCTGCGAAGGGGTTATTTCCAAAACCGGGTTGCCAACAGCCCAAAGTACTATATTCGGTTGGACGATTTACGGTCCTTGTTCTACTTAGGCACTATTAATCTTTTAATCCGAACACTATCAAACTCATAAGCAAAAAACAAACGCACTTCGTATTATTTTCCATATATTATCATATTTTATATTAATATTTATTCTTAAGATATATTTTGAATTGAAAATATTCTTCATTAAATCTCAAATGAATTAAAATTTAATGAATTAAAGAACATGAATTTCTAATATAATTTTTCTTCTTAATTAATAATTAATTTTTCCTTATCTTTACAGGAAATCTGTATCTATGACATTCCATTGCATTTTTTGTTGCACATATACTGCAAGGCGGGCGGTAATGTTAATGCCAAAAATTTCAATTTAACTTGGCCATTAACTCATAAAACTTCTACCCCTAAATTCCTAGATTTTATAGACAAAGGCTGAATGTTATGAAAGATAGAAAGTCACCGAGATAACTTTCTATCTCTTTTTCCCTATTAAAGCCTAAAATAAATGTCAAATCAACCGAAAAGTCATAGATACTTATTTCCGGTAAAATAAGAATTACAACCTTCCTTGTCAACTTAACATTTGTACTGGTAAGATCTATTTCCATTTTTTGTCCAATAAAATTTCAATATTCCCAAATAGTAATTTCGACTTTTTTTGTCTTTTATTTCTTTTGGTACTATTTGGGATAAACCGACTGAGAATAAAATCATATGGTGATTTTATTTGGGCTCAGAGACTTCTTTCCATCAGTTATCCAGGAATTCACACACACCACAACAGTGTACTCCACATAATCACCGGCATTTTACCTTTATGTGGTGTTTATAATCTGGCCACACCTATAAACATATGTAAATTTGAATAATACCAATCTATAAACCGACAATTGATAAATTGAAACCGTACTTTTTAAATTTCGTAATATCATGAGTCGGAGGGCCAGCTGCATCCAAATCCAAAGACAATATTGCAAACAAATCCTTGGACTTGCGTCTAGCATTCGATACATTTAGCAAAATCCACTCCTTTAGCAAAATCCACTCCTTCAAAGATTCAACATCGTGAAAAAAAAATAACGTTTAGTGTAAAAACATAAAACATTTGATGTTTTTTTTATTTTTACTTATTTATTTAACACTTTTTCTTATATTTTGTATAACAATACTTACATTTTAAATTTTTTTTCTTTTTTCGATAACAAATTAGCTTTCGAATAAAATACGAATGTTTTAACGTTTGTGAAGTTTGCTTTCGTATTACATAATTGCATTTACGAAAGGGTAATTTTTGTTTTCGAAAGGGGGATAAAAAACGGCCGGTAAATACATGGTCGTAAATACATTTTCGAAAATCGTACTACAAAATACAATTCATACGAATTTACACATTTTTTCTTTCGAATCGAATTACATAATAACCCCCTTGGTTAGGAACAAAAGCAAAGAATCACTGACACTTTCACTATTTTTTTTTTCTGATAATGTTATAAATTTGTTGCCGACGGGTTTGTGCTGAGGGTTTCCCGTTCCCATTTAAGATGTCTAGACGAGATGTCAAAAAAACGACTGCCAGAAGAGGGTTTCCCTGTGCCTTGCCAGAAATTCTGTTGGGTTAGAGATTAAAAATTAGTTTTATGCATTTTAATAAATCTGCGTGTGTGTGTGAGGTTTTTTTTTCTTTACCTTTTGCTTTATAACAAAATGTTGATATTAGTTTAGCTGCATAATCTTCCCCTGATTGCAAAGCCAATAAAAAAAATTGAATTTTTTTCTTCGAAATTAATTTAAAAATCTATTAATAACACTATGCAACAAAAAAAGACTTTTTGAAAAACACAAGATCTTGGCTATATAGGTTCGATTCTACTACCAAAAGGTAGTAAAACCCTATACTCGGTTTGTCCAGATTGGTGACCAATTCCTTTTTATGGGCCTCTAAAATTTCTGAAAAGCAGTGGGACCCTCAAAATATGGTATCATTAGTTTTTGCCCTAAATCTTAATAAGACTTGGTGCTACGGATTAACTATATTCGGCAATAATGTGGCTAACAGTCCACTGAACAAATTCTTTCAACATTTTATGCCAAAAAAATATTTTTTTTCTGGAGTTTTTTTAAAAAACATAGGAAAAAAATATGTTTTTTTCACTTTTTCCAGTATTACTTACAGGGACTGTTAAATTTTTGCTAACAATATTAGGCAAAAGTGTAGCCAAGGTAACGCCGAACAACTCTTCTGAACATACCAACACAATCTGAACGTGTTTAGGCACTCTAAATAGCTCATAAAAACCAACGTGTACATTAAAATGTGTGTTTTTGGCTAGACTATACTTTTATTGCAATTTTTTTTAGACGTTTTTTTGTATTTTTGTTAAACAAATAAAACATTTTTTATGTCAGAGTTAGTTCAAAGTCCTGCATGTAGGCCCAGAGGATTTTAAAATGCTATTTGGCCCGCCCCTTTTTATGGGCGTGGATATAAGAATGAATTCAAATAATAATTAAATTGTATTACTTAAGTGCAAAAAGCATAATAAATGATTTTGTAAACATTTATCGCGTGGTGAAGGTGCCCCAACATAACTCACCGACTACCAACAACCCCCCACACCTCCGAAAACTCCCTGCAATTTTTTTTTAATTTTTTTATATATTTGGGGTATAAGGATTCGACACAGCTTGCCAAATTTTTGAAAGAACACAACGTGTTGGTGCCTGAACTCAAGGTCACCAGATACAGAAAACGTCAGTCCGGTCTCCAAAGATTTTTTACTATTGACGATACTAAAACGTTTGCATACTGTGAGGACACACAAATGCTTTTGAAACATATGGAAATTGCATACGATCCAGATGATTGGCGATTGTTTATAGACAGTTCAAAGCAGAGTCTAAAAGCTGTGCTTTTACATAAAACAAACAAGATACCATGTGTTCCAATAGCCTATTGCACTGATACAAAGGAAACATATGCAAAAATGGAGCACATTTTGAAAGTAATAAAATACGACGAACATAAATGGCGTATATGTTGTGATTTAAAAGTAGTGGCAATGCTATGCGGACTACAGGGTGGATACACAAAATATATGTGCTTTCTATGCAATTGGGATACCCGATATAAATTCAACCAGTAGCAGAATCATACATGGCAAAATAGAGAAGATTATAAGTTAGGAGAAATGAATGTCAATAATAAACCACTAGTGCCACTTGAACGCGTTTTGATGCCATTTCTCCACGTCAAACTAGGAATTGTCAAAAATTTTATAAAGGCTATTTTGTACGTAATAAGGGCAATCCTGATCATGGACTTCAAGTTTTAAACCTTTTGCGAGAACAAATCTTCCAACAAAAAATCACTCTTGACAAGTTGCAAGAAGGTAAATATTTTGCTATTTCATATTTTAATATTGATGTTCATTAAGAACATTTGTATTCATTGTTTTTGTGTATCAACGATTTTTTCAGGTGTGCTTAATGGTCCCGATATTCGCAAATTGATAAAAGACGAGCGGTTCGACAACATTTTACTTGACGCTGAAAAGGTTGCCTGGAGCTCAATTAAAGAAGTAATAAGAGGTTTCTTGGGAAAACAACGCTCACAAAACTATGAGCAATCTGTAAAAAACATGCTAACTGCATTCGAAACAATTTATGTGCATATGTCGTTAAAAATCCATTTTTTGCACCATCATTTACAGTATCAACGGAATCGGATGAACAAGGTGAACGGTTCCATCAAACCGCATTATCATTTGAGTTAAGGTAATAAATATAAATATATATATATGTTAATATTTGCCATTTCTGGCATGTTTGTATTCAGATATAAAGGAAAGGGGTCTCCGGATGCTATAATGGAAGAAATTTGCTGGCGCGCAAAAAATATATTTGAGGACGCAGATTTTGATAAAAAGACAAGTCAGACTGAAGAAAATGGCGAAAAACCGGAAGATCAATACCACGATGAACTAGAATTATTCGAGGACTATGAGGATTCAGATGATAATGATGATGATGCATATGAATTTGGAGAATAGTTTTATATGTATAGTGATCTCTCTGAATAAAAATTAAAAATCTTTAAAATTAAAAAAATTTTTGTGGACAACCTTAAGTATTAAAGATAGATGGTAGGTATGTTCTGTGAAAATGTTGTGGTGGAAAAAACATTGAGGGTCGGTCATACATTTGACTCGTCTAGGAGCACCATTGTGACAGAGTGGAAATTAGGGAGCGAAAATTAATGGGGGTCGGTCTTACATTTTATCCATCTAGAGGCAACTGCGGGGGCTTTTTGTGGATTTTTTTAGTCAAAAACGACAATTTTTAAGGTGCAGAGTGGTCTTTATGAGCTGTTTAGAGTGCCTAAACACGTTCAGATTGTATTGGTGTATTCAGAAGAGTTGTTCAGCTTTACCTTGGCTACACTTTTGCCAAATATTGTTAGGAAAAATTTAACAGTCCCTGTAAGTTATACTGAAAAAAGTGAAAAACCCATATTTTTTTCTTATGTTTTTCAAAAAAACTCCAGGAAAAAAATATTTTTTTGGCATAATATGTTGAAAGAATTTGTTCAGTGGACTATTAGCCACATGATTGCTAAATATGGATAAGCCGTAGCACCAAGTGTTATTAAGATTTTGTGCAAAAACTGAGGATACCATATTTTGAGGGTCATACTGCTTTTCAGAAACTTTGGAGGCCCATAAAAAGGAATTGGTCACCAATCTGGACAAAACGAGTATAGGGTTTTACTACTTTTTAGTAGTACAATCGAACCTATATAGTCAAGTTCTTGTGCTTTTTTCACTGTTGCACAGTGTAATTAACAAAAATCATTAACCACAGTAATTTGAAAACACTACTTTTTTTTTTTTAATAAAAAACTTTCTTCTTAAAAAAAATTAAATTATTTTAAACTTCTATTAAATTTTATTTAAAAAAAACACAATTAATTTTTGTAATTCCGGAGACAATATGGCAGCAATCAGAAAATGAAAGATTTTTGGGCATGAAAAAGTATTTATGCCCAGATTAGTGTACCAAAATTTTGGAAATTAAACGCTAATTCAGCATTAATTTAGTTAACACTAATTCTAATAAAATCATTTTTACACACACACTATCAAATTTAACACAAATGAATAAAAATAACTTCTCTAAACCTTACGATATTAACTGCACTGTATTATCACAGAGTTGGAATTGTTAGAAAACTACAATTATAATCGTTAAAGGGAAAAAGTTTTTTAAAAAAGTAATAAAATTTCTTTAGAGTTATTGTGCTACAAGCGCCCCTACATTATGTAAAAATAGAATATGAAATGAGGATTTTTGGAAAGTTCAGGAAATTTTCATTAATTTGACTTTAATTTCCTTTAATTTGAGTATAATAATGACTGGAAAGCAAACGTTTTCGATTTTTCCCGACTACTGCAAGAATACATGTTAATCCCATTTTTTTTTAAATATTTGAAATTTTCAGATTAGTTTGAACAAAAATTTGTGTGAAATTTTATTTTCTTAACAATTATATAAAAATTGAATATGAAATGCGGCTTTTGGAAAACCCACGGAATTTTCAATAATTTGGCTGGAATTTCCTTTAATTTGAGTATAATAATGACTGGAAAGCAAACGTTTTCGATTTTTCCCGACTACTGCAAGAATACATGTTAATCCCATTTTTTTTTTTTAGTTTGAAAAAAAAAATGTGTGTGAAATTAGCATTTTGTTAACAATTATGTCAAAATAGAATATGGAATGTGGATTTTTGGAAAGCTCAAGAAATTTTCATTAATTTGACTGGAAGTTCCTTTAATTTGAGTATAATAATGACTGGAAAGCAAACGTTTTCGATTTTCCCGATTACTCCAAAAATACAAGTTAATCCCATTGTTTTTTTTTTAAATATTCGAAATTATCAGATTATGTGTCACTTTGTACACTGTTTAGTTTGAAAAAAATGTGTATGAAATTTACATATTCTTAACAATTATGTAAAAATAGAATATGAAATGTGGCTTTTGGAAAGCCCACGAAGTTTTCATTATTTTTACAATAATTTCCTATAATTTGAGTATAATAATGACTGGAAAGCAAACGCTTTTGATTTTTCCGGATTATTGAAAAAATACAAGTTAATCCCATTGTTTTTTAAACCCTCCATCCCATAGTGCGGAGGGTATATTCACTTTGTCAAATGTTTGTAATTCTTTAAAAAAAAATTCTGGGACCCCATAAACTATATATATTCTTGATCAGCATGAATAGAGAAGTCGATATAGCCCTGTCCGTCTGTCTGTGGAAATACAAAATACTCTGCCAATACAGAAGAGGTGTTGCTAATTTCCAGTCAAGTTGTTTGTTAATGTCATGAGCAGTTTCCTAGTGAAAATGATCAAAATCGGTTAACGCGTTCAAAAGTTATGAGTGAAAATGTGGGAAGACTTCTAAAAATTTTGAAGCAAATTTTAAATTATTCTATTTATATCATCATACATACGTACATTCAATGCTTATACACAAGAATATACGCAATCAGGGATGGTGGACAATATCGCTAAAATACTGTCACCGATTCAAACCCCTTTTAACTGACTACCGTTATCCCTAACATATCGCTACCAAAATAATTGAAATACCGTTATCCGTAAAATACCGTTACCGATATAATTAAAATATCAACACCCTTAAAATACCGTTACGGAAATAGATAGATCTGTAAATAGATATATTGTCCCAAAGTATGATCATAAACTAGCCAGTCATTAGAACTCGGGCATAATGAGGCTTAAAATATCGGTGTGCATTAACATTACCTGAATAACTAAAATAACTTTACCCTTAAAATGCCCTAACCAAAATAACTGAAAATCGTTTTCCCTAAAATAACGTTACCGAAATAACTAAAATACCGTTAACGCTAAAAACCCGTTACCGAAACAACTGAAATATCGTTACATCTAAAATACCGTTACCGAAATAAAAGAAAATAGCGTTACCCGGCCAATAACCACATAGAATCGGTTACCATCCATGATCATAATCAACACGTACAAAAACAAAAAAAAAACAAACTAAATATTGTTGTTGTTGTTTTTTTGTTTTGTAGTACAGGGTGGCTGATAAATGACACTACAAAACAAAAACGTAATAACTTTTTTCTGAGTTATTAATCGGTTCCATTTTTTTTTTTTTTTGGTTTCATTGATTCGCCTTTCAATTTAAGGAAAATGAACGAATGGGTTAATGCAACTAACATTTTGATTGTGCGCCAATACAATGCTTTGGAGGCTGGCGTTGCCGCCTAAACAAACTTAAGGGCACATTAGGCGGCATATTTTTGCTCAAATATGTATCACCATACAGTCAATACGGACAGTTCTGCTTAAGGATTTTCATTTCTTTCCTTTAAAAAATCAAATAACAAGCAAATTGAACTCAGTAGACTTGCCCTTAGCTTGGCATTTTCTCTGTAATTTGCACTGAATTTCGCTTGCATTTGACGTCATTGGACGTGGAAGTCATTTTAATTAAATTATTTTTTAAAAGCCATTAAAAATACTTAATAAAAATGTATTTCTTTTCAAATGAAAAAATAAAAAAATATTTATGTGCATTCACCAGCCACCCTGTGTGTATGTAGGTTTTTATAAATGGTATGTATGTAATGGTAGCAATCGCATGCAGTGCTGCCAAGTTTGACGATTTATCGTCATGTTGACGATATTTAATACCCAAAATAACTAAAAGACTATTGGAAGATTTTTGCTTCCAAAATGATGATTTTTTGACAATAGTTTAATGTGTCAGCAAGACCTATTTATTTATCATTCTCATAAAATCGCCGGCTCGATTATTAAATTTATATTATTTCGTTCAAAATTAAAAAAAAACATTGGTTTTTTTATCGAAAGCTATCCTTTATTTGCTAATATGATGTGAAGTACAATTTTGCAAAAATGCAAATACTAGAATTAAATAAAACTTAATCCAAACCGGATTTATATTTTTATAAATTCATTTTGGGATTAGCTTACTTTAGTTTCTGTGTTTATATTTTTAGAACATTTTTTTACATTTTTATAAAATGTAATTGGTGTTAGATTTAATTAAGAATAACAAAAAATTTATGTTAAAAAACAAGCCATAGAATATAATTCATGTTGAAAGATGAAAGATGATATATATAAATAAATCCGAAAATTTAAAAAACAGGCCTAATAATATAAATAAAGTGCCAAAATTTAATAATTAAAAAAATATAACATTAAGTTTGTTCAATAACACAAAAAATTTGTACTAGTGTTTACTGGAAGGTGTTCGTTTACACAAATACTCAGTAAAAAATAGTAAAAAGAGAGAGTTAAGTGACATTTTGATGCCAAAGAACTTACAAGTTTTTACTGGATACATTTTTGCCAGTAAAAGTTTGTAAGAAGAAAAAAACATATAATTATATATATGCTTGTATTGTTAGTAAACAAAAGCAAATATTATATTAAACTATAATTGTTTATGGATTTAAAGTGAAAAATATTAAATAATTAACTTTTGGTCGACAATTTTAATTAATTTTTATCTTTTCCATAATGACCAGTTGATTTTTTTTTAATATTTAAAACGAGCTGTTTTATCTAATTTAGTAATTCCTTCACATTTTCCGTTCGTTTGCTTTTTTGTAAATTTGTCTTACTCTTTGTAATTTTGTTAGTGAGTAATTTGTACTGAACTTTACTGGAAAAGTAATCGAACAGACTTATTGTTAAAGAACTTCCAAATGTTGTAAAAGAATTTAAGATTTAAAAAGTTGCGCTACTGAAATGTTCACATAATTATGTAGATTTTAGTGATTAACAGTTAAAGTAGTAAAATTTGTTGTATTTATTTGATCTTTCAGCATTTTATAAATATGAATATCGTTGTAAAATATAATGATTTTCGAAGTTTAAACCAAAGAGAAATGTCAAAAATCGTGTTATATTACAACGATAACACGATAACACGTTAACATTTGAAATGGGAATTACATTATTGTATTTAATTTTTTATCCCTCTTCTAAGAAATATATTTTATTTTGACGATTTTTCAAAATATGATGCCGATTTTGACGATTTTTTTTAGAAATTTTGGCGTTTTTATGCTCTGCAAACCTGGCAGCACTATTTATGAGTGCGAGTGTGAGAAGACCTCAAAAAATGTTTAAGCTAATTTATAAAGTATTCTTTTGTTTTCCAAATACCAGGCTTTCCAGATACCCTTTTTCGGTAACCCCAACAAATCAAAACATCACCAACAAAATAGTTGAGTTAAAATTCTTTATTTATTTGACTGCATAAACCAGAGTTGCCAGACACTTTAATCGTTATCAGAGCAAAAAAATATCCAGGAACAAAATCCCCGAATTCAACAATGTAAATTCATAACTTTTTTTCGTACACTATTTTCCCTTCTTCTCATTCTCAACCTTTAATAAATTTTGCAAGGAAGCTCTTACACTCTTATTACATTTATTAAAAACCCCATTAAATTTAAAGGACATTCATTTTCAGAACTTTTTTATTTAAAACATATAAGGTGCATACTTCATCTGAAAATCTTTTGATTATATGCATTTTTTTTCCTTAAAAACCCTTATTTTTATTTGATACATACAAAAATAATCTAAATTAAAGTATTGATGTTTAAAAACCAATCGAAAATTTTTTTTTAGAAACATCCCAAATACATTAATCAATCAGTTATATTTTGTTTTACTTATAAAAACAACATTATTTTTACAAAGAATATAGATATTTATATTGTTTGCACTTTCCCTGGATAATGCAAACACCGAGATGGAGGGTATCCTAAAATTCGGCACAGCCGAATTTAATCTTTTTTATACCAAATTCAGCACATCGGACTTTAATGCTACCACTTGTTTTCTTTTAATATTCGAAATTTTCAGATTAAGTGTAGTTTTTACAGTTTAGTTTGAAAAAAAAATGTGTGTAAAATTTACGTTTTCTTAACAATTATGTAAAAATAGCATATGAAATGTTGATTTTTGGAAACCCCACGAAATTTTTATTAATTTGACTGGAATTTCCTTTAATTTGACTGGAAAGCAAACGTTTTCGATTTTTCCCGATTACTGCAAAAATACAAGTTAATCCCATTGTTTTTTTTTTGTTTAATATTCGAAATTTTCAGATTAAGTATCATTTTGTACACTGTTTAGTTTTCGATTTTTCCCGATTATTGAAAAAATACAAGTTAATCCAAATGTGTGTGAAATTTACACTTTCTAAACAATTATGTAAAAATAGAATATGAAATGTGGCTTTTGGCTTTTGGAAAGCCCACGAAATTTTCATTAATTTGACTGGAATTTAATTTAATTTGAGTATAATAATGACTGGAAAGCAAACGTTTTTGATTTTTCCCGATTATTGAAAAAATACAAGTTAATCCCATTGTTTTTTTTTTTAATATTCGAAATTTTCAGATTAAATGTCATTTTGTACACTGTTCAGTTTGAAAAAAAATGTGTGTGAAATTTACATTTTCTTAACAATTATGTAAAAATAGAATATGAAATGTGGATTTTTGGAAAGCCCACGAAATTTTCATTAATTTGACTGGAATTTCCTTTAATTTGAGTATAATAATGATTGGAAAACAAATGTTTTTGATTTTTCCCGATTATTGAAAAAATACAAGTTAATCCCATTGTTTTTTTTTTATATTCGAAATTTTCAGATTAAGTGTCATTTTGTACACTGGTTACTTTGAAAAAAATGTGTATGAAATTTACATTTTCTTAATGTGTGTGAAATTTACATTTTCTTAACAATTATGTATAAGTAGAATATGAAATGTTGATTTTTGGAAACCCCACGAAATTTTCATTAATTTGACTGGAATTCCCTTTAATTTGAGTATAATAATGACTGGAAGGCAAAAGTTTTAAATTTTTCCCGATTACTGCAAAATTATTTGAAATTATTTGAATTATCCAAATTATTTGAAAGATTGCTATTAAAAAGAATTAACCCTATACTAATTTCCAAAAATATAATACCCAATCATCAATTTGGCTTTAGAAGCAAACACTCTACTATAGATCAGGTACATAGAATTACTGATATAATTGAAAAATCATTAGAAGAAAAGCATGTCAGCTCTGCAGTATTTCTCACAAGCCTTTGATAAGGTATGGCACAAAGGCTTATTGCTAAAAATTAATTCAATATTTCCATCACAAATATGTAAAAATCTGCACTCATATTTAACTGACAGATATTTCTATGTGAAGCATGAAAATGAACGGTCTAATCTGAAACCAATAACAGCTGGAGTACCCCAAGGTAGTGTGCTAGGTCCTCTTTTGTACCTTATTTACACCTATGACATGCCTATACCAGCCAATTGCACGATTGCTACCTTCGCCGACGACACCGCATTGTTATCTGTCGACAAAACAGCAGAAAAATCAGTGGAAAAACTGCAGTCTGCCTTAACACTAATTGAAGAATGGACCAAGAAGTGGAAAATTTCATTAAAGAACTCCAAATCAACCCACACTGATTTTACAAACCAACGCATGACATACCATCCTGTTCGATTATTTAATAACATAATTCCATACTCCACTGCAAAATACTTGGGAATGACACTTGATACAAAACTTCGATGGAAAGCTCACGTAAAAAAGAAAAAAGAAGAGCTAGACATAAAATACCGAAAGATGCATTGTCTGCTAGGCCGTAATTCAATATTATCAATCGAAAATAAACTTATGCTGTACCAGCAAATACTCAAACCAATATGGTCCTACGGTGCACAACTTTGGGGTTGTGCGAAACCAACTATAATCGAAATTATACAGCGGTTCCAGAATAAAGTTTTGAAAAGTGCTGTTAATGCACCATACTACATAAGAAACAAAGATATTCACAGAGACCTACATGTGGACTCTGTGCGTACCACAATAAGCAAGATTGCTCAATCCCATAATCAAAGATTACTATGCCATGTCAACGAAGAAGCATCATCCTTAGCTACCAACAATGGCCCTACTCGTCGATTAAGGAGAACTAAACCCTCTGATCTTCGTGGCCTTTATAGAGACTAATCAAAAATCATCTTAATCACAATACTTTAGCTGTTTATATAAAATAGAATTAAATTGCTCGTTAGTTTTAAGTAACTAGTTGCAGTGTAACAAAACAATAGCTATAATAAAAATTGTTTTAAATATAAAAAAAAAAAAAAAAAAAATACAAGTTAATCCATTGTTTTTTTTAATATTCGAAATTTTCAGATTAAGTGTCATTTTGTACACTGTTTAGTTTGAAAAAAAAAATGTGTGTGAAATTTACATTTTCTTAACAATTATGTAAAAATAGAATATGAAATGTTGATTTTTGGAAATCTCTCGAAATTTTCATTAATTTGGTTGGAATTTCCATTAATTTGAGTATAATAATGACTGGAAAGCAAACGTTTTGGATTTTCCCAAGTACTGCAAAAATACAAGTTAATCCCATTGTTTTTTTTTTATATTCGAAATTTTCAGATTAAGTGTCATTTTGTGCACTGGTTACTTTGAAAAAAATGTGTGTGAAATTTACATTTTCTTAACTATTATGTAAAAATAGAATATGAAATGTTGATTTTTGGAAACCCCACGAAATTTTCATTAATTTCACTGGAATTTCCTTTACTTTGAGTATCATAATGACTGGAAAGCAAACGTTTTCGATTTTTCCCGATTATTGAAAAAATACAAGTTAATCCCATTGTTTTTTTTTTTTAATATTCGAAATTTTCAGATTAAATGTCATTTTGTACACTGTTTAGTTAAAAAAAAAAAATGTGTGTGAAATTTACATTTTCTTAACAATTATGTAAAATTAGAATATGAAATGTTGATTTTTGGAAATCTCTCAAAATTTTCAATACTTTGACTGGAATTTCCTTTAATTTGAGTATAATAATGACTATAAAGCAAGCGTTTTCAATTTTTCCCGATTACTGCAAAAATACAAGTTAATCCCATTGTTTTTTTTTTTTTTAATATTAGAAATTTTCAGATTAAGTTTCATTTTGTACACTGTTTAGTTTGAAAAAAAAATGTATGTGAAATTTACATTTTCTTAACAATTATGTATAAGTAGAATATGAAATGTTGATTTTTGGAAACCCCACGAAATTTTCATTAATTTGACTGGAGTTTCCTTTAATTTGAGTATAATAATCACTGGAAGGCAAAAGTTTTTGATTTTTCCCGATTACTGCAAAAATACAAGTTTTTTTTTTATGTTAGAAATTTTCAGATTAATGGTGTTTTCTTTTCTGGAACAAAGTGTTGCCTTCTTAATGTGCAACATTTTTCAAATTTTGCCCTCACCCCCATTAAAATGAAGCATTTTTACAATCAGAATAGAACACAATTTCATCACATATTACATTTATTTAAACAAATCTGTTTTTTAGTGTTGTTAAGGTTCGGGTTCGAATCCCTGCAAACTTTAAAAAAATTTAGGTTTTTTTTAATAATTATTTTTTGTTTTTTTAATTATTTAAAAAATTTGGATTTAGCTCCATACATTTTTTTATAATTTTGTTTGTAAGCGAATTTCAGATTAAAAAAATTATTAAATACTTACAAAAAGAAAAAATTAAAAAAAATAGCAAAAACAAATTAAAAAAAATCGTGACTTAAATTTAACAAAAAATATAAAAAAATATGATACCAATATGGGTTCGAACTCTGGATCTTCTGTGTCAGAAGCCAGCACACTCTGCTACCAAGGTGAGAGTTTTATCGCCAAAAACTTTGCAATATATACACATGAGATTGATAAACCAAATATAGTATGCACTTTCGTCAGCACTTATTTTAGGCTGTCTAGTGCCATTAAAATACATCTTGAGCACTTGACAGTAATTTCGCTTCCATTATATTCGAACATGGTTGTCCGATTAAAAAAAGTTGGGTATGCGACCTCAAACTGATGGCAACGCCAACAGTTTGAGGTCGGATATAAATATGTTGGATATTTGAAAAGGAACACATTCACATCGCTCGCTTTCTATCTAATTGCATAAAATTCAAGTTAGGTGCGTGACACGCTAGTTCACCGATTTACCTTCTTTCTTTCAAAAATCTGTTAAAAATATACTTTTTCAACCAAATAACTGTCCAAATCCAATTTTATTCATTTTTATGTTTTTGATGCCAAAATAATAGTAGAATAATTTAAGGTCTAAAAGGATTTCACTGTAATAAAAATTACAACTTATAGAATCTAAGAAAATTCCATTCCAACCGATTGTAGTTTTTGCACAATCTGCTTTTGAAAATGCAAAAAATTTTTTCGTTTGCACCCTTTTATTGCAGATTCGAAGTGTAAAAACGTGCCCGTGAACACTCAGAAAAGTTATACAGCTACAGTTATTTTTGTAGTAATGCGTTTGTAGTTACTTTAACTGCAGTTGCATTTGTTTTACTTAGAAAAATAATTTTTAACGTTTTCGAGGGTTGATTTTTTCGGTAACAGTTATTTTATACTGTTGTTTCGACTTTTTGACAAAGTGTGTGTGCATCAAAAGATACAAAAACAGAAAATCAACATGGCGTCTGCAACAAGCGGCTTGTTTATACATTTTTTCTCTTTTATCTTTAGTGTAAAAGAGAATGTTCAAGACGATAGAGAATTAATATGAGAACGCTGTAAATTTTATAAAATAAATTAAATAATAAGGTAAGATTTGGAATAGAAAATAAATTTATTTACTTGAATATTATTAAATGTTGCATTTTCTTTCTTGTAGCTATTTGATATTTGTATATGCAGTCAATATGACGAAAATATGTCAAAAAAAAAATCAATTTTACATCTCTTAAATACAGACAGGTGGCAGAAATGATTTGGAATATTTTTTTTTGTGTTATTTATTTAATAGATATAATAAAAATATATATTACAATTTTGATGACTTAATATTGTTATTAACTTTAATTGGTATAACTTTATAGTTGAGAGCCAGATTGACATTTAAAGCTGATTTAAAATTGTATCCTTAAATTTAACATTATTTTTAAAATTATGTAAGTATAAATTTCGTTTAATATTTTTTATTTTATTTTTTTTTTCTTTAACAATTTCATTTACATCAGAAGGTTTTAATTTTAAATTTATTTATAAAATTAATTTAACTCATTTATATTAAACATTGGACTCATTTGTTTTTAACAATTTTATTTATATAGTAACGTTTAATTTTAAATTTATTTATAAAATTCATTTAACTAATTTCTTTTAAACAAAATTTTGATTATTTAAAAAAGTACTACATAATATTAAAACATGTACATATGTATATCACATTAGATATTGTTTTATTCCACAAATCAACTAAACAAATTCATCAATTATTAATTTTCTATATTTTAAGCAAATTTCTAAATATTTAAATAACATATTATAATAATCAATACCATTTAATATATTATAACCTCATTTCTGATGATTTAACATAACAAATATCTCTAGAAATTCTAATAACAAAGTCCCCTGAAGATTTCCTTGGGCAGGAATGAAATCCGGATAGGGAAAAGCCTACAGCAGATTGTTTTCACAATTTGTGAAATAAGTTTTGGGACTTTAGCACATTTAATTACTATAAATGCAATTAATGTTTATCCCGATGAAAATTAATTTAAAATAACAAATATGCAGGTGCTTGTGCAAATTTAAATGTAACTGACACTAATAGAAAACATATGATTTTCTATTGTTGATTTACTTGAATAAACGTCACTACATTGCTAGGTCTGTCAAAAGAACAGAGTAGTATTTGGAAGATGACAAAGCCAATTGTGATAATATTTTGTTGTTGTTTTTGTTATTTCTTTGATATTTTAAGTTTTGAATCACGCTCCTAGACGAGGACAAGAAATTCTCATTGAGTTTGTGATTTAACATAACAAATATCTCTAGAAATTCTAATAACAAATTCCCCTGAAGATTTCCTTGGGCAGGAATGAAATCCGGATAGGGACAAGCCTACAGCAGATTGTTTTCACAATTTGTTAAATAAGTTTTGGGACTTTAGCACATTTAATTACTATAAATGCAATTAATGTTTATCCCGATGAAAATGAATTTAAAACCTCATTTATAGTTAGCGTGATTTTTCCAAAGTATTTTAGCCAGAATTTATTATAAATTGGACAGACTCCAACGAAGTGAAGAGTATTTTCTGTTGCATCTAGGTTGCATAGTGTGCATAGTCCTACCGATGAATTTCTGAAACACCTAGCATTGAAATCTAATAATCCACCTCTAGCTTTTATTAACAAACTTGTAGCTCTAGATGTATAATTTGAATCTGAGATGGGTTTCAAACAATAATCTAACTGCGAGTATAGCTCGAACTTTTAGCATCAGCAACTAAGTCTTTTATTTCCTTTTTTTAAAAGATTCTAAAATTGATATTTAGCGTATTTTCGGGGACAAAATTAATGTTTTCACAATGAATTAACCATTCTTCAGCCCAATAAGTCTTTTCAGCAATAATCTGTTCAGCTACAATACGAGGTAATCTATTATTCGGTAAGCTCAGAGCTCTGTTAACGTAGTCAAAGTGAAGCTTTAAAGTTTCCAGGTATAAGCAGCTTAAACCAGTTCCTAAGTATAGCATGTTGTTAGGAGTGTTTTTAGGTAATAGCAGCATTTTTTTAATAAAAAAATTGAAAAAGTTTTTCAACTTCATCGTTTTTCACAAAACCCCAGATTTGTGCACCATAAAACATGACGCATTAAAAAGTTTCAGTTTGCTGTTGTTTGATATTTTGGGGTGGTTGATATACTTAGACCATGTCGAAGCAATTGCCATGTTGGAAGAAGTCAATTTATTTGTAGTGTAATTTTTAAAAGATGAATTGTAGTTCAGATCCATTCCAAGGTATCTGTAGCTATTAACAATCTGTATGTCATCTGCTCCATAATTCTATTTAAGGCTTTTAGATAGTCTAGTGCCAGAACGAAAAACTAAAATTTTGGATTTATCAAGATTTACCTTAAGACACCATTGATTACAGTAATTATAAAAAGCATCAATCATATTTTGTAGTACTGTTGGTGAATCGGATAAAATGACAATGTCGTCTGCGTAGAGAAGAATTTTAACTGGAACATCCAAGACAGTTACACCACCAGGTAGAACATCAACTAAGTCATTCAGGTATAAGGAAAACAAAATTGGATTTAAAATGCAACCTTGTTTTATCCCACGATCTACGCAGAAAGGTTCAGAATAAGAGTTACCACATCGGATTTGGCTAGTATTATTTTCATAATAAAGTTGTAATATGCGAATGAATTTTGATGTTAGACCCATCGACGAAAGTTTGTAAAAGAGAGAATTCCTTGGTATCATAGCAAAGGCACATGAGAAATCAACAAAAAATGCATAGGTACTATTTACAATTAATTTGTTCAAGTGAATAATATTCACAAGATTGAACACGTTGTAAACAGTTGAGTAACTGCTTCCTGAAACCTGCCTGGTATTCATTTAATATACATATTGTTGTTATCAATCCAGTCTGTTAGGCGGTTAAGGAGTACGTTATTACAAAATTTTCAAAAAGTATCAATTAATGATAGTCCACGATAATTTGTCGGACAATTAGGATCACATTTCTTTAAAAGCGGTAGCAAAATAGATTTTTTAAAACTTGTTGGTATATTTTCTTTAATGAAAATGTTGTTTAAAACTGATAGAATCTCTCTTACAAAACAAATTGGTGCATTTTTATAGAATTCATAGCTGATACCATCAAGACCAGGCGCCTTATTTTGTTTTAAAGATCTTAGTACCGAAACGAGTTCACACAGTTCTATTGGCGAGTCAAGAAAAGCATCTGTGTGACACGGCAAACACCATTGAAGTACAGTTGATTGTTCTATATTTTGTAATAATGAACTAAAGTGTATGCGAAAGACTTCAACATTCAGATCACCTCTAATTATATGATTTCGCGTTTTTAAGTCGATCGATAATGATCACCATACTTTACTGGATCTAACAGAGTTAAGTTTATTTAAATTTTCGTTGTAGAATTCTAGTTTTCTGATGCGACAATAATTCAAATACCAGCTTTTTGTTGATAAATATTTAGCTTTGTTTGCATTTGTGTGCTTTTTTCTATATTTATTAAGGAAATTCAACATACCTTTGCGAAAACGAGCACATTTTCAGTTAAACCAGTTTTGTCTCGGATAGAAGAAATTTTTTTCTTTTTCGGTACTACTTGCTTCTTGGATTATGTTTTTAACCGACATAACCATGTCATCAACTGTATTGTTCTGGGCAGGGTACGTATTACTAGCGAGGAGACTAAGGTTATTAGAATATTTGACAGCAAATTTATTATTCCAACGAAGTCTTTGCGAACCCGACTCATCTACATTTGTTTTATTCGATACTGGGAAAATTAAGTTTAGAATCAGCGGCATATGATCTGAGTAGGGTTTGCAATCAATGTTAAAATCATCTACAAATTTTAATAAGCTGTGAGAACAGATGCAGTAATCTATAACGGATCTGCCACCACCACCACAATAGCTTAATTCACCATTTTTATCACCAGTAGTTCTACCATTAAGCATTATTAAACCCAAACTTTCAACGATCTCCATCAGCTTTTTACCTTTCGAATTTATTGTACTATCTTTTGAGCATCTAATTTCATTAATGTGTGGGTAGATCGTGCAGTAAATTAGGGCCTAGCACTTGATCATCACCAATACGTGCGTTTAAGTCGCCAACGATACTGTTAATGACACTGCTGCTGAAAACTATTTTCTTCCAAAAGCAAATAAACACAATCCTTTTGCTTAGTAATATGGAGAGTTTATTCTCTAAAATGGTTGTAATAAAAAATACAAAGTTTTTTATAAAAAGAAAATAAGAAGTTTAACAAATTAAATCTTACTCAATTGGTCGAACTTCTCTTCCTAAAATCAGCAATCAGTATGACTTTTAATTTTAATTGCATACGATTACAATGCTACCATATTAAAATTGAATTAAATTGAAATAGATAAATACTTAGGATAATACTGAAGTTGGCCGTGGTTAAAATAACCACAACAGTGGGCCCCCGACAGATACAGAAGTTTATAGGGGACATGGAATAATAATAGCGTAAAACGTGAATATTAAAGTGATGTTTTATGTAAATATAGTTTTACAAAAGTGTGTTTATTAAATAGTAAAATCAGATTAAGAATATTTACGAAAGGTGTTGTTATTAATAAATTTTTTCAAATGCTGGAAATGTTGTTTTAATTGCATTTGTAGTTGTTTCGACAGTTAATTTTTAACAGTTAAAAATAACTACACATTGCAGTTGATTTAAATACAAATGTAGTGTACACCTTTTTAACTGCAAATGTAGTTATTTTAAATGCCTTTTGCAGTCGATTCGATACCTTCATAATTTTCTAAGTGTACCTAAGACTATCTCATTTTTGCCGTGGTTTAGTTTTTTAAAATTCAACGTCATTGAAGTTAATCACTGTTTTAATCAAATTGTTCGCTGTGTTAATTATTATTTGTTTAGGGTGGTTAGATTAGCAATTAATTATTCTACACGAGGCTGTAAGCTTCTGATACCATTCTACTTTTACAGAATCTGGTACTATTTAGAAATTCAAAGAAAAATATATAATTTATGATTATAACTTTTTTCAAATATCAACAATTACACGGCATAGACGTGTAGCGGTCGTCCAAAAGTTACCGCGCCTAACACAGTGAAGTTTTTTAATTTGTTAAAAAATTTAACGTTTTACTAAAAATTACAGTTTTTTTTATGTAAATACACTCACGAAAAAAAAAATTATTTTGACCATTCTTCAAATTGTACATTGGTTTGTTTTATGATTACTCCCAAAATATTTCGAGTCTAGCATTGAGATCCCGTGAGCTGTCCCGTTTTTCAAAGAATTTTGCACTTTAACTAAAGTCAGCGTCTTCAATATTAGTATCATATGAAAGATGTTTTTAAGGCGCGTCGAACGGTATATACACTCAAAAAAATAAGTTAGTAGAAAAGTTAGTAAAACGTCTTGTAAATCAGGTATACTATTTTTTAGCAAAATTTTTGCTAAAATCGTGTTTTCAGCTAAAATTTTTGATATACTTATTCAGCACTTAACTGTTTTATACTAATGCTTTACTAACATACTAATGTTTTACTAATTAATTTTGCTAAAAAAAATTGTGCTGATAAGCACATTAATAGTGTGGACGACAACCAGATTGAAAGATATACGCAGAATGAAGTAGATGTCGCGGCATGTCAAGATGTAGTAGATAAGAGGAAAATGATACTAAAAAGTACAACTCTAATAAGACATAAAAAAATCAACAATGGAAGTTTTTGTATCTGTTTTTCATACATAAAACAAAATTGAGGATTAAAACAACTTAAATTTTGCGTTGTCACCGGCTTGTGAAAATAATTGTCTATTAATTAAATAAAAGACAAAATAAAATATTTATTCATTTAAACTTATATATTATATATAACTTATAGATTAATAATAGTGTGGTCAAATTGCAAACAAACATATACAGAAATGAAGACAGAGTAAAGCGAAAGACAAAGACACACGTCTTAGGTAGATTTTTATGGTTCCTTTTTCTTATTGCAAAAAAGGTTTGTTTTTTTCGTTTCGTTTGTTTTTGTTTATTTTTTCGTTTCGTTTCTATAATTATCTTCCGCAGAAGCGTCCTTTAAACGATAGCATCATTTAGACAACCATTGATGTAAGTAATTGAAATTTTTGTTATGTTATTTATATTTATTTCTATATATTTTCAGATATTAAATTAATTCATGTCGTCAATGTGGGAAAATGAAAATTTTTATATTTCGTTATTATAGTAAATTATTTTTAAAAGAATCACAAAAATATGTTCTATGATTTTCAGCAAATAAATTAACTAAATTACAATTTTTCTACAATTTTTTTGCGTTTTTTTCAGTCTACTAAAATTCAGCAAAAAATTTATTAATTTTTAGCAAGGCTTTTTTAATTTTAATCTACTAAGTGTTAGCAAAACTTTTTCTGAATCTACAACTTTTTTACAAGCATCCTCCTGACTAAAATTTTGCTGACTCAGCAAAATTTTTTGCTGACTTTACAAACTTTTTTTTTTGAGTGTAGTCTATGTCAACGCATGTCGAGACATATCTTTATTTCAGGGATATTCTGTAAAAGAAATGATTTTTTAATTTTTTTTGTACTGAAATTTTTAATATTTAAATCTAAAATTGTCATATTTTAATCCTTAGTCAATTTAAGTAAATGCGTGTTTCAGCTTTATTTGCACTAGTTCGCGTTTTACCAAAACTCAATTTAAGCCGAATTTTTTTTTCCTAATATCAACTATAAACTCAGTCGTCTTTCAGATTCGGGTATAAATAATTTTTTTTTCTAAAATTGGTTTAAACATCCGTAGAAAGTGCTTTAAATTTCCCAACATTTAAATTATTTCCACACAAAAATGATGCGCTCGACTAAAGAATACCGAAATTGAACTGATTGGAACTTAGCTTTCTTACACTTTTGAATTTTTGCTAAAATTCGAACTATTGCGAATTTCAAAAAAAAAAGCTGAAACAAGTACTTAAATCAACTAAAGCTTAAAATATGTAAATTTGACATTTATATCACAAAAATCTCCATACAAAAAACTTAAAAATACAGAATATTAATGAAGAAAGGATATGTATGGACTTGCTTTGTCATGATTTATATACCGTTGGGCTCGCCTTAAAAAAACCTTTCATATTATAATAATATTGTATAAGTTAGTTAAATGAAAATCAAAGTTATTCTAGTTCGAGGCCATACTCTATATTTCTTTATTAGGATATTGTCCTAACAAATAATCTATAGAGTTTTTGTTTTTTTTTAAACGGTCCAGCTCACGGGATCTTAATGCCAGACACTAAATATTATGCGAATCAACACACACCAAACCAATGTACATTTTGAGGGGTGGACAAAAACCATTTTTTCTCCATACAAGGTGAGTCGGTCTAACTTACACTATCAACAATAAAAAATATATTCCCGTCATTCCGACACACACATTGTATTATAACCAGGGAAAGGAGCTTCATGTACTAAAAAAGTGTATTTTAAGCGCTTACAATATGCATGCAAAATATCAAAATATGCACAAAAAAGTAAAAAAATATACATTTAATATTTTTTTATTTTGATATTTTTGTAGGAAAATAACAAAAAACGTGAATTTTAAAGTTAATTTATTGTTATATATTCTCCGCATACGTTTTACAGAATTAACACTAAATTTTAATTATTTACATTAAAAAATACGCATTTAAAAAAACACTGAAACCTGTCTCTCAGTTTGCACATGAAATTAAAATATATCGATTAACTGGTTACCTTTTTATATGGATTTTTTCCCAAAACTTGCCAGTTTTCATAACTTTGGCTAACAAAATGACAGGAAAAACTTTGAAAAAAGAAACGCTTTATAAAATGTCACCAAATTCTTTTAAAATCGAGTGAAAGCGATAGACAATTTTTTAAACTGTTTTGATTTTTTAAAAAACTCAAATTAATTTTAGTCAATGGTAACACTGGTAGATTCTTAGTGATTTTTAAAAGAAACACAGTGTAACTCTGAGGATTTATTTCTCTTGAACATATATTTTCAAAAATTGGTTTTTATGGCAATTATTCAAAAAATAATTGGAAAAGTGTAATTTTATGGCAAATGGCAAAAAAAACTTGCCCTGCTGATAACATTTTGTTTTTTATGTATTTAAACTACATTCACAATAAATTCGTCTCAAATTCCATATAAATTTTAAATCGAAAACTTGAAAAAACGAAAATATTTATATTGGGGTTAAATATGAATTTAGTAATTAGATTCCTTCAATACAAAATTCCACGACTCATTAAAACATTGCAGGATGCTTTGAATCATCCTCAACAAGCACTTTTTAAACCAACGCTGTCAACTTTACTTGATATTTAAAAAAAAAACATTGTATTTTTATTAATAAAAAAAAAAGAAAAAAATACATTTTAAACAATTAATCGCCAATTTTGTCGATTAACCGACCCGATTAACCGAATAATTTGAAACACTAGTCTACACTCAAAAATAAGTCAGTAAAGTCAGCAAAATGTTAGTCAGGAGGGTGCTTGCGAAAAAATTGTTAATGTCAGCAAAGTTAAGCTCGCTGATTTTCATCAAAAAAAAAAAAATTAGTAAACTAAGCAAAAGTTTTGCAAACATTTAGTTGATTTAAAATTTAAAAACCGTAAATATTAGTAGCCTGAGAAGTAAATCAAAAAATTTTTAGGAAAATTATACTTTAGTTAATTTATTTGCTAAAAATCTAAAAAAAATTTTGGTATTATGAAAATGAAAATTATATCAAACTTGTATTTTTGAATTATTTAAAAAAAAATTTCAACATATTAAAAAGTATAAAAATGTCCATACATTGACGACATGAATTCATTAAATATCTGAAAGTACATAGAAATAATTATATATAACATAAATAAAAATATATTTCAACTGATTACATCCATGGTTGTCTAAATGATGACAATTTTGAATGAAGTCAAATGCAGTAGATTTAATTCTAGAAACAAAAAAAAAAAAAAACAATGTGTGTCATACACATGAACAATCTGCAAATAGAGAAAGAAAACATAAAAAAATTACCTATGATGTGTGTCCTTGTCTTTCGCTTTCGTATGCCTATTTACAGATGCGGCCATAAAAATAGTTTAGAACATAATTAAGAAAAGCAGAAAAATCTACCCGAATTATTTCAGTATCCAAACAAATGTTATATCCGCGAATAGAGTATTTTGGTATTTATTTGCCCTGCTAATTATTTTTCCATCGGCCCACTACTTTTCTTTTAATTGTAATTTTTTTCAAACTGGTCATATATTTATTCGGTCATAAAAATATTAGTTATTGTAATAATCTTTTAAAACAATATCTATAAAGGCGAATAATCTAAAACTAAATCGTAGGATTTTCTTTTTTATTACTAAATGCAAAGAAAACAGCAAAATATATTTTATTTTTTTCGCAAAAGATATCTGTCATCACTTTTTTTTTGAAAAAACTAAGAACCAGGCCCAGCCATTATTTTTCCTTTGCATTGGATTTCGTAGACAACATTGCTTTGTTGTTTTTTTTTGTCAATTGGCACCTTAACGTTTGTAAATATTGCACTTAAAGTCTGATGGGGTTTATAAGCAAAACATACGTTTTTAGATTGTATTGTTTTGATGTTTCTATTGACAGGTAAAAATGTTTATCCTCATCACTGGTAGGATTGTGTTTTCTTTTTTTTTATTTTTAATTTGATTGATCACGTTTTCTATTAGTGGTTTTGAAAGGTTTTTAGGGAAACTGTTGTCTGTTAATATTTGGGAGATCTTCGGTATATTTTTGTGGTAAAATTGTTTGTCGCTGCTGTTTAACACTCTGTCTATAAAATTTCAAGCTGTGTTTATTAACTGGTTTTTAGTTTGAGTGGCATAAAAATTCATTATTCTCCCCGCCGACGTCTCTTGCATACCAATCAGTGTGACCAGATCTAGAAAAATGTTGCAGCTTAATCAAAGTCAAAAAAATGCCAGAAAATGCTAAAAAAAAATTAAAATGCTAAAATTTTAAACATGTTTCTTTAATTAATATGTCTTAATAATGTGTTTATTTTTCAAAATTTTTAAATTTCGTTAGCACATATATTTTTTTCTTTCATTTAATTAAAACAAAATTGATTCAAAAACAACAAAAAATATTTTATTTACTAGAAAACAAGGAACATAAAGAGTCTTAAATTAAATTCAGTCTTTATATATACATATTAGGCCGGGTCGATTTGTTTGGAGGCAAAAAAATCGCTCAACGTTCAAGGAAAATCGTATTCTAGGGATCAAAATAAGAAACTTTGGCGAAGGAACCATACCTCTAAAACGAATTCTGATGTCCCGACTTTTGACCAGTAGGGTCAAATTTTGAAAAATTCCACTTTGACCCATTTAGAGTGCCCCAATCGAATCCAACCCAATCGAATATAATTTATACATTCATCTGCTAGAGCGTCTTTCGGAGAAGAAATAGAGACCCTAATCTTGGAAAGACTCCTCCTACTTTCTGAAATATTTCTATCGTGAGATTTGTACATTTTGCTATAAAAACACGGCTTAAAAGGCCCTCTTTCAACTTAAATTTCAACCCCTTAACGGTCACCTAGAATGACGATTTATGCATTAATCTGCTAGCGCGTCTCCCGGAGAAGAAGTAGCTCCAATAATCTTGGAGAGATTCTTCCTACTTTCTGAAATATCAAAGTAGGCTTTTTCAAAATTTTACCCTTTGGGTCAAAAGTCGGGACATCAGAATTCGTTTTAGAGGTATGGTTCCTTCGGCAAAGTTTCTTATTTTGATGCCTAGAATACGATTTTCCTTGAACGTTGAGCGATTTTTAAATCGACCCGCCCTAATATACATACATACAAAAAACGATTTAAAATAAAATAACCGTTAAATTCAATATATCACTTATTTATATATAGAGCAATTCCATATGAAAACGATCAAAATTGGCAAATTTTTGGACGACCCCTCTCCGATTTTAAAATAAATAGTCTCAATCGATTGCCCAGCAAAAAATAATGTACCTACATATTTTTTTTTTTTTATAGTGACTGGTTTAGTGGTGGTGTGCACCACTGTCATGTGACAAAATTGAAGAATTCTTCATAAGGGACCTCATTGAAAGTTGTTTTAAAAAAAATTAGGAAAATGTTATTTTTCAATTAAAGCCTGATTCAATACCTTTCCAACGAGCTATCACTCGTTGCGATCGCGTTAGTAGTTTTTTTTTCAATGAGGTCCCTTATGAAGAATTCTTCAATTTTGTCACATGACAGTGGTGCACACCACCACTAAACCAGTCACTATAAAAAAAAAAAAAATATGTAGGTACATTATTTTTTGCTGGGCAATCGATTGAGACTATTTATTTTAAAATCGGAGAGGGGTCGTCCAAAAGGTGATCGCTTTCATATGGAATTGCTCTATATGTATATTTTTATGTATTATTATATTTAATATATTAATATACCCAGCAAACAATCCGGTCCGTTTATATGCCGTTTTCGGTACAGCATATACGGATCCGAAGTCCGTTTCCGTACCGTTTTCCGGATCAGTATACGGACCGGAAAACGGAATAAAAGGAACATCGAATACGGATTCGAAACAGTTTAAAGCACGCTAAAACGGACCGTTTTCGTACCGTCATGCTGTATATAAAACGGAGTGTACGAATTGAGTGTACGTTCAGAACGTACCGTAAACTGTCCGTCATTTATTTAAAAAAACGGAGTGGACTCCGTTTAAAAAAACAATATTAAAAAACAATATGAAACCACATAAAAATTCAATAAAAATCAATAAAAGGATGTGGTTTTAACATTTTGATTTTTTGTCATTTTATCTCTGGTGTTGTTTAACATCTTCATCATTAAAATTTTCATGAGATCTGCGTCTCTATATTCAATTGCAAAAACATCTGAAATACAAGTGTATGTTAAAAAAGTGGTACATTTAAAAATAACCAAAAAAATTACCACTAAAAATCTTAAATACGTTTTCAGCCATTTTTTATTTTATGCAGCCGTTCTCGAGTTATGGAGTGACAATCAAAATGTAAACTTCTTCTTATATATATAGATGAAAATGACTAATGTTCAGAAAAATCACCACATCTGGACCAAACGAAAATATTTTTAAACAATTTTTTTTTTTAAACCATCCTCATTGCATGTTCTACAAAACGTATTCAGCCATTTTTTATTCTATGTAGCCGTTCTCGAGTTATGGAGTGACAATCAAAATGTACACTTGTTTTTATATATAAAGATATATAGATAGATGAAAATGACTAATGTTCAGAAAAATCATCACATCTGAACCAAACGAAAATATTTTAAAAAAAATTTTTTAAAACCCATCCTCATTGCATGTTCTACAAAACGTTTTCAGCCATTTTTTATTTTATGCAGCCGTTCTCGAGTTATGGAGTGACAATCAAAATGTAAACTTCTTCTTATATATATAGAAGAAAATGACAAATGTTCAGTAAAATCACCACATCTGGACCAAACAAAAATATTTTTAAAGAATTTTTTTTTTAACCATCCTTATTGCATGTTCTACAAAACGTATTCAGCCATTTTTTATTTTCTGCAGCCGTTCTCGAGTTATGGAGTGACAATCAAAATGTACACTTCTTTTTATATATATACATTTTATTAATATTTAATTTTAATAATAAATAAAACTGTTTGATTTTTTTTAAACAAAACACACTCCGGTAATACCGGAAGAAAAACGATAACGGTTGTAACGGAGTTTTAACTGATGAAAATCGGTGTAGTCCGGTTAAACGGCACTGAAACGGATACTGCAAAACGGAGTTAAAACGGATAATTTTCGAAAATTTGAGTAATCCAATTTTATTGTACGTTAATGGTCCGTTTTCGTACAAGCTTTGACGGATACGTCAATTCCGGTTCGTTTTCGTACCGTCAATGTCGGATTCATGAATCCGTTTGTAACGGACAGTCCGTAAAGTTGTTTCTTGGGATATATTAATAATAATAATATATTACAAAAAATTAACAAAAATTAAAATAAATTCAGTCATAAATGAGTGTTCAATAGTATTTACGTTTATAAAAAAAATTGCCAGATTTTATTTTTCAATAACTATTCACATGGTTACCATAGCTATATTTAAATGAACGAATATGTAATGTACAATTATAGCATTTTTAGATAAATATATTTGAAATTTATTAAATAAAAAAGCTAAAAATGCTTAATGATTAATACAAAAAATGCTAAATGGAAAATTTGCGGCTAAATCAAAAAAAAAAAAAAAAACAAAAGCTAAATGTAGCTGCAAAAATGCTAAAATGGTCACACTGATACCAATGGAATATATTTTGTCTCTTTCTTTATGTAATTTGTTATTGTGTGTGTGTATAATGTTAATGTGTATATTTCTATTCCAACGGAATTAATTAATTATGAAATCGATCTGCAAAAACAGCTCGCTCCCAACTAATATATTTAAATTATTTTGAAATTAAAGGAATCTTAATTACACTATTTCTAATACTTATACCCTGTTTTTAGATGACGTTTTGCTTTACACGAACGAAAAAACAATAACAAAATACCTGCAATACAAATACTCATTCGTGTAGCGAAGAACGTCTTGTGTGGCGGAGAACATCTTGTAGAAATTCTGTAGGACCATCGTCGATATTGGTCCACTTTTCGAAATTAAATTACGATAATATTGTATACAAATTTTAAATAATGTTAACAATTTTGGTAAAAAACAACATCGTCTAAACGATAGCAAATTAGGTATCGTTTTGCACGAAACTATATCGTTTTTCTAAAGATAATCTGTCCCAGTGCTTATTCTTAGACAAAATAAATATAAATTAATGACACCATTTCAAAAGGTGTTTCTAAAAGAAGGAAAATACACCATATTCAGTTTTATTTGAAAATCTAAAGAGAAAAACATAACGACACCCTTTCCAATTAGATTCCCTGAATTTTCATTCCAATAAAATACGAAAGTTTAGCATGAACATTTAATGGGTCGATTATGGCGGCGGCGGCGGCGTTTACAAGTTTATAACGGCTGCGGCTGAACTGTCGGCTTAAATAGGTTTTTTTAAGGAAGGAAATTTATTATTTGAACTTTTCTATTTAAAAACATCAATTAAAACTCCGAAATTTTAAATTATAAAAACTATTTAAAAGTAAGAAAAATTAAATATGTAATATTAAAATTTTAAAAATATTTTGTAGTTTTTGAATTTTAAAAAATTTAATTTTTAAAAATATGAAGAAGCTAATTTGCTCTTTACAAATTTTTTTGCGAAAGAAAATTTATCATTTCATAAAAATTAATGACTTTGCTTCACAATATTTATAAAACGTCTTATATCAGCTAACAAGGAAACTATACAGTGGTGAATCCTCAGATTCGAATAAAACTTGGAGAGAATCAAAAATATTGAACACATTTTTTTAGGTGCGCAATCTCAAGTTTAGGGGTTAAAAAGTGGGGTCAAAAATGACCCAATTTTAAGATTTTTAAGATATTTCTTTTATAAGTTGGTGTCAAGCGAAAGCTATTTGGAAGGTGCATCCACTGGCGTATAGAACATGTCTGTACATATCCTAATATTTTTGTTATTCAAAAAATAATTTTTTCGAACACCTCCTTTGTATGTGGAGTTGTCGTTAGTTCGAGTTCAAATTAACGTATAATGGTGCTCATTTAATTTAATCGAAGGGGTGTCTGTGCATTTTTCAAATTTCGTCATCATTTGGCTTTAATACGACGTCGCCCGAAGAGCTTCTTAAGCCCATATTTTTAATATTTGCAATAAGTGGCAACTCTGGACCCGCAACATAGGCAATATGGGTATCAAAATTTTTGTTTTCTCGAGTACTTCAATACTTCTTCCAAAAAATATCAATTTCTAAAATTCGAAAAATACAACGTTTTTTAAAATTTTGACTCACATTTTTAACCCTTAACAACATATTCAAGTTTCATTAAAATCGGAGGATTCACAACTGTTAGTTTCCTTGTAAGACTAATGACGAAAATATTTTCCTTTACATTTTGTGTGAAAGTCTATAATTCGACTATCATCTGATAAAATAAAAAATATAAAAATAAAATTATTGTAAAGTATATATTAAATATTGAGCTAAATTCTTTCGCTATTATGTATACATTTTATGCTTTTTTTTCATAGAAAAAATCTAACGGCACTTGTTATGGGTTTTCTAGAAATTTTGCATGCTTGCAAAAAATAGTACTATATTATTTCTATGGTTCAAAAAAAAAAACTTTAAAATACAAGCGTGTATTAAAAATCATTGCCACATAGTACACATTTTTCCCGGCGCAGCCGATTAAATTGGCGGCGTCTCATAAGCCGACTCATATTTTAAGCCGATACGAGTCGGCGGCGACGCAAAACTTGAGAGTTTAACCGGCGGCGGCGCGCCACCAATTTGCGCCGGTTCGGCTTGGGACTCTGACGGCAACCTTCGCCAGTTGCCAAAGAGTTATCGATAATCTTATTTTGACAGTTCAGCAACTGAAAAAATGTAAACAAATAAAAAAAAGGTTGACAAATGTGAATTTGTATAAAAAATATATTAATAAAAGTGTTGTGTAAAAAAATTATTTAATTAAAAATGTTGTACGTAAATGAGTATTTTTCGAGTTGTTGGACCAACAGCTCAAATTGTTTTCGGGTTGTGATTTTCACCATTTTAAAATCTACAGGTACAAATAAAATTATTTCAAATATTTGTTATATGAAATATATGATGTAAAATATGTATAAAATATGTATAAAATATGTATAAAATATTATTAATATCTATATTACAAATAATTTAACAATAAAATATACTTAATTTTTAATGTTCCCGCCTTTTTTGTTGCTAAACATTCTACAGCAACCAGAACTTTTCGGTTGCCAATATAATCACTATTTGGCAACTGAAGTTGCCAGCTTCGGTTGCCAGTTGCCATACGTAATATGTATTTGGCAACTGGCAACGCAACTGAAGTTCGGTTGCTACCCAGCATACCATTATCGGAGCGCTCTTATATATGAGCTCATATATGAGCGATTTTATGAGCTTCTGTGAGTGTTTCCTGCGTGCATATTTCTGGGCTCATAAACGATCGATTTTATGACTTTCTATGAGTGTTTCTTGCGTGTAAATTTCTGAGCTCATAAACGGTAAATTTTATGAGTTTTTTATGCGTGGTTTCTGCGCGCATATTTCTGAGCTCATAAACGATAGATTTTATGTGCTTTTTATGAGTAATTTCTGCACGCTGACAGATAACGGTAAATTCCAGCTAAGCAGAAGAAAGAAGTTACACAAATTGATTCATTAGTGAATATTTTTGGAAGCGTAAAGACAAAATTGTGAGTTATTTTATAATAAATACAATAAATATACAATCGTCTTGTAGAACATAGCATTAACATAGTCGGCAAAAATACTTCAAAAGATGAGTTGGTTTCGACTAAATACTCTGTGTATTATAAAAATATATTTTTATCGTCAAATGAGCCCGATAATTTTTACACAGTTGGATCAAAAGTTTTTGAAGTCAATTTTTTTTTTAACGAAAATAATAATGTTTTTATTAACTGCAATGAAGTTTTTCAAAAATGTTATTTTATCCACTGGAATAAGAGCTCAAAATGCGTTTTAAAAAAAGAGTCATAAAATACTCTTTTATGCATAAAATTTAGAGCTCTTTCATGAGTGACCAGTTTAGTGGAAAAAGCCACTCAAAAATGAGCGTTTTATGACTGTTTATGATTATTTTATGAACTCATTATGAGCGTCAGCGCTCCGACAAAAGAGTCTTTATGAGCCCATTTAGAGCGCATATGGTAAGCTGGGAAAATACTCTTTTATGCATAAAATTTAGAGCTCTTTCATGAGTGACCAGTTTAGTGGAAAAAGCCACTCAAATATGAGCGTTTTATGACTGTTTATGATTATTTTATGAACTCATTATGAGCGTCAGCGTTCCGACAAAAGAGTCTTTATGAGCTCATTTAGAGCGCATATGGTATGCTGGGTATCCATAATCGACCCAACATACTAATATAAAACTCACTTACACTGATTACAAGTTTACTTAATTGTTTCTAAAATAAATGCCCTGTTTTTAAAAGACGTTCGCCGCTACTTGAATGAGACTAGATGTATTTTGTGTTTGTATTGCATGTATTTTGTTATTGCTTTTTCGTTCGTATGAAGAAAAACGGCGTATCTTTATATATATATGTATGTATATATATCTTAAATTTTTATAAATATTTAAATGATGAATTTGTTTAATTAAACGAAGTCTGTTTTGCCAATTTTATAAACAAACTGGCAGTTTAAAACAAATTGGGAATTAAATAACTTAAATATCAAATGGTGTTATTGTTACTCACTTTTCGAGATTAAATTGGAAATGGCGTCTTTACATTTTTGAAAATTCTTGAAATTAAAATGTAAATGAAGAAGGCAGTTTTTTTACTTATTATTAAAAATCTATAAATTTATTATTGGAAATTGCGTACGTCAGCTCTTTACTTACCTTTCGAAATACAATTGTCAGTTTTTAACACACAGTTTAAAAAAGTGTATTTGTTTTTTAAATATATTGTTAGATACAGTAGAAGTACAACTGGATATAGTGTAGTTAAATTTAGAAAAATATACAAATCCAGAAAAATACAGTTAACAAATCCAATTAGAAATGGTGTATTAAAATTTGTCAATTTAATTTTACGTTTACAATTGGAAAATGGTTTCAAAAATTTTTTAGTAATTGCAGAATAACTGTTGGAAATGATGTATTTAAAGTTCTAGATATATTTTTTTTAAATCTATTTTATTTAAATTTTTTTGTAAACAAGCCAAAACTAGCTTACAAATTTACTTGAAAAGAGCTTACGTTATCAGAATGCTCGTTTTATATTTTGACAAATAGTATTTATTTTTAGAAAACTCTTTTTAGTTTTTAGCTGTAATGATAAAGCTCGCTCGTTTTAAAAAAACGAGCAAATATTTTTTGGGTCGTTTTAAAAAATCGAACAAGCTTTTTTTTGGGCTCGAGTTTTAAATAGAGCACGAGTTCGAGAGAGCGAGCATTTTCCATCCCTGGTTGTAACATAAAGTATAGAGTCAACAGATCCTAACTCATAAGTCGTCACGAAATGTCTGTCCTCGCCACGGCTGAAGGATCAAATTTATTTACCAGAAAATGTCAAAACATGGAAGGACGGGTTAAGAAATAGGCTCTTTTCAAAAATACAAAATAAAAACAGAATTGACTTTTGTGTTTATTATTTGCGTATTTATTTTATTTATTATTTGTGTATTTAACAACATATTTATTATTTGTGTATTTAACAACATAAATATAATTTCAAATATTTAATCTAGATATTAATCAACATGAAACATTGCACTTTAATTTATTTATATTTTTATATATTATTATTATAATAATTTTTTATTTTTTGTTTCTTTATAATTACGTTTTTATTTTACAGAAATTGTCAAAAACTATGACATTTCTCGGCGTGAATTTTGTTCAAATGTTGTAATTATTTTTTAAATTTAAGCGTTGCTATTGTATAGTTAACATTTTCTTCATTTAATATTTATTTTAATTAACAAAAAAATAAAAATACTTATAAAAAATCTTTATTAAAATATTTTCTTTTTCATTTAGTTACTTGAAAATATATAATCAAAAGGTAGTATTTTTATACTACCCTAAAATTATACACTTTTTGCGAAGTAAACAGTTGAACAAAATTACGGATACCAATACAAACATGCGTTCTTAATACCACTACATGTAGGAATAAGGAAAATTTTCCAGAGACCGAAAATAACAGTTATCCCGAAAACTAACTCAAAAACTCTCTATGTTAGAGTCAACGGAGACTCGTATTGAAGTGCTCTTTCAGAATCTATTGCGATCTTAAGGAATCGATCTCAACTCCACAGTTAAGAGTTATTTTTCAACGAAAAAATAAAAGATCGGAAGAAGAGAGTTTTATTTCGCCTTCATTACATAAAACTCTTTTGAGGAAATTTATTTTTTCCGTCGGAAATAAAACTCTTTTGAGGAGTTTTTGTTTATTTTCTTCTTTTTTATTGACTTTATTTGCTATAATGTGTGTAGTAATTTGTTTATTTAATTTAACGAACATAACTTTTTCCAAATTTTCTGCCGAAAGATTTGAACGCTGGTCGCTCAATACCAATTTAAGAGCAGAGAATGCTCTTTCAACGCTTACCTGTGTTGCAGGTACACACTGAATAGTTTTTGCCAATGTATACAAGTACGGATAGTGTATTCTTCTAGCCTCACAGAACTCAAAAAGAGCTTTATCAATCGATAAGGCCCTTGGAGAAAAATTGTCGATTTCATAAAAAGCTTTTTTTCATCCTCATTATCACTTCCTTCGCTTTCTTGTTCCATATCTACATATATAAGAAATAAAACAACAACCATTTAATAATAGGAATAAAACAATAACAAATTAAAAACCCACATGTTTTATTTTATGACGATTTTTTCAATTGCAATGCAAGTGATTAGATTACACTGCCTTACAAATTGTAATGATCTGACAAACGGCATTTACATAAAATGAGTTTTATTCTCTGACGGAAAAAATAAAACTCCTCAAATGAGTTTTAAAATAAAACTCCTCAAATAAGTTTTGTTTTAGACGGACGAAATAAAACTCCTCAAAAGAGTTTTATTTAATGAAGGCGAAATAAAACTCTTCTTAATAGTTTCATCCGATCTTTTATTTTTATGTTGAAAAATAACTGTTTTGGATGTTTTTTTTTCTTTTTAAGCCACAAAATAACTGTTATAAAGGAACTTTTTTGATATCACTTATAACCGTTACGGTCCCTGAAATTTTCTCAATTTTTTTTAGAGTTTAGAGAGATATTAAACTGTCTGTACGGTCGTCTGCACTATGTCTTGACATGTCGCGACATCTACGTCTTTCTGCGTACATCTATCGGTTTGGTTGTTGTACACACTATTAGTGTCCCAGCAAAAATTTGTTTGCATTTACATCGATGAATTTAACATTAGCCTTTCATCGGAAGGAAGCATTCTAAGCACTTCTTTGGAAGTTATATAGGCAAAAAATATTCCTAGGAAGTAGTTTTGCATCATTATAAGAATGATTCCTTCCTATGACAAGCCAATGTTAAATTCATCGTTGAAAATGCTCAACTAGAATCATTCTTTAGCAGAACAGTTTTTGCTGCCGTGAACAATTTTGGTAGCAAAATAAATTAGTAAAACATTTGAGAAATATTAGTAAAACATTTGAGAAATATTAGTAAAACATTAGTTCAAAACAATTAAGTACTGAATAAGTATAACTAAAATTTTAGCTGAAAACATAATTTCAGCAAAAAATTTGCTTAAAAATAGTATACTGGTACACCTTTTAACCGGTATGCTGGATATTTGATTTCTACCTCTATTAACTGTGTTTTACCTTTATTACCAGTGGTTTTATTTTGTTTCTCTATTAACCTTGCTTCACCTCTATTGGCCGTGTAGCACATACATGTATTTTTTTTATTAACCGTGTTTTCGATTATCCGTGCTGAATTCGACCCCGCGCAACCCGGATAATCGAGGTTCAACTGCACTTGATTTACAACACGTTTAACTAATTTTTCTACTAACTTATTTTTTTGAGTGTATTTGGTCGTCGGTCAAATATAAACTAATATTTAATTGATTTTTTTCGAAAAACTAAGAAAAATGCAATAAAAATATGCATTTAACGCAAAATAAGTAAAAATATGCACTGAAAATATGCATTTAAAGCAAAAAATTATATTTAGTTTTACAATAGTGTGTTTATTAAATAAAAAAATCTGATTAAGAATATTTACTAGTGTTTCCAATTCGGTTGATGGATTAACGGATTCCTCGATTAATCGCCTCTATTTCGGTTAATGTCGAAACAAATAATTAAAAACTCAAATAATTATTCGACCTGAATAATCGGTTACAATAGGTCGCTTAACCGGTTACCATAAATTTTGAAAATCGATTGAAAGCCTTTGGCCGCTAGATATTTTTTTTTAATCAACTTAAGCATTTTTTAAACAACTTAAGCATACATATTCGTCTTTAGAAAACGAGATAGAACATTTTAGTTCTTGAAAAATTGAAATTAATGTAAATTAATATGTCCTTGTATTTGAAGACAAGAATGAATCTGTTTTAAATCAATGTCTTGTTCCATCTCCAAAGTAATTTGTTTATAATCGGTTCCCAACCATTATAATTTTAAAACATGTTTCACTATACAGAGAGAGAATTTTAGTGGATGAAAAATATTTAAAATGTTCACTAAACTAACGAAACTTTTCTTCACAAAGTGAACGAAAAATTTCTTAAAAATAATGAAAAATTTCTTAAAAATAATGAAAAATTTCTTAAAAATAATGAAAAGTTTAAATATTGAGTTAATGAAACTTTTAATAATTAAAATGAAATTTTTCATAAAAGTTTATGAAAGCTTATATTAATTAAATAAAAAGTTTTAATGAACGAGTTCCAGAGCAACTTCATTGCATAAATCAAAAAATACTTTCATATCAGTCATCGACTATCACTCGTTGTGAAGAGACGTTTATTTTTGACTGCGCTTTCATAAAATCAGTTGTTGTTTTTTATAACAGTTAACGGTTATTTTCGGCTATGTGCTGGATATCGAGTCGTTTTCAAATAGCAAACTTTTTTGAAAACGAATCATGTAGAAATTGGTGTTCCTTAAAACGTACGTTTTGGTATATTCGAAGTTTTGTTCGAAAAAAAAAATTTAAATGTCAAAAGCTTGTAAACGTAATTTTAATCAGCTGTTGTATTGTATCAAAAAAGGAAAACAGCTGTAAACAAAAAAATGATACAAAAAATGCAAGGTGTCTTTGTTTTAAGTTATGTTTATTTACGGCTGCGTGGGCTAACAAAAAATAAAAAGAAGATGCATAAGGGATGCCTCAGACCCTTTGAGTATTCCAGATAGTAAATTGTTATGGTTTTTTTTTCAAAACTTGTCGGCGTCCTTTTATCTTTTTTATTTTGCTTGTACACAACACAGAGATGATAAATTCAATTTCAAAATAGTACTTTTTATCCCCAACAGTACTAAACAAATTAACAAACCAAATCGTCATGAAAATTTATTTATTATTTATTTAAGAGCTTGTTCACAACAACAGCTAAAACTAAAAGCGAAACTGTACATTCTGTATGGGAAATTTTAGTAAAAATTGTATGGGAAAATTGGTTTGCTTTAAGCTTTTATTGTGAACAGCATCTAAAACAAAACTTAGCCGATGTTGTTTAAGTGTAAGTGACACCTGCTTTTTTATAATAGATTTACAGGGGTTTTCTATCGGAATTTTAAAATGTTTTTTGACATTCCGTTTTGTTTTTTAAAATGATTTTTGCCAAAAGATTTAGCTTAAAATAGAATTAATTCTATTATGACGAAGTTTTAGTCAGCAGTCTAGAGGATTTTTGCTATTCATACAAAATGTATGGGGAAATAATTTCGGTATTAGTTTTATCTCTTATTAGGAGTGTTCTCATAAACAAAAATTTGTAAATCAAGTAGTCAAGTGGTCATAAGAGTACCATGGTACTTTTCAAATACTACAACAAAAAGTACTATAGTGCCAACTTTATCATCCCTGACACGACATGCAAATGTTTTTTTAAAAACATGTCATTAATATCTGGGGCTGCCATATTAAATTATTGCAATAATTTTGCAACTAAATCAATAGTTTTTATGTGTTTATTTTTAACAAAACAATTAAAAACATATTTGCTATTTATTTTTATATACATTCTAATTGTTAATTTGTTGTTATGTTGTTATTAAATAAAAAAAATGCAAAAAAAAACTTGACCTATTGCGATTTGCACAAAAAAAGTGTTATTTTCAAGAAATATTTTTTTAAGACAGTTTTTAAATAAAAGTTAATAAAAAATTATTTAAGTGCATGATAAAAAAATTCATTTACATTGTTCATGCTCAGTTCAAAGTGTTTTTGTAATTGTTAAGACTAAAACTTTGTTTAAAAAAATGCATTTTATTTCATTGCCACAGATTTATGTAAAAATACATGAAATATTAAGAGATTTTTAAAAGTCTTGTTTTAAATTGAAGAAGCTATTAAAAGATTGCTTTTTGACTTAAAATAAATAAAAAACATTTCAAATTTTTAATGCCAAGTGTTGTCTTTATTATTTAACAAACCTTTCTAAGAAAAAATCTACATTCTATTTACTTTCGACAAAGTACAACTGCTCGATTTAAAACGAGCAAAAAAATTGCGATATCGGAATCTGGCACACCTAATTTTGTAAACTCGTTTTACTTTTGCGGTTTCGTTTTATGGCACATACACGTTTAATTTTGCTTTGATCACATTATTTTGTTACTAACTAGAAATTAACTGATTGTATTATTATTATAAGGGAAAAACAAAAACAAAAGTTCAAGTGACGCCGTAAAAAAACAAAAATGGCCCCTGGGCCACCAGTTAAATCGACCAATAGATTCGCCATTTTAGGTGATTTTATTGATCAGCCCAGCAATATAAACTTTCCTCATTGGGAACAAGCATACCAAGTAATCCAAAATATTTGCTAATTACATCGCCAAAAGATGAATTAAAAACATTAAGCCCCTTCGTCATTCAAAAAGGTTTACATGCAATTTCCACACTCATTGATTCCATAAGCCAACTAGGAGATGGTAACCTCTTGGTTTTAGTACTAAATCAATTAGTTGCCGATAAATTTTTAAAAGCCACAATGTTATCAAACGTGTGCTGTATTACAGTAAAATTACATGACACATTAAACTACATAAAGGGTGTTATTTATGCCACATGTTTCAGATGATGAAATTGTAAAAGAACTGAATCTCAAGGTGTTCATTCGATATACAAATATATGATTACTGCAGATGAAAAAACACAACAATGTAGCGGACATATGGTCCTAACTTTCAACCTTTATAATTTACCTCAAGTTATCGATGTGGCCTGGTATAAAGTTAGAGTCAAACTTTACTATCCTAATCCTATGCGATGCAAAAATTGTCAGATCCTAGGGCATACAAAAAATAAATGTTCCAACCAAGCCTCATACGAGAAATGCAATTTTCCACCTCATAATCCTGTTCCCGATTACAATGTGCCAACTGTAACGATGAGCATGCAGCTTCCGATAAAAACTGTCCTCGATATCTTCAACAAAAAGAAATAATTAAAATAAAAACCATCGAGAAATGCTCGTTTGGGGCTGCAAAACGTAAGTACGAAATTATGTCTAGAACAACATCCCAACAAAATGAAAACCAGTCATATTCCGAAGTTGCAAAGGAAAATGATAATTCAGAGAATCTTCCCGTTAAACAACTACAGAAAAGATTGCAGTATCACCACAAACTAAAAAAACCAACGAAAAAGTTCCTCGTCGGGAATCATCATCCAGTTTTTCATCAAATGAAGTTAGTTTGGAGGCGTCATCGTCATCAGCACTGGAAACACCTAAATCTACAAAAAGCAAACAATCAAAAGCAAATCTACAAAGAAAATAAATACTTCAACACCTAAACAATTAATGTTGCAAAAGAAGAAAATTTAAACAAATCAACTGTCTCAACAAATCAACTTTTTTTTTTTTTTTTTTTTTTTTTTTTTATTATTATTATAACATAATTTATTTATTTATTTCAGTCTATGGATACTACTACCACTTACAAACGTATTAAACACTAAAGAAAATCAAATACATAAAAATATTACAAATAATAACACTCCTTCCGTAAACTTTTCTCCTCTTGGGCAATTAACTCAAGAGTTGATGTGAACGGATAGTTATTTTATACCAGCATCTGACTTGGATGCTGTTTCTGATAACTAAACTTAATTTGGCATCATGGCACTGTGCTCTACACTGTCTATCAATTGTAAATTTAAATTTACAAATCGGTTAGAATTTTTTATCATGGCTAACTTTAAGATATTGCAATGGAACATTAAAGGTTTCATCAACAATTTCAGTGAGCACAACCCATCTTTAGTTAAAGAGCACAACCCATCTTTAGTATCCATTCAGGAAACTCATTGCAAATACAACTTTAACCCATTACCTCCTAAAGGATACTCTACCTATTTTTACAACTGTCCATTAAATACTACATCTAAGCAAGGTATTGGTGTACTAGTAAGAGACAATATCCCTCATAAGCGAATTCATATTAACTCCACATAACAAGTGTTGGCAATTGAAATTCAACTAGATATTAAATTTACTGTAATTTCTTTATATATACCACCATGTCAATCTTTCTCCAAAACTGAACTCACTGATATATTTGATTCTATAACAACTCCCAAGTATATCATTGGGGATTTTAATTCCTGGAATGTAGCTTGGGGTTCGGCAAACAACAACATCAGAGGTAACACTTTGGAGGATGCAATCATTTCTTCAGAGTTATGCCTTTTGAATGATGGTAGCCCCACTCATCTATCAACACATGGAACTTTAACCCACATTGACATTTCCCTATGTTCTCCATCTATATTAAATCTAACTTCATGGGATATACTGGATGAAATGTACAATAGTGATAATTTTCCCATTATTATAACAATTACTTTAAAGAATAATAAAGGGTTTTTCAACAGGGACGCTACGAAAGTAGACCGACAGTGATAGCAAACGACGCCATATTTTTTGCCGCTCTTTTGACATTTTTCTTCAGTAAGGTTGGCCATTTCATGATGGAAAGATATACGAGTCGAAATTATTAAAATTTACTACCGAAATTCGGAGTCAGTGGCCTCAACGTTAAGAGCGCTACGTCCAATTTATGGTCGTCATAATCGTCCTAGCAGATCAACAATTGAGCGTCTAGTGGAAAAATTTGAATCCACAGGCACAGTTCGTACGAATATCGAACGTGAAATTGCAGCAGTATCGGCCGATTTATGCTTGAAAACCGTCGAAAATTGGGTTCAGCGTCTGGACTATCTTTTGCCGATAAATGGTCTGAGTACTCATCTGACAATTATTTTTCCAATCAATTTAATAATTCCAAAGCTACATCCTTTATAACGAACAATAAAATCGACCCCAACGGTCTCTATATAGAAAAGGACATCACTTTAATGGAACTTTCAAGTTGTTTAACTAGGGTAAAAGGATCAACACCAGGCTTCGACAGGGTATCATACAAAATGATCAAAGAAACCAGTCAACAAGCAAAGAAAAGATTATTAGTGCTATATAATAAAATATTAGATACAAGCATAATACCTATCGACTGGAAAATAGCTACTATAAATCCCAAAAGCCAACAAAAACTCATTGGAAATAAAATCATTCGGCCCAATCTCCCTGCTATCTTGTCTTAGCAAAATACTTGAGAAAATAATTGCTACGCGGCTTTACTGGTTTACGGAAAGAAATGGTCTGATTGCTCCTAACCAAGTTGCTTTCAAAACTGGAAGGGGGTGTACTGATGCACTTTTACACATAGATTTCTATCATCTTATAATCATGTATCACTTCTATCTACAGACTTTGAGAAAGCCTTCGATAGAGTTGGTGTGCACGTAATTCTTAACATATTAAATAAATGGAAAGTGGGTCCCAGAATTTTTAATTATGTTAAATCATATTTAAATAACAGAAAGTTTCGAGTTCGAATTAATTGAGTGTACTCATCAACTGTTCCTTTACATAACGGCATTCCGCAACGTTCGCCGCTGTCAGTTATCTTGTTTACTTTAGCATTTAGTGAAATCAGTCTCATAATAAAGAAGTGTAAATATATGGATCACTGTACATATGCAGATGATTTATACATTTTTTGTAAAAAAAATGATAATCTCGAATGTAACAATTTACTCCAGGATGCATTCAACAAATTAACCGAATGGTCTTTAAAATCTGGTGGAAAAATATCTTTCGAAAAATCAAAGAAAATGCATATATGCAGAAAGAAATCATGTGATGTGCAGGCTTATAACATTTGTACTATGAACAATGAAAATGTTGATCGACTTAAGATATTAGGTATAATATTCACTAAGAATTATTTGTGGAAAGAACACTCCTCAACATTAAAGAAATCTTTGGCTGAAAGAGCTAATATAATTTTATTTTAATCGAGCAAGAAAAGCTTCGTTCACATTAACACCTTGATATACCTGGTAAGAACTTTATTCCTTAGTAAAATTGAATACGGACTTTTCTTAACTGGCAACTCACCCAAATCTACAATTAACCTTATTAAAGGCCTATATCATCAGGTAATCAAATCGAGCATCTATGCATTTCGAACTACTCCATAACTACATCTGTTTGCGGAATCTGGCTTACCACCAATAGAGGCAAGAATATGTGAAAATAAATCTAAATTGATACCCAAAATAATATTTCCAAATAACTCTGTAATCGATGAGGACGTTAAAAGGCAATCGGCTGCAAAAAGACAATACAGTCTATTCTCAGCAATTGGCGAAGCATTTCAGCTTGCTGGTTCTCTCGGAATAAATACAAATTACAAATCAATCAAATGCAATTATCCTCCCTGGTTGTTTTCGCAGAATCTATGCGACGTTTCCTTATCAAAATTTAACAAAAATACTACTTCTAATGACATCTTTATACAATTATATATGGAAAAAGAACAAGACTGGCTTAAGAAAGGTTGGACTTTTCGTTTTACAGATGGGTCTAAATTATCTAATGGGAACACATCTTATGCCATTATTGATTTTAATGGGCAAGTTCGCAGTCTTAAAAGTCTACCTGTTTTTACAACAATATTTGCGGCTGAAGCAATATAATTAATGCAATATACATAGGTCTTGAAAGCCAACTAAAGACAGTTATTTGTACTGACAGTTTATTTGTTGTTAAAACGATTTGCAATCGTCTTTCTTAACGTTGGGGTACTGTTAACCTCGTTCGGGACCTCTTGATAAAAAACAGCGATGCATTGAAAATTTTCTAGATACCAGGCCACACCAACATCAGAGGTAACGTTATTGCGGACAAAGCAGCCAAATTTGCTTGTAGATCCCCATATAATGGAATACAAACCTGAAAAAGTCGATATTCTCAAATACCTTATTGATCATACACATAATGAAAAAATTTTAAAATGGTCAGAATACAATCACCCTCATTATAAGAATCTAAACATAAATTACATCCAACCACAATATCCTACTAACAAATCCAATGTAATTAACTATAGTGGAATAGCTAAATTAAGGGCCATTATTACAACTTGTCTTTAAAGTAATTGTTAGTAAAAGGTAACTTTAGCTAAAGTAAGGAAAGAAGTGAGCTATAATAAAATAAAATTAATATTTTTGATAATGTGGCAGCAACAAACTAAAAACCGATTATTGGTTTATGAATTGGTTTATAAAAATACGTAGTGGCAACGTACTTTTATTTATTTGTTTACAAACAAACAATAATTTGTGAAATTCGGTTGTGAAATTCGGTATTTTCTTCTTCTTCTTTATAGAGCAGAAAATGTGGTAACTTTAAACACATAAACCTTACGTTTAAAGTTAAAGGCAACAATGTCTTCCCTTTAGTTTATGGGTCACTTTTAGCTTAAAGTATACTTATAATAACGAAAAACTAATAATCTGTCAGATAACATCCGAACTTTAGCTATTGGCAAGTTGTAATAATGGCCCTAAGTGCTATACCTAAACTTTTTGAAAATTGTCTAACTGATTTTCTCAGTCACCAAGTTTCATCTATTTTATCACCTTATCAGCACGGTTTCAGGAAAGGTTGCTCAGCAATTACAAATCTTCTACAACTTAATACTTTGGTTAATCGTGGATTTTCCAACCGTCAGCTAACTGATGTTATTTACACTGACTTCAGCAAAGCCTTTGATAAAGTAAACCACGATCTACTTATAAGAAAATTATATTTAATGGGCTTCACACATAATACTCTAAATTGGATTGAATCATATCTAACACTCCGTAAACAACGAGTTTGTTTCAATAACACCACCTCTAAAATCATTACTGTGACCTCAGGTGTACCACAAGGTAGCCACTTGGGTCCGATATTATTCACTCTTTTCATAAATGATCTTCCTCTGGCAATAAAATATTGCAACATTTTGATGTATGCTGATGACGTTAAAATCTTTCTTACATTTAAATCACCTTCGACAAGAATCTTGTTACAGTGGGACTTGGATAGTTTCTACATTAATTCCATAATCATAACCTTATGGAATTAAATCTAAAAAAATGTAATCATATGCGTTTCGCAAGGAAATGTTACTCGCCCTGCTTGTATTTCTTAGGTGGCTATATTTTGGAATCAGTAAATGAATTCTTAGATCTTGGTATTTTAGTTGATCCGAAACTTAACTTTATAAAACATATTACTATGATGACAAATAAAGCTCGTGGCGTGCTTGGTTTTATTAAACGATGGGCGAAAGAGTTTGTTGATCCAAATATAACAAAACAATTATATACATCTCTAGTTAGACCAATTATGGAATACAGATCAATTATCTGGGATCCTGACGCTGAAATTTACAACAGCCGCATTGAATCTATTCAAAAACAATTTCTTCTGTTTTGCTTAAGGAGTTCTTTTCCTAATCGTGTTGAAGATCTTCCGTCATACACCATTAGATTGTCAATAATAAAACTGCCAACACTTAAAAGCCGTAGAATAATGCTTAATGTTGTATTCTTAGCCAATATGCTTAAGGGAAATACTACCTCTGACTTTCTGCTGGGCAATATCAACTTTAACGTTCCCCAACGACCAACTCGTAATTATACCCCAATATACCTGCAAGCTGTACAAACGAACTACGCTAATACCGATCCTTATAGAAGACTATGTCTGCAATTTATTGATATGTACGATTTTTTTGATTATTCTGCCAACTTAATTTAACTGCCAAAATTAACCCCTTAGCGCCCACCCAGACATATGAATGATGCATGGATCTGCTAGAGGAGGTTCCAAAGAAGCCATTGAGACCAAAACCTTGGACCTCCTCCTCCTACTTCCCGAGATATGGGCCTCCATAGCGCCTCCTCCAAAATACGACTAAAAAGCCTTATGAAGCGTAATATAATTTTGTTTTTAAATACTCAGAATTAAATTTATTATTATTATACTTTTTTATTATTTAATATTATAGTCTGTAATTAAATAGACTCAAAATAAATAAAATAAAAATAAATAAAAAAAATAAAAAATGTTAGCAGACACCAAATCCAAGTATTTTCACGTTTACGGTTAGGCCACACTTTGTTACGCATAGTCGCATTTTCAAAAAGGAACCTATATCGTCATGTTCCAAATGTGGATTGTCCGTCTCCATCAAACACATTTTACTTGATTGCCCACAGTACCAGAATACTAGGAATAATATCTTTGGATCCGATGGAACTACTTGAAGTCCCAAAACAGGAGAGTATTCAGAAGATTTTTTATTTTATTAACCATATTAAAGTTATCATTTAATTAACACAATTTTTGTATCTTAAGATTATGATTTATCAATAACATTTAGTTATAAGAAACTTATATCATTTAACCAATTTCTTTACTTTAATCTTTTTTCTTATTTACCAAGAGCCGATAGCCAATGTAGCTAGTGCTCTTATTCTAATATTAGGTTTATAATTCATTATAAATTCTAATAAAGTATAATAATAATAATAATACTTTCATATCTTTTTTATTTTTTTTTATTTATTTATTTAGTAGTATTTATAATACTTTAGAATTATTCAAATGTAATTATTTTTACAAAGTTTTCTTTACAAAATTTGATTGACTATATTATTTTTAACAAATTGTACTATATTTCTCCTATATACATATATTAATATTTCTTTCTTTTTTAGTATTATCTGGTAGTAAATTGTTTAATTTAAGTCCTTTGTAGAACAGGGATCGTTGCATTGCAGTTGTTGTTACAATTGGAAGTCGGAAATTTTCATCGTTTCTAATTTAGTATGGATGTACTTTTCTCACATAGTCTAGTTCTCCAGTAAGATATTCTGGTGCGTTACCCATTTTCATTTTTTGAATGAATTGCAGAGTATTTAGTTCCAGTCTTTGTTGAATACTTAAAAAATTCAGTGTGTTTAGTATTAGTTGAATCGGAGCATATATATTGTATTTAAGTATAGACCTCATAGCTTTATTTTGTAGTTTTTGTAGTTTTTCTATTTGTGTTGTTGAGCAGCAAGTGTATAAAATTGCGGAGCCGAATTCAAAGTGTGGTTTTATCATTGTGTTATACAAATTAATGTTTTTCGTTATTTGTTTTTTAAAAAAATAATTTTTTATTTATTAATTTATTTGTTCATTCTCTTAAAGCTAGCTTAATACTGACTCTTCAAATAGCAAGAAGCATAATTATATTTGTGTTTTTCAAGTAGGCATCGTGGGAAACAACAATAAGGGTTTCTTATTACAATTCTAAATAAATTTTGCAGACGCTTTCGTCAGCATTAAATGTTTTGCGCGTGTAGCGACAGAAGCTTATAATTTTATATTAAGTTATGGAATGCCATATCTTAACTGTGGGAAACAACAATAAGGGTTTCCTATTACAATTATAAATAAATTTTGCAGACGCTTTCGTCAGCATTAAATGTTTTGCGCGTGTAGCGACAGAAGCTTATAATTTTATATTAAGTTATGGAATGCCATATCTTAACTTACATGTGTATTGCAGTTAATTGAGATATACTATTTCTAAGCCGTTTAAAAAAAACTATTTTTTTTTTGCAAATTTTCTTACAAATATATTCAATGTGTTCATTAAGTTTTAAGTCTTTATCGATTTTAAAACCGATGTATTTAATTTTATTAACTTTTTCTATTGTTTCATTGTCAATTGTAATTATAGAGTCACTGTTCATATTAATTTCAAGTAGTTTAGTTTTATTTTCGTTAAGTTTTAATTTATTCATTTTAAGCCAATTATTTATGTCATGCATTAGATTTCCCTACACAGAAAAAAATAAAAACGGGTTTCAATTAAAAATTTGATTGAATCAATTAATATTTTAATTGATTTTGCACCTACCACTGAAATGATAGTATTAACTAAAAAAAATTGCAGACAGTTTATTAAAACTCTTTCAATTAAAGTAATAATAATATCAATTAAAAGAGTTATTGTTTTTCTTTACAACCTCAATTACAAAGTTTAGTTAGATTGATTAAAACTTTAATTGAAACTTGAGAAGAAAACAATGGTAGTTTTAGTTGAAAACTCGTATTTTTTTATTTTTGTTATAGGCCCCCCCCCCCCCCTCCCCACTTAAATAAAATAAGAAATGTAGGTTAGTAAATTTAATTGACATTTTATTTATAATAAAATTAAAGCTTTTTAATATAAAAATGTATTATAAAAAAACAAATAGAAGTAAAGACAAAATTTTTGTTTTGCTTGTCTTGTCTATAACTTTTTCTTGTAATTGAATTGCTTTCTAAAAAAAAAATGATAGTTTAAATGACACTTATACTCATTTAAAATTTAATTATTTACAAAAATAATAGTTTAATTGTCCTTTTTCGATAAGGTTTATTTAAATCCACATGTGCACTTTTATTACCACAGATAAAACACGAAACTAAATTAAGTTTTCGTGCGTACACGAATATCTCAACAAAAAGAGTGTTGTAAACTCTAGCGAAATAACTACGATTTTGCGTGTATTTGAAATCGGTAAACTATTCAACTTATTAAAAGTTGATGATTTGCGATTTTTTTTCTTTTTATTTACAAATTAAATAATATTTTGATATAATTGAACATTTGTTTGATTATTTAATCTAAATAAAATAAAAAATAGTTTGCCAAATTTTTAAAAATTTTGTTTACATGTTGTCAACACTGTATGGATATATTAGAAAATTCAATAAATTTTTTAATTGAATCAATTAAAAAAATTGTTTAAATTGCCATTGATATTCAAACAATCGATTAATTAGATATTTTTGGCCCATAATATTTTCTGTGTACATTGTTCATCTGTGTCTCCTTCTGCATAAATTAATGTGTCATCTGCGTAAAGAATTTTTTCGCATTTCTTTAGTGTATTTGTATATTATAAATAATAGAGCGCCTAAAATAGAACCTTGAGGTACTCCAAATTCATTATTTAATTCGTTTGATTTTATACCATCAACCTTTGTGATTTGTTTTCTATTTGTAAGATAGGATTTAGACCAATTTAACTCAATTTCTCTGATACCATACACAGGGCTGTCAGATATGGCGATTTCTCGCCAAACATGGCGATTTTGAAACGTGTTTGGCGTCGAGATTTTCCATATGGCGCAATGGCGATTTTTTGGCGATTAATGATGTAACTGGCGATTTTCTTGGCTATTTTCACCATTTATATTATTTCAGTGATTTTTTTAAATAGTTTGCCTTTATTTGTTATCATTACTAATTAAAAAAAAAATAGTCGAATAACCTTATTTGCATGATTTTTGTTTTGTTATCATTTTAAGTGAATTTAATTTTTAGTGTCAAAACGACATCAAAAGTCATGTCATGTCGTATGACATATGAACTTCCGTTCATAAATTTGGAATAGTTATTTTAATAACGAAATTCCAACAAATTTACTTGATTTTTGCCCAAAAGTGTTTGATTATCATGATGCAGCAGGTACGTACCATTTTAAAGAATTATCTTTGGTCGTGCTTAATATTGTAACGTGTGATTATTCCCAACCGTGAATATGGCATATGTATAGTCCCAACTATGGAAATGCCAGACAGACTTAAACATTTTAAATGCCAGCCTTTTGCTGACCATACAAATTCACACGGTGTAACTTAATAACACCTCATACCTTATTTTTATCAAGGTAAATATTCACACGGTCTTTATACACACGTTGGTCTCTCTTCCATAGCTACCTAGCTTTAAGTTTGACAAATAAACAAACAGTTCATATTCGAACATAAAACAATATAGTTGTTATTAATTTTTCACCACATGGCGATCCTGCCATTGTCTCTATTAGTGTATAGTGAACCAAGTAAAAAAAAAAAAAAAAAACAAAAAAAAAGTTTACGGAAATTGCAAAAATAAAACTTATATGAAAATGACTGTTGAACCACAGCAACATACAGTTGGTTTGGTGCTAAAAATTAAGAAAAAAAAAATTAACACAACAAACTAAAAACTAACAAGAAAACAAAATTGGTGCCAGTGAAAATTTTTAAATTTTTAAACAAAAAAAAAATCAAAAAAAAAGAGACAAAATAAAAAAAAAATAAAAAATAAACTTTTAAAAACAAAACAGTATGCAATATGCAAAAATAAAATTTCTATATATGTGAATATAATAACGTTGGATGTTGTTTAAAAACAAAAATGAAAACAAAAAAAAAACACATTATACAATAAAATCAAAATTGATAAAAACATAAAAAAAAAAATATAAAAAAAGAAGATGCAATATGGCCAAAATATTGCCGGGTACCACTCCTGGTAACCCAAGGATGGTGTGGCCAAAACACCATCGGACAACGAAATCAGCTACAATAGGCAGCAACAGCATTATCAACACCAACAAAATCAACAACATCTACAGCAACAATAACAATAGTCATAATAATTAAATTGTATTATGGTAAATATTTTAAGAGTGAAAAATTTTACTAACAAACCAATTTTTTTTTTAATTTCCGTCGGCTGGGATGATTCTCAAGGGACACTCTCACAGCGCGACAGAAATTCTACAGTCACCAAATAGTGAGTGACTGATTTATGCCACATCCACCTCAATCTGTTGTCCTGAAGGAAACGGATAGGGGATGATGTGACATAACTGAAATTTTTTTTTTAATTGTCTTGTGGTACTAACATTTTTTTTATTAAAACTAAATGTGTTTTAAAACTTAATTTTTTTTAAAAAAAGGGAAAGAGAAATTTTATTCAAATGGGGGGCAAAGAGTCAAAAGTTGAAAACCCCAATGCTAACGTCATTAATGAAATTACCGTGGAAGTAGAATTCCCGGTAGTTTATTTCATTATAATCATAGCAATATTGGCATTACAACTGCTGACAACTTTGTACCAGTTGCACAAAAGATCACTGCGCAAAAATTATGCACGCGCAGCTTCTATGGCCAATGGGCTAGAGAAAATCTAGACATTGGTTAACTTCGGGGAAAGAAAAGGAAAATAAATATTAGGAACAAAATACTTGCATGGATTGGCAAGGAATCCTAAAGCAAGTTAGGTCATTAAAAGAAGACTTCGATAAGTCTTATAAATGTCTTAATGTTGAAAGACAAACCAAAGACGAAACGGTGGTAAAACACATAAAAATTTTGTGCTCCACTTTGGAGAAAATTAGAGTAATACTTAACGAGTATTACCCCCGTCTGACCACTCCCCATCAGACAGCTGCTGAAAGTTTCTTTCAAGATATTCGTGAAAGGTTACACAGCATATTAAGGAAAAAGGAAATTGAAATAAAATTACCTGTTACACTCCAAGAAGAGGTAACGTACGAAGTGGATATTGAGAATCCACAGGGTAAAACTATTGAAACCAAAGTAATCATACACCCAGTTCCAATTGAAATTTATGAGCCATATTTGGATGATGAAATAAGAATGCCACAAACGGTGACAGAATTCTTAGGCTTGGCCACAAAAATCCTACCGGATTTTGATGGCAAGCCGGAAAATCTACAAAGTTTTGTAGATGCTCTGAATTTAGTGGAGTCAATCAAAGAGACCCACGAATTAGTAGCCGTCAATGTCATAAAGACTAAGTTAAAAGGGGCGGCTAGAAACCTGGTGGGTGACGAAAACACCATACAGGCTATAATAACGAAATTGAGAGCTTCAGTGAAGGGTGAATCCACTGAGGTAATCACCGCTAAACTATTAAGCGTAAGGCAAAACAACAAGTCTGCTAACGCATTTGCGAGCGAAATTGAAGAGTTGACGAAAGCGTTGTCAACTGCGTACATCGCTGATGGATTGACAGCTTCACTGGCGGAAAAATACTCTACGCAAGTGGCTGCGAAATCGATCACGAAGAACGCGTCAAACGAAAGAGTTCGACTAATTATGGAGTCGGGAAACTTTGCTTCAATGAACGACGTAATCTCTAAATTTGTAAGTTCAAGTACAGATGCAAATACAAATGCAGCTGGCATCATGTTCTACAAATCCAGAGGGGGAAGTCACACCTATGCCCGCGGTCGTGGTGAAAACTACAATCGTAGAGGCTATGGTCGCGGTTACCATAACAGAAACGGTTACAATCGTGGTGGTAACCATAATACAAATTATAGAGGAAATGGACGATATAACGGTAATAATCGTCGGAATAACCATGGTGATGACAGAGGTCGTAATATCCGATTGGCCCTAGAGGGTCCGGAAAACGACCGAACCCCAGGTACTCAGTAAATGGGACCAATTATAACGGTAGAATCTATAGTATGAATCTGAATTTTACATCATATGTCTCAATGCGAACAACATTAAATGATAGCGTCCTGATATTTTTAGTTGACACAGGCGCTGATATTTCTGTAATTAAAACGGGTCAGGTAGGCAACACTTCAATTAATTTAAATGACATAACTAGCCTTCACGGCATCGGTGCAGGTATAACCTATACATTGGGGAAAGTTACCACAGAGTTGAGAATTAAGAACCTGTTGGTGAAACACGAATTTCACGTGGTTAGTGATGAATTTCCTATTCCATCTGATGGAATACTCGGTCTTGATTTCATTAGGAAATACAACTGCATGTTGGACTATCAAACGGATCAGGATTGGCTTATACTTCGGCCAAGCGATTATCCTGAAGACATAACTGTTCCAATGCTTGATTCACCGAGTATAAATTCGATATCAATACCTGCAAGGTCAGAGGTTATTAGGGCAATTAGTAACCAAAACTCTGATAAGGATATTCTCATTCCAAACCAGGAACTTCAAGATGGAATATTTGTTGCGAATACAATTGCGACAAGTACTAAACCCTTAGTGAGAATAATAAACACGACACCAAACGATGTTGTTATCAGGAACATAAACCTGAAAACTGAAAATTTAGATGATTATGAAACAGTCATTACAAATGACAAATTTTGTGATCAGATAAAATTGCAATTGTTGTCTAAAAATTTTCCTGATTTTGTGAAACCCGAACTTGAGAATCTGTGTAAGGAATATATTGACGTCTTTGCACTCGAAACGGAAAGAATTTCGGTTAATAATTTTTACAAGCAGAAATTACGCTTGAGAGATACAGAGCCATCATACGTTAAAAATTATAGAATTCCTTATAAACATAAGGAGGAAATTGCGAGACAAGTAGACAAGCTACTAGATGATGATATAATAGAACCATCAGCTTCAGAATACAATAGCCCAATTCTTTTGGTACCGAAAAAATCTCTACCTGGAAGCGACCAGAAACGTTGGAGATTAGTTGTAGATTATAGGGCAATCAACAAGAAATTGATTGCTGATAAATTCCCACTACCAAGAATAAATGATATTCTTGATAACTTAGGCAGAGCAAAATATTTTTCCTGCCTTGACTTAACGTCAGGTTTTCACCAAATAGAGATGGATGAAAACTCAAGGGACATAACATCGTTTTCAACGGACAAAGGTTCGTTCCGTTTTAAGCGATTACCATATGGACTTAAAATAGCTCCTAACTCATTTCAGAGAATGATGTCTATAGCATTCGCTGGATTATCTCCAGTACAGGCATTTCTCTATATGGACGATCTAGTCGTACTAGGTCGTTCTGAAAATCACATGCTGAAGAACTTAACAGATGTATTTGAAATATGTCGCAAGTATAACCTAAAACTACACCCTGAAAAATGCTCATTTTTTGGACATGAGGTTACTTATTTGGGACACAAATGCACAGATAAAGGCATACTTCCAGACGATAGTAAATTCAAGATAATTAAAGACTATCCAACACCCAAAAATGCCGATGAAACAAAAAGATTCGTTGCATTCTGCAATTATTATAGAAGGTTTGTTCCAAATTTCGCTGAACATTCCATTGTGTTAACGAGATTGTGTAGAAAAAATGTAAAGTTCGAATGGACTGAGAATTGCGAAAAGGCATTCCAGTACTTAAAGAAGAAGCTTATTAGTCCAAGGATACTAAAGTATCCAGATTTTCACAAACAATTCTGTATAACTACAGACGCAAGCAAACATGCATGCGGTGCGGTACTTAGCCAGGAATATGATGGTTTGCAACTCCCGGTTGCATATGCTTCGAGATCCTTTACAAGAGGTGAAAGCAATAAATCTACCATCGAGCAGGAATTGGCGGCAATTCACTGGGCGATAATGTATTTCAGACCATACATATATGGAACTAAATTTTTGATTAGAAGCGATCATCGCCCATTAACATACTTATTTGCGATGAAAAACCCATCTTCCAAGTTAACACGAATGAGATTAGACTTGGAAGAGTACGATTTTACCGTAGAGTATCTGAGGGGAAAAGATAATTGTGCGGCTGATGCTTTGTCTCGATTAGATTTTTCGGAAATATTGAAAATAAAGGAAAATGTAATTGATATATTAAAGGTAACAACAAGACAACAAAGCAGAAAAGCCACTATAAGTAACGAAAATAGACAAAGTGGAAAGGCAAAATCTGAAGATAAGATAAAGATATACGAAGCGTTGAGTAAATTTGGAAATAAAAATAGCGCCAGGCTAGCAATTAAAGGCGACTATATATATATTGATAAAGATGATAAGGTGATCACGAGAAATATGAAGAAGATTATTGATAATGGAAAGATTGACCTAGATCAATTCTTTCCAATGCTTGAAAAATTAGCAGTCGATAATGAATTAGGAGAATTACAGCAGTCATTAGGTGACTCGCTATTTGAAAATATCGCGATAAATGAATATAAAGAAAAAGGAAATAGAATGCTCGAGCAATTAACAATAAAACTCACGCCGAAAATAAGGAGAATATTAGATAATAATGAAAAAGAGGAGATTTTGCGAAAATATCACGACGATCCAATATGGGGCGGCCACCCAGGAATCAGTCGTATGTTAGGAAAGATACGTCAAAAATTTTCATGGCGAGGCATGACAAAAGACGTTACTAAATACGTAAAAAATTGCAACAAATGTCAGACTAATAAAATGTTTAGACACACAAAGGAGGAGATGATTTTAACTCCAACACCGGTAAAAGCGTTCGAAGTGGTACAAATAGATACTATTGGACCATTACCGAAGACAGAGGATAACTATGCTTATGCAGTCACTATTATATGTGACCTGACTAAGTATCTAATCTCTGTACCAATTGTGGACAAAAGTGCTAAAACAATTGCAAAAGCAATTGTTGATAAATGCATATTGATTTATGGACCCATGAAGAAAATTATAACTGACATGGGCACAGAATTTAAGAATCAGATATTTGATGAGATTTGTAAATTATTGAATTTAGAGAATGTTACTTCTACAGCGTACCATCATCAAACGCTTGGAACTGTGGAAAGAGTCCACAGAACATTCAACGAATACGTTCGATCCTACATTTCGGTTGACAAAACCGATTGGGACGAATGGCTGAAGTACTTCACGTTTTGCTACAACACAACTCCATCGTTGGCACATGATTATTGTCCTTACGAATTGGTTTTTGGTAAGACGCCTTACCTATTTGAATTTCTATCCAATGGCGAAATAGATCCATTATACAACGTGGACGCCTACGCGAAAGAAATAAAATTCAGATTACAGCTGGCGCACAAAAGGGCAAGACAGTTGATTGAGAATGGCAAATACGGAAGAAAACTTTTATATGATAGGGATAGTAATAGTATAGGAGTAAAAATAGGGGACTTAGTTTATGTGGACCAAGTTGGTCATAAGTTAGATAGTTTATTTAAGGGACCTTATGAGGTCATAGGTTTAGATAATAGAAATAATTGTATATTAAAAGACAAAAATGACATGAAACGAACAATACATTTGGACAGAATTAAAAAAAAAAAAAACATAAGTTAAGTCAAATTTTAAAATTTTAAAAGATTATAAAAAAATATATATAATAGAATATTAATAGAATTGATCTGTGGATCCTGATCAAATCCACAAATCATCATTTTTTCTAAAATAAAATTTAATTTAAGAAAAAAAAATTTTTTTTTTTCTCCAAAAATAATATTAAAAATAATAATACAATTTAAGTTATATAAAAGATTGACCAAATTAGATTGTTCAATCTTTTTTCCAAAAAGGGAGGTGTAACGTGTGATTATTCCCAACCGTGAATATGGCATATGTATAGTCCCAACTATGGAAATGCCAGACAGACTTAAACATTTTAAATGCCAGCCTTTTGCTGACCATACAAATTCACACGGTGTAACTTAATAACACCTCATACCTTATTTTTATCAAGGTAAATATTCACACGGTCTTTATACACACGTTGGTCTCTCTTCCATAGCTACCTAGCTTTAAGTTTGACAAATAAACAAACAGTTCATATTCGAACATAAAACAATATAGTTGTTATTAATTTTTCACCACAATATGTTGGTTGTTCCAACCAGTAATGCCTGCGTTGAAAGGGTATTTTCCATAATGAATTATACCAAAACTCGATTAAGAAATAAAATTCAATTTGAGGCTTTAGACGCTCTATTGAGAATAATAAATCACATGAACGCTAACAAATTGTGCTGCAATTTTTTTACACCGTCTAATGAAATGATAAAAAAATTCAATTCAAATAATATGTATAAAAGTCAAGACACAAGTAATGAAATCGATGAGGCTGAAGTTTACGATCTAATTTACTTATGTACTTAATTTTACTTTTTTTAACAGATCATATGATCTCCATTTTTATGTTATTTAAAAATATATAACACTAACTCTCTTTTTACAAAGTTTTAAAATTCTTTTAACAGTAAAAAAGACAAAATGTGTATATCGTTAGCTTAATATAAGAAGGCCCCAACTCATCAAAAACACTTTTTACAGGAGAAGGAAAAAACTTAATAAGAGCTGAAATAATATAGCTACACAAACATTGTCAAAAAACTTCTTTATTTAAATTAAACGAGGAATTCAGATTGAAATACTTATGTATATATTTGTAATTTTTATGGATGTTATATGAGTTAGGGCTTTTTGTATTCGTATTTTATGAAAGAAATAGTGAGATAGGGCTTTTTGAAAAGAATAATTTAACTCAAAATTGTATTTAAATTCATGGTTTTAAAACAAATTAAAAAAGGCAAAATACATTAAATTGTAAAAATTAGATAATTGTAGATAGTATTCAGATTTGATATGGTAAATTATCATAAAAGTAATGACAGTCTTTGGGCAGAAACTGCTTAAGATCTTGTAAGTGATCCCACTTCTTTTTCGATATTTCTATTCTTTTGGCGTAAAGTTGACCAGGTGTGTTGGTTCTGGTAATGGACTTATTCCTTTGCGGTAGAGGCTCATATTCGGCACTTATATCGGTTTTGTAATAAATATACCCCAAGTCATCGTATGTTAGGGCTCGGGTCATGTTTACAGTATGGTCTCCAATGCTTCTTCCTGTAATGAATTTAAATATTAGCAACAATTCATATTTACCTTACCGAATTAACAAAGAACCATATTTACCTGGCCGAATGGACGGGTATTGTTTGGGAATACTTTCGAAGTCCAGGAAATCATCATAGTGCAGTTGGTGCACTTGTAAAGGGCTTGGAGATTTTCGAGCTTCTCTTATAATATCAACGAATTGAGATGGAAGGTAGATTTGTTTTTTTGCTAGTTTTCTCTCAATGAGTGAATGGGTAGCATCACACTCCATTTGCGAATGCCCACTTATTAAATACTTTTGTTCTATTGTTATATGGGTTTCCTCACAAAAAGAGAGTAAAGCATTGGCTAACGTACTGTTTCGGTTCTGGTAAAAGCAGCCGTCGGAATAAATGATAATATGGTGAACTTCTGGATGGCGATTGTGAAAATTGTGTAAATGTTTAGTAATGCACGTTGCAAAAAGGGAAGAGTGCAGTTTGCCATCAGTCTCATCCCACACATAGTTATCAGAATCATGGCTGATAGGATTGTAAAATGTGAAATTGTGAATTTGCAATTTCATTTTATAATATGCTGCATTTGTGTTTAATTGAGGCATCAATTTGACAGCTTGTGCATCCATACAAAATATTGCACATAAGCCGGACTTTGAGTTTAAAATGTCGTTGGACTTTTCTTCTCGCATTTTATCTATTTCCTCTCTGTGTTTTTTATAGTCTTGCTCACATATGTTTCCTACTTTATATGATACGCAAGTATTACATTCGTCATTTTTTGGTTGGAAAATTGAATAATTTGATGCTTTTATTATATTTGCGAAAACTGGGTACGACAAATGTTTTAAGAGGTTTTCTTTGTTTGCGGTGCACTTATCCTTGTATAGGTTATAGATTTCAGTGTATGATGAAAAATTGGATTGTAAATACAATTTTTTTGTTTTCTTTCTGCAATAGTGAGATTCCATTTTTGGAAGACCATCCAGCCAGTTTTGGAGAAATGCACGTCTTTCCAGATTACGTTGACCAGTTTTCGAACACCTCTTAGATTCAATGTGAATATTTGTAATTTCTTCGGTACTTGGAACTGTGCAATGTGCTCCCCCACAGTTTAACCACTTCCTAACCATTTTTCATTCAATCCTAAGGTTGAAAGGAACATTTGGCGGCAAACCTGTAATCGACTTGAATTGTTCATTAAAAAATATGCCTTCGATTGAGTTCGATTTGAAGATTCAACGAAACATTGCTTTTTCTCCTTCATTAAAACAAGGCCTACAATATATTGCTTTTTTTGCTCCCACGACATCTTCCAAAACAAATTAAATATTTCTTTTCGCGTATTTTCACTGAATTGCGAGCAGTGTCTTAATGAACTTTTTAAACAATAATTTGATGAACAGGTTAAACCTTGATGTCGTGCTTGCTTTACGGAAATTAAATTATTTGTTATACCCAAATAATCTTCACCTTTCATTCGCTTCACTTTATTGCTTTTGTACTTCCATTCTGATTGATTCGGATTAATTCTCCTAGTACGGATACTATCATTACCGACATTCATATTTTCACTTTTTGTACTTTCACAACACACGCGTACACCTTATATGCACAATTATAACGCACAAATGAAAATAAACGGCTCTTGCTCTATCAGTTATACACAATGTAAAACAACAACAATTCTAGAAATGCAATGCCTACTTTGTACGTCAGTGTTTTTTTGTTTACGAAAAATTGTGTGTATGAGTTAGGGCTTTTTTTCTTCAGTAAAATTGTGTGTATGAGTTAGGGCTTTTTTTGTTCTGCTTATAACGTCTTTATTTTTTATCTAATTTGCTTGAAATTTGAATAGAATGTGTATTAGCAACCATTCTACAAGAATCAATCAAAAAAACGAATTTCCAAAAATAATGAGTTGGGGCCTTCTTATATTAAGGTAACGATATATGGGTCAATTTCAAAAAAAACGCATTTTTTGTGTCCCCGCACTTTACACTACTATTTTAGGTAAAAAAAAAAAAAACAAAAAAAAACAAAAATGTGAGAGTGATCAGCGAGGAATATGTAACAAAAAAACGTAATTCTCAAATTTGTATGTTTATTTTTTGTTTATTCAGAATGGTGTTTTGTTTCTCCCTCTGACTCCTTCCATACAAAAGCACGTGTCCCCCGTTAGAATTTTTAGTAAACAAAATAAAATAAAATCCAGAAAAAAGTAAATATGCAACATTTAGTAACAGTTTTCGAATTATTGCGTTTCTTTCTTGTGTTTTGATTTGTTATAGTCGTCAAAACTTAATTAGTGCGAATTTGGCGTTGCAAAGAAAGGTTGTCCCCACAATTTGCATTGAGCGTCACTTTTTTATAATTCAAGTAATATTACTAGTTTTCAATTTGCATTTAAATGAAGTAAATAACGTAAGGAAAGTACAAAGTTTAATTATTACAAAAGTCAAAAAGCGAAAAAAAATCTATTAAAAAAAGTGTGCATTTGCGTAGTTTTTGTGAACACCATGGTAAGGGCGCATTAAAATTTCATGAGCGTCACGCTTATTTTTTTAAAAGTGAATATATTATATGTAAAAAATTGAAGTTGACAATCATTGTTTACATGGTTTCAACTCATTTTTTTATAATTTGTGAATTTGAGAAATAAATTGCCTACGAAAAAAAAACAAAATAGGCAAACATTTCATGAGCATCACTTTTGATATATATTGCTTCATAGCTTAAAATGCTTAATTTTGATATTATTTTTTAATTTTCAAGAGTAAAACATCAAAATTAACGGCGGCTGAAAGAGCACGGAGATATCGAGAGAAAATAAAGGTCGATAAAGCGCGTAATGACGAATATAAAAGAAAGAAGAAAGAGGGGTATAATCGTGGTATATATGAGTTTAATTTTTTTTGTTACTGACTAATTCTGTTTATGAATAGCAACAAGAAACGGAACTGCCACAAACTTAATTCGAAAGTGGTAAAAATGAATGAGAATGAAAAAAAACAAAGCCACTTGTCATTTCATGAAGTTTATACAGATTCAGAATAAGAATTCGAATGAAAATTTATAAATTAAATTAAGTTAAGTTATTGTTTTGCGTCAAATATTTACATATGTGTATAAGTTTCTTCAAGAATTACTTCCTTTTTTCCATTTTTGTTAAAGACATCAAAGAATATGTACATGTTTAGTTTTGTATGAAATTTTTTGTTTTTTGAAGAATTTTTGTTTTTTTTTTATTTACTTTTTGTAAAAGAATAAACTTTTTTTCGTTAAACTTTAAATTTGGCATTATTTCTGGTTTACGTGCAACAAAATCTCTTGATCGTCACAAAATATCTTGAGCGTCACACTTAGTTTTTTTCCCTTAAAACGCTTATAATTGCAGTTTTTTTAAGTACATTAGATTTAGAAACTTTTTAGATTAGAAAACTTTATTAATAAAAAATTTAAAAATAAAGGTTTTAAAAGGCTCTGACATAAAGTCGTCAGCCTATAATACTACATTTCAATTTCAAAACGTGTTTTAACAATAAATATATGATTTTCTTTTAATTCTTTTGAATTTAAACTATTGATATAATTTTAATTTTAATAGTTAATTATTATATTCCATAAGCAAATTTTTTCTATATTTTAATGCAACTTCTATAAAGTTTGCTAGATTTTTCCAACTACATGTGGCTCCATTTAATAAATTAATCAAATATTCTCTTTCAAAGTGTGTTTTACCGGTAAACCTTACCCTAAACTCTCTAAGTACTGGACATTTTCCCATAAAATGTGTTATATCCTCTTCTTCTCCAGTATTACACAGGTTGCAAACGTTGCCTGTGTTGTTATTAAAAAGGCTTTTCTTAAGTGGCAATGCATCAGCACGGGCTTTGAGTAATGCTGATATTTCGGCTGCTTTAAGATTTTCTTTTATTATGTAACCAAAACCCATAACAGGATTTAAATATTTATAAATACGTGTTTCGCTCCTTGTTGCACTTTCCACAAATTTATTATGGTTTTTTTCCTTAAGTTTAGATACAAATTCACAGCTTTTCGCAATCCACTCAGATTTATACAACCCTGTACTAAAGCAAACGTTCACCTCTTCACCAATTTTATTTATCTCCTTAGCCCAGAACAATTTTTTCTGTAGAATTAATTTAGAGAGTTTGTGTGGCAGTCTTTCTGCATTATAGTTATATAGAACATTTCCAATATAGTTAAGATGTAAGCTCAAGGTGTAAAAATGGCTCTCTTCAGCTCCGGTTTCTAAAGCCAGTGCATAATTGGGAATGTTGTCGGGAAGTTTAAGAACTCGCTTTAAAAAGTACCTTTGCAGTTTGTTAACGATTTCGAATGAGGAAAATCCCCAAATTTGGGCTCCATAAGCTTGTATAGCTCTGCAAACAGCCTGAAAGATTTTCCATTTAGATCGAAGCGATACATTTGGTTTGCTTAGATAGCTATGCCATGTTGAGTTAATGCTATTTTTGGCCGCATTGTTTCTGCATTCTACATGTTTTGTGAAAGACATTTTAGGTGTAAGTATTACTCCAAGATAGCAAAATTCAGAAACAATTCTTACTTGTTCTTGTTTGTAATACCATTTTTCGTCGTTTGCCAATCGTCCTCCTTTTCTAAATACCATAATATCAGATTTATCAATATTCACCTCCATATTCCACTTGTCACAATACTTTTCCAGATTATTTATCATCTCTTGCAAAACATGTTTTTTATCTGCAAGGATGACTATATCATCTGCATATAAAAGGATACGGATATTTAATTCCTCAATCATCAATCCCCCTTCCAAATCCTCATGCAGATCGTTCAAATACAGGGTGAAAAGTAGTGGGGAAAGAAGGCATCCCTGTTTGACACCAGAAAACGTTTCAAAATACTCCGAGATCTCACTACCTGTCCAAACTGCAGACTTAGTTTTTCTATAAATGCTCTCCAAGAGGTTTACCACCTTTGTCGACAACCCCATGGCATGTAATTTATATATCAATTGATTTCTAGGGACTTTATCAAATGCAGCTCTAAAGTCTACGAAAAATGCGTAGACTTTTTTATTTTCTTGAAATTTAAGGTGTACCAGTGACGCCAGGTTGAATATATTATCTGCAGTGGAGTAGTTTTTGCGAAATCCTGCTTGGTATTCGTTTAAAATTCTATTCTTTTGTACCCATGACGATATTCTTTCGTTTATTATACCCATGAAAACCTTTGCTATGCAATTCATAAACGAAATGCCTCTATAGTTATTAGGTATATTTGGATCACCCTTTTTGAATATTGGGAAAATTATTGATTTTTCAAAAACGTCACTTACTATGCCTTTTTCAAATATGTAATTATAGCTATTAACAAGTTGATCCACAAATTCATCCGTGGCATTTTGTAAGAACTCGTACGAAACTCTATCTTCTCCAGGCGCTTTATTCCTTTTCATCTTGTTCAATATCATGCCTACTTCTTGTTTTGTGATTCTTCTATCAAGATCTTGATCTACATTAAGCATGGGAGCATAATGAATAGTGTTAGTAGTTTCTAATGGATTTAGTAGATTTTTAAAATAATTCTTAAACTCTTCAGCTGCAATTGCTGATCCTATATGTAGCTCATTTCCTCTAATCTCTTTTGCAATTCTCCACCAGTTTTTCGCATCATTCACTCGATTTATTTTGTTTTCTAGTTCTTCAAAGTATTCACTTTTTCTTCTTTCACAGACAATTTTGTAGTTTTTTTGAGCAATTAAATAATTTTGTTTATCTATTACCTCATTTGACGATCTGAATTTATTAAGCATTTTAAATACATTTTCTCTAGCATGTAGACACCTGTAATTAAACCACCTCTGCTTAAACTTTGGAGTGCTGGAATTTTGATTTCCAATAGAAGATTTTCTAATTACTGAGACCAGTGCTTCTAAGCTATACGTTCTTTCTTCCTCCAGATTTAAATTCACATTTAATTTTCGTTGATAAGCTTGCCTATGCGAATCTCTCCACACCAGTTTTGGCAGCATTTCAAGTTCTTTAACAACATCAGAGGAACTAATTTTTAACTTTAACTTGATGGGCATATGATCAGACCATATTTTGTTTTCTACCTCAAAACTTTCAACAAAACCCAATCCTTCCTGTGATATTGCACAGATATCGTTAACAGAGCTACCATTTGTTTTAATACAGGTTAGATTTCCTATTTCATCTCCAACTGTTCTACCGTTCAATATTATTAGACCATAATCATTGCAGAATTCAACAAACTCTCTACCAATAGCATTTATTTTACAATCTAGAGATTTTCTTTCATTCTTTCCCATGATAAACTCATCTTTATATGTATCTTCTATATATTGTTGTAAGTTGCCAATTCTGATATTAATATCCCCCATAATAATGGGTACGATCTCTGAAGTTGACTGAAAATATTCTTTTACTTCTAAAAATTCACTATGCCAATTTGTCCCTCTTATATAAAGAGGTATTAATGTTATTTTTGTTTCACCGGACTGCAATCTTATTAAATCTAACCCATTTTCGTTAAGATAGAAATGCTTTAAGCCTTTGGTTTTGAGTTCCTTTTTAACACCATACAAACATCCACCACTTGCTCTACCACATCTCTCTCTTCTTATTGCCGGTTTCCAATACAAGTCATGATTACCAAAATATTTGCTCATTCTTATTGTGTTATCATTAGTAATATGAGTTTCAATAAGCATAAACACATCACAATGTCCAAGATACTTAAAGAAATCGGGGAAAAGTTGTTTATTTTCTAAGCCATTTATATTTAAAGCTACAAAATTTACTATATGCGTTGTAACTTTGCTTACGGAATTAACATTAACTACATTTAAAGGATTACATAGACGATTATTATTACAATTTAAATTATTATTGAAATTTTTTAGTTTTTTGGTGAAATTTTGTTTAATAAATACTGATACTCTAAATTGATACCTAATATTTGTTCTCCATACAGCTGCTTCAATATCGGTTCTGCTTTTTCATTGCCACATACCAAGTGTTTGTTAAGATTCCATTTGAACCATTTTCCTCCGATTCTTATACGATCGTCTCTGACAACTATACGATGAACCTTGCTGATTTTCAAGACATCCTTCTTTAAACTTAACATCGCCCTTTTATCCTTTTGTTTTTCGAGATTTAAATCCTTTTCTATATAGACATCGGTACCTCTCAACTTATTGGTGTTACCAAGCACTGCATAAACACTTTTCTCCGAGTCCAATTCAGCAAGTACAGTAGCTTTTCCATTTCGTTCAGTAAGTTTCTTAGCAGATTTTAAAATTTTTGTATCCGGTATTTCTAATATCTCGTTGCAAACTTTCTTGACCTCATCCACTGCTGACTTATTACTTGGTAAGCCTTTAAATATCAAATTATTACGTTTGAATTGATCTTCTAGCATTGCAATTCTTCTCCTGTCATAGTCTTTTTCAGCTTTAAGGGTTTCCATTTCTTGCTTTAGAATATCATTTTGTCTCTTCAATTCAGTTACATCACCAGTTAAGTAGTCCAATTTTTCTAAAACTTCTCTGTTTCCCTCTTTAATAATAAATTTAAAATCATCTACACTTAATTCCGACACCTTCATGTTATTTTTTCCAGAAGGGATTTCTTCACGTGCTCGTTTTGATGGTGACATCACTGCTCCTTCGCATTCAACACCTTTTACATATTGTAAATTTGAATGCTCCATTTCGTAACGTATTTTTTTTTTAGTTACAGTTTTGAAGCCACTGTTTTAAACGAGTTGTGTCACCCTGTGCTTGGTTGGACTGTTGATTATATGTTGTTGGCAACACCCACACAATCAGCCAGTATTTTGCGAGAGTAGAACAGCTGTTAACCACTTGTTTGTTTTGATTTTATCGTAAATTTAATAGTGTGGTTTTCTTTTTCTTTCAATTGAGTTATTTTAAATATTTTCTTTTTAATTTAAATAAAAGTTTTCAAGGGAATTTTTAAGCAAAACAAACTCACAGTGAAACACAATTTAACAAATTCAACCGCAAACGATGCACTGCTTCCAGCCACACAAATTTCAATCGCTTTTGTTATGATGAGACCCTTTTAAGGTAAATAAAATTCACAAAATCTTGGAGCACTTTCCCAAACACGTCTTAACAATTTGCAAGCTTCTATGTTTGTTTTTAAGTACATTGTTACAAGCCTATTACTTTGCAAGGAACCTTTAAGTTTAAGTCTTTTTTTAACAAAAATTTACATATTTTCATCTTAAAATTTTAAAGTAACTAGTCACTTTTAAAAAAAATTAAAAATCAAGGTGAAACGTGATTTTGTGTCTGTAATCGAAAAGGTGATTTTCGCAAAAGACAATCTTGAGAAACAAAAGAACATCGTAGTAAGCTTGAATTTCAAATATTTTTGCATTTTTAGCGATTTTTTAAACATATTTGGTGTGTGACGCTCAAGATAGAAATCATAGAAAACCTAAAAAAAAATCAAAAAATATTGATTTTTTTGAGAGCCTAAAAGTACCACCGGCTTCTTCATCAATTTCTACATAAATTGGCATCTCTTACAGGCGAATTGAAAAAACTTTAAAAATAAGCAAAAAAAAATTGTTGTGTACGTTTTTTTTGAAATTGACCCATATATATATATATGTAAATGCGTATATATTTTGCTAAATTAAAATAAGTATGCAAAGTTCCCAATATTTATTAATTAAATAAAAAAAATTAACAAACACTAAACTAAATTTACTTTTGGCGATTTTTTTTTATCAGTTTTTGGCGATTTTTGACTTAAATATTATACTTGCCTTTTTTTGTGTAAACAAAATTTTATTTTTTTAAATAAAAAAATTAACAAAAACTGAACAAATTTGACTTTTGGCGATTTTTGACATCCGGTTTGGCGATGGAGCTCAAAAAAATCTGACAACCCTGACCATACATATACAATTTTTTAATCAGTAATTCTCGATCAATAGTCTCAAATGCTCTCTTGAAATCTAAAAATATTGCCATTATCTTTTTCTTTCTATCTATGTATTTCCATATGTTTATCACATAATTGACCGTTGTTTCGCATGAAAATTTTTTTCTAAATCCAGATTGATATTTTGAAAATAAGTTATGTTGTTCCATGTATGTTTCCAGTTGTTCCTTAACAATTTTTTCGATAATTTTTTCACATGTTTTTAAGAGTGTTTATTGGGCGGAATTCGTCAACTTTATTTGTTTTTGCAATTTTTCCTATTGGCGTTATCATTGAGTATTTCCAACTATCTGGGAAAACTCCAGTTTCAAGTGATTTATTTATTATATCACGTATTGTTTTTCCTAAAGCATTCCAATTATCCATAATAAGCTTAACTGTAACATTGTTGAAATCTGGTTTATTTTTCATGTTTTTACAAATATTTTGAATCTCTTGCAGTGTTATTGCACGAAATTTAAATCTATTAGTTATTATCACAGGAATATTGTTTATATGTTGCACTTTTTCTATTGCATTATTAATTGACTTAATGCTGTTCACAAAATAATTATCATGCAGATAATTCTTTCATCGTAGTTTTAAGCACAAATAAGTTGTTCTTGAAGCCTTTAATTGAATTTCGGACATTTTTAAAATAGTAACACTGGCAGATTCTGAAAGATTTTCAATAGAAATATTGTAGCTATAACTCTAGAATTTACTTCTAACTACTGAACATATATGATAACATTTCTTTTTAAAGAACCCTTAGATTCTTCCGAAATGCCAATATTCTAAGGAAATTCTTAAGGAGAACTTTTAGGATGTAAGTTAAACTTGGTTTAGTTAAAAAAATAACGAATTTTGTCTGCCATTTCCAAGTTTATTAACAAAAAATTTGGCGAAACCACTCCATCTTGTTTAGAATATTGATTTTTTTTATAATAAAACCAATTTAACCATATTTTAGAAGCGATATTCCTAAAAAAATTTCCAATGTTCATTAAACTAAGTTTAAAGATAATCTACATCCTAAAACTCGGTCTTAATAATCCAATGCAGTCCACTTTACTTGTAAAAAAGCAGATATTTGTGTTTTTATTTACAAATAACCAAGAATTACATTTATTTTGCGTTTAACGATTAATCGCCAATTTTGACCGACCCGAATACCCGGTTAATCAATTTAAGCGATTTTTCGAATAATGCCTTAACCAGTTAACCGCCTATGTTGAATAATTGGAAACACTAATATTTACAAAAGGTTTTTTTTTTAATGTTGTTTTAATAACTTTTGTAGTTGATTATACTACATTCGACAGTTAAAATAACTACATATTGCGGTTGGTTCAAATGCAAATGTAGTGTACACCTTATCAACCGCAAATGTTGCTATTTTAACTGCCATTTGCAGTTGATTCTACCGACATAATTTTCTTAATGTACCTATAATAATACCCCTACCATATATTGTAAATTTCACACTCAGGGAATTTAGACGGTAGAAACTACTAAAAATGACACTTAAAACAACTATAAATGTAATTAAAGAGGCAATGAATACTTTTGTCATAAAAATTACTAAACATTGTAGTAAATATCAACTATTAAACAAATAACTGCAATATTAGTAAAAATAACTGTCAAAACAATAAAAAAACAACTAACAAAATATTAATACACATTACAATTATTGTTGTATTAGATTAAGTCGATTCAGAGAAGCTAAAAAGTATTTAATATTTATACTATATGGAAAGGGTTGTATCGGAAATTAGACTCTGAGTTTTCGCTGAAAAATTCTTTATAAAATGTTTGACCAGTTTCTTAATATAACTAATAGTTTTGAGGTTTTTTCATTTTTCCTGAAATCAAAAAAATAAATATAACAATAAAAATAATTAAAATTTACTTATGCATCAGTGAAGGGCATAAACACATACTACTACATTTACGCTTGTAGTAGTATGTGTTTATGCCCGAACGAAGTTCGGTACGTGTACTTTTTTTATGTTCCATAGCGTACACACAAAAAAATATTTCTTAAATTGCGCCAAGTAAACATTTTGTTGAATAAAAAAAACATAATCAATTACTTTTTTAATTGACTCAATTACTTTTTTAATTGACTCAATTAAAAAGTAATCAATATTTTAAATAATATTGATTACTTCAAATAAACAAAAATATTGATTACTTTTTAATTGAATCAATTAAAAAAGTAATTGATTATTTTTTTTTGTTAGAAAGTGTTTTGCAACCGTCAGATAATGACAATCGTAATTAATTTTTATATTAATTACTGTAGAATATTACTTTAGTTAGTCTCTTTACAGGAAGAAGAAGAAGAAAACATTTTTATTGAAAAATTTTACGGACACAAGGGATACACCAGACTGCCGCAGTTTCGTCCCCCTCCTGGGACTCGTCAGTGGTTAATTTATGTGTCAATTGAACAAAGTATTTTATATTGTTAATTTGCTCTATATGAAAAACTTTTTATTTTTTGGTGTCGTACTGTGATTTGAACTCACTACCTTAGCATCAAGCTATGCATCGTAATCTCACCTCTTAACCAGTTGAGCCACGGTCGACACATCAATGACTGTAGCTAAAGTGGAGTTTGGTCACACTACGTACACACAAGTATTGTTTTGATCAGAAGAGACAGAATTAACTAATACCAATGCACAATTCATTTCTCAACTAGAATGCTTTTTCTTCTTTATCCTATCTCTTTTCCACAAGTAATTATCACGTTTTATGATGCGCTTTATTCACATACATTAGTTGGATACCAAGTGTAGGTTAGAGATTGAGTAGCCGTTAAGCAAGTTTCTTCAAATTTCATGTTAGAAAGTGTTTTGCAACCGTCAGATAATGACAATCGTAATTAATTTTTATATTAATTACTGTAGAATATTACTTTAGTTAGTCTCTTTACAGGAAGAAGAAGAAGAAAACATTTTTATTGAAAAATTTTACGGACACAAGGGATACACCAGACTGCCGCAGTTTCGTCCCCCTCCTGGGACTCGTCAGTGGTTAATTTATGTGTCAATTGAACAAAGTATTTTTATATTGTTAATTTTGCTCTATATGAAAAACTTTTTTTTTTATTTTTGGTGTTGTACTGTGATTTGAACTCACAGTCTTAGCATCAAAGCTATGCATCGTAATCTCACCTCTTAACCAGTTGAGCCACGGTCGACACAGCGTTGACTGCGACTAAATTGGAGTTTGGTCACACTACGTACACACAAGTATTGTTTTGATCAGAAGAGACAGAATTAGCTAATACCAATGCACAATTCATTTTTCAACTAGAATGCTTTTTCTTCTTAATCCTATCTCTTTTTCACAAGTAATTATCACGTTTTATGATGCGCTTTATTCACATACAATAGTTGGATACCAAGTGTAGGTTAGAGATTGAGTAGCCGTTAAGCAAGTTTCTTCAAATTTCATGTTAGAAAGTGTTTTGCAACCGTCAGATAATGACAATCGTAATTAATTTTTATATTAATTACTGTAGAATATTACTTTAGTTAGTCTCTTTACAGGAAGAAGAAGAAGAAAACATTTTTATTCAACAAAATGTTTACTTGGCGCAATTTTTTTTTTCTGTGTAAACTTGCTTCAACAAGTGTTTAAAAACAATTGACTTAATTTGGTTAACACAATGAGAACAAAGCAACAGGCGAACGTTCATAATCGCTAGCCACATGAAGGTGCATATAAAGGGAGTTTTTTATAGAGGCATAGAACTTTGAAATGGAATAAAACAAAGATGATTTTTTTTTAAATTGACATGAAATTTACTTTATTCGAAAGATAATCTTCTGGCATTAATTTAAATACGACTTCTGGCATATGACCGCCATGTCACTTTCAAATGTGGCATAGCGTCCAGACTTTTTAAAATAAAACGATTAATAATATTTAGTATATCAATACAATTTTTTTAAATATTCTTTAGTAGTATATCACAAAATAAAACTAAATTTATAAATCGTATAATCGCAAGCAGAAAAAACTTTATTTCGCGAAGGCTGCAGCGTTCTACGGAGGAAAAAAAAACCCTAAGAGCGGCCGAAGGCAGCCACACAGAAAAACTTGTTTTTACAAATTACTTGATGTCTTAAAAATATAACATTTCAAGTTCTTCTGGGTGGCGGCCTTCGGCCGCTCTTAGGGGTTTTTTTCCTCCGTAGAACGCGGCAGGCGGCTTCGCGAAATAAAGTTTTTTCTGCGTGCCACACAAAAGAAACTTCAAAATTACTGATCTGTTTCCACACTGGAGTATAATGTCCATGGGCATTATGTCGTAACACGTTTTCTTCGTAACACGTATAATATTTTCTTCCTCTAGCTTCCGAATTTTTTTAAATAAATTTGATTTTCGACTTTTACTTATAACACTATTAACTATTTCTTCTTTTGCCACTCATTATTCCAAATTCAAGATTTGCCATTATTTTTAATCACTTTAATACCGATCTTTACTCACCAAAATTCTAGCAAGAACTGCGTTCCTTTTGGTAAAATAACTAATTGTATTGCTATTATTTACTTTACGACAATTTTAAGAACCGTTACAAATGCATAAAATTTACCAAAATGTAATTTTAATAGAAATGAAATAATTCCCAACAAAAATGCAATAACTCCCAATGATAAAATCGCATTTAAAAATGAAAATGAAATAAGTCCCAACGAAAGAGAAATAACTCCAAATGCCAAAAATGAGTGAAATAACTCCCAACAAAACCTGGTTGGGAATTATTTCATTTGGGAGTTATTTCATAATGAAATAATTTCCAACAGAAGATTGTGAAATAAGTCCTAACAAATTGGGAGTTATTTCATAATGAAATAAATCCCAATTTATATGGAAAATTTTTGGGAGTTATTTAATTTTTTTTTTTTGAGTTATTTCATTTGGGAGTTATTTCACGGTACCGAGGGTTTTACATCTTATACTAATTCGCCCTCGCCGAGATAGTCACGCCTATATAATTACTGTTTTAAATCACGTACTTTGGGCAATCAACTTTTTTTTTTACCAATGCGTTTGACGTTTAATATTTTTTGAAACTAAACTGACTATCGTAGTTTATAAATAATAATGTTTGCGAATAAACTGTTCCACGCGCCCATCTCTATTGCCGTTATTTGTGTGCTTGTTTTTATGTTTTGTTTTTCAGTGGTGTTTTTTGCTGTTTGAAAATTTGAAGTTTTTGTGAAGTGCGTATTGTGTTTTGCATTAACTAAAGTAATCGGTATAAGGTAATTGGAAAACCGATTAAACAGTTAAATTAAATAAGAACAAATTTAATATTTTTAGGAATAAGCCCCAAAACTATTTTTATATCGCGCCTAGAACTATACAACTTTATGAGAAATACCGCTTTAAATGATTGGAAGGATAAAATCAATTTTCTTAAAATGAAAACCATTAAGCGTATAAACCCCAGAAATATGAGTTTTTTCAACCAAGCGTTTGATAATTTTATTAAACAGTTTAAATCTCGATATAGTAAATGTAAAAGGTACCATGATCGTTTTTTGGAATTAAATACTGAATGGCTTAATGCTTCTATCTCATTTGTTCCTCCACCAAATAAACGAGGTCGCAAGGAACTTTCATTCGAAGATTGCAGTGCGAAAACTAAATCAAAGAAAACTAGAAGCATAAGAGATAGTATTTTATTGCCAGTTTTGACTCATGCTACACATGAGTTTGTTTTGACTCATGCTACACAAATGAGTTTAAGAGCAGCCCTACAAAATTAACTCGACATAGTTATAATATTATAAGAAGGGTGGCACCGGAAAAATTTCCTTCGTATACTAAAGTTCAACAAGCAAAACAAAGGTGTTATCCCAAACGAGATCAAGTTAAATTTTGTGAAACTTCAGCACAAGTTAGTCTTCAAGGACTTTTAAATCACAGGGTTGAAAGACTAGTTGTGCTGCCAAAATGTTATGATATTTTAACAGAAAAAAAATTATCAAACTTAAACCTTGTTTTCAAAGTGGGGTTTTGATGGAAGCTCCGGACATAGATCGTATAAACAGGCTTTTTATAGTTCTAATGCAAGCGACTCTTCAGTGTTTATAACATCCATCGTACCACTTAAACTTATTAGTGAAACTGAAGTAGTTTGGAAGAATCCTCGTCCTTCATCAACAAGATTTTGTAGGCCTTTCAAGATAGAATACACCAAGGAATCAACAACTGTATCTAATTTAGAAAAAATTAGGGTCGAGGATGAAAAAAAAATCTTGAAGAAACTTTAGTTTTAGTTGGAGAAAATTCCTTAAAGGTTCATCACGATTTGTTTTTAGTAATGATAGATGGAAAAGTGTGTAACGCAATAACGGGTACGAATTCCACGCAAAAGTGTTATGTATGTGGCGCTACAAGTAAGATGTTCAACTCAGTTGACAGCATGATTGTTAGGGAAGTTAGAACAGACACTTTAGAGTTTGGGCTATCAATACTACACGGGTGGATTCGATTAAAAAATGGCAAGCACGATCAGATGAGGACAAAAAAATTGTTGCTGAAACAAAACTACAAATTCAGAAAGAGTTTCGTGAAAGAACAGGTTTAATTGTTGACCAGCCAAAGCCGGGCTTTGGTAACTCTAACGATGGAAACACCGCTAGACGTTTTTTTAAAAATGCTAAAATATCAGCTGAAATAACAAAAGTGGACCTAACACTAATTAAAGAAATACACACAATACTAATTGTTGTTTCATTTGTCACGAGATTAATTTGGAAAGTTTTCGTAATTTCGCTCACAACACAGCAAAGTACTTTGTTGAAATATATCCCTAGTTTTGCACGCCTCCCACATTACATAAATTTTTAATTCACGGCCCGGAGATAGTACAACACGCGCTTTTACCAATATGAGAATTATCAGAAGGAGCTCAAGAAGCCAGGAATAAAGACTTTATAAACTACAGAGAGCACTATGCTCGAAAATGCAGCCGGGAAAAGTCGAATGAATATATTTTTAATAGATTTCTATTAAGTTCAGACCCATTTATATCGAGCATTAGCAGGCAATATGAACAAAAAAAAAAACAAAATTTATCGAAGTCAGAATTAGATCTATTAATATTACCAAAAATTTCTGAAGAAAATCGTGATGATGACAACAATGAAAGTGATTATAATGATGATGGTGATGATGATGATAGTGATGATAATAATAATGATGATGATACAGATGACAGTAATTGTAATGATGATAAAGACTATGATAGTTCACACAGAGAAAAATTTAGGTGTTTGCCAACCGAAATTCGGTTACTTCGACTCAAATTCGGTTATTACGAATTTCAGTAGGTTGGTACAACTCATCATTAGTTTTCACAACAAAGTTCAGTTAATTCAACTGAATTTTAGTTGCAACACCCAAAATATTCAGAAATCTAATGTAAATATCGTTGTACTAACTGAATTTATGAGTTGTTATCATTAAAATACGCTTTTCAATTCGGTTGGCACTTTATTTCTCTGTGTGTTCAAGTGATGAATAAAAAATAGAGAATATTCAAATAAATTACTTTAATTAAATAAAAAAAAATAAAAATCCATTAAAAAATGTTAGAAGTTTTGTTTTTATGCCTAATTAGGGTATTGTTAATACAAAAAAAAAATATATCTCGTTAATTGCACCCTTCTTGAATTAATCTCCATTTTAGGTATAATCGAACCCACTGTGCGGAGGTCCAATTTTCGATGACTTCCATTGTTTCAACATTTGTGGCCGTATATTGGCAATAACGCGACGAATGTTGTCCTCCAAATGTTCAATCGTTTTGGGATTATCGGCGTAGACTAGCAATTTCACATATCCTCACAGAAATTAGTCCAGCAGCGTTAAATCGCATGATCTTGAAGGCCAATTCAAGGGTCCGAAACGTTAAACTATGCGGTTATCAAACGTTTCCTTCAATAAATCAATTGTGGCGCGAGCTGTGTGACATGTTGCGCAGTCTTGTTGAAACCACAGCTCCTGCACATCATGGTTGTTCAATAGATGAATGAAAAATTCAGTAATCATGGCTCTATAGCGGTCACCATTGACGGATACACTGATTGGGGTTTTCCTCTACGCTACGCTCTACAGCAGCAATGACTTCTTTTGTACGCACTGTACGCCATCTCTGTGGATGCAAATTATCATTTAGAGTAAACGTGGAGCGAAAACGTTCCATAGTTAATCGAATTAATTGCTCTGATGGACGACTATGTTGACCGTAAAATGGACGTAGTGCGCGATACGTATATTGTACAGAACCATGATTTTCAAAATAAATTTGCACAATTTGCGAGCGCCAAACCAAACTAAACATAAATCACTTGACAGCTGACAAAATGGCCGCCAGTTAAAAAAGTGTTGCCAACTTAAAGTTCTATACCTGTATAAAAAACACATTTTACTGTGTGCCGACGTCGCGCAAGCACCATTTCCTAGTCTAAACCCGCGGTTGTTGAAAATTGAGAGGGAGCTGTTATACACGCATTTTATTATTTTTTTGCAGCTGTTTGCCAAAATAACTACTCAAAACAAATGTATTACTAAAATACGGTATTTTTGGTTAGTTATTTTTTTTAATGACTGTCAAAAAATACTTATTTTACAATTTCCCATAGTAGAATGACTACAATTACAGTTAAAATGATTGCTATCGTTTACTACACAAATGACTGACATGTACTTACGGTAAGAATTTTCTTAGTCTAATAAAACCAATTTCAATTACAAAAGTAATTAAATGGGGAATTTCGGTGATTACGTTACACTTTGGTTAATAACGTAATTTTTAAAATTTTAGTTGAAACATTTATTTAAACAATTTACAATTTTTTGTATAATTACTAATAATTTAGTTGACAACAATTTTAGCTATTATATGTATATTATATATTACAATATATAAATGTAAAAATATCTACAATTTTAGTTCTGATATTTAAATAATCATGTATTGTCTCTCATCAAACCTTTATACATGATGCATCTTTTGGAGGGAAAAGTAGCTTCTTATAAATATTTGTACACGGTAAAAAATGTAGTTTGTTGCATTAAAAAATATGTATAAGACGACGTAAAGGGAAAAGTACTTTTTTATTTCATATTCCAAATCAGTCTTTTAAATAGAGAACACATTTACTTCTAAAAAGAAATTAAATAGATTAATATATATATATTTTTTTTTAAGGATTAAAGTGAAACCAATTCAAACAACGGGTTTCAGCCACTATCCGAACGATGAAAATTAGAATAGATGATACTTTTTACCAAAGAAATACTCTTAAAAAAAATTTCAGACTTCTGGGGATCAATTTTCATTCAGCGAAGTGATGAAATTACAAAATTTTTCACCGCTTTGTTGAAAATGCGATTCTTGTTTCAGTTTTTATAAAAATTATCCTTAAAAATTTGTTCATGTAATTTTTTTTTTCAAAAAAAAAGTTTCTGAACGATTTTGGTTTAAAACTTTACAAATATATGCCTCGATTTTGTATTTAATTTCAGTGTTGCATTATTTCAATGTTAATTGTTTTTGTAAAAAAATCTATTTGTGTAGAAATAACGCCACGCGTCACTTGGGTAATAAGCACCTTACAAGGAGAGTCCCGATGGTTTATCCCCGATCTTAATAAAATTTGCATTTTTTTGCGGCAAAACCGCACGTATATGGGTTAAAAGGTGGGGCCAAGTTAATAAATTTTTGTATGGAAACATGTCTGAAACTAAAGTAATTCTGATTTTTTTAACGCAGTTTTGATGTACTTGATACCAATATTACCTATGTAGTGTGTATTGGTTGCCATTTATTTAAAATATTTAAAACGATCTTCGGAAAAACTTCACAAAAGCTCTGACACCACTTCGATTAAATTTAATAACCTTTAACATGTATATATTTTTAGCTTAATTCAACTATAATTCATTAACCAAATGCCAGTTTTAATATTACTTAAAACACATTTTTTAATAACAAAAATACTTCAAAGTTATCGGACATATTTCGCATACCATTTAAATCGTCTCCAAAAGCTCTTTCATTTGGTACCCTTTCTTCAAATTTGATTAATTTTTGTACACACATACTCCATAGATCCATATTCAGTTTTTCAAATTTTCAAAAACTCGCAAGTTTTTCAGGGTTTTAATGTAAAAAAAAAATAAAAATCGGAAAAGTATGTAATTTTTAAGAGCTCTATATTCGAAATTTGTTATCGGATTTCTCTGATTCAAAAGTATTCAATTTATATGGTTATCTCTTTCATATTTATGCAATAAAAAATACATTATAAAAAAATGCAAATGTAATTTTTAGATGCATTTTTGAAATTGCTGTACCCCTGCAAACTTTATTTTTAACATGGAAAATCTTTAATTTAACATTTTTTATGCAAAAATAAATTTTGCTTTTTCTATGATGCACAATTGATTTCTTTATTTTTAACTGTCCAAAAAATGCATTTTTGGAAAATGCATCCAAAAATTACTTCTGCATCAAAAATGATTTGTTTAGACAAATTAATTTAAATAAATCACGTTTTTTTATTGTTAATAGTGTGTTCTGAATTTTAAACTGTTTAAAAACCTGTTCAAAATATAATAATTACAAATCATATCGAAAATTAAATTTTTTGTATTGAAGTAATGAATATGGGTTTTATTTTAAAAAGTCCAGAAAATTAGATTATATTCGCATCACAGAAAAATCTAAATATAAAATTAAAAAAAAAAAAAATAATTTTCGATTTATCCATGTTTAAAAATTTTGAAAGGCAGAACAATCTCGAAAATGCATTTGTATAAAAAAAATACGTTCTTTCTATTGCATTAATGTGAAAGAGGACAATCGTAAAAATCGAACGCTTTTCAAATCAATGAAAGCCGATGATAACATTCGAGTATACGGCTCTTCAAAGTTACATACTTTTGGGATTTTTTGAATTTTTGTTTCAATTAAAACCGTGAAAAAATTGCGAGTTGTTGAAAAATTTAAAAACGGAATATGAAGATGTGTTAAATGCTCCATAGATAATATATGTATGTTTTCAGTATAATGAAAATCGGAAGACATGAGTCAAAAATGCCAATTTTTTAGTCTTCTTTCAAAGAATGAATGATATTTAAATTATTTAAGATTTTTTTTTTAATGAGAACATGAATCACGTTAAAAAAAAATCTGATGTGATAAATTGCTGCAAAGTGACAATGGTATTTTTTATTTTAATATGAGCTGCCAGATTTGACGATTTATCGCCATTTTGGCGATTTTTGATCAAAAATTTACCAAATTACGATTAGACGATTTTTGGTTCTAAAATGAAAATTTTTTTTATTAAAAAAACCAGCAAATCTTGTAATTTTATGAAACTCTTCACGACTTTTGTGGACAATGCTTTGGCAGACGAAAACAAAATTGTACATTCAGAACGTTAAATGAATTAACCAGTAAGGATTTAATTACTCATAAAGAGGCTCTGAAAATCATCATCAAACATCTTTTAGTTTTTCCTACGCACAGAGAAAATTTAGCTAATTTTCAACTGAAATTCAGTTACTACGACTCAAATTGGGTTATTACGAATTTTAGTCGTTTGGTATAACTGAACATTAGTTTTAACAACAAATATCTCTAGAAATTCTAATAACAAAGTCCCCTGAAGATTTCCTTAGGCAGGAATGAAATCCGGATAGGGACACGCCTACATCAGATTGCTTTTTACAATTTGTTAAATAAGTTTTGGGACTTTAGCACATTTAATTACTATAAAAGTTCGGTTATATTAACTGAATTTTAGTGGCAACACTAAAATAACTGCATTTATAAGTTGTTACTATTAATATACACTTTTAAATTCGGTTATTTCTCTGTGTGTATGAAAGTGCTTTGCCGGGAAGAAAAAAATAAAAAATAACGTATAATCTCGAAAATGTGTAAGTTTTATTAGTTTTTTTTTCCAAATTTTTTCTAATTTAATTAGTTTTTTTTTCTAAATTCTAAAGACCTTACAAAAAAAAGTTTAAAACCCACTAATCCTTCGATTCTTAAGGACGGCAGGTTGTTGAAAAATGTATCATATAAGACACAAATAATAATACAATTTAAATGGAATTAAAAATTAAAAAGGCAGAAACTAACTAATCTAGTCTGATTTGAAAATTAATAGTGTTTATAACTTTTTCGAGAAAAATGTTTTTCTTCTTCTTAACCTCAACCTTTCTGAGTTATTTATATTATTTGTTAAAAAAATTCTGTTTTCATTTTAAAAGTTGTATTTATCATGGCTCCGAAATAGCGGACTTTGCTGGTTAGTTTATTTAATACTTTAATACTATTTTTTTTTAAATTTTTACAAAATATATTCATTTTTCAATATTTAGAAAGACGTATTAGCAAATCGTTTTTTCAGACTAAACAGAAAAAGTTTAGTTTACGGCATTCGTGGTAGAGTGAAATCGTTCGAAAACTGTTTTTTTAATGAGTAACTACAAAAATAACTAGAACATCCCTGATAAAAAAAAAATTCGTTAACATATGTTATTTTCGGAAATAGAAAATTAATTTCGATCGAAAAATTATTATCATGAATGCCGTAATTCGGACCCTAAACTCCCGATTATTATGACGATTTTTTAAAGTTGATTTGACGATTTTTCTTAAAAACATCGTAAAATATACGATTTTTTGCAAAAGTCATTTGGCAGTCCTGCCCCTTGTTGTTCCCAGAATAATCTACGAACGTGATCATACTTTAAAAGTATTGCAGTATTTTGTAGACCAAAATTCCGGAAGGCAATTCAGTCAAAGCCCGGTATAAGGAATGATATACTCGCTCAGGTCCTGTGTTTCCTTACATTTTAAATACGAATGAATTTTAAAAACACATGAAATGGAAATTTGGTACTTTTTGATCCCCATAAATGTATAAATTTCGAACCAATATTAGAAAAATGTCAAAATATTTTTGAAAACATATGGTTACTGTCAGTATATGTTTTTTGGTTTTCAATTCAATACGGCCGACTCAAAATAATCGGCGGCTGTAGTCGATGTTTATTTTTAATATATGTATATATATTTTTTTTAATTATTCTATTACAAGACCATGTGCAAAAACCGTTCATTCACGGAAAAAAATTAACAAAAAAATATGTTTCAAAACTAAAACGAAAAAACTTTTTTATATATTTTTAATTTTCATTTTTTTCTAAACTTTTAATAAATTTTCTATAACGTTACACTCAAAAAAATAAGTTAGTAGAAAAGTTAGTAAAACGTCTTGTAAATCAGGTGTACCATTTTTTAGCAAATTTTTTTGCTAAAATCGTGTTTTCAGCTAAAATTTTTGTTATACTTATTCAGCACTTTATACTAATACTAATTTTTATACTAATGCTTTACTAATTTACTAATATTTTACTAATTAATTTTGCTAAAAAAAAATTGTGCTGATAAGCACATTAATAGTGTGGACGACAACCAGATTGAAAGATATACGCAGAATGAAGCAGATGTCGCGGCATGTCAAGATGTAATAGAGAAGAGGAAAATGATACTAAAAAGTACAAATATAATAAGACATATATAAAAAAATCAACCATGGAAGATTTTTGGATCTCTTTTTCATACATAAAACCAAATTGAGGATTAAAACAAATTAAATTTTACGTTGTCACCGGCTTGTGAAAATAATTGTCTATTAATTAAATAAAAGACAAAATAAATATTTATTTATTTATTTAAACTAAATGTTTATATATTAATAATCTACTGTGGTCAAATTGCAAACAAACATATACAGACATGTAGACAGAGTAAAGCGAAAGACAAAGACACACATCTTAGGTAGACGTTTATGGTTCCTTTTTCTTATTGCAAAAAAGGGTTGTTTTTTTCGCTGATTTTCAGCAAAAGAGTTTGCTGACATTAGCAACTTTTTTTGCAAGCATCCTAATGACTAAAATTTTGCTGACTCAGCAAAATTTTTTGCTGACTTTACAAACTTTTTTTTTTGAGTGTATCTATTGAAACGCCACATAATGCCTAACAATTTTGCTTTTGTATTTACAAAACAAGCTCTATGAAATATGTTTTCATATTGCTATAATTGAAGATTATATAGAAATTATAAAAATCGGAATGTGGTTGTTAAACCGAATTGTTTGCCGGCGGCTTGAGCTCTAAGCCAAGCCGGTTTTGTGCCGATCGATTGGACCTATGATTCAATAACACATGTTGTCACATAATTGAATGAACATTTTCATTAGAATAAAAGCAATTTAATAAAAAATTTTTAACCTTTAGTTCTAATTTTTGTGTAAAATATAATTACAATTTACATATCTATTGAACAATTAGTTTTAGGTTATTAATCTAGTTTGTATCGCATTTTTATATGACTAATAATCAATTTTGTTAAAAAATTATTTCTGGCAGCACTGGTATTTTGTAAGCTGGCATCACTCCTTTTTGAAATATAAACAATAATCGTGGTCGCCATTTAAAAATTATAGACAAATCTGGAATTAACTTTTAAATGCAATTTATAGACCAATCACAAAGCTGATGGTCAGGCCCATTCGCTGTATCGAATTAACTGCACTTTTCATTATTTCTAAAAATGCTAAATTTATTTAAAATGAAAAATAAATCTGTACAATCCAACAAAGACTTATTTTCGTATTACAATTATTTAAACTTTTTTAATTTTTACATATACACTCGAGGAAATATATATACTACCAATACTTAAATGTGGTTTAAATATCGAAATTTTAAAGACCAAATAATAAAGTGGAAATATTTAGTTAGCACAACTATTGGTATTGTATTTAATGTAAATTTAACGTTTTATTGCAATAGTTCGTAAAAATATTCGAGTTTTGTTTTAAAATTATATACATTTTAAAGGAAACTACTTAAATTTCTAATAATGTACAATTATTATGCTTCTCTCTGATACTTTTGCATTTATTTGATAGTTTTTAAACTCGCGGTTTGATATAATTTTCATTAAAAATAAAAATTATGTTTTTTCGACCTTTAATTGTGCAATAAAAATGAAAATTATTCAAATCATTTATTAAAAATTATCGCTTAGCAACTTTTACTCAAAAGAAACAAATATCTAAAATGTGATTTTTTTATTCTGATGCTTAATATTTTATTCCGGAAAATGTGATGCGGTTAGCAAAATTACATGAATATGTCGTACATTTGATAAAATTGTGCAACAACCTTCACACTCAGAGAAAAGTGTATTTTAATAATAATTCGCACACAGAGAAAAGTGTATTTTAATGATAACAACTATTTTGGGTGTTGAAACTAAAATTTAGTTTAATTAACCGAACTTTGTTGTGAAAACTAATGTTAAGTTGTGCCAACTGACTGAAATTCGTAATAATCGATTTTGAGTCATAGTAACAGAATTTCAGTTGGCAAATAGCTAAACTTTTCTCTTTGTGTAGGCTTACGAATGTCGTGAGATTCTTTTTCCGAAAATATTAAAAAAGTTATGGATGTCTTTAGAAAAAAATTAAACTCACATTATTTGAATCCCGTTACAATTTTGGGTGATTTTGATAATTTATTTTCTAGTTATGTAAGAACAATTTTGCATTTCATTAAAAAAAATTAGGAGGTGATTACTAGCATACAACGCGTTTAAAAGTGACAATTCAAAAATTTCGAATGGATAACGAATGGATAACGAAAGGAAAAATTTTGATTTTATGTGTTGTTACTGTAACGTCACTAATTTAGACGTAACAATTTAGGTGGTTGCAGGCCGAAATGCAATTTTTATACTAATAATTGTTCAATTTTTTAACTGTCACTTTAAGAGTGCTTTTAGCCTACCAATCACCTTCTAACACATTTGGATGATGTACTTCTTACACATCTGGATGATGTACTTATGGCAAAACTTACAATTACAGTTTTTAAATGATGTGATCTATTATTTCTTAGAGCATCCATAACTTATATATTATTTTAAGAAAAAAGAAGGCTCGTCTTTTACAAGGATGATGATTCTTATTATATTTTATCTCATTTTCTAAATCCATACGACGACTTTCCAACTGCGTGTCATTTTGCATAATTGATATATCCAGCATATAATTTCATTATTTTGAACTAATTTAGCCACCCGAAAATTTTCACTTTTAAAGTGCACACAATTAAAAATTTAATAAATAGGCTTACCGAATTGGGAAATTAAAAAATAAATTAAAAAATTATGGACTAACATGACCTTCTTGCTCAAAAAAGGTAATTTGATTTGTTGGCAGTATAATTATTTCCTTCGAGCTAAATACTAGGGTATTCAAATTACTCGGGTTTGGTTTTGTTCGAGTAAACGAGTAACTCGATTTTGAGGTTTTTAATCGAGTAAGATTTTATTTTATCAAAATTAAAAAAAAAAAAACACAGTTGGCCAATTAATTTAAAATTAAAAAAATATACTAAAATAACTAATATACAGTTGAGAGGTTTTACATTATTTTCATTCGTTTTTGTAAAGTTCGACTTTAAGACGACATTAGAGATATGACTTTAATAATTATTTGCAATTTTTATGAGAAAAAAAAAATGTTTGTGGTGAAAAAAAATTTGAGGTGAAACAAAAATTAGCGTCTGTTGGAAAAATTTGACGTTATATTGTATATACGGTGCATTATACATCAATTTGTATGGAAAATTTAGAGGTACCTTCACATATAACTTCACTCATAACTTTCGCACCGCTGGACCGATTTTGATCATTTTCAATACCAAACTTTTCGTGAAAATGTACATTAATATATGTAAAAACAGACAGACAGACGGACATCGCTTAATCGTCTTAAAATTAAATAAGGACCAGGAATATATATACTTTATGGTGTCGTAGATATCTATTTCGTAAAACAAAAATATTTAAACATGAATAAGTCTCAATATTCTAATTTATAATATTCTTTCAAAAATATGAAATAATAAGTTAAATTTTTTTTAATGTTGTCTTTTGAAAAAAATGGGAATGTTTAAACATTGTTATTTTTAATAAAATATTTAACAAAATTAATACAAAATCTTGTGTTTGGACTAGAAATTAAAGAATTTATTCCGAAAATGTACTCAATTTCATCAAATACACGGAGTTCCGCCAAAATTTGACCTAAGGCCGAACTTGCCCAAACATGCCTGAACATCACTTTTTGGCCGAACTCCGAAGCCGAATACACAGTCGGACACTAATAATCCTATAAATTAAATGAACTTTTAATATATGTGATTAAGGTCCGATTACTGAATGCCCAGTTAAAATTAAAAAAAAAAAAAAAACAATTAAATTGAAATTTTATATGGGAAACAACAACAAATGTGTCAGTTAAAGTCCCAGTTAGAAGCTAAAGGGACATTCAGTAATCGGGAAGAAGTTGAACATATATACGAATTGAAAAAAAGGGTGAACGGCGCAATCCGAGCTGTAAAACCAAATAATTATGATGAGTTAAGTACAATTCAAATCTTGCGATTTGTTTTGTGATTGTTGTGATTTTTTTTTCTGTCGACTATTTTAGATACTTAAAATTTTCGCTTAAGCCCTAATACACTTATATAATATGTAAATTAACACAGTAACTGACACGTTGCTCTATATTTTATACTATGTTCTTTTGAACCCCAAATTTAAGTTTTTTTATAAAATATAAACTGAAATAGAACATATTTTAATTCACTCAATTAAACAACCAAAATTGTTCGATTTATTCGTTAACCAAAATTGGCCATTTTAATTTACTACACTCAAAAAAAAAAAGTTTGTAAAGTCAGCAAAAAATGTTGCTGAATCAGCAAAATTTTAGTCAGGAGGGTGCTAGCAAAAAAATTGCTAATGTCAGCAAAATCTTTTGCTGAAAATCAGCGAGCTGATTTTTAGCAACAAAATTAGTAGATTCAGCAAAAGATTTGCTAACACTTATTAGATTAGAAATAAAAAAGCGTTGGTAAAAATTAATAAATTTTTTGCTGAATATTAGTAGACTGAAAACAACGCAAAAAAATTGTAAAAAAATTGTAATTTAGTTAATATATTTGCTGAAAATCATAAAACATATTTTTGTGATTCTTTTAAAAATAATTTAAAATAATTACGAAATATAAAAATTTTCATTTTCCCACATTGATGTCATGAAGTAATTTAATATCTGAAAATATATAGAAATAAATATATTTAACATAACAAACATTTTCTTTCAACTACTTACATTAATGGTTGTCTAAATGATGCTATCTTTTAAGGACGCAACTGCCGAAGATAATTATAGACACGAAACGAAAAAATAAACAAAAACAAACGAAAAGAAAAAAACAACCCTTTTTTTGCAATAAGAAAAAGGAACCATACTAAGATGTGTGTCTTTGTCTTTCGGTTTACTCCGTCTACATGTCTGTATGTTTTTGTTTTCAATTTGACCACACTAGATTACACAAGGGAACAATGGTTCTGTTGATTAAGAACTGAATACTGTTTTAAAGGTTATTTGGGACGCTGAATCCAAATCTGCACTTGGTTTTTTTTCTATCAGCTCGACTTTTCGAGATATACCGTTATGTTCAAAATTAAGGCACTTCCGCTACATATATTGGAATAACTTGAAAACGGTTCACCATATTAAATTAAAAAAAAAACCGAAACTCGCAAACAACATTCTCTTTAAGCCGTGCTTACATTGTTTTTAAATGTTCCTAGTAGTTTTAGAGATATCGTTCAAGTTTTGAAAAAAAAATTAAAATTTTTTAAAAAAAAAAATTTTTTTTGTTCTTTAAAAATTCCTAAAAAATAAAAATGGTACAAAAATCACAGTTTTGGTCTAGAAACAGTTAGTTAAATATATTTCGAATGAAATGAGCTTTATTTTATTGCAATCGGTGCACAACTTTTGATTTTGTTCACGATTTACTGAATTGATATAAATCGCGATTTCCATACAAAAATAACAACTTTTGATTTTGTTCATTTCTATCAGCTATACTATTTAATTTAACACAAAAAGAGAATTTTAAAGAAAAATAAAAAATTTTAATACAAAAATATTACAATGTAATTACAACTCATCGAAAAATTTTCTTTTATAAGATTTTCTTAAATAATCTTGTTTAGAGGGATTATTTGTAATGCTCCAGCAATAGTCCGCCATCATATGCTTATCCCAGTGACCCTGGTACCGCTCCTCGATAGTGCGGATATCTTGATGGAAACGTTCACCTTGTTCTTCACTAAAGTCTCCAAGATTTTCAGGGAAACAATCCAAATGACTGTGTAGGTAGTGCACCTTAATGCTCATATTACAACCAAGCTGCTTGAAATGTGACAACATGTTATCCACGTGGTCCGAGTAGTGCTCACCCTTTTTGTTTCCCAAACAAATTCATTCCAAGCATTTCTTTCAATATCTGTCATGGAAGTACTAAAATTTTCATCATTGATTAATTTTTTGATTTGAGGGCCATCAAAATGCCAGCTTTCAGTTTCTCCGAACTCAAATTGTTGAACTTTCTACTGATATATCTAAAACAATCACCGTCCTTGTTGAGAGCTTTGACAAATTGTTTCATAAGTCCTAACTTGATATGGAGAGATGGCAGTATTATGCGATCCCTGGGCACAAGTGGTTGATTAACTATATTGTGGTTTCCTGGAACCATAGCTTCCCTCGAAGGCCAGTCTTTCTTACTCCAGTGTTCAGATCTGGCTCTGCTATCCCATAAACAAATAAAACACGGATATTTTGTGTAGCCACCTTGTTGGCCTAGAAGAAAATTGACCATTTTTAGATCCACACAAATTAGCCAGCGGTGTTCGTTGTACTTTATTTTATTTATAACTGAGGCAATTGTAGAATATTCTTCTTTAGCTTTAGTTGAATGTGCAATCGGCAACGAACCCAATTTATTACCGTTATGCAGAAGTACACATTTTCGGCTGCGTTTAGAAGAATCTATAAATAGTCGGCAGTCATTTGGATCATACTCCTCTTATCCCATCGCTGTTACTAAACCAGGAACATCTGAACAATTTCCACAAGTCCATCCACAATTTTATTGACAGTCACTTATGAATGAACACATGTGTTAAGGGGAATTTCTTTAAAAAATCATCCGTTACCAACGGTAAACCACACATCAATAAAATCAAGTACACTTTTCTTTTTCTCTTTAATTGACTGTGAACTGACTAGGTGTCATAACGGAACAATTAAATTTATAGGCGTTATGAGTTTGCTACCGCAACCATAAAAATGAAATAATCTTTTTTATTACTTAATTTTTTTAATTCTTAGAATCATAAAATACTAACTTATTACATACAAACACTTACACATTAGAAAATGTTATTTTTGTATGGAAATCGCGATTTATATCAATTCAGTAAATCGTGAACAAAATCAAAAGTTGTGAACCGATTGCAATGAAATAAAGCTCATTTCATTCGAAATATATTTAACTAACTGTTTCTAGACCAAAACTGTGATTTTTGTCCCATTTTTATTTTTTAGGAATTTTTAAAGAACAAAAAATTTTTTTTTTTTTTAAAAATTTTAATTTTTTTTTCAAAACTTGAACGATATCTCTAAAACTACTTGGAAAATTTAAAAACAATGTAAGCACGGCTTAAAGGGAATATTGTTTGCGAGTTTTGGTTTTTTTTTTTAATTTAATATGGTAAACCGTTTTCAAGTTATTCCAATATATGTAGCGGAAGTGCCTTAATTTTGAACATAACGGTATATCTCGAAAAGTCGAGCTGATAGAGAAAAACCAAGTGCAGATTTGAAATCAGCGACCCCAAATTAGTAAAAATTTGCTATAAATTTCAAATCAACACAAAAAAAGTTCAATTTTGTTCCCTTGTGTTATTAATCTATTAACATTTATTATAGAAATACATATTAAATTTAAATATTTTCTTTTGTCTTTTATTTTATTAATAGACAATTATTTTCACAAGCCGGTGACAACGCAAAATTTAAGTTGTTTTAATCCTCAATTTTGTTTTATGTAAAAACAGATACAAAAGTCTTCCATGGTTGATTTTTTTTATATGTCTTATTAGAGTTGTACTTTTTAGTATCATTTTCCTCTTCTCTACTACATCTTGACATGCCGCGACATCTGCTTCATTCTGCGTATATCTTTCAATCTGGTTGTCGTCCACACTATTAATGTGCTTATCAGCACAATTTTTTTTTAGCAAAATTAATTAGTAAAACATTAGTATATTAGTAAAGCATTAGTATAAAACAGTTAAGTGCTGAATAAGTATAACAAAAATTTTAGCTGAAAACACGATTTTAGCAAAAAAATTTGCTAAAAAATAGTATACCTGATTTACAAGACGTTTTACTAACTTTTGTACTAACTTATTTTTTTGAGTGTAGAACAGTTGTTTGATATAAACACATCGATTAATCGAGTAACGGTTAACCGATTGAATACCCTACTTGTAGTACAATTATTATTATTTTCATTAAAAAACAGAATATCACAAAAAAGTTTACAATTAGAATAAGTTTTAATATGTTGGAAAAAAGAGAATTTACAACATTGACAATAAATACTAAATCGCGAATATTTTATTCTGTTATTGAAATGGCATATTCATTTTGCATTTGAATAGTGGTACCCATGGCTATGCAATGCTCTCACCCTCTGTTAACACCTTGTACCAGAAAACAGGAAACATGCTGTTTTTAAGGAAAACCAAAGCTAAATTAATAAAAGTCAATTTAAAGTAGCGAAAAAATATTAATTATTCTATTTGCAACCACAAGTTATATATTTTCTTTTCAGTAAATGAGAGTATTGCAATCACTTTATTTTCTAATCTCTTCGGTACTAAAGATAAAATTACATTATATTTTTTTTGCTTAACACTTCGCGAAATTTTATTAGTGACAGTATATATATTTCCTTGAGTGTATATTTCAGAATCATTGCTAGATCTTTAAATTAATTTTGTTCTAATAAAAATAAGCTTTCGCTATCAAAACCTTAATAAAACTAATCCAAGTTTTCATAAAATTTTATGAAAAATATCATTTCATTAATTAATAGTTTCATTCACTCAATGTAGAAGTTTCATTTAAATAACGTGTTTCATAAAAACTATGTAGCATTTCATTAATTTTAAAACAAATTTCGTTCATATTTCATTTCATTAACTTACTGAAAATTTTAATTTTTTTCCACTAATTTTTTAATTTTTAAAGTTCAAAAATTGGTTGAAGAATTATAGAGTTACAAATGTTTAAATGCGACAGTCACAAAAATTACTCTTTTACCGTTATCTCGAAAATTTGAGGGTATATAAAAACTTCTGAAACCGGGTTTGTAATACACTCAGTTAGACTTACAATCTTCACTAAGCCACTTGAAAAGTGATTAAAATATTTTTTTTTGTAGCACCGTGTAATTTTTGGCGTAGTCGAGTTCAAATTTCATATTAATACAGCTCTCTTTGCTTTGTTGGCAAAGGAACCGTAAATCAGCAATATTTAGCTACCGAGCTCATATGGAAGAAGTCGAAATTAAAAAAAAAAATTTGAGCCATTTTTTTAAATGGAAAAACCATAAAAAAGTGATAAACAAAGACAGAAATGCACTAAAAAAGTGCATGAAATATAATATAATATGCATCTTATAATATGCACTAAAAACTATAAAAATATGCACTTATTATTTTTATTAATGTTAATTTACTTCGAAATTTTCTTCTAAAAGTCTTAACTGGGATTTCGATAGTTTCAAAGAAAAATAACGAAAACCATGAAATGAAAGCCACTTTAAATTAATTTTTTTTCATGTTTTAAATTTAGTTTGTATTGTTTAATATATTTTCTGCATATGTTGTTAAAACCAGTTAAAAAAAAATAAAATTAAAAGTTACTTTTTTACGAAATACAATAAAAATATGCATTTAAGCAAAAATGCATTTATAGCAAAATATGCACTAACAAATCGATTTTATTTTAACACAAATTTTTTGTTACCGTGTTCTCAGACTTAAGGGAAAAACATTCATTTACATAAACTTCCGGTCCTGCTGATAGTATATCAAAATCAAATTTTCGTGACAAACTCGAATAACCATATTGAGCTATAGTAAAAGAAGATGAAAAAAAAACATTTTTGTTTAGCTGCCAAATCTACAGTGTTGTTAGAACGGCAGCTATGCAGCAAATTTTGTAGTCGATTGCGAATTTTTTTACGAAAAACCGACAATGTTTTTTTTTTTGCCGCACATTTTTTTATATATCGTTTTTTTTCTCTATTTTATACTAAACATTAATAGCGTTTTCTTTTCTGACAAAAATGTCACATTTTTTTGCACTTTGCCTTAAATTTCCTTATTTGTGTTCTTTTCTAAAATGAGGTGATCACTCTAAGAGGGTACCGTGTTTGTTTCTAAAAGTGTTGCCTTATAAAAGGCAAAAAATGCAACATTTCTGCCCTCAAAAAATTTACAGGGTTGGATGTTGCCTTGTTTTTTTTGGCTTATCAATCTCATGTGTATATATTGCAAAGTTTTTGGCGAGAAAACTCTCACCTTGGTAGCAGAGTGGTAGTGTGCTGGCTTCTGATACAGGAGATCCCGAGTTCGAACCCATATTGGTATCACATTTTTTTATATATTTTTTTTTTTTTAATTTAATTTACGATTTTTTTTTAATTTGTTTTTGCTATTTTTTTATTTTTTCTTTTTGTAAGTATTTAATATTTTTTTTTATCTGAAATTCGCTTACAAACAAAATTATAAAAAAAATTAATTGAAAAAAATGTATGGAGCTAAATCCAAATTTTTTAAATAATTAAAAAAACAAAAATTAATTATTAAAAAAAACATTAAATTTTTTTTAAAGTTTGCTGGGATTCGAACCCGAACTTTAACAACACTAAAAAACAGATTTGTTTAAATAAATGTAATATGTGATGAAATTGTGTTCTATTCTGATTGTAAAAATGCTTCATTTTAATGGGGCGAGGGCAAAATTTGAAAAATGTTTCACATTAAGAAGGCAACACTTTTTTCCAGAAAAGAAAACACCATAAGGTTTATGCGGTTTCTTTTGATAGCAAAGGATAAATATTTTATTAAAAAAAAATTAAGACAAAAATTTAACCTAACAATTCTGCTAATTGAAAGTTAATTAACATTATTCTCGAAAACTTTCTTATTGGATTTTTTTTAAACCTTTATTAGATTGCGTTCGAATTATTGTTCTCCAATTATACAAATAATTTTCCCCAAATTATTTTCATTTAATTTACTAAATTTATAAATAGCTGGATTTTTATGTTTCCTTTTTCTTATTGCAAAAATAAAGGTTTGTATATGTCATATTTTGTTATATTTTCGTTTAGTTACTAGAATTATCTGCGGCATTTGCGTTCCTTTAAAATTAAAGTAGTTGAAAGGTAAGTCTGGCTACCTGTCTGTATATTTGTTTGCAATTTTACCACACTACATTATTAATCTCTATAAACATTTACGGCTTGTTTTTACAATACGTGTATAATTTCAGACGAACGTGTGGCACCCGAACGAATACGTAAGGAAATGAGTTTTTACAATTCGTTCGTGTGACTTACGTTTGAGTACGTTAAGCTTTATGGTATGTCAAACAGTAGAGATTCCCATGACATTGCTTTTCGGTTTTTGTTAGTTTATTTCATATACAAATAACTCATTTTTCGTTGGTAGATGGCAACCCAACACTACAAATGAAATATAAACAAAAACAGCTGATTTTGCTTGAAAAAAAAATTTATTTATTTTGTTTAGTGGATATAAAAATATAATTTGTACAAAAAAAAACAAAAACATTTACAACTAAAAATGTACATAAATATAAATATAAATGAAAATAAAAAAATAAATTATTCTTTTTTTATTACAATTTTTTGTTAAAAAGTATTACAGTAAAACCCGGTTAAGATGAACTCCGAGGGACCAAAAAAATTAGTTCGTCTTAAGCGAGGTTCGTATTAAGCGGGTATTTTTAACGATTAAAAATATGTATTTATTAAAACAAAAACAAGATTTTTACATAAAAAAAAATAAAATTAGCATTTCATGATTTCACAATTAAAAATTCAATTAAAATTCTTCATCAAAAAAAAAAAAAAATATATCTGTTATTTTTTTCTGAATGACCGAATTAACGATTTCATTCGTTATAAGTTTTTCTATTACCAAAATATGATTGTCAGCTTCTTCGGCACACGATTTTGCTCGAATATATCACTTGACAAATTTTCAAGCAGGATTAGCATCTATATCTAGAAAGTCATCCACGGATATGAAATTCATATTAGGTCTATCCCATTAAACGGATAAAGAGTGTACTAAACATGGTAATTTGTATGAAAACGAGTTTTTGGGACTGCTTAAAACAGTTCGTAATAACCGAGGGTTCGTATTAACCGAGTTCGTTTTATAAGATGTATTTTATATGAAAATTGTTGCCAAAACGTCGGGACTTTTAAATTAGTTCGTATTAACCGAGGGTTCGTCTTAACCGAGTTTTACTGTATTTTTTTTTTAATATTAAATTCTGTTGCCTTTTTTCTTTGCCGAATACTTTTTTGTGAACGTCTGTTTTTGACGTTTGTGACGTTTCAAATCGCATTGAGGAAACCAAAAAAAGAGACGAAAACGACAACTCTTACGTTTTCATTAATTCAAATTGACATTTGCGATACAAAACCCCAAAATGAATTTCTTCACTCATTTACACGAATTTTTTGAGTGACACGTCTTACAAAAACAGACCGTTAGTTTACAAATACACATTTAATCTTTATTTAATTTAAATATTTTATATTGTCTTTTATTTAATTAATATATAATTACTTTTACAAGCCGGTGACAACGCAAAGTTTAAGTTTTTTTAATCCACAATTTTGTTTTATGTATGAAAAACTTGTACAAAATACTTCCATGGTTGACTTTTTTATATGTCGTACAAGAGTTGTATTTTTTTGTATAATTTTCCTCGTCTCTACTACATCTTGACATGCAGCGACATTTAATTCATTCTGGGTATATCTTTTAATCTGGCTGTTGTCCACACTGTTGATGTGCTTATCAGCACAATTTTTTTAAGCAAAATAAATTAGTAAAACATTAGTTCAAAACAGTTAAGTGCTGAATAAGTATAACTAAAATTTTAGCTAAAAACATGATTCTAAAAAAACTTGCTGATAATAGTAATGATTTACAAGATGTTTTACTAACTTTTCTACCAACTTATTTTTTGAGTGTATGAATTTAAACAAAGAGTTTTTGAAAAAACTCTGATTTTTTAGGTCAAAAGTATTTCGTCTGGTGTTGGTCCAACATTTAGGATAAAAGGGAAAATATGTTTTGGTAATTTCGTTGGCATCTCCACAAATAAAATGCTATCTCTCACAGGCTATTAAACTTAGTGGGAATTAATGAGTGACAAATGCAATAATTCAGTTTGGATGACTGAAATAGGTGTAGCTGTAGCACAAATATATGTAAATATCAGTTATGAAATAATTTGTTAAATGGTCGCTACCAAAATCAACTAGACATTTCTGAGGAATGTTTAAATATATTCTAGAGAAACATAAGTTCAAAATTTTGACTTAATTTCGCATTACAAAAAGGTATTCTTGAATATTTTATATCGCAGAAATTTGTCCAAAATAATCTTTAAATTGAGCAAATTAGATGCAAGAAAGGCATTAAAATTAATTAATTGTCCATCAAGTATTTCGATAATATAAGTTTTCGTAAGATATAGCAAATAAATTTAAAAATATTCAATATTACAATCGTCCCTATTATTTTCTCAAGCAAATTGTGATTAATTTGAACTATTTTTAATTCAATGAAAAGAATCACGGAAAACTATTTGTATAACGGAGGATCACTTTTAATACACAATCCAACGGGGCTTGAAAATAAAAAATCCGCTTTATAACAAAGATTTTATCAATCTACACTGATAGTAGAATTATCCTTCATAGTCATTAACTGAATGAAAATTCATTAATATTTGAAATTTCTTCATAACATTTTTTTATGATTTTTTTATAATTTCATAAAAAAATTCATTAAATCAATGAACATTTTGCGATTTTTTTCAAAAAAAAAAGTTTGTTTAGTGTAATTTTTTGATTTTTGTTTTTCTATAAAGTACATTTTGGACTAAAAAATCTTCGCTGAAGTTAAACGCCCAATATTACAATTGACATAATTTTTTTTGTTAAACAGAATTAAACAAAACTTTTAATGAATTGATTTTAGGCGGTCTCATATCACTTAGGCCTGATAACTTAACTCAAAATAACCAAAGCTTAGGGCTTAACCATAGGTATGAATGAGAAATATCTGTGGTTATTTTTTAGGAAAGTTACTCGTTCTTAAAGGTTTAATTAGTTTTATTTAATAAATAGAAAAAAGAAAAAAAAAAACGTTTATTTACTTTTTTAACTCATTTAATTGTCTAGAACTAGATACGTTTTTTTAACTACACGAACAGAAGCCTTAAGGCTGACACATAATTTGCTTAAGTCAGGTGTTGGTATGAAACGAAAATTATTATGTTTACATTTAAATGCATTTCCAAATTCTTGTTTGACAACAACAACTGACTTAAGTCAATTGTGTTTTATCCTTTAGTGTATAAAGTGTTGATGTGAAATGATAATTGACTAAAAAAAATTTTATAAGTCGACATAAGTATTTTTAATAAAAATTCAACAGATATGTAATGAAAGTTGAGCTTTGTGACTAGAGTTGTGGTTAGAATTTATGAAAAAATTTCATATAATTTATGAAACTTTTATTGGGCCAATGAGACTATTCATTAAAATTGATTTAATAAAACATCTTTTAGTGATTCAATGAATCTTTTCTTTGGGGACTTTTTTATGAAAAAATGCATTGCTTTAATGAAGGAATTCATTTTCTATCATTGTATAGAAACATAAGCAATCGTCCATATTATTTTTTCCAACACTGTATTTTTATTTTAAGTGTTTACTTACAGTTAAGTTACTTACAATAAAAGGGCCAGAAGCCTGAAATTTTTGAGTCCATTTGTTTTGTAAGAAATAACATTTATACAAATTTTTATCAAAATCAGAGAGGGTGTGATACCAAAAATGTTTATTTCTAGTTGAATTAACATTGATTGTTTAACTCATTGTTATACTTACGTTTTTTTTAATTTTGAATTAACTTTGAACACTACTGTCTTTCGTTCAGTCTGTCATCATTGTCTTCTTTGTCATTTAATTCTTTTGTTGTAGCTTCTTCCTCAATCTCTTCTTCGTTACTTAGTAGTTTGAAATGTTGATTTTTATAGTCATCACCATCTTTTGCTGCTGATAATGCATTATTTATATGGGTCATTCGCATTCTTCGCCTTAATGATCTCCATTTATTGCTTGACGATGCTATTGTAAGAGCCAAACTGGTGGGTCGAATTTTCATCATCGCTCGAGTCCTATAGTTTAGGGGCTAAATTAGTAAGTGACAATTGAAGTGTTGTTATGTTTGGGAATAGGAATGGATAGGTTAGGATAAAAGAGGTAAGGAAACGGGCAGGAAATTAGATTGGGATGAAATAATAATAAAAATAAATAGAATCAAATTAATAAATCTATTCTACAATTCAAATAATCATATAAGAAAAAATGGTTAATTTTTAAAAATATTTTTCTGAATTATAGGTAAAAATTGTATGCTATGGAGTAGATATTTATTTAAAACAGTTATTATATTTTTGGAAATTTAAATTGGACTCTCTAGGGACTTGCAGGTTGTTGAATTAAAACAAATAATAATTTAAAACTAGCATTAACAATTTAAAATGTCTTTCAAATTAAAAAATGGATAATATTGTGATATAAACGAGGTTAGTATAAATAAAGATTTTAAACAAATATTTCGATTTCTTTACACAATTTTTTTTTTTAAATAATGTCAAAGAACATTGATTAAATTTTTGTTTTTAGACTCTGTGAAATATAGCCACTTTGCAGAAACTAAAAATATGTTTTGTCAGTCAACTATGTCCCAAGTAACACTTTTAATTCGAAGTGAAATTGAAATTTGTGCCACTATTACACTGTGTTCAATTTGATCTTATTTAAATTTTTTTTCATTAAATGTCCAATATACGAGGACTTACAGGTAGCGGCAGTAGTTTGAAAGGGATTACTTTGGTGAAAAGTGGCAACCTTATAAAACATAAGTTTTAAGTTTCAAGGCGATACGTTGCATAGTATTTTTTTGGAGCATTAAAAAATAAACGATCTCAGTGAATTTGTGAGCATGGAACAAATTGTTCACCGTTGTGTACTTCAATACTTTCATTTGTAAGGTTTCATTCCAACCAATATTAAAGACGTGCTAGATTCTGGTCCTTTGACTATAAAATATTGGGTGGCAGAGTTTAAACGAGGCCGTACGAGCTGCCAAGACGAACACCGTAGTGGTCGACCAATTGAGGTGGCCACTCCAGAAACGATTGAAGGCTTCATTACTCGAGCGGATACGTTTGTAAACGGACAATGTGTAAAAATAGTACAATAGATACTTACAATGTCAAACAGAGATGCTCACAATGTAAAACAGAGATGGTCACATGACCTTGCTTCAACAGTGTTTGGCGATGTTTCACCGTAATAAAGCCGAGATTTAGCGTCGATTCTAAACCACGTATTAGACAAGGGTCCACCAATTCACACCTACGACAAAGGAACAGTCAAAGCAGTGGACTGGAATGGGGGAATCGTGTCCAAAGAAGGCGAAGACAGCTCCATCTGCAGGCAAGGTCATTGAGTCTGTTTTTTTGGGATGAGTGTGGGATAATTTTTATTGATTATCTTCAAAAAGGAAAAACAATCAACGGCGAGTATTATGCTAACTTTTTGCAGCATTTAAGTGATGAAATTAAGGAAAAATGTAGCATTTGGAGAAAAAGAAAGTGTTGTTTGATCAAGACAATGCAACATCCTCAATTGCGATGGTAAAAAAAAAATATTAAAGTTTGAATTGCTTCATCACGCAAAATATTCGTCAGATTTACGTCTCTCGGATTATTTTTTATTTCCAAACTTGAAAAAAATGGCTCTGTGGTAAAAGATTTGCCAACAACGATGAGGTGGAATCTGCGGTTGATGGCTATTTTAAGCAGCTAGGCAGTTCTAACTATAAACAGGGTATCGAATCTATTGAATATCGCTGAGAAAAGTGTATCGAGCTAAAAGGAGATAATGTTGAGAAATAAAGAAAATTGTTCTCAAATTTATTGTATTTTCTTTGCTAGGTAGCCAAACTTTTTATGAAAAAGTTCATATTTTTAAAGGTTCATACCATTTATGAAATTTACTTACTATATATGAAGTGCTCCTAGTTTCCCTAGCATTTATGAAAAGGTACATAAAATTCGCAGTATTATTGCGATTTATGCAAGTTTTCTTAAATATTTAAGTACTTTTTCATAAATATTTCTACATATATTTTAAGAATCGAGACACAAACTTTCCCAGTATTTTTTATGAACAGTTCATAAATGTTATGAAAAAATTCCTAAATTAGTACATTGACAAATTTTTCATAAAATATTCATAAATAGTATAAAATTTTGTTTTGTGTGTACAATCATAATTCACTCAAATCTCGAATAAAACTAAATAAAGTTGATAAACAAATTTGATGAAATTTTCACTTTCACCCTAAAGTGAAAAATATGTAGATTGAAATCGATTCATATTAACAAAAGTGAGATTTTTTATACCCGAGTAAACTTTGACAATCTGTAAGTACACCCTGTACTAAAACAGGGTAACCCAATCACAATATTACAAAAGATTAACACCTCTTTTACAATTTACAATTTGATTTGCACCGATAGGATCAGTAGTTTAGAAGTTCTATACATATTTAATACCATTATTTTTTTCAAAAAACCCACTGTGCAACGTTGAATATTAAGGCAGATTAAAAAAAATCAAAAGTTAAGCAAAAGATCATTTTTCAGACTTTGTAATAGAAATGTTTTTTAATTACTGAATTTATTTTTTTATTTATTTTGTTTTGTAAAATTTTCCTTTGCCTTATATAAAATTTTATGTTTTTCTAGAAAATTTTAAAAATTAAAATTTTTAGATTTATTAACTCCAATAAAATATTAAGATTTATTTTACTGGGTTTACACAATTCAAAAAAAATCTTAAATCTTGTTTAAACACAAGTAGTTAACTATCTTGAACTAAAGTAAACCCAGTTATTAATACAAAGCATTAAAAACGCTGCTAATATTTTTAATGTGTAGGGGAAAGGATTACAGGTTGCCACCCCTTAGCTTTTTTGCCCATAACTCATCATAATATCAATGAATTGTTGTCATATTCATACTGTGGCAAGAGAAAATTTCAATTCACAATAATGAGCTAGAAATACTTTAAATTTGCAAAAAATTAAAATTTTATTACAAAATTTTCAAAAGTACCTAAAATTAACCAATAAAAAAGGCTTGCAGGTTGCCACCCCTAAAAAACTGCTTAAAATCTTGAGAAATGCAAGTAAAACAATTGATTTAGAAAAATTTAGGAAACCCTATTAAATTCTATTTGCATTCCAAATCATCATCGGAATCGCAGTTCTGGCATATGTAAACAATGAAGCCCATATTAGGCTTCATTCAAGTTTTAGAACAAACTAATATGCCAATTGTTGTAATTTAATGATGGTTAAGCCATAATAGTGTTTGGCGCACTATACCACGTATTCGACCAGCTCCTTCTCTAGTTCGTTATTAAAAACCTTAATACCGAGTCAGTTGTTCTTTGGACGTACTGCGATAATGAAAATGTATAGAGAATGCTAAATCTCACTGAAAATATCTTTATTAACTCAAAGGTAATTGAAATGACAACGTAAATATCACACAATCGGAATTTAATTCAAGGAAAATAATTTTTTTTTCGGAAAGTTTGTGTAAAAACCTTGTCGAGTAGTGTAATCTAAAGGAAAATCGTAAATTTTTTCATTATAAAGGGTGATTTTTTAGCAACTTTCTTTTTTGCAACACTGTTTTTGGAAGCTCAGCTGTTTTCGTGTCACATGTTACTGAATCGACTTACAAACGAACAACGCTTGCAGATTGTTGAATTTTATTATCAAAATTCATGCTCGGTTAAGAAAGTGCAAATTGTGTTCAGCGTCGAAGCTCATTTCTAGTTTAATGGATACGTGAACAAGCAAAATTGCCGTATTTGGTGTGTAAAGCAGCCAGAAGCATTGCAAGAACTGCCACTGCATCCCGAAAAATTCACTGTTTGGTGTGGATTATGGGCCGGTGGCGTTATTGGAGCGAACTTTGTCAAAGACGACGAAGGCAGGAACGTTACTGTGAACGTTACTCTTCCCAAAATGGAAGAGCTGGACTTGGGTGACATGTGCCACATGCCACACAGCACACGAAACAATGGCCCAATTGAGAGGCGAGTTCGGTGAACAGTTTATTTCACGTTTGGGGCCGGTCAATTGACCGCTTAGATCGTGCGATTTAACGCCTTCAGACTATTTTTTGTATGGCTATGCTAAGGCTCCTGTCTAAAGGGACAAGGCCGCAACGGTTGACGCAATGAAATCCAATATTAAAGAAATTCTTCGGGATATACCGGCCGATATGTTGGATAGAGTATGTTAAAATTGGACCCAGCGTATGAACCATTTGAAGCGTAGCCGCGGTCAACATTTACATGAAATCATTTTTAAACTTTGAAAATAAAGATTTCATACATTTCTCTAAATTTTATATGTTTTTTTTTTAATCAAATCCGAAAGCTCTTAAAAAATCAACCTTTATAAAGGCATACTATTCTTTTTATAACATCTTAAATATGTACATACTGTAGCATGCATAGTATGAATTGAATTCGTTTATTACTAACAAGTTTATTTTGGGTAATTGAAGTAAAAGGCTATCAAGTTACCAACGTGAACAGCTACTGTGGTTACAGTTGAATTGTCTGAGACTACAGCTAGATTGACTGAGAATATTCAATTAAACGTTAGTTACAACCACTGTGAACATTATTAAACAGTCAACCCTTTCGGTATTGTACATTGTTCATTTTTTTGTCTAACTGAAAACGTCTACTCCACTGCTACACTTCCCACTGTACTAGAAATACTTAGTAAGCATTTTTATAGTATAAATTAAGCCTAATTTTTTCAATAAAGAACATTCGAAAAACCAAGCTCAAACGGCTTTCTTATTTTCAATTAAACCTTCTTATAATACATTGTAAAAATGGTTTTATAACCATTTACACGATTCCAAAAGGATACCTGTAAAGGATATCGTCAACTTAAAAACCTATTTATATTATATTAGGCATTATTAGCAAAGCTTTTAAGTTTAATCAATATATGTTGAAGTTAAGGTGCGTTTTCGTTCAATTTCGTGTTTTTCGAACAACGAAAATCGCCATATATTCTTAACTAAAAGCACTAAAAGGGTAATGTTTGGACTGTAGTATGAAGAATATTTGTATATTTTTTGAAAAATTAAAAAGTAAAATTCTAAAAACTTTTAACACTTGAGCCATCGAATTTTTTTTAGTATTTTTTTCAGGAGTTTTTGAATAAAACTGCTTGTGATAAACTACCCAGCATACCATATGCGCTCTAAATGAGCTCATAAAGACTCTTTTGTCGGAACGCTGACGCTCATAATGAGTTCATAAAATAATCATAAACAGTCATAAAACGCTCATATTTGAGTGGCTTTTTCCACTAAACTGGTCACTCATGAAAGAGCTCTAAATTTTATGCATAAAAGAGTATTTTATGACTCTTTTTTTAAAACGCATTTTGAGCTCTTATTCCAGTGCATAAAATAACATTTTTGAGCCTCATTTTGCCTGCATCAAAAACTCTAAATAGTATCCTAAAAATGACGAAAAACAGATAATTCAAAATAGGATTTTTTATTCAATAAGTTAACATATTTGTATTGTTAAAGTAAAATGGTATTAAAATGAATTAAATAAACTGAATGCATTCAACATAAATTCAAAAAATAAAATAAATAATAATAAAACAAAAATTTTTAAATATTAGCACTCTTTCTTTTTAAGAAGTTTGTCACGATATTTAATACGGTCTTTTGCAGTCTGAAACCACCTTAAAGTGCAGTATTTATTATAAAATAACTCACAATTTTGTCTTTACGCTTCCAAAAATATTCACTAATGAATCAATTTGTGTAACATCTTTCTTCTGCTTAGCTGGAATTTACCGTTATCTGTCAGCGTGCAGAAATTACTCATAAAAAGCACATAAAATCTATCGTTTATGAGCTCAGAAATATGCGCGCAGAAACCACGCATAAAAAACTCATAAAATTTACCGGTTATGAGCTCAGAAATTTACACGCAAGAAACACTCATAGAAAGTCATAAAATCGATCGTTTATGAGCCCAGAAATATGCACGCAGGAAACACTCACAGAAGCTCATAAAATCGCTCATATATGAGCTCATATATAAGAGCGCTCCGATAATGGTATGCTGGGTACTTTCATAGAGAAATTTTAATTTTTATATGTATGATTTTATCCAATTTTTTAACGTTGTTAGCTAGAAAAGCTTCTAATTTAATTTAAAAAAAAAAAAATTATCTGCGTACAATCATTTTGTCGGAACTCTTCGCGTACCCCCCTTTGCTAATCCAATTTGAGCTTTTTTGTTTTTTTTTTTTTAAAGAGAAGCAACATTCAGGAAATTCTTCCTATTAATTAATGTGTTGCTTTCTTTGGAAAGGGGATAGTGGAGAGATGAAAGGTGGTGAAAGATGAAGGGCTTCAAACATGGCAACACTGTAATTGCGCGAGTAGATAAGTCTTAGAACAGTTGTTGCTCGCCACCTGATGTAGAGTTGGCGAATTTATTGAAGCTTTTTGTTTCATAGCCCTGATTCATTATTTTACTTCGGTGGTGTTAAGTGCGATACATATAAGTGATAGATAACTCATACGTATTATTTTTCTAAATTGATGTTGTCGTCACCGGGAATCGAACCCGGGATCATCTGTGTAATAGTCCAACGTGCTAACCATTACACCACAGCGCCCACAATTTGAGCTATGAAGCTTAAGAAAACAATTTCTCTCTTTCACCTTCGTTTGACTGATGCTGTTCCAAAGAACAATTTTAATTAAAATATATGAAATTTAACGGTCTATGTTTTATAAATTAAACAGCTTTTTATATTTAAACGGCTTATTTTATTGTTTTTCGAACTTTTTTAAGCCCTTAAATCATTGTTTTTAGATCCGTTTTTTGGTTGCCCTAGTTATAACATAAGTTAACTTAATAACACGGTGCGACAGTCCAAAAAAACCTGGGACCGGATATTATTTTTCTTGTAGGGCTTGTCGAGTAAAACAAGATTCCAATAGTGAAATATGCCGGACACCTCCAAAATCCGGATTTACGGTTAAAAAAACAGTTTTTGTACCTTTGCTGGCTGTAATTTTGTTGATAATGATCCGATTTTCGATTAGATTTGGAAAGAAGAAACTGAGATCTTTCGAATGATATATAATTTATCTAAGAAAACTTGAGAAATTTGGGTGTTATTGTCCAGCAAACACAAATTTTGTAGATTTTTCAAAAAATGTTCAACTTTGGTGACGTTTTTATACAGTATTTTATTAAGAAACTATAATACTATTGAATTTATTTAAAAAGTACGTTTATTAACGATTACAACGCATAGTTGGGTTGGCATATTTCACTATTGGATTCTTCTGTAACTCGACAAGAACTACAAGAAAAATAATATCACTCCCCAGGTTTTTCTATTTCATTCAAAGTTGTACCACTGTGTAATTTATGTAAGTTTTAATAAAATTTGATTAAAATCACGAGTTCCATGCAGTAAAGTGGGCTAAAAAGCTGATCTTTTTTTTTAATTTACGATTGTTCGACTTTACAGATTTCTCGCTTTAAAATTGTTTAGATTAGTTGTGCTTGTTAGTTGAACGTTGGTTTAACCTAGAAGTTTGTATACATTTGTCAACAAAAAACAGCTGTTAGATAACAAAAAACAGCTGTTATTGGTTTATGTGATGCCACATTACAACGTATTTACAAGGAAAATATAAAGCGCGACCACCTTTTTAGAACAATTTAAATTGGAAATTAATAATTTTGTCACAATCAATGTGGCAACATGATTGAAATTAACATTTCTTAAAATAGAATTGAAAAAACAGTTGGCCCAGTTAAATTCAGTTTAATTTTGTTTTGAGATTAACTTGACAAGCCAATAAACTAAGTTCAATTGAAATCTAAAAAAACTTGGCCTAAGTGTAGTAAATTTAGTTCCTATTTACAGCTTAAAATATGAATGCCACTTGTTGGTGCGCCTAAGCATTAAAAGATTAATTATAAGTGATCGAAATCATTTTGGATTTTAATTGTTTGATGTTCCTAAAAATGATGTGAAAAATTAAAAAAGTCAACCAATTACTTAAAAAAAAAAATAAAAAAAAAAATCTTATAGCACACAGTAGGAGGTAAAACATTAAAAAAACTATGTACATATCTGTGCAGTTTTAATCATACAACCGTCAATTTATATTTTCCGAATTTCAAATTACATTTTCTAACTTTCGTTCTACAATTTTATACTATCCACATACTGTGTTGAGGCTCATTTTATTTGTAGCGCATCGAATTATAGGTCTAAGATCGCATAAAGTATATATTTTAAGACGATTTAGCGATTACCATCTGTCTGTTGAAATAGCGACCACGGCGCAAAACCTCAATCGGGACTACTAACTTGTAGCCAGATTGAAGTACATCTTCCCGAAAAGTTTCGTATTGAAAATGAGCAAAATCCATTTAGTGGTTCAAATTATGAGTGAAAACTTGAAGGTTCCTATAAATTTTCCATACAAATTGGTGTATATAGTACAATTTGATAGTAGCGTCTAAAGAGGAGGCACACGCTGAGCAAAAGGCGAATGTTTAGAATAAAATAAAAACATTTGCATATTTGTGAAAAGGTTTGTTCAAAGAAAATAAACATCTTAAAATTGTATGTAATATACAGTGACTCACAGCTTATTTGATGCAGGTAATACTTTTTTAGAAAAACGAAAATGACTCGATGTTTATTACATTTAATAAAAAAACTTTATACGACTTGTAATGAGATATGTATGTACTGTTTACCGGTGCAGAAAAAACAATAACAAAAACAAAGCTTGCTGAAAAAATATAGAAACAAATAATTTTCTCATCAAAATATGCTCACAGCTTAAATGATGCAGTGTATTTTATATTTTCTTTGAGAATAAAATAACGGTAAAATGCATTTTTTTCTGTTTAGCTTAGCGTCTTAAGTCATTCTTAAAAAATTTTTGTAAAGAAAAGTTGAAAAAACATAATTTCTTGAAGATGGGAAAACGGGCCTCATTTGAAAAAAGGGAAGACGTTATTCGTCATTATAGAGAGGGAAGAAGCCAACGGAAAATTTCAGAAATTGTTGCTATTAGTTCGTCAACTGTCCAGCACATTATAGAAAGGTTTTGCCACGAAAATAGGATAGAAGATAAGGGCAGATCTGCTCCAAATAAAATATTTAATGATGCAGATAAGAGGTGGATTGTTCGCAAAGTTAAACAAAAACCCGATTTAAGCGCTCCAAAATTAACGAACGAAGTCGAAAAATACGTAGGCAAGGTCTGTAACCCTGAAACTGTTCGTAGAGTTCTGCGCGAAGAAAATTTTCATGGAAGGACTGCCCGAAATAAGCCGTTGATTAATGCTCGTAATAGGAAACGAAGATTAGAGTTTTGCAGACAACATATGAACAAAGACATTTCGTTCTGGAAGTCTGTGGTTTTTGCGGATGAAAGCAAATTTAACCGTTTCAGGTCTGATAGGAAGTCCTGCGTTTGGAGAAAACCAAACACCGAGCTTCAACCATGTAATTTGCGGTCTACAGTTAAACACGGCGGGGGTAGTGTGATGGTATGGGGTTGCATGTCTTATTCAGGTGTCGGAAATTTAACATTTATCGAAGGAAACATGAATAAAGAGATGTATCTGGAACTGCTAAAGGATAATTTAGTACAAAGTGCGGATAAAATGGGCATTAGGGATTCGTTTAGGTTCTACCAAGACAACGATCCCAAGCATACGTCTGGTATTGTAAAAACTTGGCTTATCTGGAACTGCCCACATGTAGTACAGACACCTGCACAGAGTCCAGATCTCAACGTTATTGAGAATTTGTGGTCAGTGCTGGAAAATAAAATAAGAAACCACAATATTTCTAATGCTTCTGATCTAAAACGGGCCCTACAGGAGGAATGGGATAAAATTAGTTGCGATTATACAGCAAAACTGGTAGAATCTATGAATTCCCGATTAAAAGCTGTTCTGAATCAAAAGGGATACCCCACTAAGTATTAGCCGTAATCATGAAATGGAAATATTAATGTGTTTATGTTTTTTTGAATACTTTTAATTTAGTGCATCATTTAAGCTGTGACCTCAAAACTGTAACTGAATTATTTTAATTTGCTATATCTTTTTTATGAAGAAACATTTTTTGTTAATTTTTGTTATTAAATAAAACATGCAATTTAATAATATAAAAAATATAAGATTTTTTTCTGTAATGCAAATACCATAAAATATATTTGATATTTTAATAATATTTTTGGGCTGCATCAAATAAGCTGTGAGTCACTGTAAATAATACAATATATTATTAAATTACATTATCAGTATCGGACAATATAAAGTGCTAATCTATAAAAGACGTAATAATGTTAGCCAAACTCAAAATATTAAAGTTTTGCTAAATTTATTTCCATATTCTAATGTGGCGCCATTTGTTAATCGTAGAAGTCTATAGTATATATTTTAAATCTAGCCCCTTTTTCTCACAGGGCGTGGCATTCAAAATAAAAATTTAATATTTATTTTTTGTGGAAATTCATCTACATATTAGGAATTGGTGATCAGATCTTAAAATAATGTAAAGATTGAGATAGAATTAAGTATAACATGGTTTTATTTTTATTTATTTTTATAAACAAGTTAGCTTTGAAAAATGTTTCAGAAATCGAGCCTTATCGGAAGTTTATGTTGCCTTTAGTTGGTTCCTAAGAGAAATGCATTAAATCATTTAATCGGACTTTGAAACCAAGTGCTAAAAAGTTATAACTGTCTAAATATATAATATTGGGGGTTATATATTAGCAAAGGTATATTTGTAGATGTGTGGCAAAAAACGAGGTGAGATACTTTTCTTTCTCACTGGAATTAGTGACTATTATGATAAAAAAATTATTGTACTCGGGTAAAAAATTGCGCAAAAATTCGATTTCTCGATGGTGTTTGGAAAAACAAAAACGAGTTGCAAACTATGACATTTTCAAATCGTTAAACGTCCAAAATAGATATTAAAAATTGTTTAAAGAGGTACAAACTCGGATCAAACTGCTTTTTGAAAAATTCATTAAAAAAATGTTAGTGCTACACAATATCGGATAAAGGTATTCTCCTGCAGACACCTCAGAAGCTTGAGGTAGAACTTTTTAAAATCTTAATGTTATAGGAAGTATCAATGAAAATTAAGCACAAACAAATTAAATTTCCTTAAACATGGTTCAATTTGGCGGACCATTTGTAGACATGTAAGAAAATAAATTTGGAACCTTTACAATTAATATCAAAATTCAGGATAAAGAGAGCTAGAGGAGGAAACTGCTATAACTCCATAATACATCACGAGGTCTTCATAATTAATTACATGATTTTGGATAATACCATTATAAGAAACCGTATTATTTCTGGGCACAAAACAAAAATATCCGTTTTTCGTCAAAATAATCAAATCAGAATTACTTGAACTTAGCATTAAAATTTCCTTATTTTTAACAGAACACCGAAATCGACAATAACCATTGCAAATTAATAGACAACACGGAAACTTGTATTCCAAATTAATGTCAATGCTTTTATCATTAATATGATTTTAATAACTGTAAAGCTTAAAGGTTTTTAAATTTAAATTATTGTATATTTTGGTAAAATCATGAAATTTTAATGTTTAGTTTAGTTTTGGGTTCTGCGGCGTGCCGATAATTTGTACGTTGTTCAAAAGTTTATTTTATTCATACAACATTTTCAGATCTGATCAACATTTTCTAATCTGTAGATGAATTTCCAAAAATGGTAAATATTAACATTTATTTTTATATGCCACGGTATCTAAGAAAAATACGCTGTGTATTACAACGGACAAACATTTAAAATATATAGACTTCTACGATTAATAAATGGTGTAATTTTATTAGCAAAACTTTAACTTTTAGCAAAACTTTAAATTTTTTACACTTAGTTTTTCCCATTTTATCTGCAACTACTAACAGACATGTAAAATGCGCTTACTAAAAGCCATGAAATTATAGCTTCTCACGTGCGCTTATTTTTTCCAAAACTTCTGATTCCAAGTGGGAATTTGACATATAAAACTCATGGCACACGAAAGCAGGTTTGTAAGGGATTATTTTAGCTTAAGGAGTGACATCATACTTCAAATGAAATACTTTTTTATCAAGTGAGCTTTGAAAATATACAGTTAGGAGTAAAAGTGTAACAGAGTTTACTCTCTTCAAATTTATTGCCTCAAATTTTTATCTTATTTTATTTACTAATATATCCTTATTCAAATCAATCAAAAACAAATTTTAAACTACTTGATATAATGAAAAAAATAATGGTAATTTTCTATTTCAAGACAAATGTTACACATTTGCACTCGATATGGTTCTGTTAAGAATTTTTTAATATTAACTTAAAAAAACGTAAAGTTTTTTGCAATTTTTGAACGTAATTGAGGAAATTGTTGTAAATTGTCGAATTTATCTTGTCAAAAATTGGGTTTTAAAAAAAATTTTCCCAGTTGCTCAGGTCCTAAGCCATTTGTGGAGGTTAGTCATACTATTTTTGCTGAAATATTACGTAAATCCAAAAGCAATGAATTGAATTCGTAGTGGACGATATTAAGGACCATTTAGCATTGGAAAATGTTTTGATTGAGTTGCTATTCCTAGTAAATAATTTTTCATTTTTGACTATTGAATTTTCGGATTTAGCCAGAAAAGTACATTTTTTTCATTGATTTTGGCCATCGCAATAGTGAATGTGTGAACTGGTGCATTGCTTCGAACAAACAACATATTATTTTTCGCCAAATGCGGCTTTTTCCTTAATTTCATCTCTTAAACACTGCAATAAGTTAACGTAATACTCGCCGTTGATTGTTATTCCTTATCGAAGATAATCAATAAAAATTATCCTACGCGCATCGCCGTCTTTGGACACGATTCTCCCATTCTCGTCCACTGCTTTGACTGTTCTTTTGTCTCAGGTGTGAAGTGGTGTATCCATGTCTCATCCACGGTTACGAATCGAATCTTCCGCACTTTTTGAAATGCCTAGATTTCAGGTAGCTAACGCACCATCAGCCGACGATCATCCAATACCATTTCGTGCATTTTCTTAACCGTTTCAATTGGTCGACCACTACGGTGTTCGACTTGGCACTTCTTACGGCCTTGTTTAAACTCTGCCACCCAATATATTATAGATCGTTTATTTTTGATGGCTTCAAATAAAATACTAAACAACGCGGCGCCTAGAAACTTAAAATATATGTTTTATAAGCTTGCCACTTTTCGCAAAAGTAATCTTTTTCAAACTACTGCCGCCATCTATACGTCAGGTCGGCTAATTTTGGGAGCGCCCTCGTAATATTAAAAAAATTTTATAATAACTGGGTACAACATTTGTCTTAAAATAGAAAAATTACATAATTTTCGTCGTTATGTTTACATTTTTATTTTTATTTTGAATCAGGACATATTTATTAACAATATAAGCTAAGAAGAATTATTATATTCTCTTTTATAGATAAAAATTCACGGAAATAAATTTGAACAGAGTGAACCCTGTTACACTTTTGCTCCTAACTGTGCCTAAATTGTATCATCCAAAACGATTAGTTAGTTCGTCAAAAAATGGATAATCAACAAAAAGTAAGGGAAAAACTAATTGAAATTTACAAAGAAAAACCAGATCGTTCTCTTACAGTAATTGCTAAAAAAAATTATTTCTAGCGTTGTTAAAAAATATATTCACCGAATTGAAAGGGTAAAAACTTATAAATTCAGTTAGTACAACGATTTTACATTCGATTTCTGAATATGTTGTGTGTGCAACTAAACTTCAGTTGAATTAACCGAACTTTGTTTTGAAAGCTAATGTTCTGTTGTACCAACTGACTGAAAACCGTAATAACAGAATTTGAGTCGAACTAAACAAATTTCTGTTGGCAAAGAGCTAAATTTTTCTCTGCGTGTAGAAGCCCTCGAACCGATATTTAAAAGGGAATTTCTGATCAAATAATGCTAACAAAATAGAGGGTCTTTTGAAGAAAAATCCTAGCCTGTCAAACAGAAAATCGGCTGTAAAGACAACTGTTCAGAGTTTTGGTTCAGAAAATTTAAGCAAGTGAACGACTAAAAACATATAAAGTACAAAAAGTGCCGAACCAAAATTCCAGGAAACATGAGGAGGTCATAGAATGAACCTAAAAACTGTGTCGTAGTTTTGTAACAAAACATGACTGTTGTATAATGGATGATGAAGCCCATGGCAAACAATTTGCATTCGCGGCAAAACGAGTACTTTTTACATAACAACAGCCAAGATAAACACCGATTTGTAAGAGAGCGTTAGAAAAACGGATTTAGTTATTTATTCGAGAACATGAGGAATATACTTTCTTAAGGCCTGACCATGCATCTTGTTATTATAGTAAATCCGCGGTAGAGTGGTACCAAAGGAATAATGTGGCTTTGGCACCAAAAGATGCGACTCCACTTAATTTCCCAGAACTGAAACCAATCAAAGGATATTTTTCTCTGGTGAAAAGAATTATGATGAACACAAAACAGGCCATCAAAGATGCTAAAACTTTTAAAACTAAATCGTCATTTCACAGCAAAAATGTAACTGAAGAAACAATAAAAGCCATAATGGCTGGAATTTCTGAAATGTAAAAATATTAATAAAAAACAAAAAAAAAATTTGATTTGTATAATATACTAATTAATAAACCGTTCTACTTATTTAAATTGATTGATTAGATCAAAAGTTATATTGATATATTCGTGCACTAGTTTGACTGATCTCACTCCTTACTTCCTTACAAACCGGCTTAAGCCCTTTTTACATTATCACATTTGGCTTAAGTATTAGAGTTGCTTTTTGTTTTCCACATTCAAAATACAAATAAAGCTAAAAAAATATCTTTGCCATTTGCTATTGGTAGCATATCAACTAAAAATGTTTTTTTCTCATAAATTATGGAAGTAAAAGCAGAAAAGAGTAACAACTTACATAATTTAAGAAAGAGTAACAACTTGACAAAATCCTACTAGTTTTTACATAATTTATGCGAAAAACCCGTATTGCAAATAGTTTGACAACGATTTTTGTATGTGTATTTCTATTGTGAATGTGGGAAACAATAAACAACACTAAACAATAAATAATACTAATAGAAAATGTAATAGTGAAAAAATGTCTTCACATGTAAGCACGCTTTTTACTGGGAACTAACAAAAAGTAAATTTTTAATTCACGAGCTACTGGTTAACTCTTAAATTTACTCGAGTACTAGAAAGTGGGAAGCCCTGGTATCGAGCATTCAAAAGTATCAATTTTTTACAACTTAAAAAATTTTTAATTTTTATAAAAAAATATTAAGAGAAAGTGTCTAATCTCAGAATGATATGTGTTAAAAGTCCACAGATATGTACCTATGTATGCTAGTACAGGCCTTTCTACATTGTAATATTTTGTAGTAAGATCTGTCAGAAATAACTATATGTAGAACTGTACAATATTATAGAATGCAAACGATTCATATGTTTTTGCAAAATCGTATGATTTAACACGAAATATAATTTTGGCACACGGATGGTTTTTCAATTATTTGAAATGTTTAAAAAAATCCTAAATCGTGTGGTTTTAGTCACAGACTACACAGAAGGTTACCAATGACAGTGATTTGCAGAGTTATATGGAAATAAAAACCCCCACATAAATTGTATGGGACATTTTTTGTATATATCTATCCCTTTCTGTGTATCACTATAATTTTGACATTTCATTTTTCCAATTTTCTTACCACCATTTTGTATTCATCAGCTGATTCCTGTCTGTGTAGTTTATGGTTTTTGTGACGTATTTTTATGATAAAAAGAAAATAGATAGCCAAGCAAAACAAATAAATAAAGACAAAAACGATAATAGTTGTATTGGCTGTCTGTTTTATCGATAACTATTTGGATCAGAGAAAGGTTTGAGTGAAAAAAATAACATATGATTTAATTTAAAAAAAAAGAGTATGACGAAAACCATACATTGCATGTCTTCTGTTAATTTTACTTAACACTCAAAAAGCAACGAATATACGTGAATATATGTAACAACGAAAATATAAAACGAATGATCTCAATGCTGATTGAAAATTTTACTATATTTTTGGTGTTTATTTTTTCACTTCAACATTAAGAAAATAAAAAATAAATCGGCCGTTCCACCGAAGACCGGCCAAAAATGGTAATTATTTGGCCTTCAGTCTTTAGAAACTTTGCATTTAGAAACTCTATGGATCAACTTACAGATTGGAGTTTTTAGTTTTTAAAATTTCGAAAAATCCACGGATTTATGCGCGAATTAGTTTTACTGAAAAATAAGAAATGTGCAAAAAGTGAGTAAGTTTGAATATTCGTATTTTATTTAATATTCATCGGACCATCACCACTTAAATTTCATTGAAATGGCACACTCTCTTTTTTTTTGAAGAATTCATTTTTTTCAGCGTCAAAAAAATTGGGTTTTTTATGCAATTTGTTTTTTAAATGCACTTTTCACAAATTTGGCCACTCTCGATTTGAAAAAAGGATGCATGTTTGAAAAACATTTGATTTTTACTATAAAACAACACAAATCTTAATGAATTATTGAAAAAAAATTATTAATGAATTATTCAAAAAAATCAGGTTTCCATAGAAAAAAAACAATGTTATTTTAAATTTATCTCTTTTAAAAACTATACATTTTCAGATTTTTCTGTACTTGAAAGATAAACGAGTTTACTAAAATATTATGTTTTAAAAATAAAATGTTTAACCCTTCCAACCCATGTTTCTACCAATAAAAAATTTGATATTCGATAGCAAATGTGGGCTTGAAAGGGTTAACATTTTAATTATTTAAAACATAATATGTAGTAAATGCTTTTATCTTGCACATACAAAAAAACCTTAAAAACTATATATACAATTTTTAAAACAGAGACTTTTAAAGGGGCGCCTTAAAAAAATAAATAAAAAAAATTACAAATTGTCATTTTTAATATGTAAAAATATTTTAAGGTCAATTTTGTCAGGTTTGAGATCATAATTAAATGTTGCTATGTATTACAAATAGAAAACACCAATAGTTAATAAATGTAAGATAAGATAAAAAAAAAAACGTTGTGGGGATCAGCGCTAGGGGGAGTGCCGCACTTTCGACCTAAGCGAATAGGTCATCTTCAGCCACATTCTAATCCACCATATATATATCAACCAACCTCAGAAAATCAGTTTTCGTCTTTTCTTACAAGTTTAGCCAACAGCTTTAAATCTTAAAGCTTTTTTTATTTGGCAGAGTTGCCAGTCCAAATGCAAATATTACCATTACTGGGAACGAATTGGGAATGTATACTAATATTTAAACATTTTACTTTTTGGTCAAAATTAAATTTTTTTTGCAAATGATTTTTTTTTTTTAATCGAGGGTGGCCAAATTTTAGAAAAATGAATTTTAAAAATAAAGTGCATAAAAAATGCATTTATTTATGACGCTGGAAAATAATTTATATCCGCAGTATAAAAGTGAGGAGAGTACCATTCAAATACTTTTTAAATGACAATGATGTACATATACTAAAGAAACTACGAATGAAGAAAATTCGAGAAAATAAAAACGACAATCTTTAAGTGGGTCCATAGAGTGTGTGCGTACAAAATATAATTTAAATCAGAAGACCCAGTCAGATTTTGGCCGATCTTACGTGGAATGGCCGATATACATAAAAGTACTTTTAAATACCTTTCAATCCATATATTATTTTGTTATGTTTATTTTATGAAAGAAAAAATATTACATATTTTACTTTTTGTGTTTTCTTATTGCCACAGAAAAACTTATTGTCAAAAAAAAATTCAATTTAACTTTTGTTTGATTTCAAACTCCATTTAATATTTTATTAATAATATGTATGTAACAATGACAACAAAGAAAAAAAAATTCCAAAATCTAAAAAAAATTTAATAACTGAAAAAAAAATCGCCCAAATTTAAAAAAACAATCGATTAAATTAAAAAATTAGCCAAAATTTTTTTAAAAAAAAGTAAAATTGAACGAATTTTAAGATTTTTTTTTAATTTTTGCCAATTGTTTTAAAATGTTTAACAATACAGACAAAGCCCGGTATAACGAATGACATATTGCTAGGCCCATTGGTTATATCGAAATATTTGTTATATCGACTGCACATTTTAAAATATCTCAAAATGACACTGCAAATGTGCACACAAAAAAATATTTTTTTTTTTATTATTAAATCGAGTTTCAATTAAAATATTTGTTGATTCAATTAAAAGTTTAATTGAATTCGGTCCAATAAAGGAAATTGTAATATCAATTAAAAAAAATTTGTAACTATTTAATTGATTTCATTTTTAATTAAGGATTTAATCATATCTATTAAAAATTTAATGAAATATTGTTTTTAATTTCAACCCAGTTTTTTGTAAATACTATTAAAACGCTAATAAAAATTAGCAAAAAAAATCGCCAATAACTGGGGAAAAAATCGCTAAACATTAAAAAAGTCGCTAAAAATTTAAAAAAAAGCTCAAGTTGGAAAAAATCGCCAAAAATTGAAAAATCGCTAATATTTGAAAAAAAATCAACAAAATTGAAAAAACGCTAGAATTTAAAAAAATCGCCAAAATGTTGTTGATTTTTCTTTGTTGTCATTATGGGTTATAAAACCTGTAAATTTTGTGTGTACCAAATTCATTTAAAATTAAACATTTAATATATATTATTAAACTCTTAATTGAAATCAAATTTGAAATCAAACAAAAGTTTAATTTACATTTTTTTGACAATAATTTTTTTCTGTGTTGCTTGACTTGTAATGGCATTGCAAAAAAGAGTTTGCAAAAGGCAACCATAAAAAACAATGAATGTATAAAATAGCAATAGCATTACTGTTGTTATTGAATGAATGAATGAATGCATGCATGCATGGCAAAAGCAATGAATATATGAATGCACAATAAACACGAATGCTTTCATACTGTTCTCTGATTTGGATAATATTTAACAAGTGATAGTGTGAAAAACAATGTAATTTTCTAGAAGTTTTTGGGAATACGAATGAAATTTCATTCTAATTTGTTTACTCCCAAATCATACGCCACAATATTACAATGCAGAAAAAAGGCCTGAAATAAACGGGGAAATATAAAATTTAAAACATGCAATTTAACACAAAAGTATTACAAAGCAACTTACTTTTATTTAAGTCATTAAATACAATTACTTGCTTTAATTACTTCTTTAATTATCATTGAGTACGTATGTAGTTGTGTATTTATTATTAGTTACAAAAATTATATAAATACTATGTAGCATTTGTTTAAATAATAACAACACTTTTTATAAATTTCAATATATTTTTTTTAATTTATTTAATCTTTTCCTAAAATTTATATAATAAATACATATTTTGATATACATACATAAATACGTGTATACAAACTTTTTTTTAATTATTATAACAAAACCCTAAGAACAATTTAATTTATGTTTTAACTATCTAAACTATTAATTGTGTTTTTTAATTGTCCTTTCAAACAATAATCTTAACAATGACATTATTATCATGCATCATTTAACTACGAGTACATCATTTACACATTTTTTACATTTATGAGTTATATTTTTTAATATATTTTTTAATCTCACCAGATTTATTTTGTTTATTCCGTTGAAAATATGTATTCATTTTTCAACTGAACAAAAACAAATCGTCTGATATTCAATTTGAACTATACAACTATTAGGTAGAGTAAAAAATAAACGGTTTAATAGGCAAATTTTAAAACTTAAAATTAATTGACCTGTTTTAATATCAGGAGCGGATCTAGGGGGATGGAAAATGGGATTCCACCCCCAAACCACCAAACACAAAACAAAAAGTTTCAATACAAAAATGTAAAAAATATTAAACAAGTTAGTTAAAAATACTCCAACTTTCCTCCCCAAAACTTTTTTTTTTGATCGGCGCCTGTTAATATTAAATAACAACTACTGATATAGGGACATTTTAAAAATAATGGTCACAAAAAACTTAATTTTCAACTTTATCTATTCTGAAATAAGTGTAAAAAATATTTAACAAGTTAATTAAAAATACTCTAACTTTCCTCCCCAAAACTTTTTTCTGAATCCGCGCCTGTTAATATTAAATAACAACTACTGATATAGGGACATTTTAAAAATAATGGTCACAAAAAAATTAATTTTCAACTTTATCTATTCTGATAAGAGTGAAAATTGATATAAACATTCTCCTAGTTAATATGGAGTTCACGAATTTTTTATTTTTTCAAAGTTCGTTATAGTTGGCGTTGAAATGTGTAAGAAATATACAATGTTTAAATTATCATAACTTTTGAGCGCGTCACAGAAAATTAAAAGCTTGGTGGCAATTTAAAGATCAAAACTTTTGCTTTAAACAGTGTTCAAAAAAGAAATGAATTCTGCAAATCAAAAATGTTTTGATAGCGAAACGGATAATGAAATTGAAAAAAATTTCCTTACTTCGCGAATATCTCAAAATACCCACAAATAATTTTTGTGAAACTTAAATACGAATTAACTCAAAGTATCACTTACAACATATAAAAATTTCAAGTTGGAAATCGGAGGGGTTTAAAAATAATCGAGATTTTTCCGAAAGTGTCTTTAATATAAAATTTTGTATATTCACATATCACACTACGACAAATTTCAATATTTTTTGCCTTACATGGGAAATTTGATATACATACGTTAAACAGGAGATCACATATCGTTAAACTGTGTACTCAGATTTACGCTATCACATCATGTGCCCTTTCAAAAGGACATTTAAAGTTACATTTTACTTATACTCGTGAATGATGCCAATATGAGAGAAAAACAAAAAACGTGTATTGAATATCCACCAGAGGTGGACCTTACGCATCAAACAAGTTTTCGATTTATTTTTTGATCAATGGTTATAATCTTTAACTTCAAACTCATATGTATATTAGTTCTCATGTAGTGAGTAAACTAGTTCATATGAATGTTTGAAGTTTGGCATGGGATTGTTACCGCTTTCAAAACGTGTTCTGATGATGGGAACCTAGAAAATTCCCGAAATAGATCTATCAACACATTCTTGAAAGGGTCAAATAATAAATTTGAAAACAAAAACTCTATAGATTATTTGTTAGGACAATATCCTAATGAAGAAATATAGAGTATAGCCTCAAACTTGAATAATTATCATTTTCATTGGTCGTAATATTTCAGAACCAAAAATTTTAATAAAGTCCTTTAAAAAATTTCTTGAAAACAAAAAATTCATCTCAAAGGGTTGACTACACTGTAATGCATACTCAAATTTCACCTTTCTACACTCATGGAAAAAAGTTTCATCATATTGATGAAACTGTGTCATTAATCGTTTGTCATCAATTATTCATCATATTTATGAAATTTTCATAGATATGATAAAGAGATTCATAAAAATGTATGCCAAATGTGTCATTTCATAAAAAAGTTTTATAAACCGTGTGAACATATTTTTTTTTTCCTATCAATTGAAATTCAGAATTTCCATTAGCAATTTAGAAATCATCTATAGCAGGGGTGCCCAAGGCCTATGCGCTTGGTGCTCATTTGTTTTTGTAAAAACACTTAGCTATAGGCTGTGTGTTTTAATACACATATAGAGCGCTCAGCACTAGCAATACGAAATACACAAACAACTTTGTCTTATTAGTTTTTTTTGTCGTTCTTCACTGTATACACGCAAGCGCAAAGCAACAACACTTTCGTATGCTTTGCTGGTAAACATTGAAATATTTTTTTCTTTTTTCTTTGTATGTATTGGTTTTTACAACAAAAAATATTGAATAAAAATTAGTTTTTCTTTAAATGTATTGGTGGTTGCTCTTCCATAAGGAACTTTTGGGCACTCCTGATCTATAGAAATTAAGAATTTTTATTTAAAATTAAGAAAATGTAATTTAGTTTTTTTTTTTAATTAAAATTGAGAAACTATTATAACACCAATTGAAATTCAGAATTTCTAATTAGTTGATGTGTTCTAAATTATGCTTCGAATTTTGTGAATATAAATTTTATTTTTATAAATAACAGTGTAAACGGAAATTCTTTACATCAATTAATGTTTTTAATTCAAAACGAAAATTCTTAACTTAATTTATTTTTTCTGAATTTTAATAAAAATGTACATCAATTAATATGTTCTCAATTTAAATTTGAAATGTTGAGTTTTAATTGTCATATTTTGAATTACATTTGCAAAAATATTGGGTTTTTAAAAATAATATATTAAAAATAAATTTTCGTCATTGGCTGCAAATTTTTCATTTTAAAAAAATTTATGATTTTGCTTCATCATACACAGAAAAAATTATGGGGAAAAAATATTAAAGTAATCGATTGTTTGAATATAAATGGCGTTTCAAACAATTGTTTTAATTGATTCAATTAAAATATTTATTAAATTTTCTTATAAATCTAACCAGTGTTCCCAACATTTTTTATTACTTTATTGTGAATAAAATGTCAAACGAATGTTAAATTATATGCATCTATTATTTTATTTGTAATTAAAAAGGACAAAATGCAAATAATTAACTTTTAATTAGTAGAATAATTTAACGTAAATATTTCGGTAGAGTTTGCAACACTCTTTTTTTTAAGTCAATGCTCGTATACGCACGATAACTATACACGAAAATAGTTTTAGTTGATTTTCATGTTGTTTAGAGGTGTTAAAAAAAAGTGCGCCTGTGAGTTAAAAAAAATATTATTGAAAAAAAAGCATTTAACTATTATTTTTGTAAATAATTTAACTTTAAATAACTAATAGTGTTTTACAATTATAATTTTAAAGTTTGTTAGATTTTTTTTAATAATTAAAGAAAAGTTTTGTTAGATTTTTTTAATAATGAAAGAAATAAAAGTAAATTGTTTGTAAATGTTTGTTCTTTACTTTTAATTGTTTCATTATAATAAATTATTAAATTATAAAGTTTCTAAAAAGTTAATTGTATAACACAATTTGTTGTAAAAAGATGATTACTAGAAATATAGTTAAACGCTCTTTTTTTCTGCTTATACAAGAAATAGGGAAAAAGCATATTTTCCTTTTATGTGTGTGTATATATTTTTGTCATTCTTTTGTAGCAACTAAAGCATGCGTTTTGCACTTGTTGTTGTTGCTTTTTACTTTAATTCTTATTTTGTTTTGCTTTACTTTTTTGTGTTATGAATTTGTTTATGCATTTTTTATTTTAAGAAAAAATACAAAACAAATAATAAAATATATAAATATAAATAAAAATGTAAATTTAATTTAATTTACAAACCTGCATTGCTTTCTTATTTAAAGGGGGCATGTAACACAAATATAATAATTAGAATTTTCAATTAAAACTATCATTGTTCTCTTTCTAAGTTTCAATTAAAGTTTTAATCAAATTTGTTATACTTTTAATTAAAGTTGTAAAAAAAAAAAAATAATCTCTTTAATTGATATTATTATTATGTGTTTTAATATACGGTCTGCAACTTTTCTTAGTTAATACTACCATTTCAGTGGTAGGTGCAAAATCAATTAAAATATTAATTAATTCAATAAATTTTTTAATTGAAACCCATTTTTAGTTTTTTCTGTATATTATTAAATCTTCTTATAACATTTATAAAACATTTCATGAAAAGCTATGAAATTTATTCATATTTAGGAAACATTTCATAAATATACTTGTCTTCAATTTGAACTTTTAAGAAAAATCTTTTTCATATTTATGAAGTGTTACATTGGACGAAAATCAGTAAAGTTTTTCATCATAATTATGAAGTTTTTCATAAATATGAGAAACTTTATCCTTTGAGTGTAGCTTTGTTAGTTAAGCAGTGACAAACATTTAAATTAGACCTATAAAAATTTAGTTATTGTTATTGCTAAACTAATTAATGATATTAATAAATTTTTACGTTAGATATATGAAATGTCACTTTAACTCGTCCATTGAAACTTTTCATTAAATTAATACAGTTTTTCATAAAATATAATGAAAAATTTAATTTTTTTTTAAATCGCTAGATTTGACGGCAAAATATCTAAATTTCCATCACTGCTCAAAATATTTTAAAGAATATTTAGGTGATTCCCCATTTCAATGACATTTTATTTATTTTTATTTTTTTATCAATGTAAGAAGAAACAACAAAGGTAAATAATTTACTAAAAAAAACCCCAAAAATATCTACTTTTATGACAAATTCTTTGACAAAATCCTTTAATAATGACCAACAACCATCAAGTTCATCTGCAGTAAGTATTTCGTGCTAGTAAAAAAATTGTGGTTGTAAAAAAATAATATTTTATTTAGCAGGAGTTAGAACGGACTTCAGAAGAAAATATGGAAGAAATACATTCAAAGTCTTCTTCAACGAACTTAATTGGTGACAATTTGATTAGAACTGATGTTATTAAGATAAATAGTGATAATTTTTTGTGGAATATAAATGAAGAAACACGAGATTACATAAGTATAAACGGCACGCCTCAAAATAACTTAACAGCAATTCCAAAAAGGTTTACAGTGATAAAACTAGGTATTGTTCCAAAAACCTATTTCAACGTACTTTAAAAAACGGAGAGATTCAACGCAGTGAGTGGTTGATTTATTCAGAAACTAAAGGGTCTGTATTTTGTGTTCCTTGTATGTTATTTGGCAGAAGTGGTGAAATGAATGCTTTTACCGGTGAAGGGTTTAGTGACTGGGAAAACTCAAACGCAAGCGTTGAATCTCACGAAAATTCAGATTTTCATAAAACTAATCTTTATCATCTAAATCATCTTTATCATCGAGCAGTAGTTCAAGGCCCTGTTGATCAACGTCTAATAAAACAGCTCGATGAAGAAATTTTATATTGGAGACAAATTTTACACAGAATAATTGAACTTGTTAAATCACTTGCAATAAGAGGACTGCTATTTCGAGGACATACAGAACAAATTGGTGATCTCCGAAATGGAAATTTCTTAGGAACAGTAGAACTTCTTGCCAAGTTTGATTCATTTTTATCGGAGCATTTAAAATGTTATGCGCATCCTGGTTGTGGAAAATCGTCATACCTATCTAAAACAATCTACGAAGAAATTATAATCTTGATTCAAGTTGAAGTATTACAACTCATTTCTACTGAAGTGCGATTGGCTAAGTATTTTAGTATCATTGTAGATTCTACACCTGATATTGCACATGTCGATCAACTTGCTATAATTATTAGATATGTGCTAGTGATATCGTTGAAAGATTTTTAGAATTTGTACCAAATACTGGTCACAAGGCCAAAGATATTGAAAATGCCGTGTTAAACTATTTAGAAAAAAATGATTTGGACATAATGAACTGCCGTGGTCAATCTTATGATAATGCAAGTAATATGTCAGGTATATATTCAGGTCTTCAGGTAAGAAATAAAACAATTAATCCTTTAGCAGATTACGTGCCTTGTGCTGCCCATTCTTTTTTTTCACATTGCAAGAAATTTATAATTTTTTTACAATATCTACACATTGTTGGGAGATCTTGGTGCAGCGGACAAATTTAAGACTAAAAAGTCTCTCTCAAACTCGCTGGTCCTCTTGGCATGATGCATGTTATGCTTTAGAAAAAGAGTGGTCTGCAATAATTGATGCATTAGGCCTTATTGCAGAAAACAAAGACGAGAAACCGACTACACGATCTGAAGCTATTGGATTGCATCGAAAATTACAGCATCTAGAAACAGCTATTCTAGTCATTGTTTGGAATGTAATCTTCGATCGTTTTAATGCTGCTAGTAAGAAACTTCAGGGATCTCACGCTGATTTATCATCTGTTATCCAACTTTATAGTTCTCTAGCCTCATTTCTTCAGGATATAAGAAATAAACTATTTTCTGAATTTGAAGAAAAAGCCAAAGCGCTATCTGGAGTTCAAGATTATTATCATTATGATACTCGTCGCAGAAAAACTAGAAAACTTCTGTCAAATCAATCACGGGTACATGAAGGAGAACCAATTTCTGGACAAGAAAACTTTCGTACAAATATTTATTATCCCATTTTGGACACTCTGAGTGTACAGTTATCCGAACGTAAAATCGCATACGAAAAGCTTTTTGTGTACTTCAACTTTTTTGATAATTTATCTAAAATAGATACAAATGAGTTAAAAAGTCAAGCAAATAAACTCGTCAAAAAGTATCCTGATGATCTTGAAGATACATTTCCAAATGAATGCATTCATTTACATTATCAACTCAAAGGTTCATTGGAATATACTGAAGATATCCGCTCTGCACAAAATATATCCGATATATTACATTCACGGAGTCTTCAAGACGTTTGCCCCAATGTAAACATAGCTTTACGAATTTTTATGAGTATCCCTGCTACAAACTCCGCTCTGCACAAAATATATCCGATATATTACATTCACGGAGTCTTCAAGACGTTTGCCCCAATGTAAACATAGCTTTACGAATTTTTTGAGTATCCCTGCTACAAACTGTTCAGCAGAAAGGTCTTTTTCCACCCTAAAAAGGGTAAAACACTATCTACGGGCAAGTATGGGCCAAGATAGACTTAATGCTCTTGCATTATTTTCTATTGAAGCCCAATTAGTGCAAGAAATAAACTATGCAAATTTAATTGATGTTTTTGCTCGAGCAAAATCCCGAAAGACTAAATTGATAAATTAAGCGTTGATTAAAAACTGAATTATTTATTTTCGAAAAATAGTATTCATATTAAAAAGTATATGTATATTTATTTTTTACAAAGCATTTGTTTTTCTATTTTATTTGCATAAATATGTATTTTATTTTATTGAATTTGGTTGCATTTTATTGTAATTTATTTTATTTAGAACCTCAAATTTTGAAAGAAAATTATAAAATTTGGAATAAATTTTTTTTTTAAAACACCCCATTATGTGTAATTTTTTTTTCAATTTTTTGTTTCAAAATTTTAAACAATATTTTATGCATTCATAAAATAATTGATATTTTACACCTCTGCAAGGCCATTTCAACTTGATTATATATATTTAAGGTCGCTAAATAGCAATAAAGTTTCGGCAATAGATTAATAAAAAAAATTAAAAATTATTTATATTGAATTTATGTTTATTTAAACTTTTGTTTTTAATTTGTGTGCAAATTTCCATACAAAAAATTCGAAAAATTTTAATTTTTAGAGATCTTAAAACGTTATTCAATTTCGCTAAAATTTAGAACATATGTTGGTTTGGTTCATACCATAGATGACATAGATCTAAAACTCTTCTTCTTCTGTTATAAAAAACACATTTTTTCACACACAATCAAATATTTTTTGTGTAGGTAGAGGACGTATGTCTAACACATTCTCATGAGTTACGTGCACTGACAGCTAATGTCAAAGAGTTTTGGATCTATGTAATCTATGGTTCACACGCCGTGAAGAGCATAAATCGGGCTTCGTCATACGATTTGTATTGTATGTATTTAAATTAATAAAAATGAATAAATTTTTTGTTAATCACTTCAAAAAGTGGCGGATTTAGGCCTTTTGCCTAGGGCGGCAAAAGGCCTAAATCCGCCACTGACAACAGTGTTCGTCAAACTTTTATGCTTGATAGCCAGATTTGACATTTATACAAAACTTTACATTCCACTAAATTAAAATTTGTCTTAAATTTTATTTTACTGAGGATATCCTAGTTAACTCATTAACGGCCAAATGATTTTATTTGTTATTTTTATTTTATTAATTAATAATCATATAATTACAAATTATATACTATTACCCTAACCGAGCACTAGCTACTATGGCCTTCGGTACGTTGTAGCGAAAACAGACCAGTGCCTCTGGTGGGAATCGAACCCACGAACCCCGCACTGATAAGCCAGCACGCTACCAACTAGCCTACCGGGGCGCACATTAAAGATATATTTATATGATATACTCTAATAAATTTTCATGTAAATTTACTCTATTTATAGTAGATATCTCTGCTCCTACTATAAATCGGGTAAAAGTACATTTTGTATGTAAATAAAAACATTTACATACATTGTGAGTAAATTAAATAGACACAATATATGTAAAAATGCATGTATAAGTGCTTACAAAATGTTTAGCAACATATTACTTTACTACTAAATACTTGTGTGTAAATTTGCATTGAATGTACTGCAAAATACGTATTTAAAACGCTAAAAATATATGAACGTTTATTTTAAAAGCACTTTATTTCGTTAAAGTTCCACAAAATATTAGCATAATTTCACTAAATAAATATTAACATATCAATTTGTTTAAATTAAAAAAAAAAAAACTGCAGGCAGTTTTACTTAAAGCGCTTACACATAATTTTCTTACTTCGGTGGACTTTTTGCAAACACCAAGCCTTAAATGACCTGTTAATAATGCGCTACACGTGAACACTTCTTTATAATTTTTTTTTTTTTAATTAATAATCATATAATTACAAATTATATACTATTACCCTAACCGAGCACTAGCTACTATGGCCTTCGGTGCGTTGAAGCGAAAACAGACCAGTGCCTCTGGTGGGAATCGACCCCCGCACTGATAAGCCAGCACGCTACCAACTAGCCTACCGGGGCGCACTTCTTTATACCATTTATATAAACCAATTTGCATTTGCATAGTCTCAGCAATGACCTTTAACCAATAGCATATATGCTTTTTAAAAGATTTTAGTTTTAAAATTATAATCCATAAATCGAAAGGAGCTGGAAAGATCAAACATTATGTTGGAGTCGCATTATCTCCATTATTTTAGTTACCTCAACTTTTTACCATGTGAAATATACTTTCATTTTGTATTTGGATAAATATTAATTTTAAATATTAAAATGACTGTTTGTTGCTTTTTTATTTTCAATAAATATTTTTGACATTATTTTATTATTTACATACTTAAAGGAGTATTATTAGGCACAATGTGTGTAATCTTCTAATACAACAAATAATTACTGTATTTAATATGTAACTATCAAGGTTGCCAACTCTTGATGTGAACAATGGCTAGATTATGGAGAAAAATGACTAAAAATTGCTAAATTCGGAAAAACTAAAACTCAATAATTAGAATGTAAATTATTAATAATGATTTTTAACATGAATTTGATGAAAGTTGTCTTTAAATTTAAATGTTTTACTAATTTTTCGAATATTTTCAGTAAAATTTTACAAAAAAAAAATAATTATAAATCTAATGTAAAAACAACATGTGAAAATTACATGTCGAAAAAATATTGTAACAACTTTTTGAAAATCGTTTTGTATGAAACTAACTGCAAAACTTGTTTGAAAAAAATGGCTAGGGAAAAATTGAATGGCTCAATCTTCCGGCTAGATACAATCTAGCCATTTTTTTATGGCTATATAATTAATGGCTACACAGAAAAAATTATTGCCAATAAAATTTCAATTAAACTTTTGTTTGATTTCAAACTCACTTTCAATTAAAAGTTTAATCATATCTATTAAATGTTTAATTGAAAATGAATTTTGTGCACACAAAATTGACTGTTTTTGTAGCCACTAATGACAACACATTAGAAACAAAAACCGCTTAATATGTTTTGAGTAAAATTATATTATTTTTTACTATTTAAAGTTAAAATTGTGTTCTATGTTTAAAAAGTGTAAAATTATGCCCTAACTATCTAACTATTATAAAAAAATAAAAGAATTTGAATTAATAAGTAGTAAAAAAAAAAATCAATACTACGTTTTAAGAAAAAGCGTTATAACCTTTTTTTTTAAGTGAGAGTGCTACACTTGTGCAGAGTTTGTCAAAAAAACAAGATCAAGTGTTTAGTTTTGCTTGGTATTGAAGGTGAGAAGTCGTGACGCGAGGGAAAAAAAAATTTATAAAAAATATAAAAGGAAGCGTCATAAATTTAAAAAGACTTTTTCCATAATTTTTTTAACAAATTATAGTGAACAATTTTGTATTTTATTTAAAATTGTTCGTGTTAAGAATTTGATTGTGAATTGTTAGTAAAACAATGAGTAAACAGTTTTTTAATGACGCTTCCTTTTTTCCAGAACGTTTTGTTTCGCTTTTATTTTTAGAACTTTTTTATTTAAAGAAAAAAAATCTAAAATTTTTAGCAAACAAACGACAAAGGAATAAAATAAATAAAAAAAAATATATTTTTAATCATTTTTTTAAGGAGTTGATGACTCCTAAGTATATTTTCCATAGTCGCAATATTGTTTTTTTTCTTCATGGTTTCTAGGTTAGGAAAAAATCAAGTGTTTTTATTATTTTTTTCCTAGTTCGCGAAAAAAGAAATAATATTTTTTATAAAATCTATAATAAAAGAAAAAGTTCTAAAAAACGAAGCATACACATTTATTAAAGAAAATCTTTTAAATGGAGACGATGATTCTTTTCCATGATTTTAAAGGGTGCAAATCTTTTTTGATAAACTCATTGAAAAGAAGCATCTTCTTGGTGTGGTTATAGATCTTGTTAAGTTGATAACATTCACAAATTTAATATTTATAGTATCAATAAAAATACGTTTTAATGCATTTTATTAAAATTTAATTGCATTTTTTTTTACGTTTCAATTAAAACTTTTTTTGTTTTTTATTTCGGATTTCAATTAAAATTTTAATTGATTTTTACATCGGGTTTCTATTAAAATTTTAATTGATTTTTTACATCCAATTTCAATTAATATTTTAATACGGTTTTGGTTAAAATTTCAATTAAAGTTTTAATAGTATCTATTAAAAATTTGTTTGAAATGGAAAACAACATTCAATTAAATTTTTAATATATATAATTAAAATGTTAATTGAAATTGAAATCAATTAAATAGTTACAAATTATTTTAATTGATACTACAATTTCTTTAATTGGACCGAATTCAATTAAACTTTTAATTGAATCAACAAATATTTTAATTGAAAGTCGATTTTAGTTTTTTCTGTGTAGATCTAGCCGGAAAAAGGCTAAATTGGCAAATTTGGTAACTATACACAGAAATTGTTTATTTTCTTAGAAACATGTTAATCAACATACAAAATATTATAATTTCTATGTACTTTTGCAGACATAAATGTTTAAGTTAGCTTTTAGAGCATTTTGAGCGGAAGATCACGCAGTTTCTGTATTTTTACATGAAAACGTACACGCTTTATAGTAGTAATTTTACATGCATTTTTTAGAGTGTAGACATAGGTGTCAAATATTATAAACCGAAATCAAATTTAAGAAAAGTTGAAAAATGTTCTTGTAAATTGCCAAATATTAGCAATACACATCATATCACTATTATTAAAAATTTTAAAAACAATTTTTTTTTTCTTTTCCAAAATTTTAGTTTTTCCAGATGTTAAAATCGAGATGAGCCCATATGGGGACAGTGGGCGCTAATGTATTAATATGAAATACTTCGATTAAAGCGTATATTGTTAGTATTCTATACTAACTATAATAAACAAGATTGCTACAGCCTGATGTCAGAATTACAACAAAAATGTGCAATGAGAGCTTTACTCATGTGCGATAATTTGACGTTTTAATTTGTTTGTTTGCAATTTAATAATAATCGTGTGCAATTAAAAAAATATTAAGTACGCTAATGTTGTAACTGTTACAAAACTGATATGTGCGAATGATGAAGGTCCGACAACGTGCAAATCTACTGTTGAAAGAAAGAAGATGATGTACCTTGCCTCCAAATCTACTACAACGGAACGGCATTTTGTTTTAAACGCAGATTTCGACGATATCGTTCGACAATCAAAACGACAATCTGAAATCGAGATTAAAGCATTGGAATTTGGTGGAACAAGTTTTCGTGTAACATCTTGTAGAATAAGTGACCGGACTTTGTTATTTGAAGAATGTTTTGCGACTGATGAAAATGACAATAATCTCGCATATTGCGCTGATGTACCCAAACTATTTTCGGCTTTAAATCACATTTATAAGGCAGACAAATGGTGTATTCTTCAAAAAAGTTTTATTTTTTTATATAAAAACTCTAATGGTATATCTAGGCTTGAAAGCAATATTATTGCATAACGAAAATCTGTTACAATCAGTTCAAATCTCATATGCGACTAGCACAAAAAAAATTTACACAGTGATGAACAAAATACTCTGGTTAGTCAGTTATGCCACACATAAATGGAAAGTTATTGCTGATTTAAAGGGTTTGACAATATTATTTGGCATGCAAGGTGGTTACACAAAACATCCACGCTATCTTTTCGAATGTTATAGTCGTGCACCAAATCGCTATGATCGCAAAGTATGGCCATCTCGTGAGTCGTATGAAATAGGCAGGAGAAACATTTTAAACGTCGCATTAGTTAAATCTGAGGATCCCAGGTAAAAATAGTTATATATAGTCATATATAATATGATTAAGTCATATCTGGCTTTGTATGGAGTAACATTACGGCTTATTTCATCAATACATCTGACAGTTTTTATTGAGAGAATTTTTTATATGGCTTTTTATATAATTACATGTGTCAAAATCTTACGCCATATGCAACTACATAAGCCATATAATAATAATCCAAATATATGTAATGATCGATATTATTATATATGGTTCCATGCTAAGGTTTATTGAACTATATGTGACTTCATACTGAAAATATTTTCCTTATAATATTATACAGCTTTATATATAGTACCATACATATTTTTTTTTAAAGTTCAATAGCAAATTAAGTTATTTGCAAGTAAAGACTTTATTACATATGGCTCAAAGATTGAAAAGGCTTAATTCCTTAATTCAATATTGTAAAATGAATGAAATTTTATTCAAATTTCATTCCGAAAAAGCATTCATAAGGAATGCATTCTAAGCTTAATTCTTAAAATCTTTAAGTAATATGAATAAATTCCATTTTAAATGAATTCTTTCTTGAAGGATTCAAAATTTTCTGAATTCATTTAGTAATAGGGTGAATGAAGAAAGATTTGCTTTCGCTAATCATTTAGTCAAATGATTAATATATAATATAACCATACTAATTTGTTAACGAAATTATTTTTTAAGTGAGTTCTTTTATATAATTTTAAATAAAAAAATTGGTACATTTTATAAGACTAACCACTTAATTATTTATCTTTGAAACACTAAATTTTTTCTCGTTATTTTTAAACATTTAAAAAAAAATTTTCATTTAAAAACATTTTTCGTTAAAATTTTTGATTTCTAGAAATTTGAATTTGCAACTTTAATATGTTTAAGCATAACTTCAAGTAACAAAAAGCATACCTACTGTCGTCTAAAATAACATATAATCAGACTATTTATGTATATACAATGAGATATAATTTAATGTCCCGGATATAGACAAATCTCGGATAAAATTTTATCAAATTATATCTAATTTGATATAATTAGATATATGTAGATGACTCGTTTTTCGGATACATTTGTATGTGTTTATAAACGGGAACTTATCAAAAAAGATGTAATTATATTTGACTACATATTAAAATTTTTACACGGACTGTTATTCTGCCACCACTGCATCTTAAGCTGAGATATATTAAACAATTTGTAAAAAAAATTAGATGTAAACGGCGAAGCTTTCTGCTGTCTTAAAGCGGTGTTGTATTTCTTTTCAAATCTAATATTTTTTAGTTCGTTTTTATCTGTTCTGATGAGTTTTATGTATTTTCATGAAAAAATAATGAGAGATGAGAACTTAATGAACAAGCTAAGTTCAGTTGAAAAACGTACATGGAAGAGTTTTGTTGCACTATGTGATAATTTTCTTGATAATCACAGAAAAGGCGACTATGTAGCGGTTGTTAATGAGTTTTTAAGTGCGTATGGAGAAATGGGCTACTTGTCCAAAAAAATTCATTTCCTGCATTCACATTTAGACTTCTTCCCAGACAACCTTTGCCAGTTGAGCAATAAATAATGCGAACATTTTCACCAAGAAATTGTTACTATGGAAAAATAAGATAAAAATGATTGCAGAATATTGTTGGTCACTTCAACGGATACTGATGGCGCTGAATTAAAAAGAACGATCAAGCAAACATTTTTTAGAGGAATGTCCAAATATTGTATTTTTTGTAAATATTTAATAACTCAGTCAATGTTCAACGGATTTTTAAAAACGAAGTTGCGCTTTACTCATACTTAAATTTGCTTTGTTAATAAATTCATATATAGTACGGTTCCTTTACAAAATACTTTGTAAAAAACGTCTCCAAATTCGAAAAATGACAAAAAAAAATTTAAAAAATATGTTTGCTGGAGAAAGTTACACAGATTTCTCAAGGTAACTTAAATAACATATATGTATATCGACAGGTATCACTTTCTTCTTTCTAAATACACTGAGGAACTTAAAAGCGGATAATATTCAACTAAGTTACTGGCTTATAAGTACATAAAGGTTCGAAAAACCGGTTGTTTGCCCGTAACTCAAAATTTTTGAGGTGTTTGGCAAATTTCAAAAACAGATTCTTGTTGTACTCTACAAAATTTACCTGAAAAATAGTATCAATTCTCAGTTATTTCAACTTCATTCTCTTTTGCAACACTGTGTTATCATTTTCTTAATTTTCTTTTCTTTAATATACCCAAAAATCGGCATATACAAATTAGGAGTTTTAACTCATTACTGCCCACTGTCCCCATATGAGGACACCTATATTTTGTGGACAACTGAAGATTTGGGTGATGCCCATGAAACAATTGTATTGTCTATCAGGAAAATTATCAAACTTTTTGAAAGAAAACAAATAAAATCTAATATGACAATATCATATTAAATTTTGGACTTATGGTATAACAATATTCTAACTAAATATATAAAAATATAGATAGTCCGAAAAAACAATTTTTATACTTTTAATACAAAAATTAAAAACATTTTTGAACAATTAGCACACCACGGCTCTTCTCATACAAATATTGTTTGTTGTGATATATGTTGTTTTTACAAATTGTAAAACACACATACTACACATAATGATATACAAAGTATATTGATTTGGTTTACCAAATCAGCCAGTTTATACACTAAGCCTAATTCCACAATGTCCCGTTTGCTAATAACTGGGATTGTACCTGACCCATTTGTTGTTGTTTCCCATAAACATATTTTAATTTAACTGCTTGTTAAATTTAACTGGACATTCAGTAATCGGGCCCCAGACAAATTCTAATAAAGTTGTAAGTTATGTATAGGTTTGAGTTAAGCCAATTATCGTTTTCTTTTGCGGACAACTGAAAATTAGGGTGATGCCTATGAAACAATTGTATTGCCTATCATGAAAACTATCAAAGTTTTTGAAAAGCAACAATATCATTTTAGATTTTGGGCTTCAGCTAGAACAATATTAAATTAAAAATACAAAAATTAAAACATTTTTTTTTCTTCATGTATTCAATCTTCATGAAATTTGGCATATCTTTAACATCACCGAGACTCGAAGCGTAAGCAAACCTATAAATATTTTACAGTTTATTTAAATAATAACATTTACCAAAAAAAAAATAACGAAATTATACCGGTATGACAACCGTAACCTACATTCTTTTCGCTTGCCATCCTTGCAAAAAAGTATTTGATTTTTTCTGGTTCAGAGTTCCATTATATTGATTAAGCTTTGTTAAAACTTTGCTTAACCTGATTAGATCATGTTTTTGCTCTTAAATATAAAAAATTCTTAAAATTGTTATTTTAATGCGGCTTTAAGATGTTAGATTCGAATGTAACGGCCAAAACCATAAGGAAAGCATATTCCGGTATCGGGATGGGATAAGATCAGAGTTAATTACAAAACAATTAAAACATAATTAATTTCCTTAAGTTTTAAGAATTATTTTATTTACAATTAAAACTGGTTAGTTATTGACATTTTGCCAACAATTTACACAACACTACACAATATTGACATTAGTTTTTTGTTGTTGTTAGCGCGTACTGCTGACTTTGTAAGTTTATACGTGATTTACGTGGGTGGAGTGTATTTAATGACAAAATAACTAATAGCACACAATGTTACGGAAGCGATTGTTACGAAAACGATGGCAGTTATTATGATTTTAATATCCATCTCAGAAATTTTGCCAAAAAATCCTGTAAAAGTATTACACAAAGTATATATATTTTTAAAAATATTATCATTATTATGGTTTCATAAAATTGAGATTAAGAGAGAACATTTACAAAAGGAAACGGATAATATGGGAAATAAAAAAAAGCTAATGACATGTTCTATAAATGTATGTAAATTTGGGAGTTCCGCCAAACGATGTCCTTACGAATTGGTTGCTGTAATAACACGCAAGCGATGCGTATTAAGCTGAATAGTATGTTGATGGTAGTAGAGGACGGTTTGGTAATTTGTGACTTGATGTAAATTGGGAAATTTTTTCCATACTAATGCAGTTTCAGAACTTCTAACAATTGCGTCTTGTTAAAAGAATCATATAAAGGAAGTTTCTCTTGGATTTCTAGTTTTTTATCAAAGAAAAATATTTTCTTTTACATTTTTAATCAGGTAAATATAAAATTTATTGTTTCATTATGTACATATTACGAATGACGGATTACTTTTTGCAAATAATTAAATCATTGCAAAAATTGTGGTAATTTTTGTGACTTTAACCATAATGGGATAAATTGGGATGTGTGGGTGGGGTGAATTGGGACGTGTAATTTATGCAATTTTAACGCTTCTGCATGTTGTTTATTTGAACACCACACCGCGGAAGTACAACAAAAAGCAACGAAGCCTATCCTGGAGTATGTTTTAGTAAAAGCCATATACAGAGAAAAAATTCATAGTTAAATCAAGTATTATTTCATATTTAAATTATTGTCTTATTTTTTTACGAACATTTTTGAATTAAGTATGAATTTAAAGTAAATATGATTCTCGTTCAAATAAACATTTTCGTATTTAAATTAATATGTCAACATTAGAATTGACGTCTTCCGCATTTTAAAATTATATAGAAACATATTTAAACTAAATAGAAAACAAACTATTTCTGATTTCAAAGCTGTTACTATTTAATTCAATGTTTTTTCTACTTGCTTTTCTAATGTTTTTTCTTCTGTGTGTACAGAATATCAAACTTAAACCTCAAACGGGAAACGCTGTTTTGCTACGAAATTCATACAATGTGGTCATCTCGAAAGATAAACAATAAGTTCTTCTACACAAATATTTATTGTTTCCTATGTTAGGCTATATGAGCCAAAATAGGTTTAGGGTTCGGTACAAAGTATATGTCATTAATTCGGTACAAAGTGTATATCATTGTAAAGCTTAAAAATCTTCTTTGGTATGATATATATAAATTATTATTTTAAAGAGATGGGAGCGTGTTATTTCACTTTACATTAAAAATTACCGAAAAACAAAACAAGAACTCTGTATTTTGGAAACAAAATTCTATGTGGAGATTTGAAAATTTGGACTGTCTGTAGTTTAGGGGCATCTCACAGATTTTGATAAAAAATTTAGGAACGATTCAGATACGTGATCTGAGTCGAGAATTCAGTTTTTTTTTTGTCAGAGGCGGAAAGACTTAAAAGTACCCAGGAAAAAATTACACATTCCAAAAAGAAGGTGATGCTCACACTTGCTTACATATCTCATTGCCAAATTAAGTAACTGCAATACCAAACTCATTCCAACGATAGAGTCAAAAAAGCAAGTACTATTGTAATCAATTCTTTTAATTTAAACCAGAAAGCATGAACTCAATAATAAAGTAATTATTTAATTAAAAGAAAATAACAATGTTATTAACTTATACGTATAACTTTTTGTACTCAAGAAGTAATCATATACTTTTTCTTAATAAAAGGACGTTATTGGAAGTAGTTCCTAATTTTGAAAAAAGAAGTTATTCAATTTTAAAGAATTTATCTCATATATTTTTTCAAACAAATTTTTATTTGCTGGAAAATAATATTAAAAACAGAAATTGCATGTTGCCTAAATTTTGTTAAACTGTGGTTAGGTATAAATTAGGGAAGCGCTCGTGAGCAGAAAATTGTGAGTGGAAGTTGAAATTACTGACGTTATCGTGAGTGAGTGTAAAAAAAATTTCGAGGGTGATTGTGCGGGAGTCATATTTTTGTTTTTCAATTTTAAATTGTTCTTTTTTTTTGAAAAATTTATATTTTCCTGGTTTATAGCTCCAAAACTATGACAAACCCATGTTATCATAACAAATCGATGTTTCACTTTTAAGGATTTTATTTCCGCATGAGTTTAGATCGTTAAATTTAAGTGGCCTAGGAGAATCACGTGTGAGTAAAAGTTGAATTAACTTATGGAACTACTTATTTTTTTTTTTTAAATGTAAGTACTTATTTTTTCTAGGGAACTATTTATTTATTTTTTTGTGAAGTACTTCGTAGTTTTACAATGGAACTATTTCTTTATTAAAAAATGTATGTAGTTCTTAAAAATATAAAGTAATTGGTTCTTCGGTAAAAAAAATAATCAATTCTAAATCAATCAATTATTTTAGTCTCACGCCCTGTTAAAAGAATCGAGTAGGTAATCTAGTAAGGAATGCGTTCTGCCCAAAATGCTTGATTGCTTACCCGCTTAACTTTTTGGAAATTTTTTGCTGGGTAAGTGTGATTTGAAGAAAATAAATCAATGAAAACAACAATTGCAATCTCAGTTCCAAATGTTTTGACCACTACTATATATAGTTTTTTCACCATTACTTGTCTGTCGATTGTTTCAAATGCTCGTTTAAAATCTAGAAATATTGCCATCACTTTTTTAGTTTTTTCTATATTTTTCCATTTATTTGTCACATAATTTACAGTCGTTTCACATGAGTATTTTTTACGAAATCCTGATTGATACTTTGACAATATAGAATTATTCTCAATATATTTTTCTAATTGTTCTTTCACAACATTTTCACAGGTTTTTAATGTATTTATTGGCCGGTATTCTTCGCATTTATTTGTTTTTGGTACTTTTTCAATTGGTGTTATTGAAGTTTCTCTCCAGTTTTCAGGAAATACACCTGTCTCTAATGATTTATTGATAATTTTTAATATTGTTTCTCCTGTTACGTTCCATTTTTCCTAATTTTGAAAAATGAAGTTTTACAATTTTAAAGAATTTATCTTATATATTTTTTCAAACAAATTTTTATTTGCAGGAAAAATTTAGTAGTTTTTTTAATGTTTTAGTTGAATCATTTATATATTGTTTTTTTTTTTAAATTGTTCTAGAAAAATTATCATGTTGACTTCTGTGAATGAATTCCTAAATTTAAAGAATGAATTCCTAAATTTAAATTTAAATTTTGAGATCTTTTAGTGGCTCTACAACATACATTTGATTTATTAAATTAATTTTTCATATCACAGAACGGTGTGTTATGCAAAGCGCTACATTAATTTTTATTAAAATTACATAAAATATAAATTCAATTAAATAAATAACACTTTAATTTAACGAGAATTCAAAAAAGAATTAAGCGTTTTAAGGTCTCCTTATTCACATGTTCACATGTTAAAACACAAAAAGAATATAGGCCGTTATTTTTTGTGACAATATTAGATGTACTTCTTTTTTTGTAATTGTAACTAGTTACAAATGGTTTAAAAGAAATAGTTATTATTTTTAATATGGAACTACTTCTTTTGTTTAAATGTAAGTATGTACTTCTTATTTTTTTCTAGGGAACTTTTTTTTTTTTTTTTTGTGTAAGTACTTCGTAGTTTTACCAGGGAACTATCAGTTCTAAAGAATCAATTATTTTAGTCTCACGCCCTGTTAAAAGAATCGAGTAGGTAATCTAGTTAGGAATGCGTTCTGCACAAAATGCTTGATTACAAACCCCCTTACCTTTTTGAAGATTTTTTGGTGGGTAATTTTTTGTTTAGGTTTAAAGTGAAATAACACGCTCACATCTCTGGAAAATAAAAATATATCATAGAACCAACTTTTCTGCCAAAAAACATTTTTATTTTTATTTTCCTCATTTATCATTAATGCAATAATTCACATCATATAAGTGCTACTACACAAAAAAACATTAGAAAATTAAGTAGAAACAACATTAAATTAAATAAAAATAGCTTTAAAATCAAACAAAGTTTTGTTTTCTATTTAGTTTAAATATGTTTCTACTTATTTTAAAATTGCGGAAATGACATCTATAATAATAAAATATTTATTCAAATATGAAAAGGTTTACTCTTACTAATAAGACTCACACTTAATTAAAAACTGTTCGTTAAAAATAAGATATTTATTTAAATATGAAATAATAATTGATTTAACTAGCATTTTTTTCTCTGTATAGGTAATTCAAGTACTTTTACACATAGATGCAAGACCCATCAAATAGCTTCTTATTACGCCTTTTTTGATGATGCTGTTATATAAAATTTAATAAAATTTGTTGAAAGTATGGTTTTTGTCTCGGAAATTCCCATGGCGGGAATACCGCCCTTTTTTCAATCCCACAATCCCGGGAATTTTGTGCGGGATCTTCCGTGATGTTTTTTTATTAATTCACGTAATTTGGAGAAAATATTAAATTTTGTTATTGTTTTATTTGAAATTGAAACACAATTATTTGATTTTTTTAATTATCAAATAAAAATATTTAAAAATAAAGAAAAGCTTAAGCTAAAATTAAAAAAAAATTATTGGGAATTCAAAAACTACTAATATTTTCGTAATTTTTAGAAAAACAAATGCAGTTAACAAAATTTTTAAGTGCTTGTTTTTATTAAAAGAAACCGACGAATTCGCATAAAAATCTGTGTGAGAACACTTACTTTTGAAATTTTTTTATTGAAAATTACTAGACGACATTTATAAATAACTAGTGGACCTAGAAATATAAATTTTTTGCTATCACATTTTCAATTCTTATTTTGCATTGAAAATGTAAATTTTGTATTTCTATTAATTTTTTTTTGTATATTAAATACAAATTATACCTAAAATTTTAACTTAAAATCGTTTAAAACTTGCAAGAACTAATATAAAATTTTAAAAATTAAGACATAAAATTTGTATAAAAATCAAAACCAAAAATTACTGAGAAGTTCCTGATTTTTTTTTAAGTTTTATTTAAATTAGTATGACTTTTCAGACATTAACTGTTAAAGCAGGAAATATTCTAGATAAAACAATAATATGGTTTATCGGATATTGGCGTAACTTAAAAAAATTCCAAAAATATTTCTCCAGAATTCCTAATCTAAGCTTTTTAAATAAAGCATTAGTAAGTTCTTGAGTTTTCATATGCAGTGTTTCCGGCTAATAAATTTTTTTTGATATAATAAAAATTAAAATTTTCAAACATAAATTATGTCAAATTTAATTAACTTGTTGCGGGCAATCCTGAGATCCCAGAAAATTCGAAAATAAAATTCCCGCTGTCCGGGAAAACAAAAACCCTAGTCGAAAGTCTAGAGTACAACATAAGTTCGGGCGGTCCCAAAATTAACCGACCTGACGTATATATGGCGGCAGTAGTTTGAAAAATATCTTTGGTGAAAAGTATAAAAAAAGATATGTTTTAAGTTTCAAAGCGACACGTTGTTTGGTATCTTTTTTTGGATCCATTAAAAATAAACGATCTCAGTAAATTTGTAAACATGGAAAAAATTGGTCACAGATATGTAATTCCAACCAATACTAAAGCCGAGCAAGATTCTACTCTGGGTGAGCCTGCTCTTTTGTTTACTACTATAAAATATTGGATGGCAGTTTAAACGAGGCCGTACGAGACAATAAAGCCGAGTTTTTGTGTCGATTCGCAACCATGAGATATTAGTCCAACACTTCACACGTTACACAAAGGAACAGTCAAAGCAGGCGAAGAAAGTTCCATCTACAGATAAGGTCATGACGCCTGTTTTCTGTGATGCACTTTAGATAATTTGTATTGTATTATGCTAAGGTTAAAAGGCCGCATTTGGCGAAAAAGAAAGTGTTGTTTCATCAAGACAATACACCGTTCACACATCCACTATTGCGATAGCCAAAATCAATGAATTAAAGTTCGCACCTTATTCGCCAGATTTAGCTCCCTCGGATTAGTTTCTATTTTCAAACTTGAAAAAACTTCTCGGTGGTAAAATATTTGAAAATAATGAAGAGGTGGAGTCTGCAGTTGATGGCTATTTGAAGGGGCTAGACAGTTCTTACCATAAACACAGTTCGCACTATTGAATATCGCTGGAAAAAGTGTATCGTGCTAAACGGAGATTATGAAATAAAGAAAATTTTTCAAAAATTTGTTGTTTCCTTTGTTAGTTCGGCTAATTTTGGGAACGCCCTCGTATCGTCTATTTTCGGAATTACTTGAGATTGAGCTTTGGAAAAACAGATTTTTTCTTTTGGGGCTATATTTTTTTTTCACGAATAACTTTGTAGTGAATGATGAGGATAAAAACACAAGTAAAAATTGTATGTTTCAAACCCTGCTGATCATCTGATTTTTTGTACAAAATAGACTTGTGCGACCACGTATATATGTACCTTAAAAACGCCGGTGAAACATCCTAGTTCCGAGAACAGTAATTGGATTAACATAAACTTTTAACTCAATATAAAAAAGAAAATCATATTTTACAAAATCTGTAGATTTGTCTATTTTGAGATATTTCATGACAATATCTTTTAGCTTCCAGAAATCTCAGGATTCATCTAGAAATGCAAGAGCCGACAAGAATGTGTTTAGCAGGAGTGAAGTTATTTAAAATCTGTTTAGTTTTTATCTCGTCAGGGACACCCAAATTTACATACACATGTGCATCTATTTAATTAGATTCTATTGCATTTAATTTATTATTTTTTGTGTTCAGAAACCAATTGAAAACGAGACTTTTTATAAATGATTAAATTATATGATATGTGTAAAATCAGCACAGAGATAAATATGTATAATAAAAGAAAACTTTTGAAAAATTGTATTAATTAATGTTTTATTTTAAATGCGCATTTAGCTAGAAATTCATAACACTGAATGAATTAAATTTTTGTATGGAAATTTTATTTAAGAGTCAAATATTATGATGAGGGCACTTGAATGAATATGAAACTAAAATTAGTCTAGCATGGAATTAGGATTTTGTAACACTATGATTAATTCTATTAATCAAATGGACATACAGATATTCCTATTCTAATATATTTTTTTAGAGACCCCCTAATACAAACTGTTATATATAGTATGATGTATTTAAATTTTCAACAAATCACTTAAATAATGTGGTCTAATTAGAGTCTTCTTTTATAAAATAATTATTAACATTATTAAATTTAAAAATTTTTCAAGCAAATAAGAGTAATTTTATAAATCAAATCAAAATTTCCCGTTTTAACAATCATTTATGACATATAATAACACTGTGTGACAATGATTTTATACTTTTAAAGTGACATAGTAGTGCAGTTTGTAGGTGGTGTTGAGTAGATCACATAATGACCTTCAGGAATTTTAACACATTATCAAAATCTGAATTGTTGTCAAAAAACAGTTTTTTAGACGCTGTACACAGTGGTGAATCCACGGATTTGAATGAAACTTGGATATGTTCTAAAGAACAAGAAAATAATAGACACGAATTTTTTTAGGTGCGTTTAGGGGTTAAAAAGTGGTATCTAAAATTACCCAATTTGAGCTTTTTTAAAATATTTCTTATATATATACATATATTTTAAACTGTAGGCTAATTGAGAATCAAATGAAAGGTATTTTAAAGTCGCATCCATTGGTATATAAAACATGTTCCTGCATGTACGAAATTTTGTGTTATTTAAAATTTTTCTTTTTTTCGAATAACACATTTGTATGATTTTGTTGTTGGTTTGAGTTCAAATTAACATACACTTAGAGAATTCTCTGCATGATATCACCTTTAAAATGGTACCAATAGGAAAATTGCAGGTTGTTTAGTGCAGAAGTTATGGGCGACTTTGTATGAACACTTTATTGAAATTTTGACGTTTTTCCAATTACATGACGTCATATTTCAAAAACCGAAAGGGTTTGGGTCAAAAGGTTAATGATTTGATAAACACTACCCATTTACAATGTTTGTGGCGAATTTCTTTAAAATCGGAGATGACAAATCTAAATGCTGTGCGGTTTGACCTGGAATTGCCCTAATGCTACTAAGTTAAAACATTTTTTTTTAGAAAATGCACTTCATGCGGGATGTTTTTGTTTCAAAATAATCCGAAAAGGCGATTTTTATTGTAAACCGATTTTTATTGTAAAGAACAACATATTGATTTGTTCGGTATATTTCGTTGTATTTAAAGTAACTATAAGTTGGTATCAAATGAAAAGTTTTTTGAAGACACATTCGCTGGTGTAAATAAATTGTGTCTAACGATTATCAAGTATTTTTGTTATTCAAAAAAATGTGTTTTGAGTAACATAAAATCTGGCGTTTTATTAAGGAATTGTAGTTGTATCAGTTAAGCTAAAAATAATGCAAAGTAGTGCCTATTTAAATCCAGGGGGTGTCGGAGCTTTTTTCGATATTTAATGTCGTTCGGTTTTTATGCGACTTTTCCCGAAGAGCCTTTCTTCCTTTGAAAATATTTGAAAATATTTAAAAATATGGCAACTCTGAGTCCACTTATAAGCAACATGGGTATCAAAATTTTAGATTTCTTGAGCAATTTAACTCTATTTACAATTATATCTAATTTTCGTGAAGACAAATTTTCATACAAAAACAAATGAATTTTCAATCCCACTTTTTAACAATTAAACATGGGATTGGGCAGCTAAAAAAATACGTGTCTCTTTTCTTTACTTCTCTACGATATATGCAAAAATCCTTAAAATTTGAAAGTTCGGGTCTGGATACTTCCCTTGTCAGTCAAATATATTTTCAAACCGTTCTAAAATACAAAATCGGTTAAAACATTATTAACAATGAAACTTCATAATGAAACTTGGATATGTTGTTGAGGGCAAACAAACATTAGACAAGTATTTTTTTAGATGAGCAAACGCACGTTTAGAGGTTAAAAAGTGGAGTCAAAATTTACAATATTTTTGTATGAATGCATGTCTAAAATATAAAAATTGATACCCAATTTGACAATAATTTAAAAAATAATTTTAAAAAATGTAAAATTGCATAATTTTTGACCTCACTTTTTAAAATAAAATAAGTGTGTAATGATTATTTGTTCTCTACAACATATCCAACTTTCATTCAAATCTGCAGATTCACCACTAAATTACAAAAAATAAATTAAAAATCAAAATTAGCTCAAAATTTCGTTTAATATTTAAAATCACAATCTATAAATGTAGTCAAAAGGGCGATGACTGTATTTGTCATAGAAATGGCTAACCATGTAGTCATTTTTAACTATTCATAAAACAACTACAATAGTAGTAAAAACGACCAACTAAGTGGTCTAAAACAACTAACCTTAAATGCATGCATAAACCATAAAAACGAGAAACAATACAAAAAAAAAAACAACGAACATGACATGACTGACACAAGTTGTAAAAACTACTGTTTCTAATCGACATTTTACAATTTCTTTTTAATAAAAAAAATATATATTTTTTTTCTTTTTATTACTATAAAAAATTACAAGTCAAATTTCCAAACTGTATTCCAATTATGACGTTTTTATGTATTGGAGATACAATGAGATCTAATTATAATTTGCAAACTATGAACATAACAAATATAAACTAAACGAGAATTTTTAAAAACTCGGCGTAATCTTATATTTTCAAATAACTTAAAAAAATGAGCTGTTTGATGTATATAAAATTACTATTTGGTAGTTGTTTATTAAAATACTACAATAACTACTAAAAACAACTGTTAAAGGAGTACAGTATTTTTGGTTAGTTATTTTTTTAAATGACTTTCTAAAATATTTCTCATAGAACAGTTAAAACAACAACTACTGTTTACTATCCGAATGACCTTCATGTATCAACTGTAAGAATATTCTGAGTGCAGTTAAAAACTAAGTCAAAATCTTAAAAAAAAACTGCTTTTCAATCAAAACTTTTGATTTGGAGGGTGTATTCCTATTTCTGAAAATTGTGTAGTGATCTGTTCAACGCGGCCAACAACCTACAATACGTCATTTGAAAAGTATATTAGTTTTTTTTTTTTTGTAACACCGTGTAATTGATGCTAACAATAAAAATAAGTAGGTACTATTAGACATCCAAACAAAAATTCTTATAGTTGTTAATTTTAATAAAGTTTGATTCTTATTCTTCATTTTTGAAAATCAAAATATATCATTTAAAAACTTTAAAATAAAAATGTTTCCTAAAGGAAACGTAAATAAATTTTTATATTAATAATATCAAATTATTTATTTTTTCAATACAAGTCATAGCAGTTAGGGTCTCTGTCTTTTATAACCATGTATATATGACTATAAGTGATTCACGGCGTCGATTCTGTACTTTCACCATCCATAATTCGATATTTTCTTAAATACTCGTGAAGAATTTTCGTTAACAGATTACTCTCTGCTACACAGAAAAATCACTCGTCTAAATGATGGGTTGTGAATTGCAAAATACCCCCAAATGTTAAAAATAATGTTAAAAGTGTATTTTTTGCGACTGGCGTATTTAAACATTTGTAAATCCGTAAATTTTTAATCGATTTTCAATTTTTAAATGTCGTTACCTGGTCTTTCCAAATTAATATACTTTTTTATATTATTAATAAAAGGATATTAAAAATCTCAACAACAATTACAATTTTCAATTTTTTTTAACTTCTACGAGGAATTTTTCGAATCTTCTTTTAAAGCATAATATTCTTAAATTTAGTGTTTTCCTGAGAAAAATTAGCCATTATTTATTAAAATCGATTGAAAATTGACAAAGTTACGGTACTACTATATATACACACGGAAAAAATTATCAACCTAAAATATCTAATTAAAGCTTTGATTTGAATTTAATTTGTTTCTAAACAAATATTTAATTGAATCAATTAATATTTTAATTGACTTTTAAATATATACATATACATATTTTATTTTTAAGGTAATTCTCAAAGAATTTTTTCATACACTGTATGTTTAAATAGAAAATTTTCAGTATAAAATACCAAATGAATTTGAAGTTTACAAACAAAACAAGCACACACACAAACAGACGTAGCATTACCAAAAACACATACCAACGTATCGTTAACACACATTTTTTGTGAGTATCATATTTTTCAGAAGTTATTTATAACTTCTTTTCCTTTTCAATTTTCAATAAAAGTTTTAATTGATATTATCTTTGCCGTGATAGGTGCAAAATCAATTAAAATATTAATTGATTTAACAAATTTTTTAATTGAAACCCGTTTTCAGTTTTTTCTGTGCACTTAGGGAAAAAGCTTTTGAATCATATTAATGAAGTTTTTCATATATATGATGAAAAACTTAATTGATTTTTGTCCAATGTGACACTTCATAAATATGATGAAGCTGTTTCATAAAATGGCAAATTGATGACAGGTTTCTTCATATAGCTTTAAACCCTCGTAGGAGTTAAAAAAACTAAAATATATGATTTTCTATTGTTGATTTACTTGAATAAACGTCACTACATTGCTAGGTCTGTCAAAAAAACAGAGTAGTATTTGGAAGATGACAAAGCCAATTGTGACAATTTTTTGTTGTTGTTTTGGTTTTTCTTTGATATTTTAAATTTTGAATCTCGCTCCTAGACGAGGACAAGAAATTCTCATTGAGTTTGTGATTTAATATAACAAATATCTCTAGAAATTTTAATAACAAAGTCCCCTGAAGATTTCCTTGGCAGGAATGAAATCCGGATAGGGACACGCCTACATCAGATTGCTTTTCACAATTTGTTAAATAAGTTTTGGGACTTTAGCACATTTAATTACTATAAATGCAATTAATGTTTATCCCGATGAAAATAAATTTAAATAACAAATATGCAGGTGCTTGTGCAAATTTAAATGTAACTGACACTAATAGAAAACATATGATTTTCTATTGTTGATTTACTTGAATAAACGTCACTACATTGCTAGGTCTGTCAAAAAAACAGAGTAGTATTTGGAAGATGACAAAGCCAATTGTGACAATTTTTTGTTGTTGTTTTGGTTTTTCTTTGATATTTTAAATTTTGAATCTCGCTCCTAGACGAGGACAAGAAATTCTCATTGAGTTTGTGATTTAATATAACAAATATCTCTAGAAATTTTAATAACAAAGTCCCCTGAAGATTTCCTTGGCAGGAATGAAATCCGGATAGGGACACGCCTACATCAGATTGCTTTTCACAATTTGTTAAATAAGTTTTGGGACTTTAGCACATTTAATTACTATAAATGCAATTAATGTTTATCCCGATGAAAATAAATTTAAATAACAAATATGCAGGTGCTTGTGCAAATTTAAATGTAACTGACACTAATAGAAAACATATGATTTTCTATTGTTGATTTACTTGAATAAACGTCACTACATTGCTAGGTCTGTCAAAAAAACAGAGTAGTATTTGGAAGATGACAAAGCCAATTGTGACAATTTTTTGTTGTTGTTTTGGTTTTTCTTTGATATTTTAAATTTTGAATCTCGCTCCTAGACGAGGACAAGAAATTCTCATTGAGTTTGTGATTTAATATAACAAATATCTCTAGAAATTTTAATAACAAAGTCCCCTGAAGATTTCCTTGGCAGGAATGAAATCCGGATAGGGACACGCCTACATCAGATTGCTTTTCACAATTTGTTAAATAAGTTTTGGGACTTTAGCACATTTAATTACTATAAATGCAATTAATGTTTATCCCGATGAAAATAAATTTAAATAACAAATATGCAGGTGCTTGTGCAAATTTAAATGTAACTGACACTAATAGAAAACATATGATTTTCTATTGTTGATTTACTTGAATAAACGTCACTACATTGCTAGGTCTGTCAAAAAAACAGAGTAGTATTTGGAAGATGACAAAGCCAATTGTGACAATTTTTTGTTGTTGTTTTTTCTTTGATATTTTAAATTTTGAATCTCGCTCCTAGACGAGGACAAGAAATTCTCATTGAGTTTGTGATTTAATATAACAAATATCTCTAGAAATTTTAATAACAAAGTCCCCTGAAGATTTCCTTGGCAGGAATGAAATCCGGATAGGGACACGCCTACATCAGATTGCTTTTCACAATTTGTTAAATAAGTTTTGGGACTTTAGCACATTTAATTACTATAAATAAAATTTTAGTTGTTGGTGAAAAAAATCTCACATGTTAATATTAATAATATAAAGAAAGTAGGTATATTTGGAAAAACGAGGTAATTTAATTCAAATACAGTTAAAAAACTCAAAATCGCTTAAAAAATTACTGAGCTACAAATGTTTAAAAGCGCCAGTCGCAAAAATACTCTTTTACCGTTATCTCGAAAATTTAAGGCTATATTGCAACTGGTTTTGTGAAACACTCGGCTAGACTTACAACCTTCTCTACTTTATGGAGTGAAAAGTCCGTGGCCTAACAATAAAAACCAGTTTTTTTGAAATCAATTTTACTCTTCAACGTAATATCCGTTAAGTCAAATGCAGTTCATCCAACGATGAAATTGTATATTTTTTTTCCATAATTTTCAATTTTTCCAAAAATCCACATTTCATATTCTATTTTTTTATAATTGTTAAGAAAATGTACATATCACATACAATTTTTTTTTTTTTTCAAACTAAACAGTACACAAAATGACACTTAATCTGAAAATTTCGAATATTAAGAAAAAAAAACAATGGGATTGACTTATATTTTTTTCAACAGTCGGGAAAAATCGAAAATGTTTGCTTTCCAGTCAATGTTATACTTAAATAAAAGCAAATTCCAGTCAAATTAATGAAAATTTCGTGGGGTTTCCAAAAATCCACACTTGTCAAGCTCTTTAAAATAGACTTCCGTCTCTGATATGACTTCTTCATTTGTGCAAAATCTCTTTTCGTGGAGCCATCTTTTCAAGTTCGGGAACAAATGAGGAGAATGCGGGGTGAGGAAGCAATTCATAATGTAAAGACTTCAATTTTACTGAAGCCAAAGCAGGTGAATACTCCGGTGCATTGTCATGATGGTACAAGTTTTTTTATTTTTATTTAAGTGGGCTCGTTTTTTATAATTTATTTATCCAATCTGGCCAATAACTTAACATAGTACTTGGCAAATATTTGTTTTTCCTTTCTTCAAGTGATCAATAAATATTATACCACGTGCATCCCAAAAAACACTGGCCATGGACTGTCTATTGAATCCACGTCACATCCATTATTATAAATCGAAGTAAAACTTCAGTTAAATTTACTTCAAATATCTCCGAAGCTTACTTTGAATCATGAACACGTTTCAGTTTTTGTTCAACTGTTAAAAAAATTCGGCACCCATAGCGCAGAAAGATTTTTCATATGTAAATGATCATGTAATATATGCCGAACACGCTCTGTTGATATCTTTATGATGCCAGCAATCTCACTCACTTTAATCTTTCGATGATCCGATGATCGGTAACTGTCTCATTTGGACCACCAGGACGATCTGCATCATATGTGCCCGTAGGACCACGTTTTAATTTGGAATACCACCATTTAACCATAATGACGGCGAATATTCACCACAATGTTTATCAATCCATTCTTGGGTTGGACAGCATTTTTTCCCACCAAAAAACAATGTTTAATCAAAAATCTTTGGAATCCATTTTTTCTCGAATTTTAAAAGCAGCATCATTTTTAAAACGGTAACTTTAACTTTTTTTCTACAATAATTAATGAAATGTCATGAAATTTTTACACAAGTGGCCCTGCTGAATAAACAAAAAACATTGGCAATTGTAAGTCCATCTATATGTTAGGTAACGTATTTTTCACTCCATGTAGTAGGTCACCTTAAAAGTGATTGCAATTCTTATTTTTTGTAGCACCGTGTTATCAATTATTTACATCCTTTATAAAAAATAACTAAAAGCAGAAAAGAAGCATTAAAAATAATTTATTTTTTTTCTCAATTCATGAAGCTTGGCTGACAAATCCACAAAATCCGAGTTACAAACTTTTAAAACTACAGAATCAAAAATTAGTTACGAATTTTAGTGTTTACACAAGAAAAAAAAACCAACGCGCTGTTTACTAGAGTTGTCATTTATTCGGATTTTTATTTTGATCGATAAAACGCTCAGCAATTTTTTGATAATTTTTTTTAAATTATTCGATTAATCGAAAGAATAACGAACAAATATATAAATTCATGAATTTTGGCATCAATTGTTATCTAGCATAAAAGTTTTAGAACATATTGTGCATCCTTTGCTCTTTATGGCATATATCTTAATAAATTGATCTTATTTCTCAAACCGGTCTAAGCAATGAAATTTATACCACTTGTTCGGCACGAAAAAAAAATACAATATGTTGTTCTACCAAATTTTTGGTGTTGTCTATTTCAGACGATATGGGCCAAAATAGGTTTAGAGCCAATCCCAAAAACTAATCCATGACTTAATTTTTATTTTTAATAAAAATTATATCAAACTTGTTTATTTCGCCTTTACATCTTGTTTTTAACCAAAACAAAACAAGTGTAAAAATAAAAAGGAGAATAAAAACAAAAAGCGTGAATTGTATATCTACCAAAGGCAGAGCTTCCACATAACGAACAAGTTTTCAATTTATTTTTGATCAATGGTGATAATCTTTAACATCGAGCTCAATATTAGTTCCCATTTAGTGGGAAAACTAGTGTATATGAATGTTTGATGTTAAGGGTTAAGAGCAAATTTTTAGTGGAAGAAACAGATTTTTGAGCATATTTTTGTATTTTTTGAAAAAAATAAATTTTTAAAGCATATTTCGTAATTTTTACTTTTCAAAATTTTTTTATTAAAGATTTTTATATAGTTTTTTTTTAAAAAAAAAATCGATGCAACGTTTACCCTTAAAACTTTTTGTCTACACAGATAATATTATTGTCAAAAAAACTTTAATTAAACTTTTGTTTGATTTCAAATTAAAAGTTCAATAATGTGTATTAAATGGTTAATTGAAAATTAATTTGGTGCACACAAAATTTACAGTTTTTATAACACATAAGAGAAAAAAAAATGGTAGTTTTAAAAAATCGTCAAAAGTGAAAAAAAAATAGCCAAATTGAAATAAATTGCTAAGATTAAGAAAAAATTACAAAAATCTAAAAAATATTTTCGCGATATAGACGTTTCTTGGCGATTTTTTTTTTTAAATTGACCGATTTTTGTTCAATTTTGTTGATTTTTTTAAAATCCTGCCTAGTTTTTTAAATATTACGGATTTTTAAATTTTGTTAATTTTTTTATCCATTCTCCAATATTTGGTAACATTTTATTTTCAATTTTGGCTTTTTTAACCTTGACAACTTTGTCAATTTAGGTAATTTTGAGAATATAAGCGATTTTTAAATTTTGACGATAAGAGATTTTTTAAAATTTTGGAAATAATATTTTTCTTTCAATTTTAACAATTTTTTCAAATTTGAAAATTTTTTTTCCATTTTTTTTTTTTTTGATTTTGGCAATTTTTTGTTAATTTTGAGAATTTTTTTAAATTTAGCAATTTTCAAAATTTTGCCGATTTTTTCGAATATTAACGATTTTTCATTTCTGTCGATTTTTTCAATTTTATAAATTTTTTTAAATTGTGAAAAAATATTACTATTTTTAGCGATTTTTTTTTTTTTGTAATTTTGGTGTTTTTTTTTAATTTTGATGATTTATTAAATTTAAATGATTTTTTTAAATTTTGGAGATTTTTTAAAAAACTACGATTTCTTAAAAATTTTGATGATTTTTTTTTAAATATTGTAATTTTTTAGTTTTGACGATTTTTTGCAATATTAGCGATTTTTCAACCCAATTTTTGGATATTTTTTTTCACATTGTAATTAAAGTTTTAATAGTATCCTCTAAAAATGTGTATGAAATTAAAAACAATATTTAATTAAACTTTTAATAGATGTGATTAAAACCTTAATTGAAATTAAAATCAATTAAATAGTTACAAATTATTTTAATTGATACTACAATTTCCTTAATTGGACCGAATTATATTAATCTTTTTATTGAATCAACAAATATTTTAATTGAAAGCCGATTTTAGTTTTTTCAAGTCTAGCGATTTTAGCGGGATAAAATATAATTTTGCTATTAACGAAAAAACTAGCAATTTTTTGTAAGTTACTTTTGACGTTTTCTTTTCTATTTAGCGTTTTATTGCTAAAATTTTAGCAAAACTTGAAAAGAAAGCTATAGTTAGGAAAACTTTCAACAGATTTAAAAAAGTTTGAAAAATTTAGGTATTGCAAAATTTTAAATTTTTTTTAAGTTTTAAAATTTTAATCAAGCGTAAATATTTGAAAAGCATTTGTGTTTTTCTTTTTTCAAAACACTTTTTAGTAAAACTTTTCATAAAATTTGTTATGTTTCCTAAAGGTTCCAATAAAAAGTATTTTTTTACATTATTCGTTTTATTAAAAATTAATTTGAATTATTCGTTATTCGAAAACCATAAATTGCTCGTTTGAATTTTGTTTTTGTTTCGTTTAATCTAATAATTTTTAATCGAGTGACAACCCTCTTGTTTACCAAAAAAAAACATATTTTCTTCACATCACTGGCGTATTATAGAATAAATATGATACATACTTCAGGTGAAAGTAAAAAAATGGCCATGATAAATCCCACCTCTTTTAAAGCATACATCATTCCAATAAACTTTGGTATGCTGAACAAATATGACAAAAATTGAGATTTTCTAGTAAAAACTGCGTTTTTTGGGTTTTGAAACATTTTAATGTTTTTTTGCAAAGAAAAATTGGGTGTGAAATGAAAAATATTTGAATTAACTATCTATCTAGTGCAAGAAATTTTCATAATGATATATTGTTTATGTTATAACATAAGCATAAACAAAAACATAAAAAATATATATTTATTAGAACACACACATTTTGCGATAAGAAAGATATCGTCATCACGTTTTAAAATATCATCAAAATAATTTATTTTTGTAACTCCTTTTACTTTTTAGTAAAAATATATTAAGTATTCAGATTTTTTTAATAACACTGCGCAACTCGAAAAATAAAACAAGAGTACCGACCATTTATCCTAAATATTTCGGTCACGCTGATTTTAATGGTGTGCCCAGTTTTTTCACTAATGGGTCAGATTTTTCGCAAAGTTTGGATTAAAGTTTTTGCATGTTTCAACGCAGTTTTTTGTACGTACATACAATTTTAAAAATTAAATATTTTATCTTAGTTTTCTATGATAAATACATAAAAGACCTTCATTTGCAATCGGATATAAAATTTGGCTAATAAATATTCAGTATCAAGAAGTAATACCGCGTTTTTTCTCAGTTTTTACTATATTTTACCATTTTTGCACAATCTATCATCCCATTTTAAAATCAATAAAATGATTTTTTTTTTTTTGTTCAACATTTGACCAACATGTATTTATTTTTAGGAGATGACACGCCCATTAAGTACATGTTTAATTTATTTATTTCTTATTCTTCAATGAAATAACCGAGTCCAAAGGGCCATATATGGCTAAGAAATAACTACTACACAAGACTATTGCATTATATAAAACAAAAATATAAATAACAATATAATATTAAAAAAAAAGAGAAATAAAAATGTATTATAAAATAGTAAAATAGTAAAAACATTAGAAGTTAAAAGAAAGAAGAGAAAAACAATATAAAGGCACTGTAAACCAATGAATAATTACAATCACACGTTCCATTAAAATTTCAAAAATATTCGCATGGGTTCTACATTCCGAAAATGAAGTGAAAGTGAAACTTCCGCTCAACTTGTGTTCCCAATTCCACATGAGTGATTTGAAAAGAAAAATTTCATTTTCATTTTGTTTCTAGTGGAATTAAAGTGATTTGATGTGTTCTATAAAACAATTTCACTACAAAAAAAGTAATTGTAAAACGGTATTAGTTAACTGAGTGAAAAACCAAACTTTTTAGAAAATAAAATTAATTTGAATATTAAACGTAAAAAAAAACTCAAACAATGTAAGTAAATGTGATATGTTGTTAATATACGTTTATTTAACTGAAAAAGTGTTGTATTTTTTATGGGTAAACACATGAATCCGGAACAAGAGGCCCCATTTTTAGCATTCATGGAAAAAAAATCTGGTTTGGCCAAAGGTTTTTAGAGGGGCGACAAAACATTTGAAGACCAGTTGTGGAAGGACTTAGCAAGTACATTAAACAGCTTAGGACCTCCTGAAAACGATGCAACTGGTTGGAAAAAGGCTTGGGCTGATTGGAAGGCTACCATTCGTAAAAAATTGGCCGAAAATAGAGCAGAGGTAACGGCAACAGGTGGAGGACCCAATAATATCCAACACATATCATCCAAAGAAGATTCAGTTGCCAAACTTTCTGGTCTTTATACAGCAGTCGAAGGTGTTCCAGTTGCTAAATCATTCGGGACGACTAGCAAAGGGTAAACAACCACAAATTCATCTACTGAATTGTCAAACTTAGATGGCACCAGTTCCGACAATGTAGTAAACGTGATTTAACAAAAATTAAATAAAAATGACGAAGGTACTGAAAATATAGAAAATGAGGAACCGCAACCGATGATTTCCCTTTTTGATTTCTCTTTTTGATTTCTCAATTTCTTCGCGACTTCTTTCAAATCTAATCCATTTTAGGCATATGACAGTTTTCAAAACATTACACATATTTGTTAAAATTTTTGACGCTGTACTTCTTCCCACTGCTAGATTGAAGTCTTTTGCGATCATTTGTTGGTAAAGTCCTTGTCCGAAATAGCGTAGTGATGTGTCCAATTGCAAAATAATTGGAATGCTTATCTTTTTAGCCATTGGCGATACTTCTTCTAAAACCATCATAAATTCATAATTATTTAATCTAAAATACGCAATAAAACTATTTTTTTTTATTAATTTTAAACACTTGCGACTCAGTTTTAATTATTGTCTTACGATTTTTCTGATAGTTCCAAAGGATTGAACAGTCACGAAGTGTTTTTCTATTTAGATTTTCCGTTCTTAGTTTTTCGTTTTAATTGAATACCAGGAAATCACAATTGCGAAACTCATTTTATATTATTTTAAAAATAAGTATTTTTTTTTGTTTTTTTTATTTTTGTTAAAAAATGCACTCTTCTTTATTGCAATTTCATTCACTTTAAAGTGATAATTTGGTTTTTTCCTGCATTTTTTTATGTTGTTGCTAAGAACAAAATGAAAATGAAATCGTCGTGAAAAAAACAATTCACTCATTTTTCAGAACACAGCGGAATTAAAAATGTGGAATTAAAAACGATTCCACTTTCACTTCGTAGTGGAATATAGAACCCAGGCCATTGTAACTCATTACCTTGAGCATAGATCTAAATTTTGCGTTTAAAAGTGTAGAATGGTAATTCTAAGGACTTGAGTTCTGTAGGCAAGTAATTAAAAATATGAGCTACCCGCACATGAAATGACCGTTCTAGGAGTGAGGTTAATCTAGGGATTTGAATTTGACGATTTCGTGTAGAATGGCTAAAACAAAAAAATGAATTCAGATATACAAGGTCATCATTATGATTAATCTTATAAAAATAAAGTATAGTCCTTGCTAAAACATAGTTCGAAAATGGACATCCTAAGAATCTAGAAACATACGGCGTCATATGGGTACGATTAAGTCTCTTTAAACAAAGAGATAACGGATTACTCTATTAAACAACACTGAAAGCCTTTTCATAATGTAGCCAAAAGTGCCACTATATACTTCAATGCCGTATAAAAATAAAGGCATGATTAAAGAATGTATGAGCATAACCTTGATTCTCATAGGTAATTATTTAAGAGTATTCGTATATTTACCTCTATGAGGTAATTAAACGTATACGCTTTATTGCTTTCCCCGGATAATTACCCAAAAATCTTGCCAATTTTGAAGAGGTAATTAACCGAGGTTTACTGTACAGTTAAATAAATCTTTGAAATATATATTAAATAACAATGGTTCAAGTACGGACCCCTGTGGTACTCCACTTATAACGGGTAATACATGAGAATATTTATTCCCGATACGTATTGGCCTCTATTTCTGAGATAAGATGATATAAGCCTACAAGAAGAAACAGAAATACCTAAATTACGATATAGTTTAGAAAGACCTTCTAATCGCATCAGTAAGTCCTAAGAGAAGCGACGTGGTGTGTCTACCACATCTACATCCATATTGTGAAGCACTAAAAAAATAAACATTAGCAATGTGATCCTTTAATTGGTTCTTCAAAATTTAGAAAATATAGCAATGGGACGCAAATTATCCACGCCACTAGACTCACCAACTTTATTAATAGGTACAATCCTACCAGTTTTCCAGCAAGATGGGAAGATTGATTTGGTAATTACATTATTGACATGATAAAGAATATATTTACCAACATAAGGTAGAATCAATTTCAAATATTTTAAGGAGAGCTCATCACAACCAACGGCATTCGATTTAATTGAATATAGAGCAGATATCAGTTCTCAAAGATCAATATTATGAAATGAAAACAAACCTTCATCTAGAACATTATCAAAAAAACTATCATCGATAGGGTTATTACCTGGATTAGAAGAAATATACAAATTCAAGTCCCCAACATCAACATAATCAACGGTTGATACATTATCACCAAGACCGTTAGCACGAAGTGTACACCAAATTTGTCCTGAGCTTTTATTTCAAAAAAGTTTAGCATGCGCACTACGTTTAGCATTACGGATTACCGTCTTAGCATGGTTCCTTAAACGACAAAAAGTTCTCCAAATTTCCGTTAGTCCTGTCATTGAGATATGACCGATAAGCCCAAACTGACAGACTATATCTATCCCAAACTGACAGACTATATCTTATCTCAGGGGAATTAAACAAAGAATTATTCGTGCATGAGCCGAAATAACACCCGATATTACGGAAAATTTGGTGAGATCAATGATCCGTCGTCTTCAAGCAGTTATTGATGCTCAAGGTGGACCGACCAAATACTAAAAGTCAAAATTTTTTTTATTTTTTTTATATAACATTTTGAAATAATGTTTAATTTTTGTAGCTGTAGACTTTTTTCCAATGAATTTTTAATGTTTTTGTTATTATTGTTTTTATTATGTAAAATAATTACTTTTTATTTTATAAATAAACTTATTTATTAATGCCTTAAATATTGATATAAATATATTTTTTAATTTTCTTCGCAAACTCTATAAAACCCCTAAATCAAAGGGTGTATGTAGACTTTTTTCCTTGACTGTATATAACAGCATAGCGAAAAAGGATGAGGAGCTATGAGTTCATCTTTTATTATAATATGTATATAACGTAAACAATAATTTGTACCAAAATTCAGCCAAAAAAGTTTATATTTGCAAAAGTTACTTTAACTAACACTCTACTTTCCCTACAGTGAATGTATGCAAAATATTTTCTAATTTTATTTTAAAAATGTTCATAGGTCTTTTTCATCCGCATTTCTGTTTTCATCCGTTTTTATACGAAATAATTGTTTAGATTTGTCTTTTTGCTTATGCACAAAATTGCTTTGATCGATTGCAAAATGGGATGATAAATTGTGCAAAAATGATAAAATATAGTAAAAACCAAGAAAAAACGCGAATTTACTTGTTATTGCTGCGCATTTATTAACCAAATTTAATAAACGCCTGACAAACGGAAGATCACCGGTTCGGGCCCAGTTCGAGGCATATCGTTTTTTATTAATAAAATACATTTTGTTGAAGGCATGTGGATCTATTTATAGAATATTATACTCCATAAACATAAAATATTCAATTGTTACAATAAAAATTCGAAATTTGTAAATAAATGTTGGTTGTTACAAAAGGTTTAAAATTAATAATAGTGATAGTAGGTGGAACCACTAAAATTCGGTTGGCAAAAAATTCGGTTGCAACTACAAAAATGTTTTCTGTGTGCAAGATAAATTATTTTTAAAATTGTATGTATGAAAAACTGAGTCAAGAGCTTTTGTTTTCAAATTTATTAATTGACCACTTTCAGGAATGTGTTGATAGATCTATTTCGGGAATTTTTTCCTGTTTTTGTTTTTAAACAAAACAAAAAAATAAAAAGGAGGGAAAATCAAAAAAAAGGGTATTGAATATTTACCAAAGGTGGACCTTGCACATAACAAACAAGTTTTCAATTTGTTTTTGATCAATGGTGACAATCTTCAACTTCGAACTCACATATTACTTAGTTCTCATGTAGTGAGAAAACTAGTTTATATGAATGTTTGATGTTTTGCATGGGATTGTTACTTCTTTCAAAAAGTGTTCTGATGATGGGAACCTAGAAAATTCCCGAAATAGATATATCAACACATTCATGAAAGTGGTCAATTAATAAATTTGAAAACAAAAACTCTATATATTATTCGTTAGGACAATATCCTAATAATTTTAATTTTCCCTTTAATGCAAATTTGCGAAAAATCTGGCCCATAAGTGAAAAAACTGGGTACTCCATTAAAATCAAGGTGGCCAAAATATTTAGGATCAATGATCGGTACTCTTATTTTCGATTTTAGGGGTCAATTTTAAAGCGCAGTGTAATATAACTAATAGTTTCAATATTTTTGAAAAAACACGAATTTCCCTTTTGTGTTTTACTCATGTTTAACTTAATTCGTTCTATTTTACACCATTTTCGTCGTCAAAATCAAACAAAAAGTAATGTTTTCTCAAGTTAAAGAGTAAAGCTAAAAGTTCGGGTTCAGCGTATCAATTTTTTAATTTTTATTTTAATAGATGCGTTGCAAAAGAGAAAGGGATTTGTTTGATGTCGTTTATTGTAATTCGATGGATGATAATCACCTTATAATTTATTTTCAATTTTGTATAATAATATGAGTTTTAGTGTAGAGTTTTAAAGCAAAGGTGATATATTTTGTACAAAGTTAACTAAGCTAAAGCTAATTAGGTATTAAATAGGTTTAGCCTTAAATATAACTAAAATATTTAACTAAATTAAAAACAAAAAGGTATAATTTTGGTATTAGTGTTTTTTTTTATGGGAGATAAACCCACCTGAAACACAATAGTTTTCTCTTGGCATGTAATAAATATTGTCATCCCCTTCGAAATACTATTGATTGTAACCAATAAAATAGAGAATTTATTTGAATATTGTCGAAAAACTCTGACTATTAAATAAAACCCTACTTATGTTAATGTAAAGAAGAGAAGGCCAAAACGAATCTCAAGTTTTAAAATTGGGCAGTTCGAAAAGAAAAATGTTGTACATCGGCAAGACCAATTGTAAAAAAATCGGTTTACATGTGACTTACCCTCAACGCAATTGTTTCCACTTTTCGAAAAACTTTCTGGACATGAATTATGTATTTTTTTACGACACACGACAATGAAATCATTGTCGTTACAACAACCGATATCATTGTCTTTACAACAACATAAATGCAAAAATGTTTGTTGTTTCGCTATCATATGACATTTTCAACCCGTAAGATGCATAAATAAATTAAGTTCCATCCCCAAAACGATAATGATTTAGGTGTCATTACATTGTCGTGTGTCGTAAAAAAGAAATATAATTCATACTCAGAATATATATGAATAATGAATATTTTCTCCAAAACTAATATGAGTTACACTATGAAATTTTCTACGTCGATAAAAAAACATCTGGTCTTTTTTTAAAATAAATAAAATCAAAAAAAAAATGTTGGTCGATTTTTAGTTAATTGAGTTTTCTATTAGTCTAAAAGTTCGGAACAAGTGCTTATTTTTTTTTTTAGTTTTCATAAAAAATATATTTGGTCCATTTTCTATTATTTGCCCAATTCAGTAAAATAATAATAAATAACAAGCTAAAAATATTCGTAAAATTGTTCAATATTTAACCAAGCCTCTTCGGCCAATTTTTGAAAAAATTTAAAATGTTGTCCATTTTTCTTTAGTCTCTTATAGAAGAACAAATACTGTTACTTTCATGTAGCGGGCAGTTGGCTTGGAAAGCAACAAATGAGCTATATTAAGTTTTGTGAAATTCGGTGTCTTTCGCGTTCTTTCGCATCTCAAAGTTCGACATTTTAAGCAAAACTAAGAAAAATACGTAAGGTTTAAACTGCTCTGCTTTTTACCCGATTTTTACAAATCTTATCTCAAATGAAAGATTGGATATTCCACTTTTATACATTTGTTAGAAAATCATAGTATTGAAAAATATCATTGTGGGGGGCAATTTCCCTTGAAAACGCGCCTATTTTCCGAAAAAAGTTAAATTTTCAATTTTGTTCCATATACACAAACTTTATATTTCGCAAAACTCAAGAAACATAGTTCAGAGTATACTTTTTTTAAATTGTCTTTTGCGTTCTGAAACTGAAACTGAATCTGAATTCAGAACTTCTCCAAGTCATCAAGTTCTTGTGATATAGTTGCCTAAAACACGATTTTCTGTCATATTCAGGACGTTCTAAAATTACTTTTCTTCATTTTTAAAATACTTTTTGAATCTATCAGATTCTCTATCTGTTTTCAGATAAACCGTTAAGTAATTTAGTTTCATATTAGTGTGGAATGTTGTAGTGGTTATTGCTGTCAACGGATACAAAATTAAAAGCTGTATTCATAAGTTAAAACGAGTGACTAACATCGGGTGCATAACTTTTTTTTCACACAAATTCCCAAAAGGAAAATTTGGGCACTCGATGTTCGCCACTTGTTTAAAGCTGTGAATAACGCTGTAAGATATTAAGTAAATTCAAAAAGCATTTTATAAAGGAAGAGTACTATTAACATACCGCACCTGTACCTCTAAACAGAGTCAACTCAAAATTTTTAAATTTTCACTTTTTGCAAGAAAACGATGCACAGTGATCATATCTACCAACTGTAAAAATCTTACACCTTTTTTTCTACTCTTTCTCAAAAAAAAATTCAGTTGTATCCCTATTTGTGTTATAAGAGTAGCTTCTTTAAAATCAACTAAAGAGACATATTTTGAGTTGTCTCCAAATGTAAACCCAATTCATATCAGTGTTTTTTCAACTAAAGAGAAATATTTTAAGTTCTGCCTGTGTTTATGTCATAACGGATTATTTTAATGATGTTCTATTTTGTTTTGTCCCTCTTTCGCTGTTATGGGTAAGTTTATTGTACTGTTTTATTTCGTTTTGCTTCTCTATTGATGAAATTGTTTAGTTTTTTTTAATTGTCAGTTTCAGATAAAGAGGAACAACTCAAAAAACTTGTTATTTTTTGATAATCACTGAAAAAATCGCAAAAACAACTACCGTTCTGTACTCCTTATACGTATTTCTTTACAATGGCATAATTGTTTTTATTTTTTTTTTAGTAAATAATAAACAAAAACAGTTTTTTGCCTCTACTGAAAATTTGTAAATTTTGAGTTGACCCTCTTTAGAGGTACAGGTGCGATATGCCGTAACGAGTTTTATATAAAGACAATTATTCGCAGTGTAGTAACGTCCTGAATATGTCGGAAAATCGTGTTTTTGCATTTTTATATTACAATATCACAAAAACTTAATAACTTTTAGAAGTTCTGAATTCAGATTCGGATTCAGAGCGCAAAAGACCATTTAATAAAAGCTTACTCTGAACTATGGGTAGTTAGTTTTGCTAAAAAAATAAAACGTTCACATGTGGTTATCACAACTTTTGCAGATTATCCGAGTGCTTATTGTAAAAATAAAACAGGCGGCTCGAAAATAAAGTTTTCTGATCAGGACCGGCGTAAAATAATCACAAAATAAATAATCAACTGTCTCAGCAACTCAATGAAGAGTGTCAATCAGATTATCGATGAATGTAAGGTAAATGTGTGCAAATCCACCATAAGTAGTCTCTTAAAGGATTACCAGAGAATTACTCGCCAAAGGCTGATTATTAACCCGCCACAAAACTGCTTGCCTGGAATTCGCTAAAAGGAATTTACAAACCAACTGGAGAAAAGTAAGTCAATAATCGCTGTTGTTGGACTGTTTAAACATAAATTTCTTTTAAAGGTGATTTTTTCTGATGAGAAAAGTTCAATTTCGATGGTCCAGATGGTTTTAACAGCTATTGGAGAGACATACTTAAGGAACCACGATATTTCTGAAAAAGAAATTTCGGAGGCGGATCTTTAATGGTATGGGGCGCTTTTTGTTTCGATTGTTTGGTTGATTTGGCATTTCCAAACATCAATATAAATTCTTCCGAGTACATTACGGTATTAGAGAAATTGGTGTAATTTATTGAAAATACCAATGAAGAAGAATTAATTTCCCAACAAGACAATGCTCAGTACATTAGAGCGGCATTTTTTTGTATAAGAAATTTTTTTTTTTTTTTGAAAAATTTTAATTTATTATTCCGATTATTGTTGCAAAAGTTATTTGGCGCAAATTTGAGAATAACCGAATGGCTTTAACCCGTGGCGCCCCAGCTACCAAAGTTTTCGATTTTTGAAAATTATTTTTAAATTGGTTTAATAAAAATATGTCTTGCGATACATAATTTTTAATTGATTTTGGCATGCTAGCACGAATATTCAAAAAAAAAAATTCAATTTGGAAAAATCGGATAGAAACTTACCAATGTTAGATTAGTTTAGACATTAGATATTTTTCTTAAGGTACGTTCACATTAATCAAATATTTGAACAAAATATTTGTTCACATATTTGCTTCCAATTGCGTCAAATAAAAAATTATTTTATTTTATGTTCAAACTATGATCAAATATTTTTTTTTTTTTTTTGTTTGTTCAAACAGCTCTCAAATATTGTCAAATAAAATAAACGAAAAAATATTTTTCGAGCGTTCAGATTGAAACAAATATTTGTATTAAATATTTATTTAATCAAAGTGTAAAAAACATAGATTTATTTTATCGAAAAACTAACTGTTTTTTAAAAAATTGATCACTCGGGATCTCTCTCGGACCTAGCCTATTTATGTTATAAGGGTATATTAATACTCCTGTGGAGCAAAAATTTTGTCCGTTTTGGTCTATCTCGCTTAGTTTTGGAGATACTGGACATTTTAAAATATCGCCATTTTGTAAAATGGCTTGTATCTCGAAGACTAAGCATGATATCGCAAAATGGACAAAAATTTTGCAAACCTTAACTAAGCGCACCATGCCGACAACACAAATGTGTACAGTGTTCCGATTCCAATCATTCCCCGTTTCATTTCATATCGTTCCATTTTGGACCAATGTTCCATTCTGTTATCGGAATGATTAAATTTTTATTTTCACGTACGACAACACAATTGTGTACAGTGCTCCGATTCCAATCGTTCCCCGTTTCATTCCATATCGTTCCATTTTGGACCAATGTTCCAATCCGTTATCTGAGTGATTAATTTTTTTTAATATCTATTTACATTTCAGTTTTTTTATAAAGCCTTTTATTAATAAATTTATTAAAAAAATTTATAATTGACGATTTTACCACCTGTTATTTGCCATTGTTTGTTCTTACATTTTTTTGTAAGATCAAATAAATATCTGCTCAAATCAGAAGAAAATATTTGATAGTTAGTGTTCACACTATGGTTAAGTTTGTCAAATATTTATTTGAATGCAAATAATTTTGTTTGACCAAAATCAGCTGATTTGCTGTTTGACACACAAAAATATTTTGTGTTCAGATTACGGCAAAGAAATATTTCATGTTTTTTGTCAAATATTTGACTAATCTGAACGTACCTTTAGTTTTGCTAAAAATGTTAAACTTTAAGAAGCGATAGAACTCGAAATACACCGAATATCGGAAAACTTAATGAAGCACATATATCATAGGAACGTTCAATACCGATGTGCTCACTTTCAATGAAAACCAAACACATCCATTCAAAAACGACTAAAATCATATCGATATTTTTTGGAATGACTCATATCTTTTTTTATTTATTTATTATTCTTCAATTAAATAACCGAGCCCAAAGGGCCATATATGGCTAAGAAATAACTACAACACAAGACTACTGAAATTAAAAAACAATCTAGTGTTTTAGTATCTTTATGTAACATATAACTTCTGTCGAAAAAGTTATTTTAAAAAATCTAAACAAAATCTATGAAAGACGACTACTTTTTTAAAGTACTTTACTTGTTAGTTACACTTTGGCTGGTTTTTGACTAATGTTTTTTAATAATGCGTCAAAAATTATTAAATCTGAGAGGAGCCCCCTTTAGGAATATTTTAAAACTATTCAAAAAAATTAACAACCCAAAAATCGTTCTTTTTCAAGAACAGGTTTAACGAATAATTTAAATACAACTCTATTTATGGGTATAAAGTGTCGAAAAATTGTATACTCCTTTAAGAATGAGATTGGGCTGAAAAAAATATCAAAATTTTACCAAAACCAAAGTTCTCACTTAGAAGGGTTTCCTCATTAACTAGGTAACAAGTTTTTAGTATAAAAATAAATTGAAGCGGGTATTTTTATAGAAACCCTTCCAGCAAACAAGCTCCAAAATGAATCAGAAATAGGCTCAAAAAATATTATTAAAATTTCAAATTTTTGTATTAAAGTGGTTTATCTAACAGAGCCTTCTTTTTTTAATTCAAAAATTACTCAGAAACTATAAAGAAAAAACTCTATAGACTCAAAAATCAATATATTTTTGGAGAATTTTTGGAATTGTTTACTAAATACTCAAATTCAATTACATTTCTCAGTCATTTCTAAACCATATTTTGGATTAAATAATTTTCTTCAATTTATTATGTCTTTTATGATTATTTTTGGAACGCTCATATTTTCTTCCGAAAATGAGTAATTTTTGATAATAAAATTTTGAAATTTCAAAAATATGTGTTCTATTTGATTCATTTTTGACTCATAGAATAAGAACCCAAAAAAAGTATCCAAATTTTGTTGGCAAGAAATCAAATTTTTCTAATTACATTAAATTATAAACTTGTAGCAAAATAAGTCAATCAAATGAAATTTGATATTTCTTCTGTGTTTGAGTACTAACAGAAATATGTCGATAAAATTAATTGGTAGTAAAAGATTAACAATTAAAAAATACTGCAATATTAGTTATAGGGCGTTTAGACTTATAAGTTAATCACTTATTTCAGTGCAAACATATGCAGTTAATCCACTTATTGCTAGATTAACTTTTCTAAACTCCATATTAGTATTAAATGAAATTGCAGTGTTCACCTTTTAAATGTTTTGCAAAATATTCTCTTGCGAGCTGTGATGCCAGTTTCGACAATAGCAAAACAAAGAGATTAAAAATGTTTTTATTTTTTTTATGGGGTACTTTAATTTTGTCCATATTTTTATAATTTTCAAAATTTATTATTATTAGAGCAAAAAAATGGTTGTTGTATAAAAAAAAATGTCTTGCGAATGTCTTGCAAGACATTCATTCTCCCCTTTATTAAATAGCAATTGTGATATAATTCTCTGAGTGTTTATATGATCTACCAACAGCTAAAAGTATTTTTACGACTATAGTCAATGTTATTTTGACATGCTACATTTTTTTTCTAATATTGATTTAAATAAAATATTAATTTATCCTTTTTCTAATTTTTAATTGATTTACTTTAGTACTACAAAGAAATTTATTTTACAAAAATTTGTAATCCATTTAACAGTTTAAAATTTACGACCATCGCGGGTTAAAACAGATCATATATGCATCATTAGATTTTTTCAATGAAATTTTTAATTTTAAATAAAAGCTTACATACTGATATAATTCCATGCATCATACCTTGTTTGATCCCAAAAAATTACATAAATAATCTTATCTCATGTGATCCCTGATATAATCTATTCTGAAAGTGAGTTCATCTAATTTGATCAAAATATATAAAATTTTATACAATTGTATGTAACTTAATATAATTGAGATCCGCAACATTCCAAATAATAATGAAAATTTACATTAAACTAAGGTTATGAAAAAAATAGCAGTAAATTCACTTTGACTAATATGTAGTGTTTCCAATTATTCGACCAAGCTTAAGCCATTATTTGAAAAATCTCTAAAATTGGTTAACCGGTTATTTAGGTCGGTTAATCAAACAGCATTAAATATCAGGTAAAGCCGGCTGCATTTTGGGGTATAATGGGTTGTCTAGGGCAGGGCTGGCAAAAATATGACACACCAGCCAGCAATGGCATGCTGCTCAATTGCATAACTATAATTACAAATTATTTTAGCTATTTTTTCTAATATTAGAAACATTTTCTTAAAACTTATATCTGTTTTTAAGAGTTTCATAACTGATCTCGTATTGTGTAAAATTGAAGAGATTACTTAATTGATTTAAGAGAAAAATTGTGTAATAATATTTTGTTAGTGTTTCATAACTATAGTTACATATAATGGGAAACAAAGAAGAACAGCAAATAAAGAAAAAATTAAGAATTATTTTTGTTTTTTATGCAATTTTAATCAATCAATCAAATCAATTTTTATTGTTATTTTTTTTTTTATTAATTATCAAGTGATTTTGAAAAAGAGCAAATTTCACCCTTTTTTAAAAGTGGCTTAATTTTTCGGGAAATTGCTAGAAAAATAAACCGTTCACATGTAGTTGTCAAGAATTTTGCAAACTATCGGAGTGGCTTATGGTAAAAATAAAACAGGCGGCGAAAAAACTTTCTGATCGGGACCGGCGTAAAATAATCAACTGTGTCAGCAACTCAATGAAGAGTCTCAATCAGGCAATCGATGAATCTAAGGTAAATGTGTCAAAATCAACCATAAGTAGGCTCTTAAAGGATTCCCAGAGAATTATTCGCCAAAAGCTGATGTCTGTTCCAAAGTTATTATCCCGCCACAAAACTGCTCGACATAAATTCGCTAAAATTAATTCACAAACATGCCTAAACATAAATTTCTTTTAAAGGTGATTTTTTCTGATGAGAAAAAGTTCAAAATTGATGGTCCAGATGGTTTTATCAGCAGAAAAAATATAAGAGTATTGGAATGGCACGCATGTTCTCCGGATAAAAACCCCATTGAGAATATTTGGGGAATATTAACCCGTCGAGTTTATGCAGAAACCCGTAAATATGAAAGCGTTTTTCATCTAAAATTAGAAGTTATTGATGCGTGGAGATCTATAACGGAGGAACTTCGAATAAAAAAGGAAGCCTCACGCATTATTAAAACTGCTGCTTTAAAATATTTCTCTTAAATTTTTGTAAATTTTGATATGCATTTATAGTTATGAAACACGAATTGATTTTTTTTTTTAATAAAAAATAAATGAATTGTTTTTTGTTAAATATTATTAATTTTCCATTGGTTTTACTTTAATGCCAGTTACTCTTCTACTTTTTTTAACTTACAAAATTAAGTGAAATGAATGTGTAATTATAGTTTAGCACGAGACATTTGGGTTATTATATTAAAACAAATCTTAATTTAATTTGGTGGCCATCAAAACATTAAATTATCTGTAATTATAACAAAAAAAGAGTCTCACAAATATTTTGTTTACAAAAGTGTATGGTAAAAGATTAAAAATATATTTTTATTGCAACAATCACGGCACCGCAAATTTCGAATGTATTTTGGCGCCTAACTAGTATCGTTTTCAAGACATTTTTACAATTTAAAGTTCCAAACATTATGTAAAAATTTCTTATGGTTTTTTATTAGATTTAAGTGCTTTGATAGGAAAATTACCATATTTTGGGAAAAGGGTAGAGGAAAATTTACAAGAATTAAAAAGAATCTATATTTTAAGAGGAAAATCTTTAAATCAAATTATTCTGGTTTATTTTTGTCAGTAACTCGATTTTGAGGTTTCGCACTTACTCGATTAATACAGTAAGTTTTTGAAATAACTCGGGTAACTGGAGTAACTCGAATAATTTCAATAAAAGTACACATCGTATTTATAAAGTTAGACTTTAAACTACCCATGTAGAAACTAGAGACTGTAAAAAACAACAAAGCACTGTCAAAGCGTTTATTTTCGATAGTACAAAAATAAAAGTATTTTCATATGGTATGACATAAAAGCATTACAAAAGCATTATTTTGGATTGCTTTTTGGACTTTCGCAAAAAGTAATTTTAGAGGTATTATCATACAAAACTTACAGCGGCTTATGAAATAAACACACTTTAATCCTTTGACGACGAATGGTTAATATATATCCCATTTTTGCTCTTTGACATTTTAGGAAAACCAGAAGGACGATTTTAACAAAACCACACCTGTCTTGTTGTTGACAATAGACAGGTGGTGTGGCTTTTTAGCTATATATTGTAGCCTAATAGTCTTAGAGCCTTTTAAGATCAACCCAAACTCAAAAAAATAGTTTTTTGTTTTTTTGTGATCTATTATTTGCTTTTTTGTTTATTGTTTTTAGTTTTTATAATGTTAAAAATTCAGATTTAAGTTTATATAAAAACGGTTATTATTTTTGGATTAGGCATAACTTAAATCAAACTACAAAATTATAACTTAGACAAAATCTTAACCCATTAAGGAGCGGCAGCCCATTACTGATTTATCTTTTGTATACTTGGGGGTTAGAGGGAGAGGACAACCGACCTTTAATATTTTGGAGGGATCTCTTTGAGGTATAAATAAAAAAATTGTTAAATTTAAAACGTTATAAAAAGATTATATGCTTATTAACCTTTGGTTTAACATATAAGTTTTAAGTTATATAAATTTAAGGTTAGGGTTAAGTTTTTATATTTTAAATTCAATGGTTTTTAATTATAGAGCAATTCCATATGAAAGTTTTCCCATAGAAACATTTCAAATTAAATTTTGTTGGAAAATTCTTTTTTACTCCTACGCTTCTCAATTTAAACTAAAAAATACAAATTTCAGTTTTCTTTATTTTGGGCAAACAAAAAACACTATAAGGGTTTTCACAAGGTTCACTAAGTGTTGTATATGTTCACTCAGGGAACTTCTACTTTAAAAATATGGAGTTGTTTGAGTTGTAATACAGTTTCAGTCATTTGTAGAACAAATTAAATTTTTTCTAACCTTGTAGTTCGTTTAAATAAAACCAACCACATCAAATGACTGGTTTATGATTTCACATTAATTTTTTACAGTAGTTTTTTGTTATTTAAAAAAAATAAATGTTTGTATTTTTTTACTAACATGTGGTTAATTTTTACTACAATTGTTAGTTATTTTTTGAACATTTAAAAACAAATGACAATGTTAGTTGAATTTACTGATATGTAAGTCGCCCATTCTGTAAGTGAAATTTCATTTGTTTTTAACTACATTTTAAATGGTCTTTACCTAAATAGTATTGTAAGTGTTGTATTGTAAAAATATAGAATTATTTCAATTTTAAGAAGATTTCGGGGTTTTTTGAGTTGGTTAGCTCACTTCCACATATTACACTTAACATGGTACAAACGTTGTAACGTACTATTCTCTATAGTTGTATATTTTAAAACAAAATTTTACCATATCTACCATATCGATAGGACAATACCACACATACAACACACCCACTAGGGCGTGTGCTAAATGCCAACGGCAATCTTTTGAAATACAAACGGCCAACCGAATATTGACGTTATAATTCCAGGGTTGGCAGAGTGCTTACTTTACCATTGTTGGCAACGCATTTCCAACGTTTCAAAAAACAAACTGACAACCGAAGATTGGCGTTGTCATTTAAAGGTTGGCGCAACACTATAATTTTTGTAAAGAGAACATTATGTCAAAGCTTGTTAAACCCCAGTCAGAAACTGCCAGTGGTACGAAAATCAAGCACTGGCATAACATTGGCTAACCGTAGAACTGTAAAAAAATTACTGGCAGAACACTTGTTTGAGACAAAAAAAATAAGCTAATTTTATAATAACTCACAAAAAGTTATAAATTTATAAAATAGACAAAAAAATCAAAATCATTTCATGGGGCCCGTGCCCTAATGGGTACGCCACTGCCTGGCTAGGACCATCCGATAAGGCTGCACAGGCTTTTCAATATGTTTTGAGAAAAATGCATTTAAATTATATATCGCAAGGAGTAAATATAGGGCAAGGAGTTTGTTTAAGATGCTGAAACTTTTTTATTTCTGTATTTTCATAGAATATAGAAAAAAGTTCAAACTCTCGATATGTGAAATAAAAATAGTTCACTAAATAAAATATCTAAAGAGAGTACACCCCTTAACCGAAATAGAGACGAATAATTGAGGAACTGTTCAAACTATCAATATAAGAAAAAAAAATCACTAAAGAAAAAAATCCAAAAGAGTAAAGCCCTTTACCGAGTTAGAGACGAATAATATAGAAATCGGTTAATCGATTAACTGTTCAAACTATCAATGTGAAAAAAAATCAATAAATAAAAAAAACCTAAAGAGAGTAACTCCCTTAACCGAAATAGAGGCGAATAATTGATGAATCGGTTAATCGATTAACTGAATTGGAAACACTACTAATATGTGATATCGTATACAATTTTTAGTTTTGAGATATTGCGGAACTGGAACACGTTTGGATATATGGAACTCTTCGCGGACTCCCTTTAATGCTGCTACTGGCCACTCCCCAATTGGAAACCGTTGATTTAAACTGTTAAATGGGTACAAAATTATGTATATGAGGCTAAAATATTTGTGTGTGTGTAAATAGAGAAGCCATCAACATTAAAGTGGCCCAAAGGCCTCTGAAAACTCTGGACAACATTGCATTTTTGAGGTCATAGAAAACATCTGCTAAAATGTTTTAAACTTACTCGATTAAATGAGTAAAAACTATAAAATTTATTGAATGACTAAAATATTTCTATGAATTTATTTATAAATAAAAATATTTTTAATATAAAACTTTTTTATGTATTAAGTTTTCCTAATCATATTTACTGGAAACTCACGAAGCCGATAGTTTTGGCAGGAGAATTCAAAAAAAATTTGCATTATTATCAGCGCTGATAATCATTTTTTGTTACATATTTAGTAAAAAATTCATATTTTTGTTTAAAAATTTGGAATTTTTGCAGTTTCGCCAAACGTTTTTGTCAATAATACCTCTTAAAAATGCAATGTGCCTGTAAGGGATAAGTAATGAAATTCAACTAAAAGTACCCTTAAAAAAATGTTTCCTATGAACACACATAACACAATATTTAATAACACCTCGATTTAGTTTTTTTTTTTTTTTTTTTATTTAGATAGACTTTAATATATTATACGAAAAGCGAAAAGGTTAACTTACGATAGTACAAGGCACGACAGCGCCAAAATAAGGACAGAATAGCACGCCAACAGCCCTCAAAAATGAATAGGTATATCAATTGAATATAAAATAGTATACGTACATTAGGGTGTCCCAAAAAGAGTTTTGTTAGTTGCTCAGGCTTAATTTTAATGATATGGGGTAAAGTTTTTTTTGAGATTTTTTCAAATTTTTTGGAAGAGGTTCAGAGGTTGCGCAAATCGATTTTTCCCCAAAAATCGGGGTTTCTGGGCGTTTTCTAAATTATAGTTACAACTTGGTCAATAACCAAAAACTTCTTAGCTTCTGAGTTAACATTTAAAAAAAAAATGTCAAAACTTTATTTTTATGTGCATAAACCATAAGTTTCGGCCCTCGGGGACTCGCCATTTTTGATATTTGATACCTTGAGCGAATAAATAAGTACTAACCCTTCGTTGCATGCCATTGCATATATGCAATGTTGACTTCGCGCGTATCTGACAACTCCGCTTTTAAGCAAATACCGTTATTTTTCTTTCGTTGATCTCTTTTATGTCAAAACATTCTATTTTTGTTGCAATTTTGCGTATTTTGTTAAACACTTGTTGATATTGGTTGCTGAAACAAGAAGTATTTAAGTTAAGCGAAAAAGAAGTGTTGATTTCTTTAATTATACTGAAATCCTGTGAAAGTTAACTGAAATGTAAGTATTATTTAAGTATTTTACTACATTTTCTTCGCAAATAACTACAAATTTTTAATTGCAAAGTATTTACTTGAGCGCTGTAATGCATCATTGCATATGTGCAAATTCATGCGTTTGCGCTTATGTGAACTTATATTGCTTATATGTTGTTATATTGCATATATGCAATTCCATGCATGTAATCATAAATTTGTATAGTTCACACTAGCAAATTGTGGTATTTCCTCGCTGGGTACAGTCTAAACTTAAAACTTCCAGGCGACAAAAGTATGATGGAAAAGCCACACGGAGAATCCTGCGATTATGTTGCAACTGTTGATAATTTTGTTATACGAGGGCGGATCAATAAGTCCGTGACTTTTTGAATCAACATAATCTCCGTTTAGCTCAATACATTTAGTCCAATGTTTCTCCAATTTATGTATCGCTTCCAAAAAATAGGATTTTTCGAGGTCCATTAAATAGGCATTTGTTTGATCAATAATTTCTTCGTTGGAGTTAAATCTCTTTCCACCGAGCCATTTCTTTAGCTTCGGAAATAGGAAATAGTCCCTGGGGGCTAAATCCGGAGAATATGGCGGATGAGGTACCAATTCTTAGTCCAAATAATTGAATTTTGCCATTGATACTACACACGTGTGCACCAGTGCATTATCTAGATTAAAAATAACTTTTTTCTTGGCCATATGAGGTCGTTTTTTTTAAATCCTCCTTAAATCGGTTCAATAAGTTGGCATAATATTCGCCGTTTATGGTTTTTTGCCTTTTGAAGGTAATCGATTTGGATTATCCCGTGTGCATACCAAAAAGCTGTTACCGTCACCTTATTGGCCACGATTACGTTTATGGTCAATTGAGAGCAAACGCGGCACCCATTTTGCAGACAGCTTTCTTAAACCCAACGGATCATTTTAAATCGAAATCACACTACCCTATGAAATGCCTATGGCATCAACAATCTCACGCACTTTTACTCTTCGATCGGCCAACACCATATCGTGGATTTTTTCGACATTTTCGGGTGTATTGACCTCAATTGGCCGCTCAGAATGTTCTGCGTCATTTGTACTTGTGCGACCACAACAAAAGTCAGTAAACCACTTTTTTACCGTTGAAATCGATGATGCAGAGTGCACATAGTATTTTTCAAGCTTTTCTTTGGTTTGATTGATGTTTTTTTTTTGCAAAAAATAATGTTTGACGCCCTAAGAAATGGTAGATACAGCTTTAGTCAATGCTTGGCATCGAAGAAGTTTTCCAATTCCCCAAAACGAAGTTCGACTAGATCACATGCCGAATTACATGCAAATTGCCGGGCTGTAATGGATACATTTTTATTAAATGCGAAGAGTGCGACACAGCGTTATGCTTCAATATATTAAGAAATTGTTTCAAAAAAATTTCATTCAGAATAGTTTTTCAAATACAAAATAAAGACAACCTTTCTTGTACTTATATATATAATTAAAAATAAAAACAAGAATTAAATCAAATTTTGTTCTTAAAATTTTAATTAATATTTTATGTATATAACATAAAATGTTTTTACTTTTTGAGCATTGACATCGATAAATCGGGAAAGTACGAAATTTATACATTTCAATGGATTAGCTGCATGATATTGCATATATGCAATGTTACATAACTCTTAAAATAGATATAGGAAGTCCACCAAATTTAATTTCTGCAATCATAACTTAACACGCAACAAGAATAAAACTCCAAAATTTTTTTTTCTGTAAGGAAATTAAATCATGCAACGAAGGGCTAAACTCGAAAAATCTCATCATTCAAAATAGAAATGGGTACGTGAGTAAATTTCTGCCATCACTTACTCACTTTCACGAGAGAAAAATTCCACTCACACCCAATCACTCACGAGAATTATTTCTACACTCACTCACACTCACTCACGCTCTCGTGGGTAAACTCAGATTTGTTTGCTAAAATTCTACTCACAATCACGCTAAAATTTGTTTCACTCACGAGGAATTTTTTCCTACTCACACTCACTCACGTGAGTAAAATTGAGTTTCGCTCACGCGTGATTCACGTAAATTAAGCAAAATTCTGCTCACGTGCCCATCTATAATTCAAAGTTTAAAGCAAATCCGATGCAAAACTCTCAAACAGCTTATAAAATTCTTAGTTTTATACAATAAAATGGGTATAACTCTGTAACAGTAATGCCCAGTTTTTCACTTCGTATTTAAATGCCATTTGGACTGAAAAACTGAAACTGTATTTAAATACAACTTAAATTTAAATGGCAATTAACTAATTGCATATTTAAATACGAAGTTAAAAACTGGGCATAAGAGCAAATTAAAATATTTTTTTTTTTGCAAAATTATTAAGAATTTACATATTTTTAATACTGCATCATTAGTATTTTTAATTTTTCGTATACACTTTAAAAGTTAAAAAGCGTTATTTACAAAATTTATTCAAAAATTACGAAAAAATTAAATATATGATACGCAAATGTACAAAAGCATTGCCGAAACTTATGATTTATGCACAAAAAAATAAAATTTGGATATTTTTCTTTAAAAATATTGACTTAGAAGCTAAGGAAATTTGGGGTTATTGACCAAGCTATAAATAAAATTGAAAAAAAAACCCAAATTTTTGGGAAACCCCGATTTGCGCTACCTCTAAACATCTTCTGCAAAATCAGAAAAAATTCTCAAAAATACTTTACCCCATAATTATTCAAATTAAGCTTGAGTACCAATGAAAATCGAAAAAACAAAAAAAAAAATTGGGACACACTAATTGACATGTAGATTTTCGTGTGATTTTCAAGTATATGTTTTGTGTGTTTTAAATTAAATAGGTATTTAAAAGAAAACATTTTCCCAATTGAATGAGTTCCCAGGTTAATGAGAGGGAAAATATCCTCAATTGTATGTGGTTGTTTAAGTGTTTCAGTATTTTAAAAAATATAATTATAATAAAAATATCATTTATAGAAATGAGGAACCGATTTTTGATAATATTTACCTTTTTAGTAGGTATTTGTGGTACTTGAAGGTGATAACGATCTTCACAATATTGACGCAACAGATAAATGCCCTCAATGCGATTGTTGCCGTAACGTGTCTCCCAAGCATCTAATAAACGATTGTAATAACGCGGTGTTTCCGTATACTTTAAGTACTTGTGGGTTTCCATTGTTGGAAAGATTCGTTCCAATGGCGAACACCTTGCCAACTCGTCTTCGGCAATTACGAGGCAGCGTACATCGTCCGGAGTTAAATGATCCAGAATGCCATCAATGTACTTTTGTCAGTAAATAAATAAAAAGGTTTAAGTATTTTCTAATAAATCATTTAATATAATTTTTACATATTATGTCTGTTCGTTTAATTAGTACAATTGTAGTAAAAGTCGTAAAAATTGTGAGAAAACGAACTCACTAAATAACGTACGCGGAATGAAATTGCAACAAATTTTTCGTAGCTGATTAAAAACGTAATTATGAGATTAAAACGTTTGCCTTTAATTTCGGATAGCCACATGTTTTCTTATATTACTGCATTAATTTTATGCAAATGTAGCATATCGTCACCTAAAAGGTGTCCTACTAAAGTTTGAACTTATACGTTAACAAATACCGATTTTGTGAGCGAATTTCAAAAGCAAAAAGGTATAACAGCTATGGGGTATATGCTTTAGCAGCAGGATCATCAACTCGAGCCTGGGGCATCATAACGTAAGGAGAAGGGATACCAGAGGGACGCCTCAGGGACGCCTCAGGGGGGAGTTTTATCTCCTCTTCTGTGGCTGCTTGCGGTTAACGGAATTCTCAGGACATTTGATTCCAGGGGTGGGAAAGTCGTTGCCTACGCGGATGACATAGTACTGCTGGTCAGGGGGAAATTTTTGCCCACGATCAGCGAGATTATGCAGGTGAGGCTGGGCGAGCTCTCGGCATGGGCGAAAGATAGGGGACTGGGTGTAAACCCTAACAAGACTGAACTGGTGCTTTTTAACATTAAGTATATAATAGAGGAGTTTAGGAGGCCAGTGTTAGATGGCGTCGGGTTGACTCTATCGGACGGTGCTAAGTATTTGGGTTGCTTCCTAGACAGCAAATTGACTTGGAAGAGAAATACTCAGGAAAGGATGAAAAAGGGACTCAATGCCTACTACACATGCAGAAACTCTATCGGTAAAAATTGGGGACTAAGACCGGATATGGTAAACTGGATTTACACGTCGGTAGTTAGACCTATTCTCACTTATACATGTACTGTCTGGTGGGATGCATTGAGAGTGGATAGCTGTAGGAAGATGCTCAACAAGGCCCAAAGGAGTGCGAGGAGAATCACTTCACAGGCAGCGTTGGATATCATACTGCATCTGTCCCCAATTGAACATTATGAGAGGAGTGTGGCTGCTAGGAACTTATTTAGGCTCTACGAGTCTGCGCTGGTAAGACCTAGGAGGGATGATCACACAAAAATACTGTACGAAGTAGGACTGCTTGATCAGGGTAGTATTCTCGAGGGAATATCGGATCATATGATCCTGGGGGGTTATTATGTAATTCGATTCGAAAGAAAAAATGTGTAAATTCGTATGAATTGTATTTTGTAGTACGATTTTCGAAAATGTATTTACGAACGCACGGAAACTTTTTTTCGAACCGGCCGTTTTTTATCCCCCTTTCGAAACCAAAAATTACCCTTTCGTAAATGCAATTATGTAATACGAAAGCGAACTTCACAAACGTTAAAACATTCGTATTTTATTCGAAAGCTAATTTGTTGTCGAAAAAAGAAAAAAAATTTAAAATGTAAGTATTGTTATACAAAACATAAGAAAAAGTGTTAAATAAATAAGTAAAAATAAAAAACATCAAATGTTTTATGTTTTTACACTAAACATTGTTTTTTTTCACGATGTTGAATCTTTGAAGGAGTGGATTTTGCTAAAGGAGTGGATTTTGCTAAATGTAGCGAATGCTAGAACCAAGTCCAAGGATTTGTTTACAATATTGTCTTTGGATTTGGATGCAGCTGGCCCTCCGACTCATGATATTACGAAATTTAAAAAAGTACGTTTTCAATTTATCAATTGTCGGTTTATAGATTGGTATTATTCAAATTTACATATGTTTATAGGTGTGGCCAGATTATAAACACCACATAAAGGTAAAATGCCGGGAAAACCGAAATAGTATTTCAGGGACTGGAGGTGGGCCGAGTAAATTTTGTTCCCTTTGAAATATAATTGCTCATCCCTTATAGGTCTGATTAATTGAATATGCCATCTATTGCTCCAATTACTCTAGGTATTCCACATTTTTCAAAAAAGTATCTCTTAGCTTCTCTCTTCCTATCCTCTGTCATTTTAAATACAATATGTTTGGGACAAAGAAGTCTTTCAATAACATCGCAAACCTTAGACAAACACGCAGAAATTGATGCTTAAGAAAATCCTAATAGGCGGTCTTGGCCAATTTGATGCTGATATCCCCCTTGCGCCAAAAATTTAAGTGTGGCAGCAAATTTTAATATAGGTGAGATGGCAGTTGACCTTTCTGCTGGTTTAAATTCATCTTTTTCACAACTCAAGACATAGGTAAAAGCATTTTTACTAAGCCTAAAGTTTTTTATGAAACTAAAAAGATATTGTTAGGAATATATTTAATCTTAAAGGTAAAATTTTAAATTTTTCTTACTTTGTCTCATTAAGATTCATTATATAATGAATATATATCTAACGAATCTCTTATAAGTTTCCTTTGAACTCTTTCCGGAATAGAATCATTTTTTTATTTAAGCTTCGACTTTTTAAATAAATATTTTCTTTAATAAAGTTTTCTTTAAATATTTGTTTTCAAATTTTGACATTTAAGCACAATGCTGACAACTTTGACATTATAAGACATGCTGCCAAGTTATGTATTAGCCGATAAAAATTTGGCATCACTTGTATTTACCCTTTTTTACACAAATACAACTCTGTGAAACATTCGAACGAATTAGATAATACAATTTTACTTTCGAAACGGAAATTCGTTTCGAAAGGTTTTACTTTTCGAATCGAATTACGTAATAACCCCCCTGACCTTAGACTTCGGTGGAACACCTCCGGTGGACTTCCCGATCAGGGAAGTCTGGCATGGATTCAAGGTGCTGTTCGAGGGGTGGGCAGTATTCACGGACGGGTCCAAAATGGACACGGGCACGGTTGCCGGTGTTTATATTGCTGACACTGACGTGAAAAGATCATACAGACTCCCAGATGAGTGCAGTGTCTTCCAAGCTGAGATCCTAGCGATCTGGAGGGCGACGGAAGTGATACTGGGTCACATCGTTGGTTGATCTAGGGTGACAATCTATGTCGACAGTCAGGCAGCGTTCAAAGCACTGACAAACTACACGGTGCGCTCGCGCCTGGTCGCACGATGTAGGTGTGCTCTGAGGGAGCTCATGGAGGCATTCACAGTGAGGCTGTGTTGGGTACCCGGACACTGCAAGGTGGATGGCAATGAGTTGGCGGACGAACTTGCGAGGGAGGGTTCGAATCTGGACTTGGCAGTAAGGGACGGGGGGGTAAAGCCCCCCCGTCCCTTGCAGGGTGTCTAGGGAGCTATGGCCCGCATTGGACGCAAGGGTAACCATGGTTCTTTTGGGACTGGACAGGGAGGGTCTCAGGACCCTTACGGGGTTCCTGACCGGACATTGTTCTGTCAGGGCTTTCACAAGTAGATGGGACGGATTTTTGCAGGTTGTGCGAGGACGTTGAGGAACTGGAGACAGTTGAGCATATAATGTGCCACTGTCCTAGGTTGCAGGGTCTCAGAGAGAAATGGCTAGAAGAAAGATTTCACGACGAACTCGGGTGTGTCGCTGGATGCAATCCAGTAGATTTGCTGAGATTTGTCAGGGAGATAGGACGGCTGTTTCTAATAATAGGAGCTGGTTTCTGGGGAGTATATATCCTTTCTATATTTCTATCTTTCTTTATATCTATCTTTCTGTCTATTTCTATTCTTTCTTACTGCTTTTCTCTGAAGGGATTTACAATGGACCGTATTGGTCTCAGAGTGGAGTTGTGCCCTTGGGCACATAACCCTTCCTAACCTAACCTAACCTTAAATTTTCAATTTACAAATTTGGTCAAAAATAGTGAAAAACTTCATTATTTTCATCATGCACGATTAGTGATATTTAATCTTCGATAGCAATAAATGCCAGGTTAAAATAAAATATTTGGACCAAACAAATACAAACACCACAAAAAATCGAATCAAACATTTTAGAAAGCAGCTCAGTAAAACATTTAAGTTTTCAATGGCAATGGACAAAGTTCTGCCAAGCTGTCTCATAATTGTTTGAATTGGGTCAAATTGTTTTAAATTAAATTAATGTAGTATATTGTTTTTTACAAAAAGAAAGAATTTACTCTAAGATTAGTTTAAAAAAACTACGTTTTTATTTTTTGAATTTAACGTCTTTTTTTGGACAAAGTGCAATTAATAGTATTTGATATTTGGTCGTTTTTTTGTATTTGGATGTAAAAAAAACTTGATATGTAAAACTCATTTGTTGAGCAGTTTTAATTCCATTTTTGGTACAATATTTAAGGAAAAAGTAAAGTTAAATAATCGGCTGCAGAAGTTTGGTCTCCGATTATTGAATTGATTGCTTAACTAAGGACTTTCCTTTCTAATCTAACTAAGGACTTTCCTTTAAATTGCTTAACTACGGACTTTCCTCAAAATCGAATCTAATATGCCCAATAAACATTTTTCCATTTGTCAAATTTGTCAAATTTGTCCATAATGGTTTAAAATACCGAATATCGACAAAAAGCATTTTCTGGCCGAAGTCTTCGATCCGACACTTGCAATTAATAATACTACTATAACAAGTAAAGGTTCTTACAGGTAATAAATAAATATTCATGTGTTTAATTTTGAATTTGTTATAGCTTCCGCAAAAAAAATATTCGTACAAATTTGGCGTTTTCGGAAAATTTATTTCAAGGACTCTCTAAAACAGTTAAACCCTTAAATTAATGCGTTTGCGTTAGCGCATATGCAATCATTGAAAATTAATGTGATTTTGCATTATTGTAAAAAATTAACCACTTAAGGTGCGTACTTTCATAAAAACTTTAAAATAACACTTAACGTCCGGTTAATACTTAAGACATAAAAGCGCAGAAAAAATAGCTTCAATAGAACATCGGTTCAATGAAAATCGATGAATTTTAATGAATTTTAATGCTTTTGAGCAAAAATATTGTTTCTTTATGTGAAGTACTAACCAATTTGTATTATTTATAATCTTTTTCACTTAATTTTATCATTTCGACACTAGAAATGTCAATAAAAAGTTAAAAACAACAATAAACGAGATTTAGCTTGAGACGAAAACACCAGCGTCTTAAGTTGTTCAGAAAAAAAACTTCAATTTTTAATAATTTCTGCGAATGTGTGTCTCAAAAATAAGTTTGTGGACCTTAAGACAAGAATTCATTAAAAAAAACGCTTAAGATATGAAAGCTGATGATTTTTGAGTAGCATTAAAAATAGCCTTATTGGGACTAGTAGAAAATATTTAACAAATAAAAATAAAAGGAGAAATAATTTGTTACCAATTAATTACACTCCATGTTTCTCTATTATTATAGAAAAACTGTATTTATAGTTTTAAAAGTAAATTATAGACTCATTCCAAATAAAACCATCAAAAAATCATCCATATCTTTTTAACGGTGAAAGCTACGTGATTCATTAATACCTCATTTTAAAGAAACTGTTGTCATGCTCTAAGTAACATAAACGAAAACATTATATTTTGAAGGTAAAATGCATTTTTTTTTCAAATCCGCGGTTTTAACCGCTGTATTTAAATAAACAGTTTTTTTTTTACTTTTCAAAAAAATATATGTTAATTATAATTTATTTCACTATGCCCCGTTGCCAAATTAATTTGTGAAGCTTTTATGGAATTCAAAAGCATGGATAAAAATCTAAAAAAAAGATAGTAAATATAATAGAAAATAAGATTTATATAAAAAAAAAAATAATTTATTGAAAAACACAAAAATAAAAGTTTTGCAAAAGTAGTTACACATAATTGCCCCTATATTTTAAACGGTTTAAGCTACAAGAGTCATTGATACCTCATTTCTGTAGTTCAAGCAGCTGTTTTTCAAAAAACTGGGTTTCTAAAATTCTTAAAGAAATATATGTTACCGTCACCAAATCCGTATGTGGTGTTTCTGTAAGTTTCTGAGTTATCGGCTTTGTAGTTAAATTTTTCCACATTTTTATTCATAACTCAGGATACCGTAAGAGCTCCACATAGTGATTTGGACACGACATAGGGAAGTAATTTATTTTTAACAATTTTAAAAAACAAGTTTTTTGAAAAGCAGCTTTTTGCCGTAGAGAAGTGAACAATTTGTGTGCTCTAGTAAAACCACTTCTAACATTAAAATGAGGTATCAAGGAATCTTGTAGCTTAAGCCGTTAAAAAGATATGGAATATAAAGTACAACTTTTTAAAAATATTAGAATATTTTTCATACATGGAAACGTGATATTTCAAGATCCGCTGGGATTAATTGACCTTGACGAGGTTATAGTTATATGATGTATATCTTCTATACCAAGTTTGGTTGAAAACAGAAGGGGTGGAAGGGGTTTATAGAATTAAGTGTGTTTAGTCTATAAATATATTTATTTTCTTTTCGTCCAATTTTTCAATATGTATTCCGTTGTTTTTTTAATAATGCTAGAAAAATATTATCTGGTTTGTTACCATTGCCTTAGAAAGGCATTAACTCATTTATTTAAACAGTTTTTTTTAAGGAATCTTGTTTCGTGGTCATTAAACTTATTTTTGAGGAACATATTTGACGAATTTGATAAAAAATTTTACTTTTTTCTGAACAACTTTAAATTGCGATTTGGCATCTAATAGCGTTTCCTTCTCAAACAGAATCGTATTTACTTCTGATTAAAGCATTTTATTGACATTTCTCGACACTAAATATTAAGAAAGAGATTATAAATAACACAAATTCGTTGATATTTCACAGAAAAAAAATATTAAAATACAATTAAGTTATGCCAACTAAGTCAATTGATAAAATTTAAATATAAATTACTGCTAAGTAGTCATGTTTTTATTTTCAAATGAATGCCAATAAAATCTTATATTAAAGCATTATTGTAAATATTCAAAAGTGAAAAAATTCAAAATGAAAGTGGTTGAACAAAACAGTTTAAGAAAAAAATGTCTATGACATGCCTGGACGGTATCGAAGTGTTACATCATTTCCTTAAGGAACAAGGAAAACGGGATAAAAAAGAACGGACGTCCAAAAAATTCGACCGCAGCTGAGATAGTTAAATTGAAAAATATGCGGTTAATCAAATTGGGGCATGAAATCGTAAGTTGGCTATAAAATTTGGAGTTTCCAAGGAACCAATTCGCAAAAAACTTACTCCAAATGAACATGAAACACTGCCAGATGAAGATAGTTCCCAAATATAAAAAAAAATCAGTTGACCTACTCAATGTATTTAGAAGAACAAATAACCAACAAGACAAATAAATGTATCTCCAAATAACAAATACGTAAAAGTATGTCAGAAGAGAAAAGAATAGTATGCAATCGAAATCAACAATAATATTATTAAAATAACCGATTCCAAACAATGGTGGACGTTAGCAAAGGAAATAAGAGGTGACTGCTTAAAAATTGGTAATTCAATTTCAGCAGAAAATTTTAAAATATACTTTGAATTATTATTTAATCAACCCCAACTTTCAAAGTACATTCAATATATGCTCCAATAAGGAATACAAATTGTGATTTAGATACAAATATAACTTATAATGAAATTATAACTATTCTAAAAAAAAACTAAGCTGAATAAAGCGCCCGTAGAAGACAGAGGGCCCTATGAAACGTTTAACACATTGAGTGCCACGCGGTTTTGACGAAAACCTTTTCGGAGGCCAAACATTTTTTTTTGTGAAATGAGTGTATTAGTGATAAAAACCGATTTCTGAGATATCCCTAGTCCATTCTACCCTTACTTTTTATTTTATATAATCTTTTTTATGTCGTACATTTCTGTACGACGTGGCACTACATGACGGGTATGCATTTGTTAAAGTCGCTGTCGGACAAAAACGTACGACGCTTTTTTCTTGTTTTTTATTTTTTTATTGCTTTTTTTTTTAGTTAAAGTAAAAATATAATAAAATATAAAGCAAATACCTAAAATGTCGAAACGATCGTTAAGAGAAAAGGAAATATAATGATTATTTTGATTGGATACCGGAGGTTTCGGATGCTGACTCTGAGCATGACATAGATCCTGTGGGAAACGATGATATGTTGTTTGAAGATGGTATCAATACGGAAGACGAAGCTGAAGAAGACAGTTTAACAGCAGGCGCGGAAATGTTGAATACCGAAGTCAATTGGGCTGAATTTTCATCACGTCAAAAGACCTTTACATATACTGGAAATTCTGGTATCCAGCTAAATATTTCATCAGACATTTCCTGTTTGGATACATATTTGCTGTTTCTAGACAATGATATCATTGATTTAATTGTCAAAGAAACCAACCAATACGCACAACAGATTTTGGACAAACCGCCGTAACTAGATCTTCGAGAAAAAACAATGGGTACCGACAACAAACCTTGAAATTAAAAAGTTTCTGGGACTTCTTTTATGGATGGATTTGGTGAGAGTTCAGATTATTGGTCAAAAGATCACCTATTTCACTTTACCATTCTTGAAAAAACAATGTCCCGAAATAGTTTTCATTTCATACATTTTTCACTTTATAAAACCTCAAAAAATCATCCTAGACCCATGAATGCTTTTGCAAAAATGTTAAGTAAAGTATTCTTTATTTAAAAATCGCAACAAATTCCACTCAGTGTCGTATATAAAAGAACTTTAGGCTCTAAGTAAAAACATTCACTGTCGTACGGAAACGTACGACATGGCACCCCACGACGGGATAGGTGTCGTACGGAAACGTACGACGTGGCACTCAATGTGTTAAGTATGCTATTGATGAGTTTATTAACGAACTAGCAACAGCCTTTAATGTAATTTTTGAAACTGATAAAGTGGACGTAGAGTTTAAGCGAAGTATATTATTTCCAACTATAGGGGAATAAACTTAATGAATTGTGTGGCAAAATTACTAATGGGAATTATAAATAATAAAATTACAACGTGGGTCGAAAAAAAATAATATTCTAAACGAATTTCAAGCAGGCTTTAGACATAATTATTCAACGGTTGACAACACATATAATTTATCGGTTATAGTACATAAAAAGTTCAAAGAGAAAAAAAAGTATATACATTCTTAGTGGACTTTAAGGCAGCGTTCGATAGAGCACCAAGAAAACTGCTCATATATAAGGTACATAACCTATGTAAGTCAACAAAGGTCGTCAACCTGGTCGAAATCGTTTACACCAGCACACAAGCGGCGGTATGGACAGGAAACCATGTATCCAAATATTTTGAAACTTTTACTGGTTTTGAAACTTGCTCTTTACCTTAAGGACCTTCACGAATACTTGGGAGATGGTCTGCTGATAGATGGAACAAATGTGCTTTTACTTCTTTATGCTGATGATATTGTTTTACTATCAAATAGTATAGAAACAAAGCAGCTAATGGTAAATTAATTAGAAAGTTATTGCGAAAAATGTAGTGAATAGGCTATCAACGAGAGAAAATATAAAGTACAAAAACGAATCAATAAGAAGAGTGAACGAGTACAACTATTCAGGGGCCATTTTGACAACTAATTTGAGTTTTAAGAAACATATCGAAAAAAGCAACATATCTTCAAAGAACAGTGTAAATGCAACTTAGAAATGTTTCTTAAATAAACCAAATATTACTCTCATAGCAAATTGGAAACTGTTCCAATCTGTCTGTCGGTCCATATAGTCATATGCGGCACACGTTTGGGGTTATGGGTTGTTTGAAGAGGTAGATAAACTGCAGCGATACTTTTTGAAAAAAATATTAAAATTATCAGATTCTACATCAAATTATGCCTTGCTTTTAGAAACGAATACTGACTGAATGCAGCTATTTTTACAAACTCAACTTACACTTCAATTATATTTACAAAACACTTTTCCAATATAGAGAGAATAGATTAAAACACAAATCTCTGATTGCATAGCGAGATAAAATTGTTTGGGCAAAGGCGTTTAATAATATGGGTGTATTGGGAGTTACAGAATCATAGATCACTATTCTACAACATTTAGACCATAGCGTCAGCGTACTTTTCATTGAATATTTTAAAAATTTAAGTAAAATTACAACAATTTTTAAAGCAAGATGCGATCTATTTCCCATAAACTCCATTAACTTGAACGCCACGGAAAACAAAATCTGTATGTTATGTAATAAAAGAAGATTTGCAGCATTTTATGGCAATAAGTCCCATTTTTAGAGAATTCAGAAACATATATTTTTTGGCAAAGATTACTTTAGTGAAAACGAACTTATAAGTATTTTGAATGGTCAAACTGAAAATGGTGGGAATATGCTTTATAAATATGTTAACATTGCTTTAAAATTTTTTTCATATTGATGAAACTGACTAAATTTTGCAATATCTTCTAAGTCAGAGCATATCGGCTTATAGATTTATGTCAACGACTAAAAGAACGTTGTTTTTGCAACATTTCAGGATAAGTCAAGCAACAGCCTCATAGTTATTAACGCTTAAAGTTAAAAATTCTCAAAAAGTCGTTTGAGTCAGACTCAAAATTTTTCATTCTTAAGGGTATATTATTTCCAGCTTACAACTTAGGAATCCAAATCGTTTAATATGAACTCACTACATTTGAATTAGTTTATGGTGTTTTGAAACCAATATTAAAATAATATAATATTTTATCACATTATATGTTTCTTTAAAAAGCCGCTGTTAAATTTAATTTTTTTGATTTTTTCGTTTTTTTTTTTTTTATATTTGCATTTTTAGCTGAAGAAGGTGTTATTTTGAGTGTTTTTATCAGTACGCATTCGTGTTGATCCCCACTATGCATTTTAACGTGTCTCAGCACACTCAAATTTTTGATGGAAATACTGCAATAAATATAGAAATCGCAAAACTGCATTGTGTTTTACTAACCGCCAAGAGGCCGCAATTTTTAGAAAAATACATTGATTGTTCAAAATGTCATTATACGAGATGTTGATTTGTCAAAGATGTTAAAATGAAGCACAAACTTAGCTCTTAAATGATTTAAAACAAAAAACAATATTACTTTTCCGGAAATGGATGTAATTAAAATTTGAAGTCTACCCGTCAAAAATCATAAAAGCAGTTGTAACTTTAGCGGTACTCTTTCAAATTGATGGAAGCTAATGTATTTAAGTTGCTTGTATCTAAGGTTATATACGTTCAAAGCGAAATTAGTGTACGGTAAATACTTCCGCTTATTTTATTCCCAAATAATAAAAACATGATATATATTCAAACCGCCATTAACACTAAATCAGTTAAAACTTTTCTGTTTTCTAATACACTACACTATTTACAGTAGTATTTAGTTTAAACCATTTCTTTTCCAAAACTATTGCAAATAATATTATAGGTTAGGTTAGGTCGGAGTGGTAGCCGGCTCCTTGATCACCAGCACACTTAGACTCTGAGGTCCGTTGTGATGCCACGAGACTGACGGATTACAGATCAGACTCCACCGTTGAACCAGTTAGAGCTCCTTACGAAGCTAAGGAGGTGCGGAATACCAGCACCTGACAGATCCCCAAGATCGTGAAAGAACGCCGATCCAAGTGAGGCCCTCCTACGTAGCGCCAGCGCAGACATGAACAGAGAAAGTGCTTAATACTCTCATCCTCCTCCTCGTCCCCGCAGCTCCTACAGAAGTCAGGCGATAACACCCCCAACCTACTAGCGTGCCTGCCAATAAGACAGTGGCCGGTTATCACCGTCGCCATGTCAGATATTTCCCCCCTGGAAAGCGACAGGAGCGCCCTCGTTTGCCCCAGATCTAGAGCCGGCCAGATGTGCCTTGTCACCACACAAGTCACGCCATTAGCCCACCTAAAGTCAGTCGCCCTCTCGGAGTAGAGCCGATTGTTCAGCTTAAATAATATTATAAACTTCCTAAGGAAATAAATATTAAGTGATTTTTCAAACAAATCTTTTTTTTTTTTTTTTTTGGTTCTTAAGTTTGGAATTACTGATTATTTTGGTAGTCCTAAACTAATTTATTAATGCATATTTCTAAATAAGATAAAGAAACGTCACGTATTAACGGTTCAATAATTGCATGTAAGAATGGTGAACATATTTCTTTTAGTTGAGTTTGAATAAAAAGTTTTACTTTCATTTTTTATTTTGGTGCGATTAGGCGGCCCTGTTCAAATTGACGCATGGGACCGGATTCAAGTTGCTATTATCACAGGCTATTTGCGGGCTAAGTGGCATTAATGTGTAGTCAAAAATATTTTTTCTTTTTTTACTTTCAAATATCAAAAATATGGCATTCAAACCTTTATTAATCCAAAACCAATTGAGAAAATGCAAAACAATTTGTATTATTCGAAAAATATGATGTTTATTTCCAAAAAAAATTTAAAATCTACGTGCACTTTGTTATTTAAAAAATTTATACATAAGGCATCAACAAAACATCTTCCACTTCAGAGATAAATCAAAAATTTAAACGCAGTTTTTAGACACTAATGTAGTTTACACATACATATCTGCAACCACTTTTAAAATTTACCATCAATTGTAATTTTGAAATTTTTTTTAAAAATTTTAACTTTGAACTGCCATATTTTTCGCGGCCCTCGCTTAAATTGATAAAATGCAGACAACTCAAAAATCTTCATGAAAAAAATTTTCAAATTATTTTGGATGATGAAAAATACTTTTCTGTTGCTTGGAACAACGGAAGTATTCGTCTATGTGCTGGATATCGAGTCGTTTTCAAATAGCAAATTTTTTTGAAAACGAATCATGTAGAAATTGGTGTTCCTTAAAACGTACGTTTAGGAATATTCGAAGTTTTGTGCGAAAAAAAATTTTAAATGTCAAAAGCTTGTAAACGTAATTTTAATCAGCTGTTGTATTGTATCAAAAAAGGAAAAAAGCTGTAAACAAAAAAATTATACAAAAAATGCCCGGTGTTTTTGTTTTAAGTTATGTTTATTTACGGCTGCGTGGGTCAACAAAAAATAAAAAGAAGATGCATAAGGGATGCCTCAGACCCTTTGATTATTCCAGATAGTAAATTGTTATGGTTTTTTTTTTCAAAACTTGTCGGCGTCCTTTTATCTTTTTTTTTTTTTTGCTTGTACACAACACAGAGATGATAAATTCAATTTTCAAAATAGTACTTTTTATCCCCAACAGTACTAAACAAATTAACAAACCAAATCGTCATGAAAATTTATTTATTATTTATTTAAGAGCTTGTTCACAACAACAGCTAAAACTAAAAGCGAAACTGTACACTCTGTATGGGAAATTTTAGTAAAAATTGTATGGGAACAGCATACATTGTATGTGAACAGCATCTAAAACAAAACTTAGCCGATGTTGTTTAAGTGAAGTGACACCTGCTTTTTTGTAATAGATTTACAAGGGTTTTCTATCGGAAATTTAAAATGTTTTTGACATTCCGTTTTGTTTTTTAAAATGAATTTTGCCAAAAGATTTAGCTTAAAATATAATTAATTCTATTAAGACGAAGTTTTAGTCAGCAGTCTAGCGGATTTTTGCTGTTCATACAAAATGTATGGGGAAATAATTTCGTTATTAGTTTTATCTCTTATTGGGAGTGTTCTCATAAACAAAAATTTGTAAATCAAGTAGTCAAGTGGTCATAAGAGTACCATGGTACTTTTCAAATACTAATACAAAAAGTACTATAGTGCCAACTTTATCATCCCTGACACGGCATGCAAATGTTTTTTTATAAACATGTCATTAAAATCTAGGGCTGCCATATTAAATTATTGCAATAATTTTGCAACTAAATCAATAGTTTTTATGTTTATTTTTAACAAAACAATTAAAAACATATTTGCTAGTTATTTTTATATACATTCTAATTGTTAATTTGTTGTTATTAAATAAAAAAAATTCAAAAAAAACTTGACCTATTGAAGTTTGTGAACTTCGGTAACTCTGGATTTTTCGAACATCATTATAAAAGAAGAAGAAGACTTTAAGTAAATTTGCGATTTGCACAAAAAAAGTGTTATTTTCAAGAAATATTTCTTTAAGACAATTTTTTAATAAAAGTTTATAATAAATTATTTAAGTGCATGATAAAAAAATTAATTTACATTGTTCATGCTCAGTTCAAAGAGTTTTTGTAATTGCTAACTAAAACTTTGTTTAAAAAAATGCATTTTATTTCATTGCCACAGATTTATGTTAAAATACATGAAATATTAAGAGATTTTTAAAAGTCTTGTTTTAAATTGAAGAAGCTATTAAAAGATTGTTTTTTGACTTAAAATAAATAAAAAACATTTCAAATTTTTAATACTAATTGTTGTTTTTATTATTTAACAAACCTTTCTAGGAAAAAATCTACATTCTATTTACTTTCGACAAAGTACAACTGCTCGATTTAAAACGAGCAAAAAAATTGCGATATCGGAATCTGGCACACCTAATTTTGTAAACTCGTTTTAATTTTGCGGTTTCGTTTTCTGGCACATACACGATTAATTCTGGATTTTCTTTTGAAGATTTGAAAAAAAACTCCCGAAAAGGTACGGTATTCGTCCAAAGCGAAGTTTGAACCAAAAGTAATAGTGTAGGCAGCCATTCCAGCAAAAGGTATATCACAACTTTACATCCAGGATTCAAAAGATATGGCAGTAAACACGGATGTTTATATTAATAAATGTTTAGTAAAACTGGAAAAATTTATCAGAGATAGACACTATAAAGACGACATATTATTTTGACCAGATTTAGCAAGCTGTCATTATGCCAAAAAGATGTTAGAATGGCTTAATTCAAAAAACATATCTTTTGAACAGAAATACGCAAATCCTCCAAACGTCCGAAAAGCACGCCCCATTGAGGACTTTTGGGGTATGCCAAAAAGTGTATGAAAATGGTTGAAGAAAAAATTAAAAGCAGTTTAAAATAAATGTACATGAATTTCGTCCAAAGCATGATAGGAAGTATCAAGCATAAAATACGCCAAATAGAATATCGAGGTCCGCTGGCTCTCTACAAAAGGTGAATTAATAATTTATAGTATAGTATAAATAAAAATGATTTTTCAAAAAAAATTATAATTTTTTTAAATACAAGCGTTTTAAAATTGTCCAACTACTAAATTGACATAGGTTACGTACTGAAATACGTTAAATTTCACTTGGTACCGATTTTCATTGAAATGTGGTTCTACTGAAGTTACTTTTTCTACGATTTTGCATTTTAAGTATTAACTGAACGTTATTCAATTTGAAAGGCCATAATTTTTTGTATAGCAATTAGAATTTTTAAATTTCTTTGAAAGTACGAACCTTAAGTGGTAAATTTTTTACCATAATGCAAAATCCGATTAGGCTAGGAGCTAACGCAAACGTACTACTTTAACATTATGACTGTTTTAGAGAGCCCTTAAAATAAGCTCTCCTAAAAAGCTCACGTGCGTACGAATTTATTTATTTTTGCGGAAGATATATCAAAATGAAAATTAAACATAAGAATATTTATTACCTGGACGAACCTTTACTTGTTAGAGTAGTATAATTTAAATGCAACTTTGTGAGAGGCGTGGTAGTTTTGTTTTTTTTTTTTTTTATTTTGTTGCAATTTCATTTCGCAAACTTTATAATATTTTATTTTTTTATATACCTCATCACGATCTTCCATATTTTTACGAGTATATGTACTATGTTTGATTTTTTCAGTGCGCGATAAGTAATTTATGTACATACGTTTGTCATAACATATTGGACCAGGCGGTAATGACATTTCCATGGCGATTTCTCTTTGCCTTTCTATAGGAATTTTCGGTGGTATCTGAAATTATTCATAGCATTTATATTTAAATTATTTTTTTAATTACATATATCAAACATTTAGTTATTACATTATAAAGTGCCGTATTTAAAACACTCTGCACAAGTGGTGCCTTCACGTGCGAATCCAATGGCAATTCTGAATGCAATGATGGTGAAATATTTACTTCTAACAACCATGGAACAAGATCTGCATCGAGTAGTACATCAAAACCAAATAATTCGAAACAACTGTATTTTGACTCAACATTCGCTCTAATCATATTGTTAATTGAGTTCTCACCAGCCAATATAGTGCGCAGTACTAAACTTCTTAGGGCTGACCACAAAAGCTCTGTGCGAACGCCTCGGCTGCCCAAATAGTTCCACAAAGATTTGATCGTCCATTTATGACCGTGACATGCATTTACATCTTCATTTTTCGAATAGTTGGATGAAAATTTATTAATGCTGTAGTTGGTTAAATGCATACAACGATCATTCAAAGTATCAGATTTATCGCTGTACTTAACTGTAAAATACAAACGAGAATAACTCAATTTAATAACAATTCTAGCAGATATCGTAAATAAAAAATAAATAGTATTAAATCTAATTTAGAACTAGCGACTAACATCTGGTGCGGCTCAAACCCTTGCGTTTTGGGGGGAGCGGAAAGGTTTTAATATATATTTTTCAAAATTAAGTTTTATTGCAGATGTCGGAAATATTTATGCTTTATTTTATATTCTGCATGCATCTTTTATTCACATTATTTGGCCAAATTACTCGGTTGAAGGTTTTGTTAAGTTAAGTTGGGGTGGGTTGGGTTGGACAAGCACAGAGGAAAGTCCATGGCGCTCATACTATAAATTGTTCATTGCAAAATAAAAATAAAAAAATATAAAAGGATAATGAGATATGAGTTTAAAATCAGAAGAGAGAGAAAAAAATTTCCCAGTCTGGACCTCAAAAAATCAAGCAGAGATTGTGTATAAAGAGATCCCACAAACAAGACGTCGCTACGCTGCACAGTGGGATATATTACAAAATTTTTGAAATAATTCGGCCATTTCTGCAACGAAATTTTGGAACAGAAACTAAGCTACTTAATATCGAGCTTAAGTTTTGATTTTTAAGCTTCCTGTCCCCTCGGGGGCGGCAACATGATCACCCAAATTGTCGCCGGCGGCGGCTAATAAAAAATATACTCGGCGGCGGCTGAAAGTCGACTAAAGCCGAACAATTTTCGGCGGCGGCGGCTAAACGAAAAAAAACTCGGCGGCGACTAAAAATCGACTAAGCCGATGATTAAAAATGTATTATAATTTAATTCAATTATTTATTTGTAATCTAAGCAAATTTTACAAAATTTCATGTTTTCCAATATGTGTCTATCTTTTATGTATAGACTACCAAAATGCTTCCAACATTCCGATAAACCCGTTAGGTTTACTTTAACTTTGCCATTTTTTTTTTATATCATCTTTTCTTTTAATCAAGTCTTCATAATATGCTATATCGGCAGATTTTGAAATAAATGAAACTTTTGAAACTTCTACATCAGTAGAAGCATCTGAGTTAGATGTAGTATGAAAAAAGTTTTTTATATTTTTTTGAGCCATTGTAAGATTTGGAAAATTTACTTTTTCTTTTTCTAGGGAAGCGCAATATAACGGCACATTTTGCAAACTCTAGAGAATTCATAGTGAAAACCTATGGTTGCCAGATTGGTGGGTACTTAAAGCCGGATGAAGGCCGAGGATTCTTAAAATAATATGATTTTTTAGTTAAAATGAATTTAGATAAAAAAATATCGGCTAAGCTGATATAGTCGGCTCAGCTGATATAGTCGGCTAATATTTTGTAGCCGAAATTAGCCGCTCAGAGTACCTGAAAAGTGATCGGCGTCGGCTTAGCCGTGTCTATTAGCCGATCGGCTTCGTTCTCTGTGTGGGTTATCGCTAACAGTTCCCGAGATATTCTCATTTGAAAATGTGAAATAGCTGGACGAAATCGGGGCCAATTTCATTTTTAAAATATCGGTATTTACAAAAATAAATTCTTGATTAAATAAAATTGATGCAATATCTTGTTCCACTCAAAAACTACATGAACATATGAAGTGTGCATACTGTTCTGAAATGTCTTTTTATATAAAAGCGAGTTGTGTTAAAAATACTTTTCCCCCCAGCCGCTTCTAAAGTTTCCACATATTTAAGGCAAATATCAAACTTAACCCACTGTTAAAAATTGTGCACGCCTCCAATTAGGTAGCGTTTGTAGATACTCCACCTAATTTATCTGTTAATTTATTGTAATGTAAAAAATACCATTTTTGGATTTTTTTTTTTTGGGAATTGTGGGATGCTTACAGCCATTCACAAATTCGGACATAAATTTCACATTGTTGTCTTAAAAGTCTATTTAAGTCCAAAAAATCATTGCATTATATCTATTAATAAATATTTTATTGAATAGTGAAAATTTACATTTTAACAAAAAGTGAGATTTTTACCTTCCTATTAGGATTACCCAATTTTTTGTTTTACCAAGAGTGCTAAATGGGACTCTTTTTAAAAATGTCGTAATCTACATTTAATTTTCACTAAAACGAGACCAAATGGCATGTTTATAACTCCTTAACAGGAAATCTTCAAAACGTTGTTCCTTCTGCAAAAATGTCTTATTATGCGTCTTTGTATTCATATCTTGTATCATTGAACACAGTTTAAAAATATAATAATAATCATAATAACAAATATAAGAACTATTTTTGTTTGGTTTAGTTGACAGTAGCTTACGATATTTTTAAAAAGAATAGCATTTAGCACTCTTGGTAGAACAAAAACGTGGGTGATCCCATTAGGAAGGTAAAAATTTGGGTTTCTGTTAAAATTTTCACTATTCAATAAACTATTTATTAACAAACATAATCATCACAAAAATTTTTTGGACTTAAATAGACTTTAAAGTCAACAATGTGTAATTTATGTCTGAATTTTTATTTTTTATAAGCAATCCCTCAATTCTCAAATATAAAAACAAAATTTCCAAAAATGGGATTTTTACATTGTTTGCTGTCATGTTTACATTTAAAGCTTGGATTGGAAGAGACTTACCCAATAAATTAGGGTTATGTTGGAGTATATACAACCGCTTCCGCTACATCACAATTTTTAACAGTGGGTTAAATTTAATATTTGTTTAAGACAACTTGCTTTTGCAGAAAAAGACCTTTCAGAATAGTAAGCACAATGTGCATACTATTTATTATTTTTTTTGTATTGATTGACGGTCCGAAAAAGTTTACATTTGGCCTACAAGCCTCCAATAAAAAATTTGGGGCCGATCAGATAACGCAAAGGTCTGCCCAAAGTTCATTGTATAGTAAAACACACTGAAATATGGGGTTTTTAATCAAAATACGTGTGCTTAAGCAACTAAAAATATTTTTTTTTGGACATCGATTTTAAATACAGTTTCTATTCTAACAAGCCATAAATGTTAAAAATCGTTAGAGAAACAAAAAAAATTACAGCGGTTTTCATTTGAATTTTACATCCATTGAATGTTGTAGCTGACATGGCATGCACAATGTGCACATTAGGCCAGGTCGATTAGTATGGAGGCAAAAAAATCGCTCAACGTTCAAGGAAAATCTTATTCTAGGGATCAAAATAAGAAACTTTGCCGAAGGAACCATACCTCTAAAACGAATTATAATGTCCCGACTTTTGACCCGTAGGGTCAAATTTTGAAAAAGCCCACTTTGATATTTTAGAAAGTAGGAGGAATCTCTCCAAGATTATGGGAGATACTTCTTCTCCGGGAGACGCGTTAGCAGATTAATGCATAAATCATCATTCTAGGGGTTAAAATTTAAGTTAAAAGCGGGCCTTTTTAGCCGTTTTTTTTTTAGCAAAATGTACAAATCTTGGGATAGAGATATTTCAGAAAGTAGGAGGAGTCTTTCCAAGATTAGGGTCTCTATTTCTTCTCCGGAAGAAGATTTCTGGATTTCTTCCGGAGAAGAAATAGAGTATAAATATATTCGATTGGGTTGGATTCGATTGGGGCACTCTAAATGGGTCAAAGTGGGATTTTTCAAAATTTCACCCTACGGGTCAAAAGTCGGGACATCAGAATTCGTTTTAGAGGTATGGTTCCTTCGGCAAAGTTTCTTATTTTGATCCCTAGAATACGATTTTCCTTGAACGTTGAGCGATTTTTAAATCGACCCGCCCTAGTGCACATGCATGCTGAGTAACTGATCACCTTTTGCACATTCTCTTTCTTTCTTTGTTTTTTGTTTTAACTGTGTCCCGTTACTTTTTTGCCTACAACAACAACAACACATATGTTCGTCTATGTAATTGTATTGACGCTCTCATATGTTTGAGTAGATGGTTGCTGATAAGGAAAACCACCCCTATATAGTCCTTTCTCGCTCTCTCTTTACTAAGGTTAAGATTTATTTGCCTTGTTAGCTATAAAGAGATCATATTTTGAAATAGAAAACAGTGTCTTACAAACAAACAAGCAGTTCAGTCGTGTTTATTCTAAACACTTGCTATCCTATATATAGGACCTTATCCATATCTAAGTAATTAAATATAAATTGTTGTTTCGATGTCGGATTTACCATCTACATCAGCTTCGGAGTTACCATCGACTACATCCATGATGGTTACTCGATCCAGTGGTAAATTGCGCTCCGTGGAATCAATTGGGCATGTATCACACCTGATGTTTGGAGCCAAACTGCCGTCAAACAGACAGATAATGCAAGTTTTTTTTACAATATGCGGCTTGTAAATGTTGGCAGACAAAATTGTGCAAAAGAAAGCAGTGGATGCAGCTACAATTTTTTGGCAACAGGCGCGCATACCAATACGTGATAAATATAAATGTCAAGATAAATTGCTAAAATTGTACGGCGACTTAAGAAATGTCCACAAACAAAGTGCAAACAGCAGATCGGATACATCAAAATCAAACGTGAACATTTTCAAGGATATCGCTAGTGCAAACGCCCTGGATGAGATACGTATACAAGACAAGAAGTTTTTGTTGATGCAAAGACAGAAAGGCCAGGGTACATGAAAGGCGTTGACAAGAAGTTATACGGCCGAGAACAGCGATCAGAACAACGAAAGCAAAAAGAAGAATCGCGGAAGAGAAAATATTCAGAACTTAACAATCAATCTTGTAAGTGAAATTATTGAACTGTTTGAATTCCTTAAAACATGAATCATCAACTGATATTTTGCAGTACTTGATACAGTTTACATTGGAAGTGAAGACGAATATGAATTCGATGATAACAGTACGGGTACGGATGCGGCATGCGAATTGCATACTGATGTTGACGACGATCACACTAAACGTTCAAGAGAACGACATCATTGGATCTCTCCACGTCTTACTGTAGTACATAATAAGGCCAAAGTTAGCTATTCAGATGCTGTCCATATTTTGATAGCATGCGCAGATAATGTAATAACTGACATGAATAATGCTGTGATGCCTCTGACCTCTGTTGTTGAGCTTGTAATCAATCGATCTACGATCTATGAGTTACGAAAAGATTGTCGTTAGCGAGAAGCAGAGGAGACTCAAACAGAATTCATTACAAAGGTAATTTACATTAGTTCAAAACTTATATTTAATTCGAAGTTATACGAATAATGTTAATTTTCATCCGACTTATATTTTATTTTTAATACGTAGATCAATAGCGTACAGTCATTGGTTATTCACTATGACGGAAAACTGTTGACGGCAGAAGCAAAATTGATCGAATCGAAATCGCTAGTTATGAAGGGACATCTAAATTTTTGCGCGCTTCCAAAGTCCCTGCTGGTACAGGAGAAATTATGGCCAAGGTCGTTCATGATGCACTTATCAAATAGGATATTTTTAGTAAAGTTTTCGCCATGGGTTTCGATACCACTTCATCAAATACAGCCAAAACACTGGCGCATGCATTTTGTTGCAGCACAAACTCGATCGGAAATTAATCAAGTTCGCATGTCGCCATCATATGTTGGAAATCGTATTGAAACATGTCTTTGAATGTGTCCTTGGGAAAATCTCGACCACAAATCGTTTAAAAGCGGACTCGAAGACCCAATTGTACGCTCAAAAATTAGTAATGCTGACTGCGAATCCATTAAGAATTTCTACAACCAACAGCTAAAACAAACACAAATCCGCTCGGATTACAAGGAACAATAACGTTCCTTGTCTGAAGCGATTTTACGTAAATGGAAATGTCATTTGTGGCATTTGGAAACAGAAACAATGGCTTTAGCGTTTTTCGATTCGGATGTTTCGTACGAAGAGTAACGAAACATGGTTATGAGCCTGCAATCAACAGAACCAATCGTAAAATTGGATGATGATCGAAAATTCTCCGCTTCTTGCTGTACAATAATTTGAGCGATTTCGTGTCATACAAAACAAAACATTTTTTCGATGCCTTCAGATTGAATACTGAATTCTTGAAGCATGATCCATCCATTTGGGAAACGAAAGAAGAATATGAAGATGATCTCTATGTTTGGCGTTATCTGTTTGTTGTTACCGACGCTGCTGAACGCGGTGTACAATTTATGAATGATTACAACAGGATCCTTACGAAAGACGAAGAACAGAATCAATTTACCTTACAGTGCATTGAAGCATATCGGGGAAAATATCCCTCACACAACAAGTCGGATCTAATATAATCTTCAAATTGTTGTAACTTTTTTGTTTCTCTAACGATTTTGATCATTACGGCTTGTTAGAATAGAAAATGTATTTAAAATCGATGTCAAGTCTATAGACTATATAGTTATCCAAAAAACTGTAGTAACTATAAAAACTATAGGACTATAGTTATCCAAAAAAAATATTTTTAGTTGCTTAAACATATGTATTTTGATTAAAAACCCCATATTTCACCATATAAAGTGTGTTTTAATTTTTCAATGAACTTTGGGCGTTATCCGATCGGCCCGAAATTTTGTATTGGAGGCTTGTAGACCAAATGGAAACTTTTTCGGTCCGGCAATCAAGGATCGCAGCAACTTTGAGTTTCTGCGTCTAATGCTATAAACGGTCTAATGCACATTTTATATGTTCAGAAAGAAAATATTAATCTGGAGGTGAAAGACTATTGGTGCTTTTTGAGGAAAAATTTAATTTTTTTTAATTTATACTTTAAACGAATGTAGTTTTTGAGTGGAACAAGATATTACATTCATTTTTGTTTTAGTTGATCTAAAATTTATTTAGTTAAATAAGGAATAATTTAAAAAAGAAATTGGCCCGAGTTCGCCCCGCTATTCGCAAAAAAACTGGATCTGAATCGGACAAAATTTCGAATTTCACATGGGAATATCTCGGGAACTGTTAGAGATAAGCCATACATGTTTCTTGTTAGTCTCTACTAGCAAATTACAAATATGTTAATTTTTTGAAAATCGGATTAAAAATAAAAAAATTTCCGAGTGCTCAAAAGTGTATATGCAAAAAGTTTTCTATTTTGCGTGGTCATAATGCCGCCACCGGGGGATCTGGAAGGTTCAAAATCAAAACTTAAGCTGGATATTACGCCACTTATGCCTGTTCCAAATTTCATTGCAATTGGAGTACTAAGTAAGAAATGACCGAATTATGTCTAAAAATTGTGTGATATATCCCACTGTGCGCTATCTATCTGGTTTTGAAGAAAGTTACAGAATTTCTTGTAAATTCAATTGAAATAATTACGCCACTTATGCCTGTTCCAAATTGCATTGCAATTGGAGTACTAAGTAAGAAATCGCCGAATTATGTCCAAAAATTGTGTGATATGTCCCACTGTGCGCTATTTATCTGGTTCTGAAGAAAGTTACAGTTAAAGAATTTCTTGTAAATTCAATTTAAATAATTTTGTATTTAAGATACAGAGATATAATTGAATAAAATTGTTATTTGTTAAAAAAATAAGTTAAATTGAGAGCGGATCTGGGGGAAGAATGATTTTTTTTACTTTTAATTTATCTGTTATATTTTATTTCAGAAAAGTATAAATACTTCAGGTGGTATTAAATAAATTCTGATAAAAAACTACATTCTTGGAAATTTTGTTTAATTTTTTGGGGAATTGCGGGATTTTCTTTGATCTGATTTGAAGCCCCTAAATAGTTGTTTATTATCGTGTAATAGGTTTAAGCTATTGTTTTTTTACAGTTTTTAAGAAAAAAATCAACAAAAAGCTTATGTACAACTAATTTTGATAATTTGGCTTACTTTCACTTAAATTATTTTTTTAAATGATTTATGCTTCAAAAAACATAAGATATTATAATTTTGTTTATAAATTTTTAGGTATAAGGAATTTCGAAATGTTAATATGCGTCCTGTTGTGGACATCTATAATTAACAATAAACCCGATTTAAGCGATTTTAGAAAAATAACAAAATAAAATCACCAACGCCCAGCTAGTTCCCGAGATTTTTCAACTTCCGGGAATCGGAAAATTTTTTAAGACATATTATAATTTTGTTTATAAATTTTTAGGTATAAGGAATTTCGAAATGTTAATATGCGTCCTGTTGTGGACATCTATAATTAACAATAAACCCGACTTAAGCGATTTTAGAAAAATAACAGAATAAAATCACCAACGCCCAGCTAGTTCCCGACATTTTTCAACTCCCGGGAATCGGAAAATTTTCAATATAATATAGTGAAAGTTGATTTTTCTTAAGAAAAATCTACATTCATTTCAATTTAACGATCACTGTTATTATACTATAAAACTTATATATAGTTAGAATATTGTTCTGCCTTAAGTCCAAAATCTAATATGATATTGTCATATTACATTTGGTGTCCAGAGTTAGGCAGACAAGGTAACGGAACTGATCGTCTTTAACTTGGTAAAGTCCAGAACCAATCCTTGCTCTTGTAATTAACTAAGAGGATTCACGACCTCCGACCCTCCGGGGCAGGTGGACACCGGGCAATGATATTATAGCACCCGCTATGATATTAGCAAATGTGAACAACGTTTCATCTGTTCTTGGGCCAACCCGACATATTCGTGGATTAGGGTCAAGCAGATTACTGCACTATTATGGCTGGATAGTGCAATAGGGATGGTAGCGGAAGAACCATTAAAAGTCAACGGTAGCGCCCAAAAGCTTCCAGGAAGCCTACGCCTGTTCTTAGTCAAAAAGAACTCTCCACTAAGATCTTCTTTGTCGAAGAAATCCTGGCAAACTAGTCAACAAAAACATGAATAAAACGCAAACAGAAAATAATAATCTCCCAGGAGGTCACAGACGTTTGTCAAATCTTCCCGCTTTGGCGGCAAGCTCCACGTGTCTGGGAGGGAGCAATTCATGTTTAGACAGTATTTTAGAAACCTCTTGAGGCTCCACAGGGAGTTAAGCGGAAATGAAGAAGAAGAAGATATTACATTTTATTGGTCGCTTTTCAAAAAAAAAAATGTAATATAACAAACACACATACTGCATATAATAATATACAAAATCTATTGATATGTAACAATTCTTGGTTTTGAAATATTTTTGATTTTATAATTAGGTTTACCAACCAAATCAGCCAATTATCGTTTTCTTTTTAAAGTGTACAAATTTTAAAAGATCAACAATACATACAAAATTCTCAAACCAAACATACAGGTACTATGCAATGTAAAATCTAATAAGAAAACAATCAACTAGAATATGTTGTGTTAAAATATTAGTATACATGCCGGAAGCCCAATTCGTTCCCAGTAATGGTAACATTAGCAGTTGGACTGGCAACCCTACCAAATAAAATGATTTAAGACTTAAAGCTGTTGGCAAAACTCGTAAGAAAAGACGAAAATAGCTCATGTTGTTCGGGTAATCAATTAATATCCTCGATTTTCTGTGGTTGGTTGATACATATACATGATCAAAACCTTGAGTTTCTTGTGGGTGGTGGATTAGAATGAGGCTAAAGATGACCTAGTCGCTTAGGTCGAAAGTGCGGCACACCCTCTAGCGCTGATCGTCACAAGATTTGTTACTATCCCGAGTAGACATCCTATCTACGAGTAGACATCCGAGTACTATCCCGAGTAGACATCCGATTTGGCAAGATTTTTAAAAATCCGTTCGGTGAGGGGCTCAAAGGAGTAAGCTTCCCCCTTACCGACATAATCAAACTGCTGCACAGTGGCGCCATTTGAGTTTTTTCGTTGTAAAAATCATAACTTTCGAACCAAATAAGATAATCAACAAATTTAAAAAGCATATGCTAGATAATCGTTCAACCTATGAAATGAGTGTTTGAAAAGTGTTCTACGCCTCTTAGGTGCCTGCTTATAGGTTAGCAAAGTTGATATTTGTAAAAAAAACATTTTCATGGGTAGTAAAATAAAATATTTTTTATTTTTTTTTTAATTGTTTTATTTTGTTTTGTCTCTTTTAAAGGCTTTTATGATTTAAAACTATTCCAGAAAAAATTTAATTTTTTTTTATTTGTTTTTCAATTTTTTGTAAAATATTGCTCACAGTCCGTAAAGGAAGGTATATCTAAAAGACTTATCATTTCTGAACTATAATTATTTTCTAACTCTTTTCGTGACTTTATATGCCGCAGTGATGAAATAAGTGGATCGGAAGATGCTGCTAACATGTTGAAGAGATCCTCATTTTGTCTTTCCCTTGATGATTTGAAAGTGTTCAGCAGTCTATATTTTTTATAAAATTTGTTTAGGGACTCCTGTGCTTCTTCAGAAAGCTCTCCAATTGGCCACGGCTGATATTCAATTATATCTTTTCCATGTGACAATATTTTATGAACTGTCGGGGTCAACTTTTTCTGTGGATATAAGTCTGCTAAAAGAGATGCAGTTTTCGAGGCATATTCTTCATACTTTTCAGAATCAACTTTTTCCTTGCAGTTTAAAATATTCAAGATCGTTCCCAATCTCTTAATGATTTCATTGTATATTCCAGTGATTCGAGTTACAGCCTCATCATTTTCAAAAAATCTTCTCGAAGTGTTTCCATCGTTTGAGTTTCCGTATTCCGTGCTTGGGGTAGTCTACTTTTAGTCCAACTTGTTTGAAAAACTCATCCTGTATTCGATTCTTTCTGATCTTTTCCTGATCCTTAGCCAGTTTCCTCTTTCTTGAAAAATTTTAACACTCCTCCATGCTTTTTTCCCCTTCCTCTTACACTTCCGGTTGATATGCTGGGTTCATCTTCTGTCAATGTATCCAGGATGGTATCAGTATTAAGCCAGTCCTGGTGTTTGGAATTGAATCTCTCAGTTGTACGGTTTGCTTTTATCCATTTTTTAGTTAGAGTGGCATACATCATGATAAGATTATTTTTTATATTTTCGCTTCTCTCTATATTGCCGTATAGACTATTAAGTTCCTCGAACGCAGCTTCCACGAAATTTTTTGCTGTGGTTGACATCTTACATAGGTCAAATAATTTAGAGTTGTTCAACGCCATGTTTTAAAATTACGTGTCTCACCAACATTCAGTCGTAGACTAATCACGGAGTAATTTAAGTTACACAGTGTTTGTAAAGTTTTAACAAAGCTTTATTTTTTCCCCGACTTCAATGTCAATAATGCAACCAACAGTTTGATTGATAACTTAAGACTGAACGAGATTTTATAAAATTCTTTTTCTTTATGTTAAATAAAATTGAAATCATCAAGAAAAGTAACGGTAAAACTAGATTTGAACAATTGAAAATGTATGATAAAATATAATAAAATGATATAACATAAAATAAAGAGTGTTATAAAAGAAATATTTGATAATATAATATAAAACAAAATTAAGATAATTAACAAATTAAAAGTAGGACAATATAAAATATTTTAATGAAATAAAACGGGTATAAAGTATAATTCAAAGAGGAGAAATTATTAGGGACATTCATAAAATATATAACTACGAGATTATGATATAGTATAATCTACCTAAAATCATAAACAAAAATCATATATATTAACAATAATAATAAATAAAAAAAACTCACAAAATGTGGGAAATAGTGGAAATTAGATTACATATGATTTTCTAACAATTGTGAATTGTTGTGGTGTTTGTCTTAGCTATCTTCTGCAATTACAATTAAATGTAAAATCGACCCCGTGTAATTGAAACTGGTTTTAAGCCACAGCAAAAATCGACCTTACTTAGATCAATTGGTTAGAGCCTCTGTCTAAAGTGTAGTGCGAAGTGCATGTGGCAAAGAAAGCAGGTTCAAGCCACGGTCAGGATTGCATTTAATAAATAAACATTTCATATAGATGCAATCAAACAATAAAAACCATAACAAATAATTACAGTATTGTCAAAAAGGATTACTGATGAAGGTTGTGTTACCAGAAACTGCGCAGTCTAATTCAATAAAAAATTTACAATGCAGTTATGATTTTTAGAAAAGTATGCTTCTCTACCACGCCTATCTCAATAATAAGAATGTGTTTTCGCGTTTATATGTCATTAATTGCCCAAAAAAGCATGCGACACCTTTTTTGAACCATGTCTTTTTTCAAAATTTTACCTCTAGCAAAAAATGGGGCACGGACGGGCAGCTGGAAATTTTTGCAATAGGTAAAGGACTAATCAAAGAACTTATTTTGAAAATATGTCAAATATAGTTTTTAATAGTTTTTTTTTATTTTCCACCAAAGTTGAGAAATATTGAAAAAATGGATAGTTTTTAAATCTTCTCTTAATAAATATATCTATCAATAATATTAAAAAGAATGACAATCCGTTATCTAGTTTTCGAGATTCTGCATCTGAAAGCGGACAAAATTACATAAAAATGTTCTGTTTTTTTGAACACTGAAAATCGGTCAACTTTGAAGGGCTATATCTTCTGAACCAAAAATCTGATTGTAATAAGAGTGGCATATTTGAAATCGTTGGACAATTTCCTATAAAATAGGTTTATTCAATATTGTTTAGGGGCACATGAAATTTTTGATTTTTACCACCTCACTTGTTCTACAGGCGCTACTGTGCGCTGAAGCTGGGTATTTGAAGGATTGTGTTTAGGTGTTTTGAAAATTTATACGGGGATTGACAAAAAGTAAGGGCGCTGGACGGCCTACCTATATCCGTTTTTTCTAGAAATATAAAATTCTATATAAGTGTATGTGTTAATTTACAGATAAGGCTCTTTTTGTTCACCTAAACGTAGTAAAATGAAGGTTCGACAGGGGAAGGCTCTTCATCTTAAAACTCCAATTAAAACTTGTTAAAATGGGATTAAAAAGTGAAAAAAAGACTCCCCTCCCCTTTAATCATCCAGCCGAAACGGCTGGAGCTTAGAAATTTAAATTTGAAATATAAGCATCCGCTAAGGCTGGACCTTTAAATTTTTTTATGGGTAGGTACAAAAAGCGGAATCTACCCCTTAACGTATTGCCCAAATCCCTTGGGCTACAAGTAGGGTTTTTAAATCCCCGACTTTTTTCAACTCCCAGAAATCGGAAACTTTCTCGGGATTTTCTAAATAAATATTTATTACGGTTTTCATAGTTCACGCTTCTTTTTCTTAGGAAAAACAAAATGTATTATTAAATTTAAGGGTCACTGTTAATCCAGGAAATTAGTATTTAGCCAGCCTGAAAGATCTCAATTAGACCCAAATTTTTTTAAATTAAAATAAAGCCAACCTGAAAGTTTTGAGAGTAAGGCGTTCTTTCAATTACAAATTTTGCAGTGATAAGAGTCTTTATATTTTTCATCTGATTTTTTTATTATAAACTTTTTTATTAGAATCTACGAATTATATACTGCAAATTTTATTAAAAATTATAACATTTTTGTATGAAAACATGTCTAAAATTTAAGAAATTAAAATTTTGTAGTAGGCAGTTTTTAAGTACACATATTGAATATGCTGATCCCAGGGTTCCCACTTATTTGAAATATATGTTATAAAAACTCTTCGGAAAAAGTCGAACAATTACGAAAATTGCAAAAAGCCCAGACAACCAATCGATAAAATTAAATAAGCATTATTTTATGTTAATTTGAACTCAAAACATCAACAACTTCCCACACAAATGTGGTATTCGAAAAAATTGTTTTTTGAAATTCAAAAATTTTCGGACATGCACGGGCATTTTTTATATACCAGCAAATGCGTCTTTAAAATTAAAGAAAAACGTTAAGATTTTTACTATTATCATTTTCATTATTAAGTATAATTCAAATTAATTCACGCTTTATTAAAAACAATTCTTATTGTTACAAGAGTTAAACCGGAAGAGAGAGAAATAAAAAGGAATGTTAAATTAAAATACTAAAAATGTCAAAAGGCTAACATATGATCTAAAGAGTAGCCATATAAATAAATTTAGAATGCTAATAAAATATGGGCTAATACACCAATATTTCAATAAAAATACTTATCATTTGATACCCAACTTGCCTCAGGTTTAATGACTTATATAAGAAATATACTAAAAAAAAACGAAATGGGTAATTTTTGACACCTCTTTTTTACACCTAAACTTAAGATCTAATATTTTTTGTCCTCTACAACAAAAGTTACATTCAAATCTGCGGATTCACCACTGTATAGTTTCAAAAAAGGAAATAATAAGTTCAATAGACTACCAAATGAAAATACAAATTTTAATTTTAAAAAATTGTCAAGAAGAATAATGAATTGCCGCATTTAAATTGTAGAATATTTATTTTAAATTGTATAATTTAAATCCTTAGAATACGAGAAACAAAACATACCTGAAGCAAATCTGGCCAATCCGTTGTGATACATGTAGACACGTAGTGGATTTATTGAGGTAACTAACACATATAAGCGCAGATCAAATTTACTACCATTTATTAACAATGGACGTTCTATGTATTTTTGAACTATAAGAGGTTTTCGTTTGGGTATTTGGGCCCATCTATCAACAACACGAATTCCAGTACCTCGAGCACTTGCAGGCGGTTTAATTATCCATTTAACATTTCGTTGAGCATATTTCGGCCAACTTTTACGTAGTTGCTTTAAGTCATTTGGGATAATGTAAGTCCTTAGCAAATAAAAGACATAAAATTATATTCTTTCAATTCACCATAAATATACATTAGGGTTGCAATGAAAGTTCAACTTTTGATTTACTCTGATATCCGGGAGAAAAAGTTTACAAAGTTTTATATAAATCCGATCAACTATTAAAATGAAGCGAATATATATTTTTAATTTTTCCACTATGTATTTCGAGGTGGTTTTATACTGTTCTAACCAATTTGTTGATGTGTGTTATTTTAAAGCTTAACACTCCCACAATATATGCAGGCCCGTGAACCAATTTGATATTATATATTATAACGATTTTAATTAGAAAGTAATGAATTGATTTTATTAGTTAGAAAATATTCAAATGGGTTTTTCTAAACAAGAGCCAGATAATTTTTTTTTTTTTCGTCAAACTAAGTTTACAGAAACTCAGCTGCATTCACCTTCGACTCAACCACACACCGATTATCGTGCAGCATACTAATTCTATTGGAGAAAGAGTTATACTACGTTATACTGAGCCACAAAATACAAGTTTTCGTTTTTTTTCGAATTGCAAATCCAATACAAAATTTTAAATCGAAAACTTATATTTTGGGGTTCAGTATCGACGTAGCGCATACCTAGTTCAAAAGTGATTCAACTCAAAATTTTAATTTTTCGGGTTTATATGCTTAAACTATGCACAATACACTTGTTTATCTATTAAAAAAAATATCAGTGTATTTTGTTGTTTGTTAACTGTTGCTAAATAACAGTTATGTCTTTCTTTATGTTTCAATTGGTATAACGTTGCAAATATTTGTTTTCGATTTCTAAAAATGAATAATTTTGTGTTGAGTCACTTTTGTACTAGGTGTGCGCGTAGTATACTTAAAATAATTCATTAACCCTTTGAGACACAAGCTCACGATTGTGAGCTTTGATGTTTTCTCCTAAAACTGCTAATAAGGAGTGAGATCAGTGAAACTAGTGCACGAATAAATCAATCTAACTTTTGATCTAATCAATCAATTTTAATAAGTTTTATTAAATAATATTTTATACAAATTGATATTTTATAAACAACGTTAAAAAGTTGTTTTTTTTATTAATATTTTTACTTTTTCTAAAGTTTTAGCCATTATGGCTGTGAAATAATCGTTTAGTTTTATCATCTTGCTTTGTGTTTGTCAGAATTCTTTTCACCAGAGCCCAATATCTGTCTATTGGCCTCAGTTCTGGGCAGTTAAGTGTATTTGTCTCTCTTGGTACCAAGGCTACATTATTGCTTTGGTACCACTCTACCGCTGATTTGCTATAATAACAAGATGCAGGGTCAGGCCTTAAGAAAGTAGATACATGGATAATTCCGTTTTTCCACACAATCTCTTATATATAAATCGCTGTTTATAGTGCCTGTTGTTATAGAAAAGGTACTCTTTTTGCCGTAAGTGCAAATTGTTTGCCAAACTAAAAATTTAATTGGAAACTTTTGTTCGTGCTAATTTTTTCCACCACATTACATATGCTCTATAAAATTTCTGCACTGGAAGCTGGGAAAAGTCATTAAGGACGTGGGTTTCGTCATCCATTATACAACAAGCATATTTTGTTACAAAATTACGACATAGTTTTCTGGATCGTTCTTTGGCCTAATCATTTTTTCTGTAATTATGGCGCTGCACTTGTTGCACTTTATATGTTTTTAATCATTTACTTTTTTACCTTTTCCGACCAAAAACTCTGAACAGTTTGCTTTTACAACTGATTTTCTTGTTGACAGGCTATGACTTTCTTAAAAAGACCAACTATTTTCTCAGCCTTATTTGGATCAAAAATACAAATTTTAATATCGGTTCGCGGACTTCTATTAACAATACGAATGTCATTATATTTTTTAACAACTCTAAAACCGTATTTTGTGAAACTTTAATTATTTAGCAACTGTTTACAAATTTCAATTATTTTTTCTATTACTTTTTGTTGATAATTCATTTTTGAACGAACTAACTAATCGTTTTCATTGATACTTTATAGACACAATTTAAGAATATTTTCAAGGCTCATTTGATAAAATAATATTTCATTTGAAACATGTATAGTGTGTTTTTTATACAGCTATAGAACTTTAAGTTGGCAACACTTTTTTAACTGGCGGTCATTTTGTCAGCTGTCAAGTGATTTATGTTTAGTTTGGTTTGGCATTTCAACATGAATTGACTAAAGCCTGAACAACGCTTCGAAATTGTGCAAATTTATTTTAAAAATCATGGTTCTGTTCGAAATACGTATCGCGTACTACGTCCATTTTACGGTCAACTCACTGCCGTATTTGGAGTGATATAATTCTTAAGTGTATGTTGCAACAAAGTTACATCAAGAAAGATTTACTGTTTGGTGTGCTTTATGGGATGGTGGAATCATTGGTCCGTACTTCTTTAAAAACGACGCTGGTCAGAACGTTACAGTCAATGGTGACCTCTATAGAGCTATGATTACTGACTTTTTCGTTCATAAATTAAACAACCATGATATGCAGGAGCTGTGGTTTCAACAAGACGGCACAACATGTCACACAGCTCGTTCCACAATTGATTTATTGAAGGAAACGTTTCACCTATCGGACCCGTGAATTTGCCTCCAAGATAGTGAGATTTAACGCCGTTGAACTATTTTCTGTGAGGATATGTGAAGTCGTTAGTCTACGCCGATAAGCAGGAAACGATTGACCACTTGGAGGACAAAATACGGCCACAAATGTTGGGAAAAGTCATCGAAAATTGGACCTCCAGATTAGGCTACGTCCGAGCCAGCCTTGGAGGTCATATGCCAGAAGTCATATTTAAATTATAATGCCAGAAGATTATCTTTCGAATGAAGTAAATTTCATATCAATTAAAAAAATTCATCTTTGATTTATTCCATTTAAAAGTTCTATAACTCTATTAAAAACCCCTTTAAAAGAAGTTACGACGTAAAATGCGTGCACTAGTTTGACTGATCTCACTCCTTATTTCCAATAGTAATAGATTTATTGAGATGAAAAAAGTCGTAATTTATTTTTAACTAAATTATATTTCATAAAATATGCTAACTATAGGGAAAGTGTAATAATTTTTAAATTATTTTACGTTAAACTTGAACAATCAAGAACTTTTTGTATGCATCTTGGGTCTCTAACCCTTTGAGATAAATTAAAATATATTTTTTTATCGGTTAAAAAAATGTGACCTCAAACAGTACAGTTTAGAGTTATTCGATTTATTCCAAATTTTTACCATATAAATTTTAGACTAACGGTTAGTGCCACATTTATCCGATCGGGTTTCGGAGAAATTCAGATTAAATATTTCCCCATACATACATTTCATTGCCACCCTAGTATATTGAGATAGACAACGCTTACTTGGGCATAAATCCAAAATCTTTTTTTCCATGCTTAGCCATTAGTTTAACTAGATTTTTCCAGCATGAGTCTTTACGGCCAATTTTAAATGAACCAGGCAAATGATTAATTTTCTGATATGGGCGTATTGTCTTAAAACACGGCGATTTCATATGTTTTCCCCAAACACCCATCCAGTCGTTTGTTTCTAAAAAATTGAATTTTATGACAAAATTACTGAACAATAACAGGAGCAACAATATTTGCTTAACCATGTACAAATTAAACTTACTCTTTAGTAAACGCATGCCACTATTGGCCAAAATAGTTCGTACCACACGTGGCATAACATTTGTAACTCTCCACTTAAGTATACGATATAGATCGGCAGGAACTTCGGGTCCTTTTTTGGTATTTGATGAAAATGCTAAATACGGTGGTACGTTTGGAAATAAACTCGGCACTAAGAGGGTATCTGGATTATCTAAACTTTCCTCAGAATTTAATGAAGATACTAAAGACGGTGTAGTCGACACAGCATCTAAAGGATGTGTTAATTTATAAGCATACGAACGATAACCTTCTTCGGAGTCAGATGAAATATCTGAGTCAGTGGTGGCATCAAAATCAGAAGCTTAAAATAAAAGAACTTTAATTTCTAATATAAAGGACATGACAATTTTCTATGACTTACCATGATCTAAATCGTCCTCATCATAGTCGTCGTCGTCGTTGTCGCTATTGTCATTACCACTTCCAATATAAGATAAATTTTCTTTAGTTTTATCACATAATTGATTATTTCCCTTGTTGTTCGAATCGCAAACTTTTGCTTTCAAAACTTTTTGCTGACCCATTGAACTTAAAACTTGTATACGATTGTCTGGGGTAGATTTGTTTACAGGCGACGATGCATCATGGCTAGCAACTTGATTACTTCTATCATCCTTCGGTTCATTTTGCAACTTAAATTTAGATCGTTGTAATCGAATATTCGATGTTGATAAACGTGAAAGTCGTGGACTTTGAATGTTATATATTAAAACACGTCGATTTTTAGGTGGTGGGGATGATTTTTTAACGGGTGTCACAGCTGAAAAAATCGAAATAATAATCAGTTTATTACCAAATGATCACACTGCACCAACACATGTCTTAACACCTGTCAAATAAACTTATAAAGGGCGAGTAACTTTTCCAAAAATATCCAGGGTTAAACTTAACCACAGATATTTTCATATAAATTTAACATTCATAACAATGTTCAAGTCTTAAACTTATATTAACAGGTCAAAAGGAAAAAGTCAACAAAAAATTGTCGGGTAAATAATGTAATTGACTTGTTTTATTTACATTGGAATAATTTAGGCCTGATTAGCTTATGGAAAATACCTTCAGAAATTAAAAATCACACTTGGCCAAATCATAAAATAATTTTTTTTTTTTTTTTTTTTTTAATTAATTAATCGGAATTAAGCCAATTTTATATTTTTTTATAATTTTCAAATTTATTTATGAAAAATTACAAATTCATAGTCGGAATTGAAATGATTTATTTTAATTGAATTTTATTTTAATTTAATTTGCATTGCAGAAATTGAATTTGTATTTATATTTTTTACATAATTTTATTATTTTAAATAATAAAAACAAAGTTTTATAACAAAAATTGTATTTAGTAAAGTTTTTTTTATTAATTTATTACTTAATTAGTTGTCTTACAAATGCTTTGCCAACGTTTTAAATTATGATTTTGGTACTTATTGGCTGTGCTCTGCCAACATTTTTAAAAAGATTTACTAAATTTCATCACATTTTCATATTCCAACCCAGAAAAAACGTGGTTGGAATTCGGTCAAAACCATTTAAATTTATTTGATATGACCATATATATGTTTAAATTTCAAATTATATTTTATCAGTCTTGCCTAACATTGTTTTATATATGGTACACTATATATTCATATAAACTGCATACTTTTATATATTGACCAGTATATAGTACGGTATAAACACCCAGCCAGAAATTGCCAATGGTCTGAAAATCAAGCACTGGCAGAGCACTATTTGCCAATGATCCAACAAATAAAGTGCTGGCAAAGCACTGATTTACAACGCTCTGCCAACGTTAGTAAAAAGTGCTTTGCCAGTGCTTAATTAACAAAATTTACAACAGTAAAAATAATAAAAGCACTGGAACAGCTCTGGCTTAGAACGCTCTGCCAACGTTCCTAAAAAGTGCTTTGCCAGTACTTGATTTACAAAATTTACAACCGTAAAAATAAAAAAGCACTGGCACAGTACTGACTTAGAACGCTTTCCCAACATTTGCAAAAAGTGCATTGCCAGTACTTATTTACAAAATTTACAACCGTTAACTTTATAAAAACTGTGGCACATCCCTTGTTCACAACAAGAAGTGAAAAATTCAAAACTAAATTGCAATTTATGATTTGAAGTTAAGAATATAATAGGAGTATAGTCAGCACAAAGTATAGATTTTGTACTAAAATTTTACTTAAGAAATTTATTTTCAAATTTCTTTCTTTAGTAAAATTGTAGTAAAAAATCGTGCTAACTTATCACAAAAATAATTTGATAAAAAAAATATTCAGTTATTTTGTAATTAACTTAGTTGAAGCAAGCCTATTGTTATTTCTGTTCAAATTACCAAAATCATTCAATAAGAAATAATACAATTCTTTACTGAAGTGAATTACTAAGTAGGACTTTATTGATCGTTTTTGGTTTTGGTACTGGCAAAGCGCTTATTGCCAGTGCTTTGCCAACGTTTTAAAAAAGAAACGGCCCTGCCCGGTGTTATCATTTTGGGGTTGGCAAAGCACTTAAATCTTCAGATATCCAACGCTCTGCCAACGCTCATACCACCGTTGAAAGCACTGGGCCAATGCTTTGCCGTTCGTATTTTTCTGGCTGGGCAGATATGACACATAGTATAACATTTAATTATATATAATTAATCTGCTGGCGGCCCTATGCTCCTCATAGGAACGACGGGAATATATATATAATCTGCTGGCAAAATAAACTATATATGAAAGCATATTTAAGTATATATGAAATTGCATACATACAATATAAATCAGATGTATAATTATATGTTGCATTATATCTAACAAGGGAGGTTCCTGTCCAGAACTCGAAGATTTTAATGAACTTTGGATATGTTGTAAAGGATCAAAAAAAGATAGTACTCAAGAAAACAAAAATTTTTATACCAATATTGCCTACATAGTGGACATAGAGTTGACACATTTTTGAATTTTTTGAAATATAGGGCAAAAGGGGCTCTTCGTAAAAGTCGCAAAAAAAACAAAACGGTTTCGAATAGCGGAAAAAGTTCAGACATCCCCTCGACTAAATTAAATAGGCATTACTAGCATTATTTTTAGCTTAATATAACTAAAATTCCTTAATAAAACGCCAGATTTAATGTTACTCAAAACACATTTTCTTGAATAAAAAAATACTTAAAACTTCTTGGGCATATTTAATGTGTCTTCAAAAAACCTTTCATTTGATACCAAACTTGTCAATAGTTACATTTACTAGAACGAAATAAACCGAAAAAACCCTTAAATGTGGAATTTTTTGAACGCATTTAGTAACGCCAAAAACATGAGATTTGACAACTAAAAAAAACGGGTCCTTTAAATTTTTATTCTATACAACATATGAGTCGGTCTGGGTTCGGATACCTCTCTTGAAAGTCAATAATGTGTTATTTTATGTTGTCCCATATTAAACCATTCGTGGCTATATTTAATTATATAAAATTGAGTGAAATTATAATCAATGATATACAATTTGATATCAGTTAATACAATTGGACGAGGACAAAATTTGGATACATTTATATATTGTTTTAGGTAATATAATATAATTTTATCAAATTCGATGTTAATTTGATTTATTTTTGATACAATTTGATTTTCTTCTTTTTCGGATCAATAAACTTACATGGTACCATATATTTTTTTACCTGGGTTAAAAGCAACAATTTATTAAAAAATTTGTCGATAATCAAAAGAGATTACTTGCGGGTTTCCCAATCAAATATGCAAGTTATTTAGGGTTTCAGTAAAACCAACCAAATTGTGGATTACATTATATATAGAAGCAACTAATGATTTTTAAACGAATTTTAAACTTCCATACCAAGTAAAAAATTGATATTGCGTATCATCAAATTATATTAAATTATATATAAATTAGATATGCGATGAGATCAAATTTGATCTAAAAAATGAGGAACATATAATTGTATCTAAAATACATCAAATTGTATCGAATTCGACACCATATATAACCAATTCGATGCAAATAAATACAATTTTGTACAATTTGATGTATATTAGATACAATTTCATCCGAATTTCGTCCCCATACAAATTTTTGAGTTTTGTATAAAATTGTATCGAATTAGATATAATTCGATATTATTAGAAAGAAGTTGATACAACCAGTTTTTAGTTCTGGATTTTATTTATTTATTTATTAAGTCTATGGAATACAATTTACTTACAGACTAGATCTTAAAAGTAAATTAAATCTAGGTAATTTCTAAATTTATATAAAGAATCACAAAAATCTAAAATAAATGATATCGTATCCGACCTGAACTGTACAATTCTATTGAACTCACTTAAAGCCCGAACAATTGGTTCATTAATTGAATAATTTTGTCTATGAACTGGTCCAAAAAATAATTAATTATTACGCAATATTCTAAGTGGTATATTAAAACTAAGAAGTTTCAGTAAGTCAGGGCAATCAATCAATCCACAAACTATTTTGAAAATAAACAATTGGGACAACATAGTCCTTCTATTCTCCAAAGTTTTCAATTGTATAAGTCTACACTTATCAATATATGGAGGAATAGTATCAAAAATAATGTTTTTAAGGGAATATTTAATAAATTTTCTCTGAATTCTCTCTAACCTAGTAATATGTACTGCAGCATAAGGATTCCAAATTATGCAAGCATATTCTAGTTTGGACCTAACTAAAGATGTATAAACCAATTTATAGGTATATGCATCAGAAAAATCGCGACAGTTCCTTTTAATGAAGGCAAGCAAGGAGTATGCTTTAGGGATAGTAGAATTGATGTGGCTAGAAAAAGAAAAGTTTGAATCAAAAATAACACCTAAATCAGTAACTTCAGTAACCCTTTCTAAAAGAATATTATTTATTGAATAAGAATAATAAATAGGATTTACACGTTTAGTGAAGCACATGTGATAACATTTAGAAACGTTAATTTCTAAACAATTATTTGAACACCAATTAACGATACTAACTAAATCCGCTTGTAAATGAAAGGAGTCCATAAGAGAGTTAACACTCAAAAATATCTTAAGATCACCAGCATATATTAATACTTTGGACCATATGACTTGAGAAGTTATATCATTAATAAAGAGTATAAAAAATAGTGGACCCAAAATACTACCCTGAGGAATCCCAGATGTAGCAATATACAAATATGATTTAGAATGTTCAATTGTAACAAAGCAAGTTCGCTTACTAAAATAGGATTTTATCCATTGAGTGGAAACCAATCAAATGCAGCTTAAGAAGTAAAATAGAATGTGAAACACTGTCAAAGGCTTTGGCTAGATCTGTATATATTGTATCAATCTGCAAACCATGCTCAAGATTAGAAATACAATAATTAGAAAATGTTGCCAAATTAGTTACCGTAGAACGACCTCTGACAAAACCATGTTGATTTAAAGAAATTAAATTTTTAACAGAGAAATACATTTTCTCAAAAACAATGTGCTCTAAAATTTTAGAAACATTACATAATTTTGATATTGACCTATAATTAATAACATTGTCCTTAGGGCCGGACTTATAAACAAAAACACCCTCATTTAATGATTTATTAAAAATATGTAAAAGCGGAAGTTTTAAAGAAGTGGCACAGCTCTTAATGAAAAAGGCACATATGCCATCACTATCAATTCTACGAGTTGGTTGAAGTTTGGAAATTCCAAATAAAACGTCTTCTTCAGTCAACTGAAGAAAACCAAAATCCAAGGTTGAATAACAGGAAGATAACAAACTCGAACATTGATCAGAAGTGAAATTAGAACTGAAAAAATCAGCAAATAGGTCAACAGTATCAGCAGTATCATTTTTGCCCACGATCAGCGAGATTATGCAGGTGAGGCTGGGCGAGCTCTCGGCATGGGCGAAAGATAGGGGACTGGGGGTAAACCCCAACAAGACTGAACTGGTGCTTTTTACCAGGAAATATAAAATAGAGGAGTTTAGGAGGCCAGTGTTAGATGGTGTCGAGTTGCCTCTATCGGACTGTGCGAAGTATTTGGGGTGCTTCCTAGACAGCAAATTGTCGTGGAAGAGAAATACTCAGGAAAGGATGAAGAGAGGCCTCAATGCCTACTACACATGCAGAAACTCCATCGGTAAGAATTGGGGACTAAGACCGGATATGGTAAACTGGATTTACACGTCGGTAGTTAGACCTATTCTCACTTATGGATGTACTGTCTGGTGGGATGCATTGAGAGTGGATAGCTGTAGGAAGTTGCTCAACAAGGCCCAAAGGAGTGCCTCTCTTGGTATCACAGGTGCGAGGAGAAGTACTCCACAGGCAGCGTTGGATATCATACTGCATCTATCCCCAATTGAACATTATGTGAGGAGTGTGGCTGCTAGGAACTTATTTAGGCTCTACGAGTCTGCGCTGGTAAGACCTAGGAGAGATGACCACACAAAAATATTGTACGAAGTAGGACTGCTTGATCATGGTAGTAGTCTCGAGGGAATATCGGATCATATGATATTGACCTTAGACTTCGGTGGAACACCTCCGGTGGACTTCCCGATTAGGGAGGTCTGGCGTGGATCCAATGTGCTGTTTGAGGGGTGGGCAGTATTCACGGACGGATCCAAAATGGACACGGGCACGGGTGCCGGTGTTTATATTGCTGACACTGACGTGAAAAGATCATACAGACTCCCAGATGAGTGCAGTGTCTTCCAAGCGGAGATCCTGGCGATCTGGAGGGCGACGGAAGTGATACTGGGACACATCGTTGGGGGATCTAGGGTGACAATCTATGTCGACAGTCAGGCGGCACTCAAAGCACTGACAAACTACACGGTGCGCTCGCGCCTGGTCGCACGGTGTAGGTGTGCTCTGAGGGAGCTCATGGAGGCATTCACGGTGAGGCTGTGTTGGGTACCCGGACACTGCAAGGTGGATGGCAATGAGTTGGCGGACGAACTTGCGAGGGAGGGTTCAAATCTGGACTTGGCGGTAAGAGACGGGGGGGTAAAGCCCCCTTTATGTTACTACTTTGAGGTTATACGGAAGGGATTCCGCGAAACCGTTAACCAATCATGGAGGAACAGAATGGACTGCAGGGTGTCTAGGGCGTTATGGCCCGCTTTGGACGCAGGGGCAACCAAGGTTCTTCTAGGACTGGACAGGGAAGGTCTAAGGACCCTTACGGGGTTCCTGACCGGTCATTGTGCTGTCAGGGCTTTCACAGGCAGATGGGACAGGGACATACCGGATTTTTGCAGGCTGTGCGAGGACGTTGAGGAACTGGAGACGGTTGAGCATATAATGTGCCACTGTCCTAGGTTACAGGGTCTCAGACAGAAATGGCTAGGAGATAGATTTCACGACGAACTCGGGTGTGTCGCTGGATGCAATCCAGTTGATTTGCTGAGATTTGTCAGGGAGATAGAACGGCTGTTTCTAGTAAGGGGACGTTAGGATCCGGTTTCTGGGGAGTAAATATATACTTTCTACCTTTCTTTATTTTTATCTTTCAAGCTATGTTTTCTGTCTATTTCTACTCTTTCTCACCGTTTTTTCTCTGAAGGGATTCACAATGGACCGTATTGGTCTCCGAGTGGAGTTGTGCCCTTGGGTACATAACCCTTCCTAACCTAACCTAACCTAACCATCAGCAGTATCAGCAGTAGACTTTGCAACTCCATTGATTGTATAAGAATTTATTCAAAAAATTAAATTCCCTTGAATGTCTCTCATACAGTTGTTTATCCTCCAAAGAATTTGACTTCTTATAGCATTTATAATGCTTATTACCCAAATTCTTTATTTTCTTTAGACCAGTAGTATACAATGGCAGTTTATGAATTCTTGGCTTTAAGAGAGGAATATTTTCATTACATTTTTCATTTATAATAGCAACAAAATTTTCATAGAAATCATTTACATTTCGATATTTGAAAATTTCTATCCAATTAATATTTATAAATATATTATTTATAATATCAAAATTACATTTATTAAAATCAAATCCTAAAAACTGGTCATCATCAACTTTACTATAGGAATAAAACTCAAATTTAATTTCCAGGGCTACCTGATGCATATCAGATTGACAAAATGGAAAAGGACATTAATTTATCTCAAATTTTAAATTATCACTAATAAAAATAAGATCTAAAATTTTATTTAAACGATTAAAAAAGTGGTTAACTTGTTTCAAATCCAAGCTAAAAAAGCTATCGATAACATTAATTTCAAAAGATTTATTAACATTCGAAGGGATAACAAAATTAGAATTAGGTATAACAGACCAAATAACATCACTGAGATTAAAATCAGCTAAGATAATTAATTCATGGTCACAGAACTTAGAAGATAAATTTAAAATATTGTGAACATGCTCATCATATAAATTGTCTGGGCTTTTTGGAGGAATGTAAGATACATTTAAAAGTAGTTTACCAGTTTTCCCAATCAGTTGAATACATAGTTGATCAATTAAAGTATCATCATTGGGCAGAACACAAAGAGTTGAAAAAAGCACCTTTTTAACGCAACAATTATACCACCACCCTTTTCAGAATTACTTCGAGAGTAGTCTCTATCCTTACGATACACCAAATACGCTGACAAATCAAAAACTTCTGCATCAAAAGCTCGCATTAAGCCAAGATTCCACTAAAACAATTACATCATATTCAGCAATAGAAGAAGCTGCAAACACCTGATTTAACTTGGTTCTCATGCCACCCATATTTTGAAAGTAGACATTAAGCTTTTTAAATTTATTGGCACGCTGCTTAAACATTTCCTTCTATTGTTCGAGTTCTTTGAAAAAAACTGAAACTTACGTACTTCACACCAGCTGGCCATAACGAGGACTTAAAAAGGTCCATATGCAACCCAGCTGGGACCCCAAGCTTAAACGAAATTTTGTTTAGCATTTTTAAATCCGCATCCTTTTTAACAAGTTTATAGCATTCAAGGTGATTTTTGTTAATACCAGCCCAATTTTTGTTTTTTAAATTTTTTTTTGTTTGAAAAGCATATAGTTTGTTACATACGATAGCCTATATTTAATATTTTGTAGTGTCCGACCAAGTACTCGGCTTCGGCTTCGTAGTTCGGCCAAAAAGTGAAGTTCGGCCAATTTTGGTGTTTGGCCAAATTTTGGCCGAATTTGGCAGCACAACCGAACATTTTATGATTATTTATGAAAAACTGCGGTTATAATTTAGAATTTACAAAAAAAAACTACATAAAAAATACAACGTTGAATATGATAGAATACAAAAAAAACACCGATATTTAAACATCAATGTGTGTGAAAAAATTTCAAAAAGCCAAAAGAGTTTAAAAAAAAATTTCCAGAAATATAGCTACAAGACTTATAAGCAAATAATCAAATTTAATGCGATATAATTAAATATAAAAAAAAAAAAATTGAGTGGTAAGTAATCCTGAAAAGAGAATAACAGGTTCATCAATTTGGGATAGACATGATGCAGTTCCAGACTTAGAAGTAGCAGAACCAAACGAAAATTTTATTGAAAAAGAAATTAAAATGTTTATTACGGAGCCTTTAGGTCCCGAAATATAAATATATTTGAGTATTGGAATTCAAGTCCATTTACAAATATAAAAGCTGTAGCAATAAAATATTTATCAGCCCCATCAACTAGTGTAGCTAGCGAACAGCTTTTTAGCGCTGCCGGACAGCTGTATTCTGATAGACGAAGCAATTCACATGGTGTGAATGCGGAAAAATTGCTTTTCTGTCATGACAATATCAAACTTTTTAATTTTAAATATTAAAGTTTAAGTTTTTTTCTCTATATCAACTTAAAAATCGATCAACTATTTTTCTTTGACTATTAAATATAGTACAATACAAATATTTTATTCTTTTTTTGTACTTAAAATAGTAAAACTATTTTTCCAAATATGATTTTTTAAAAAAATATACCTATAAATTTGTATTTTGTTTATGTTTAATAACTTTTTGGTCTAAATTTATTGATCTAAAAAAACAATTTATATTTTTTTTTATTAAAACAAAAAGTTCAGCTTCGACCGAACATTGATATAATGGCCGAAGTTCGGCTTCGGCCGAAAAAAAGAGTTCGGTCGGACACTAATATTTTCTATCTGTTAAATAAGTTTTGGATGGGAAAGTTACCATTGACGTTATACCCAGTTATGATAGCAATTTTGAAGCAAAAATGTTTTGACATGTCTTTGTTTTTTTAGTTTTCTTATATCTACAAACAAGTTTTTTTTTTTTTTTTTGAAATATTAAACAAATTTATGTATCAATTAAATAATTTTATTTTGATTTTTAAAGTGAGCTATCATATTAATTAAGATCTTTATATACTATTAACAAAACTCTTAAAATTTAATTCAACGATTTTTTTCATAAATGTGTCAATGATTTTGTCAGGTTCAACATTTTCTCGATACACTGATGCAAGAGCTAGAGCACCAAGTCTAGCTTCACCCATAGAATTCCTTAAATATGTTTTCACTCTTTTTAGGGTGGAAAAACTTCTCTCCGCGGATGCAGTTGTAACAGGAATTACTATCAGTAAATGTAAAAACATGTAAACGTTTGGAAAAAGCTCCTTGTTGCAATCTTGAATAGCATCTAGCGGATTTGATGGTCTTTATGGTAGTGTTTCCATAGATCAATTTCAGTTAATATAACATTAGTTTGAAAAATTATAGTCTCAAAAAAATATTATAAATTCATTTATTACATACTAACCAAAACAAAAATAAAATCGAAAATATTTCGGGGGGACTTTGGCACCCAGGGCCTCCCCCCCTGGGTACGCCACTGCGTAGATATAGTATATTGTTTTGCAAATATGTTATTTGTTCGTCTACGGTTGGCATAGAGAAGACAAGGCATCCAAGGCATGTTTGATAGTTCAACTTCCAGCGACTGATTGTCGATGTTCCTGAAATCTCTAAAAGTTATTTTCTGCAGCTGTTCCTGAGTTTTCACATTGTAGTCATAAGACATAAAAATCAAATCATGTTTTGAAAACAGTGATGCAGAAAGCTGATCGAAAAGAAGCAATTGAGCATTATTATTTATAAAAAAGAGATCAAGTAGTGTACTGGCAGTCTTTGTAAAATGGGTTAGCATAGAACAATTGACAAGAACTAAGTCAATTGCATTCATATCATCCATAAAATTCTGGTTTTCTATTATATTTTCGTTGAAATCTCCGGCGATAATGACATCAGTATAACCAAGAGTAAGTGTTGTTAACTTTTCCAAAAGTGGGTTAGATCAATACATTTATTTGGCCTATAAATACAGCCAACTACAAGTTTTTGGCTATTGTTGTTAAGGACATCGAGAAACAGATACTCAATTTGATCGTTTGGAGAAAATTTACATTTTAGATTGCAGCGTATTGCTGGTTTTACATAAATTGCAGTGCCACTAGCATAGGACGATCTATCTGCTCGGAAAAGACAATAACCATCCAAGTTATAAAAACTGTCTTGAATTTTAGATTCAAACCAAGATTCAGAAATACACAAAATGTCAATATTAGATTCCTCAAAGATAAAGCGAAATTCATCCATTTTGTTGTTTAGGCTTTGATCATTTATATGGCAGATATTAAGACCAGATGTTCTTCTAGAAAGTATTCGTATCATGTTGTATAGGTTTTCTTTGGAACCAACTCTCCTATTATTAAATGGTGTAACCATTATTAAAAAATATTTTTTGTAGCAATGCAAGCAAAAGTGATGGTATTGAAATTTTAAGCAAATATGACGAATTTAAAAAAAAGAACATAACAAAATAGAAATAGTAGTTACACGATTTAGTAAAACATATGAACTTGTAATCTAAAAATATGTTAAGATTATAAACTTCCTCTTGAGTTTTGTAATGGAATGTCATTACATCAAGGTATATTTCCATCATCAGGACATTGAATACGAAATAACTGGTTAAATTGATTAAAGTCAGAAATACAAATTGAATCATCGGCATTATGCTGTCTAATGTACACCAGGCCTCGGTTTATGAAAGCAGCTGATATAATGTTCTGTTTTTTAATGCAAAAGCTTTTAGGAAAATTCTATGATTATCAGGAGTGAGGTTTTCATTTGAGTAGAATGGCATTGAACTTTTAAACCCGATAAGATTTAGACGTAACGGATCTTTTCTAAATTTAGTAAAGCTGGTTATTGATTTCAAAACAAGTCAAAGTCGATGACAGTTTTGACATATTAATGCAACAACAGGGAAAAAAAGTTTATATATAGTCATATATAGCTTGATATGATTATATATAATTATATACATATGTAACGATATATATTTACATCTCATATTTATTTTTACGATAATTTTTAATATAACGCTATATATCATCATATACCATTATATTTTATGTTACATATAAGTTGATATTTTGTATCTCTTTATATATACTTGATATAGCTTTATATGAGATCATATGTAATATATGATCATATAAAATCAATTAAATTCTATCACATTTATATATAATTATATATAAACATATATGGTAGAAATTAACAAAAAAAATCTATCACTTTTATATAAAGGTTAAAATGACCAAAATCGAACCATTATTAATCGGTGTTTTCTACAACACTATAGTCAAGTAACAAAATTTAAAATTTATGATTTATGATTTAAGCAGGCTATTATCTTCTCATTTTATTTTAATAAAAAAGTGGTTTTGAGCATGGCCAAAGTGAGCGGAAAAGGTAAGCGTTTAAAAAGGAACTTAACATTTCAACTCGAGCAGTCGCGTGTAAAATCAAGAAATCGCAAAATTTTGTTCAGAATGTCAAAAAAAGAGTAATCGACTCAAGTGTTATAAAGCTCAGGTATGTCCAGACAGGAATGTAAAACACAATTTATCAGCAAAAACACGCAGTCGACGCCTTTACGAAAAACATTAACATAACATAATTGCGTGATAATGGATGATGAAACATATTGCTTTGCTAATTTCCAGTACATTGCAGGACAAGACTTTTACACAGCATGTAGTCGTGATGATGCTCCAGATTAATGTAAACTGAAAATTAAGTCCAAATTTCCAAAAAAAAAAAGTACCTAGTTTGGCAAGAGAAAATGTGGGAGAAAATCAAGGCCTTTATTTACAACAGGTACAAACAATTGAAGGATATAACAACAAAAAATCGACTCTGTACAAAAAAGAACACAATCCACCAAATTGTCCAGAACTACGTCCAATAGAAGAATATTGATCAAATATAAAAGGAACTTTAAAGAAAAAAGGAATGACAATGTTAACTGTAGAAGAATTCAAATCTAAATGGAATTTGGCAGCCAGAAAAGTGCATGAAAGTCTAGTGCAAAAACTAATGGGACGAATTCGAAAACAAGTTCGATGTTTTGCTTACCAATCGACTTTTAAATATTTTTTTTACATTTTGGTCGTTACTATAGATATATATAATAAAATAGTAAAAAAAAACTTCAAAATTTCCTAGATATTTATTTTATTTAGAAAACGAAGTGGTTCGATTTTGGTTATTTCAACCTTTATAATTATTAAAAAGACAAAAAAAAAGGAAATTCAATGTATTATTTAAGCAAAAAAATAATGTAAAAACAGCAAAAGTAAAAACTTAGAAAAGCTGCACTGCAATAATATTTATAATTTTGAGTCAGAAAATAGTAAAAAAAAGCAATTATAAAAAAGTGAAAAAAACATAGAAAAAAAAATGTTAATTTTCCTTCTATGATAATTAAATATAACCATATATGCTAGAAACAAGAAAAACTCGATTACTTTTACATATAATTGTATATAATATCACATTTTAGTCAAATTAAAATCACATATAATTTTAAAAACCTTTAATTTATATTTAAATCAAAGATAAGTGTTACGCCAACAAGCCAGAGACAATTGACGCTTTAAAGGACAATATTCGTAAAGCCATTGTTGAAATACAGCTACACACAATCGATAATGTGCTTAAAAATTGGACCGATCGTGTAGGCTACTGCATGGCCAGCCGAGGCAGCCATTTGAATGAAATTATTTTCCATTATTAACCGGAAGGATTGTACTTTCAAATAAAAAAAGAAATTTGAGAAAATATTCAGTAGTTTTTTTTATAGCATTTTCAAAAAAAAAAGTTATTTGGCGGACCCTTTATATGACTATATATGCTAATATATACCCTTATCGGGACTTTTTTCATTGGATTGGCAAAACAAACTGAACGTTCGTACTTACCCTTAACTTTTGTAGGTGTAGCTGGCAATTTTATGGTTCGATGTATGATTTCTACATTATTATTGGTTTGCGATTGCGTTCTTTGATCATTTCTCCCATCTTCATAGATATTTAACAATTTTTTATTAAATTCGGCAGTATCAGCCCCCGATGCCGTTGAAGCAGAATGATTGTTGTAATCATTCCCGCTCGACTCAGAGATAGTACGCAATTTTCGTTTATTTTTTTGTTGTTGCATAATATATTCGTCTTTTTGATCTTCATAACATATGGAATGAGAACTATACTCATGAACATCAATAGCTTTCATATCAAGGTAATCCCCTCCAGCACTCATCTTGACATGATCCGCTACATTGTTTGAATCATAGTGCCAATTTTCATTATCATATCCGGACGAAGAAACTATTACTTCATTATTATTAACAATTTTCTCCTTAAGAACATAATTTTGATAGTTATTATCACGACTATTATTAATATTGCTGTTAGTTTTATCGTTATCTGCCATTAAATTATTTTGTTCAGACCTCATCTCATATTTGGCCAACACCTGCGGAGAACTCTTTTTTGAAAATGGCATCATTTTCGATGTCGTTGGTAATTTTCTACCTCGTCCTAATTTTATTGCTGATTTTGGACTTTTTGGTGGGTTACAACTATAAAAGTAAGAGTAATAGTGCTGATAGTGCTGCTCACTAGCACCAGTGCTAGAGGTACGCGTTTGATCAGAACTGTAAAATCAAAATTCAAATTTTATTAAGATGCTGTAGATTCTAAATTAATCTTTGATAATAAATACAAATCATATGCATAATATAAAATAAAAAATTTAATGCAATAGTATTGCTATAATTGTGTTTTTGTATTGGTTGGTTTGTTTTTATGTTGGGATAATACAATGTTTCCACTTACGTGTTTTGATCCAAACATGTTTTTGAGTAAAAATATGTATGGTAAAACATGGACAAAACATGTTTTTTTTCAAAACACGTTCAGTGGAAACGCAGTATTAGTGTTTGTAGTATAGAAAGCAAATAAAAATTAAGCATGCAAGTTAAAACTATTGTTGTATTGATGTTGGAGCTTCAAAGAATTGCAAGTTCTTTCAAAATTTAAATAAATATGTATTATCTTAAGCCTATCTGGCATCTGCTTTTTTCAAGCAATTGTATCAGGGCTTTTCTATAAAACACTTTGAAAATAACAAAATAGAATGTAACAATATTTACAATTTTTTATAGAAAAACTATGTTAAAGTTGCTTTAAAAAAAAGCAGATGCCAGATAGACTTTACTGAACATTGGTCAAATTTTTATTAATTTTTTTTCGTATTCGGCTATGTTCTGCCATTCGAAGTAATTTTAAACTACAATTTAAATAATCTTAATGTCGCCAAAGTGAGATGACCAAAAATCTCAATTATAGTTTCACTTGAAATATTTTGACAAAACTTTATACTTGTTTCTAATACGTATGAGTCTCAAAATAATAGCGTTTGAAAATTTACTATTTTTGCTCACTAATTTCAAGGCACTTAAACAGGTGGTACAAGTGCTGACGACAAGTGCTTTCTCTATCCCAAAATGACAACAGCATTAGACAAAAGCTCCGTCTGCTCAAATAGTGTCGGAAAAGCACTGGGGGAAAAAAAATTCTAACGTTGGCCGACAGCTCTACCAACTGACAAGAGGAGTCTCCCGATAGGTTATCTCCTATCTTAATGAAAATTGGATATGTGATAAAGAAAAAAAAAATAAGGGACACGTATTTTTTTAGCGGCCCAATCTCACGTTTAAGGTATAAAGGGTAAGGTCAAAGTTGATACATTTTTGTATGGAAACATGTCTGAAACTAATGAAATTCAAATTCTTTAATCGTAGTTTTGATGTACTCGAGAAAACAAAAAATTTTGATACCAATATTGTCTATCTAGTGTGTTATGGTTGCCATTTATTTAAAATATTTAAAATACAGGTTAAAAAGCTCTTCGGAAAAAGTCGCATAAAAGCCGAACAATTAAGAATATGGGAAAAAGCTGAGACACCTCCTCGATTAATTTCAATATGCATTAATATACATATTTTTTAGCTTAATCCGACTATAATTCTTTAACAAAACGCCAACTTTATTATCACTTAAAACATATATTCGTATACTAGTTTAAGCGTCTCCAAAAGCTCTTTTATTTGCGAAAACACGAAAAATTGGGCAATTTTTGACCCCACTTTTAAACCCCTAGGCATGAGATTGGGCCGCTAGAAGAATACATACGTATCTCTTATTTTTTTTTTTTTTTTCTTCTTTATCACATATCCAAATTTCATTAAGATCGGAGCGAACCCATCGGGAGACTCCCCTTGTGAGCTAAAGAGACATTTAATACTTGATAGCTTAAAACGTAAGTGAATAACTGCAGGGAAACCGTTGGTTGCATAAATATGCTAGCACTGGCATAAGGTTTCTTGGAAATAACTTTCCAACGTTGGAAAAACAAAAGTTGGTCTTAAAAAAGCTTTTACAGCAACAAAAAAATCAATCAAAAAAATTTAAAAAAATGTGTGTCTGAAATCGGGATTGAACTCGGAGCTTTCTGACTACAAACTTTTTGAAACAAAGCATCATAATTTTTATAAAATAAATGCTTTATAAGTGGTAAGACACCCGATTTTAAACATTTTTAAATAAACTTTTTTATTTTTTTCCACAAAAAAAAAGTTTGTGTTCAAATAAATTTTTTTGTTTTAAAAAGTTTTTTATATTTTATAAAAGTTGAAAAAATAAATAACTAAATTGAAAATAAAAAGTTTAAAAAGTACAAAATAAAGTTTATTTTTTTCAACTTTTGTATTAAGCTCAGAAAATTTACAATATTTCTACAAATAAAATCAGAAAGAATTTCGCATTGCGGCAAAACCGTATGAGTTGTGGTATAAACAATATCGCTAATTGTAAATTGTGGTACAAGATATAGATACCACAGAAAAGGGAACAGTCCCTAGATTATAATTATTTCAAAACTGCATTTATAAAACTGAGAAATAATAGCATAATGGTATAGCAAATTTGCTATAAAACTTTACATCTCACAAATAAATAAATATATGAAACTGTTTATTATTTGGAATTTTTTTAATTGCAAATTTTTTATATATTTTTTGAGAATTAAAATTGCCAAGGACAATACCTGTAGTAATATTTATGTTACGAATTGGATTCACCATGCTTGAAACTTTCCCGCTAATTCGCGCTTTACCTCGTCTTTTGCAGTTGTGGCATTATAACTTTCCAGGATGACCCCATAATCCAATTTTTAGTACTATGTGTAAATACCTGCCGTATAAAATATTTGACAAATCGCGAAATTTGCAAAACAGCGGGTTTGATTTTAAGATTTTTGAATCAAACTTGAACCATAAATATTACTACCAGTTTTGACATCGGTAATTTTAATTCAAAAACGTATGTATGGAAAATTAGCAAATTAAAAAAATTGCAAAAAAAAAATATTTATTAATATTTATATATATAATTTGGTACACCATTAAGCGTTTTTTTGAAAATCGCAGTTATGTTACAGTTTTTTAAATGCTGTTCTTAAATGATTATAATCTAGAAACGGTGCCACAACTTAGCGGTTTTGTTGATACCACAAAACATACGGGTTTGCCGAAGTGTACGTCGTGAAGGGATTTACCCTAATAATATCATGTTTTGGTGCAAGTTTATTAACACTCTAAGTCCTTTCGATTTTATTTGTAGAAATATTTGAAATTTGTTGAGCTTAATACAAAAGTTGAAAAAAGATCAGTACTTTTTTGTACTTTTTTCAACATTTTATTTTCAACTTTGTTATTTAACAGTAATTTTTTGTTTGTTTTTTTTAAGTTTTTTATAGTTCAAAATAAAAACGTTAGTTTTGTTTTTTGTACAGTTGAAAAAAAATTGAATTTTAAATATATTTATTTTTGAGTTTGATAAAATTTTTATTAAAAATAAAAATTATGTTTTTATTATTATATTTATTTTTGTTAAAAACCAAAAATAAATCGATTTTCCGGTGTGTGCTTTTGAGCCGTTGGTAATTTCTGACTGGACAGCACTGAAAACACTTTTTGCCAACATTGGCATAGTGGTCTCAGCTAATTATTTGCCAATGTTTTTTTTTTTTTGTAGACCATACAAATTATTGTAAAAAATACTGGCAAACCGCTTCTTGGAAATGCTGGTTAATCGTCTGAATCGTTAATCTTTCTGCCAGTAATTTATTTACAATTACTCAGTTAGCCAGTGGTGTGGTAAGGAACAATTTGACAAATGGAAAAATGTTTAGTTTTTTTTTAGAAGTCTTCTGTCGGATACTACAGAAAATATTTAAGCACGGTTTATTTTCTTTACAATTTTGTATTTAGGCAAAACCATTTTGTATGCGGTCAAAAAATTCCACTACTAATTCGACTACCAGAATCAGGCCGATTATCTGAAGACTTTATTGTAATACGTATCAGTATAAAAAGGTAAAAGTGTAATGTGTGTTTCAATTTTTTCGACCCCACTTCTTAATAGTTGTCACAAAAGATGATCTATCGCCAAAAACTGCCCAAAGATTTGGCCTAAAAGCTGCTGCAATTGGATTTGAAATATTCCGCTTCGTTTTCTTTTTCATAGCTCAAAAACCTGGTTTAGACCGACATTAGCTAAAGTTACCTTATATAAAGTTATTTATGTGTAACTAAAATATATCGAGATTTTTTCAAGAATATCAAAACTTAACAAAAAAATTAACTTTGAATATTTTGTATTGCTGTTCATCAGCACCACTCATCAAATTTTAATAAAAACAAAGAAATTAAAAATGGAGTTGAAACTGATTCATTATACATTTCAGAAAATATCGAAACCGGTGTTAGGGGAAAAATTTGATTAAATTTGAACTTTTTGTTTGAGAGCAAATCATAATGATAACATTATTTGGCAAATATTTGATCCCAAACAAAGGGGTGAGTGAATCCGGCATTAAGAGTAAAATGTTGCTATTTTCACTAGGAACAAAAATCTGACATTAATAACATTATTGTATAAATTTTGAATTTAGAATAGGAAATGAAATCTGAGGAAGCTCTTCTTGATGTGTGTACATTGTTTATGTTGCAGCAAATAAAAATCGAATATCTAATAAAAATAAGAAATAAAAAAACGTTTTAAATATTTCAAAAATTATTACGATTGTAATTGTGAACATTCCGGCGTTGGCAGTGATTGTGGGCCTCCAATAAAACAACAATCGCCACACTTTTTGTAATAATTATTATTGTTAATAGAATTTTGATGAACACTCAATGGTGGCGGATGTATATTATGCTTTTTGTTGTATACATCTTCATTCAAATTCTTATTTGGAGTATGCTGATGATGATGGTGTTGGTGGCTATGATGGTGGTGATATCGATACTCACGATGGTGATGCTGTTGACGGTGGAACTGATGGTGTTCTTGTTCCTGTTGTAAATTTTGGTTCGCAGCATGATCATTGTTATGTTGTTGATAATTATGTGTATAAGCTCTCGATGACGATGGAAATGGTGACTTTGAAAACAATTTTAGTTTTTCATCGTCTAAAGCATCTTCATATTCATACGGATTATTGCTAAATAATTCAAGTTCCTCTTGAAATCTTTTTGACATCTTCATCATATTTATGTTGTTGCCAATATTTAAGTTGAATGTTGGTGGGAATGAAGGGAAATTTGTTATTTTAATTCCATTAACGAAATAGTAAAATCCATTATCAGCCGTCATTTGTATACCACGCTGGTCTTTTTCATTTTCCGATTTGTTTTTGGAATACATATCGTATTGTTGTTTTACTCATAAATATTTGTGTTTTGCTTATAAAATTGATGATGTCTGAGTGAAATATTTATAACTCTTTTTGTAAAATGACGATTTATATTCTACAGAAAATATGTACTTTAATAAATATAGGATAAAAAGTATATCAATTATATAATTATAAAAGTACGTATTAGAAAATAATTAATTATTATACTCCAATTTTTGAATATATACGATACTTAAAAAATTTTTCAAAAGCAAAATATTTTCAAGCATAATTAATTTATAAATGTGTCTACTTCAAGATTTTTGACACAATTTTATATGCATAATAATGCATATAATTCATTCAATTTGTGAATGAATTCCCAAAAACTTAATTACATTTTTTAATTTAAGGAATGAATTCTTTAATAAGAAAATACTAAGAATGAATTCAAAGAATTCAAATTTAGAGAAAGAATTAATATTAAGGAATACATTCAAACTCAGTTAATTCCACTTTTAGTCAGGGAATTCATTCCATTTTTGTTTAATTCCCTTAGGGACTTAACTTTTTTGTTTAATTCAATAAGGACTTAACTTTTTCGTTTAAGTCCCTAGGGACTTAACTTTTAGGTTTAAGTCCCTAGGGGACTTAACTTTTTAGTTTAAGTACCAAGGGACTTGACTTATTTGTTTAATTCCCAAAGGGACTGAACTTTTTTGTTTACTTCCCTGAAATAAGCTTTTCATTTAATGCCCAAAAAAATAACTTTTCATGTGAGACTATAAAAGGATAAACAATATATTCCTGAAAGGAACTACATGATCTATAAATAAAAAATACTTTTTGTATCAAAAATCGGGATTAGGTTTTTAAATGTATTATTATTTATGCATTTGTTCCATAATTTTTGTTTTGTCCAATAAACAATTTATAAATTTTTTGTGTTTTTTCGTTATTTTGAAAACTTTAGCTATAAAATATCAAAATGCAGATTTGGGTTTATTGTATTTAGTTAACAAACTGCGTTTTCGTTACTTATTATTTATTATAAGGCCCTGCATACAGTTCCTACAGGGAATTAAACAAAAAAAAGTTAAGTCCTTAGGGAATTAAACACAAAAGTTAAGTCCCTTGGGACTTAAACCAAAAAGGTACGTCTCTAAATGAATTCAACAAAAATGGAATGAATTCCTAATGAATTCATTCTCTAGGGAATGAATTCCCTGAACAAAAGTGGAATTAACTAGATTTGTATAAATTCCCTACTGAATGAATTCAATAGTTTTCATGAAGTAATGAATTCATTCAAGATAAATCGAATTAACAAAAGAAATTCATTCAAATGCTTAAAGTTGATCAGGGAATTCATTCTTAAAATTTAAGTTCATTTCATAAAATGGGAATTAGGGAATGAATTCTTAAAAGCTTTGTCCTACACTGCGTTGCATAATTATAATTACAAATGATTTTTGCTATTTATTACCAAACATATTTTAAAAGCATATAACTGCTTTTAAGAGTGTGATAACTGCACAGCCAAAAAAAAATACGAACGGCAAAACGTTGGCCCTGTGCTTTTAACGGTGGTACTAGCGCTGTCAGAGCGTTGATTTCTGGAGATTTAAAGATTGCCAACCCCAAAATGATAACACCGGGCAGGACTTGACCGTTCCTTTTATACAGCGTTAGCAAAGCACTGGGTAAACGTTGGCGAAACACTGGCAAAACCTAATAATATGTGATCTAAAAATAGATTTTCCAAAATAAAAAAAAAGTTAATTTAAAAATGTTTTGGTCCTGCCGGTACTCGAACCCTGGCCGCCAGATTGCTAGCCGAGTGCTCTACCGACTGAACTAACGAGACACATAATACTTGATAGCTTAAAACGTAAACAAGTTATAACAGGTGGCTTACTGTTGGTTGTGCTAGTTTGCCAGCACTGACATAACGTTTGTTGGAAATAACTTGCTAACGCTGGAAAAATGTTGGTCTAAAAAAGATTTTTCACAAACATAAAAAAGCACAATTTTAATATTTTTCAACAAAGTGTAGTAAATTTTTAAAAATCAATGCTTTAAAAGCACGTTTTACTAACGTTGGCAAAGTGTTATAAATCACGACTTTGCCAGTGCTTTAATTTTTTGACGGTTGTAAATTTTATAAATCAAGTACTGGCAAAGTACATTTTGCCAACGTAGGGAAAGCGTTGTATACAAGGGCTTTGCCAGGGCTTTAATTTGAATTTCTACCAATGGTACCAAAACTAAAGTGCTGTACCAGTGCTTGATTTTTCTGACCATTGGCAATTTCTGGCTGGGTGATCTCTTATTGTGTACAATTCAAGAGATTGCTTAATTGACTTAAGAGAAAAATTGTGTAATAATATTTTGTTAGCGTTTCATAACTATAATTACATATTATGGTAAACAAAAAAATATAGCAGTCGGAAAACGGGCAAGACCATGGTTCACAAATGAAACTAAACAGTTAATATTGCATCGTGATAGGATATACCATATGTGGAGGCGTTATAAAACACCTGAATTACATAATGAATACCGTTTGGCTAGAAGAGCTGTTGTTTCAAAAATAAAACACGATAAATTGTCCTATTATTCTGGCAAATTTGGGGAGGCAATAGGCAGTAAAAAAACTTGGAAGCAAATACGTGATATTGGCATTGGTAGGACAGCTGATCATACAATTGTCGCTGATGTAGACTTGCTTAATGAAAATTTTGTTAATATTTCTATGCCAACGGTTCAGCCTGACTTTTACGACCAACACTCACAGTGTGAAACTGAAGAATTCAATTTTCATTGCCTGAATGTACTGGATGTTGTTGAAGGTTTCAAGGCAGTGAAGTCTAACTCAGTAGGGCTAGATGATATAAACCCCAAGTTTGTTAAAATTATCTTGCCATGGATAATTCGAACCATTACGCATGTTTTTAATACAATAATTACCACCAACATTTTTCCAATGCAATGGAAACATGCCAAAATCAGGAAATGAATATCGTCCCATTGCAATCCTTCCTTATTTTTCTAAAGTTTTTGAGCATTTACTGCATAGGCAGATATATAAGTATGTTAATGATAACCACCTTCTTACAGATCGTCAATCAGGATTCAGACCTCAACGGGGTTGTATAACAGCACTATCTGATGTAATAGAAGATATTCGAAGTAACTTGGAAGAGAGAAAATTAACTTTTTTAGTATTATTAGACCACTCTAAGGCTTTTGATACAGTGCACCATTCAATGTTATGCTTGAAGCTATCCAAATTGTTTAACTTCTCGCCATTTGCTGTGAGGTTGCTGTCCTCGTACCTCTCAAACAGATCCCAATCTGTTACTAGTGGTGGATCTATTTCACGTCCCTTACAAGTGACTAGAGGTGTCCCACAGGGCTCCGTTCTTGGACCACTGCTGTACTCATTATATGCTAATGATCTTCCACAACAACTTCGTTATTCTAGCATACAAATGTATGCTGATGACGTTCAACTTTATCTTAGTTGCTCCAGGGAGTTAATTTGTTCGAAAACTCGGGAATTAAATTATGATCTGGATAAAATTTTCACATGGGCTTCAGTAAATGGTTTGCGACTCAATCCGAATAAATCAAAATGCGTAATAATAGCGAAAAAAAAAGTACAAGTTGATGATGAACTAAATATTTTTCTTGGTGGTACAAAAATTGATATTGTAGGCACTGCTAAAAACTTAGGTGTTACATTTAACAACACGTTAACATGGTCCGATCATATTAACCAGGCCAGTGGCAGAACATATAGTATGCTGCGAAATCTTTGGGTCACCCAACACTTTACCCCTTTGAAAGTTAGAATCCTGCTTGCAAAAACATATCTTTTGCCGACACTCCTATATTCATCGGAAATTTTTACTGGTTGCAACTCTAAGGATATGAGAAAACTTACCACAACCTATAACAATATCATACGTTTCATTTATGGTTTAAGAAAATTCGATCATGTAACCCAGTATTCATGTCGTATATTTAACATGTCTTTTTTCGACTACCTTAAGTTTAAAAACATTATTTTTATTCATAAAATTATTATGACAAAGCAGCCAACATATCTTTATGATCGTTTGCAGTTTTCAAGATCTCTAAGAGGCAAAGCAATAACCCAATTTCGGCATCGTGATCATGCTTCCGAATGTCAATTCTTTATATTTACCATACGTCTCTGGAACCAACTTCCAAATAATTTACAGACCACTTCAAACGCAACAAGGTTTAGGAAATTACTTATAGAATATTTTTCATAAAATGTATCTTTCTTTTTTTATATTATTTATTTTTCATATATATTTTTTTTTTTTGTTTATTATTATTTTTTTATATTTTTTTTTTTTTTAAAAAATTTTTTTTTATTACTTTTCATTGTTATTATAACTTGTCTGATTCTAGTACTGTAATTTATAAGATATTGTGTCTTGTTGTATTAGAAAAGCAATTTGATAATAAATACAAATACAATACAAATACAAAATACAAATACAAGAAAAATTAAAGAATTATTTTTGTTTTCATCATCAATTTGCAATCAAATTTTTTTGCAAATAATCTCAGTGCCTATGGTAAATATAAAACAGGCGGCAAGAAAAAAAGCTTTCAGATCGTGACCGGCGGAAAATAATCAACTGAGCCAGCAACTCAATTTAAAGTCTCAATCAGATAACCGATGAATGTAAGGTAAATGTGTCCAAATTCGCCATAAGTCGGCTTTTAAAGTATTCTCGCCAAAATCTGATGTCTGTGCCAAGGTTATTGACCCGCCACAAAACTGCTCGACTTAAATTCGCTAAAAGGAATTCACAAACAAAGGTAAGTCAATAATCGTTGTTGTTGGTAGGACTGCTTAACCCATTCCTGCATATTGGGTATTTAAATACCCAAAAAGGAGTCATCTTAAAAAAATTATAGCTAAAGCCAGTTAAGAGTTGCATCAAATTGATTTTTACAGGTAGGTAGAGAAAGGATTAAAATACTTTAGAAAAATATTGGTGTACAAATTGGGGGTTGGTAATTATCTGTTCAATTGACTGCAAATTTACATATTCTGAAAAATTGAAAAAAATAATTGAAATTGCCTCTGAAAAATTGGAGAAGCGACACATCGGAAAACTTTATTGTTGGCTAATAGTGTTAGGTATTCTTTAAAGTGCAAAAAATTTGTGGCTGAGTAGGACCACTCACTTGGGCTACAAGTATGATTTCATGACATGACCATTAAAATACGTATTTTACAGTTTTATGAAGTACCCTTGCTTGAAATATCGATTATTTTCAAGTAAAAATGAAGTGTTTTACATGAAAGAGCATAACAAAATAATTTAATTAAAAAACCACAGAGGAATTATTTTATATTAGTGGTTAATTCATAAGTCCCAAGTATGGGAAATCAAAAAGAAAATTATATCAAATAACTTCCAAAACCTTAAGTAAAGAATGTGTGAAATTTCATCGATATTGGGCAATGGAATCGGGGGTCAGGCATTAATGGGTTAAACATAAATTCATTTTAAAGATGATTTTTTCTGATGAGATGGTCCAGATGATTTTATCAGACATTGGAGACAATGACAATAACAAGACAATGCCTCAGTACACGTAAGTCGAAAGGCGATGGAATGGCTATCATCAAAAAATATTAGAGTACTGGAATGGCCAGCATGTTCTCCGGATCAAAATCCTATTGAAAATATTTGGGGAGTATTAACCCATCGAATTTAAGCAGAAAACCGTCAATATGAAAGCGTTTTTCATCCAAAAGAAGCAGTTATTGATGCGTGGAGATCTATAACGGAAGAACTTCAAATAAATCTGGTAGACAGTATGTCTGATAAAATTTTCGAGTTGATTCAAAAAAAGGAGGCTTCAAGCATTATTAAAACTGGTTTTACATTTATGCCGGTTAAACTCTTCTACTTAAAACAAAAAAAAAAGTCTTAATTTAATTTGGTGGCCATCAAAACATGCTGTTAAATTAGATGTAATTAAAACAAAAAAAGAGTCTAACAACTATTTTATTTACAAAGACTCACAGACTAAAAATATATTTTTATTTCTACAATCACGGCACCGCAAATTTCGAATGTATTTTGGCGCCTAACTATTACCGTTTTCAAGACATTTTTACAATTAAAAGTACCAAACATTATGTAAACATCTCTTAAGGTTTTTTTATTAGATTGAATGAACTTTAAGTGCTTTGATAGGAAAAGTCCCATATTTTGGGGAAAGGGTAGAGGAAAATTGTACAAGAATTAAAAAGAATCTATATTTTAAGAGGGAAATCTTTAAATCAAATTATTCTGGTTTACTTTTGTCCGTGTAAATCAGTAACTCGATTTTGAGGTTTAGCACTTACTCGATTAATAGAGTAAGAAATTGAAATAATTCGAGTAATTCGAATAATTTCAATAATTTTATTAAATTCGTTTTTCCTTCAAAGTAAACATTAGCAATCAAAATTAATGGAAAATCAGAAGTTCCGAAAAGTTTTTTTTTTTGATCAAAATTAAAAATAAACTGTATTAATTTAAAATTATACTGGCCTTCTTACATAGTATAAAATTTTGGTGCTTGACTTTGTACAGAGGTTATTTATTCGTATTTATAATTTCTACCCAGGTAGAAATTAGAGACGGGAAAAAACAACAAAGCGTTTATTTTCGCTGGTACAAAAATAAAAAGCATTTTCAGATGGTATGATATGAAAGCATTATTTTGGATTGCTTTTTGGACGTTCGCAAAAAGTACTTTCGAGCATACGAAATTTAGTGAAATTAATGTGTAATTATAGTTTTGCCACGCAGTGTATAAATTTATAAGTTTTTAGTTTTTCTAAGAAATGGGCAAAGGCATGTTTAAATATTGACAAATTTTGGTCACATTTTCAGTATATGATTTATTATTACTTAACTGAATTTGGCAAATACCAATATATATTTATTAGAGTTAATTTTGAAAAATAGATTTTTGGATATTATCACTTTTTAGAAGGTTTTTGTATCAATAAAACTAATGGCGTATTTTTTTTTTTTTTAATTCCAAGTCCTTCCCGTGCCTATAGGCGACTCAAATCCAATAAATTATTATATAAACCAATAAATTATTTTGTATTCACTAAAAAATTAAATTTTTAAACTTTAATAACTTTTGAACGGGTAACTACAAAATTAAAATTTTTGGACCATTTTTCTCAGATGTAAAAATTTTAATTTTTTTTTAAAAAAATTATTTTTTTGGACCACTCTAATTATGCATTCTGGTGCATTCCAAAAACTAAAAAAAAGCTTATGTGCCTACGTTTTCCCGTAGAATCGAATATACTGAAGTCAGGTTTGACATATATTTAGCCGTTTTTGTTGTATGGGAAAAGGGACCCAAAATCCGCGATTTGAGTAGCCTATAGACACGGGAAGGAGTTGGAATTAAAAAAAAAACGCCATTATTTTTATTGATACAAAAACCTTCTAAAAAGTGATAATATCCAGAAATCAAAATCAAAAAAAAAATTTGAAAACGAACTCTAATATTTATATAGAGAATTTGAAAAAAGTTTAATGTTTAAAAAAAAATCATAACTACCCAGGTAGAAATTTGGGATGGTACAAAAAACGAAGAGTTTTCAAAACGTTTGTTTTTGATGGTACTAAAATAAAAGCGTTTCCAAAGCGATAATTGCAAATAATACGAAAAAAAAGCATTTAAAAAACATTATTTTGGATTGCTATTCGAACGTTCGAACAAAGTATTTTAGGAATACTTTTTATACAAAACTTACAAATATTTGTGAAATAAAAACACTGTAAAAACATTGGTTCAAAGCGTTTTTCCAACGTTTCTAAAAAGTACTTAAGAAGTTCTTATCGTACAAAATTTACAACGGTTTATAAAATAAAACCAATGTAAAACCATTGAGTTAAAGCGTTTTTCTAACATTTGCCAATAGTACTTTAGAAATACTTTTTTTTTTGCGATTGCAGCTGTTCTCTCTGTTATAATGTCAAACGAGTTGCAACAACAGTTTAGTGGATGCGGAAAGCCAAATAAGGGTGTAGGCAAAGAAAATTTCAGTTCAACCCAAGTATATGAAGAGTTAAAGGGTAATAAGTACATAACTTGTGAAAAAAGTATTTTTTTACAACATTTATTTTCTACAGATTTTTTATTACATCAGTTTGAAACTGAAACACCATCCAAAATTTTGACACAGACAAGCCGCTGGTTGGCGACTGCTAAGTACAGAAACTGCTCAAAACAATCTATTTTCAATCAAATTTTTCTTTCGAGCGTTTTGACAATGTTCAAAATTACAACCCTCAAAGCGGTTATCATTTGGGTCGTTTTCATAACGCTTAATAACTGTAAGCCAAAATGTTCTGCAAATACTTATTTAACGATTGAAAAAGCATTTCAAAAATTTTGTTTTGCAATGTTTTGAGAACGTTATAAAATACCATCCTCAGACCGTAAATTTGGGTTATCATTTTGCACATTCTCAAAACGCTTTAAATTTGTAATTTGGTATGTTCTGAAAACGCTTGTACCATCATGAAAAATGCTTTTAAAACGTTTTAAAGATTGTATTTTTCTACCTGGGTAGTTCCGAATTTTTTGAGTAATACAAAACTCAAGTTATCTTAACGATTTAGAAAGTTTTTCGTGTTATAATAATATTATATATTATATTATATATTATATTATTATATATAAATATTTCAATATTTTTGTTTAAGCTTTGCCTATTCTGGAGTCTCTAGCTTTTCTAAAACTTTGGGTTCTGATGAGATCTTTAGCCAGATCGAAATACTAGTAACAACCAAGCTAATATGTTTGATTTGATTTATTTTTGTAAATATACGGAGGTTGCAAGCTCGTTATAAGTAAATAAAAATAAAATTATTGTATTTTATATTATTTTTGTAACTTATAGAGTTGTCAAAATCGGTTTCCGAATTATTTGATAAACCGGTTGTTTTCTATTTTCCCGGTTTTTAAAACCCGAGTTATAACCGTTTTTTCGTCTCGAATAATTCGGCATTTTCGAATATTTTTTATTCTGCACATTTTAGAGAAATAAATATTTTTTGAATAATTCGCTGTTTGTTTAGTTTTGTTCCTTTTTTATAAAATTTTATGTTTTCTATTAACTTTAAACCTTTTTTCTAAAAGCGTTTTGTTTTTAACTTTTTTTTACAATATTTTTTAGCTTCTTCTCTTAATTGAGAATCAACATCCTGTTAATAATAATAATATTATAGATGACTATGATATTCAAGAGTTCAATAGTCAATTTGAATTCCGCTGCATTAGTAACGCTGAGGCGCTATTAAGTTTTAAATCTATAAAGTCAAATGCAATTGGATGATAATATCAACCCTAAATTCATACAAATCCTACTTCCGTACATTTTACCGTTTATAACATATCTATTCAACACAATCCTTACTACTAGCATTTTCCCAAAGCAATTTAAACACGCAAAGGTTACACCGGTGCCTAAAACTAACTCAGAGCTGAGACCTATTGCTATATTGCCCTACTTGTCTAAAGTTCTCAACAGAGTTATGCATGATCAAGTCAACGCCTACTTGGAAAGATACAACATGTTGACAGAGAAACAATCCGGTTTCCGGAAAAAACATAGTTGTATTACTGCCCTGGTTGATGTTGCAGAGGAAATTCGTAGTGAAATTGATCTCAATAATATTAGTTTTCTAGTTCTCCTTGATCATTCAAAGGCATTCGACACTGTTGATCACACTATTCTGTGCTCTAAACTAAGACGAAAGTTTAATTTTTCAAACTATTCAACAAAACTAATTGAATCTTACCTATGTAACCGAATACAATCTGTTTTTATAAATAATATATATTCTAAACCCAGACTGGTCCCCAGAGGAGTACCTCAAGGCTCAATACTGGGTCCGTTGCTATTCTCAATGTACGTTAATGACTTACCTGGACAAATAGCCCATTGTGCAGTACATATGTACGCTGATGACGTTCAAATCTATATAAGTAGCCCGATAAAATATATTGATAAAAATGTAACCAAACTCAATGATGATCTAAATAATATTTATAACTGGGCATCTGCAAATGGACTATGTTTGAACCCCCACAAATCGAAATGGCTTGTTATACACCAGAAGTCTTTACGCCGTAATTTGAATTTTGATATCATGCTAAACAATCAGAAAATTGACATAGTGTCTTCTTCAAAAAACCTGGATGTGATATTTAACAACACACTGAGCTGGAATGATCACGTTAACAGTGACATAGGAAAAACGTATGGTATGCTTCGTACAATATGGGCAACTCAAAATTATACGCCGTTAAATATAAGAATAACACTTGCGAAAGCATATCTAATGCCAGTTCTGTTATATGGATGTGAGCTTTTTGCTCAATGTGATTCAGCTAGTGTCAAAAGGATGAACGTGGTCTACAATAATATCCTAAGGTATGTGTTTATGCTTCGTAAACGTGATTCAACTTTGCTTCACTCAATGGACTCTCTTTTGACAACATCCTGAAAACCAGAGTTCTAATTTTACTACATAAAATAATATACTCGAAAGAATCCAAGTATCTCTTTGACCACCTTACGTTTGCAAGATCGCAACGAGGCAAAAAGATAAAACCAATCAGATATCGTAGCCTGATCTCAAAATGGCAGTTCTACTATATTGCTGTACATCTCTGGAACTTTCTTCCAAATCGCATTCAGACCATAAACAACGCAATAAATTTCAGAAAAGAAATAACTGTTCATTTTTCTTAATTACATTTTTCATTGTAATTCTCATTTCTTTCCAAATTCGATTTCTCTTGAATCTATTATACTTTTTTTTGCAATGTTTCATTTTGTTTCATATATACATATATATATATATATATATATTTATTTATTTTTTTATTTTTTTTTTATATTACATTATATCTTATTATGTTTTATTTGATTTATTTATTCATTTATTTATTTATTTTTTCATTTAATTTTTATTTCATAAATTATAATATTAATTTATTTGTGTAATCATTATGTAAACTATCTGCAATAATAATTCCCATGCTTGTAATTAAAAAAGACAAGTCTTGTTGTATGGGTAGAACGAATAAAGAAACTAAACTAAACTAATAACTTTAGGTTTTTTACCAAGGCACCTACCAATTTCTATATGAGGGATTGAATAGTTCCATTTTTTTGTAATTTTTATGCACAATTTATTTTTTTTATTTCACAGTTCCACATTTAATCCGCAGCCGTGTGATTCCCGATGGAAGACAATCCATCTTAGCCAAATATACTTTTACTACTTTAAATTTGTTTAAAATTGGTTTAGTTAGAAAAGGTCTAAAATTATCGATATATTTTAAATTTAAATAAGTTCGATTTATAACCTTAACAAGGTTTGTAACTCTTGAGGTGAAAAAATGGCTAGATTACGGAAAAAATTGGCTAGAAATGGTTAAATTACGAAAATTATACTAAAACTCAATTTTTAATGAAGTTATTAATAATAATGAGTTTTGATAAGAATTTGCTGATAGTACTCTCTATACTCCATACACATATACTTATACATATAATATATACTAGGCCGGGTCAATTTGTATGGAGGCAAAAAAAATCGCTCAACGTTCAAGGAAAATCGTATTCTAGGGATCAAAATAAGAAACTTTGCCGAAGGAACCATACCTCTAAAACGAATTCTGATGTCCCGACTTTTGACCCATAGGGTCAAATTTTGAAAAATTCCACTTTGACCCATTTAGAGTGTCACAATCGAATCCAACCCAATCGAATATAATTTATACATTCATCTGCTAGAGCGTCTTCCGGAGAAGAAATAGAGACCCTAATCTTGGAAAGACTCTTCCTACTTTCTGAAATATATCTATCCCGAGATTTGTACATTTTGCTATAAAAACACGGCTAACTTAAATTTCAACCCCTTAAATTTCAACCCCTTAACGGTCACCTAGAATGATGATTTATACATTAATCTGCTAGCGCGTCTCCCGGAGAAGAAGTAGCTCCAATAATCTTGGAGAGATTCCTCCTACTTTCTGAATTATCAAAGTAGGCTTTTTAAAAATTTGACAATTTGGGTCAAAAGTCGGGACATCAGAATTCGTTTTAAAGGTATGGTTCCTTCGGCAAAGTTTCTTATTTTGATCCCTAGAATACGATTTTCCTTGAACGTTGAGCGATTTTTAAATCGACCCGCCCTAATATATACTGATAACATAGATTCTTATGAGTTACGTGCACTGACAGCTAATGTGAAAGAGTTTCAGATCTATGTAAACTATGAGTCCCTAGTTTTTAAAATCGATTAAAAAATTATATGTGAAATTAAGTGTCAAAAATTTTAAATTTTGGATCAAAATTTTTAAAACATTAAAGTTTTATCACAATTGTTTTATGAAATAAATGACTAGGGAAAAATATAATGTCTAAATATTCCAGCTAGATACACATGTATAACATTTTTGTATAGCTAGATAAAAATAGAACGGTTTTTTTAAGTATTCGAAAACCCTGTTTTTCATATAGGTCGAATATTTGACAACTCTAGTAACTTGATATCATTTGAGCACAATTTTTACACATACAAAAGTTAACTATTTTTCGCTCCCTCACAGTGTGGCTATTGGTTTAATAAACGAATTTGGAAAAAATTAAATTTTAAAAATAACTAATCAAGATCGATTCCTCATGGACGATTTTTAAAAGTAATTAATTTTATGTTCTTAATAAATCGTCCAATTCATCGAAATTCTCATTTTTTTATAATTTTGATATAAGAAATTTTAAAATTGTGGGATATAAACAAAATGTATCTCAAATTTTAGGTATTTTTATTTTCTATAAATAATCGTTATCTAATCTGCGGTCACTTTTTTTATTTTGTTAGTTGGAAGTAGGACCTCTTAATTTTTCAAACAACATCTTCCAAAATTTACAAATCGTGTTGCTCTTTTATGAGATGAAAAAAGATATTCTGCTACATCGACATGCATCTTCACAATATTCAAGAATTACAATTAAAGTGCTGTTCAAGAGCAAAGAAAATTACATAATTTTATTTAAGAATTTGCTAACTTTTTTAACTAAAAAACGTGAGTAAATTAGTAACAAATCTATATATATAAAATGGAATGTGTGTTTGTTTATTTGTTTATTTGTTTGTTTGTACCTTATAGGAGACCAAACCTCTGGACCGATCTTCCTGAAATTTTCACAGCATTTAACTGCGACTCTGGCATGATTAATAGGGTACTTTTTTTTCGACCACTCCCACTTTTACGCCTACTTTTATAAAATTATGTATTTGCTCCCATATAGTTTTTAACAGATTTACTTCAAATTGTATACACATTATACTCCAAGCGAGGTATAAATAAACATTTCTTACGCCACGCCCCCTTTCACGGCCCTTTTCACGCCAAATTTTGTTTGAAAGTTTTAAACTTTTTGTTCTCTGTACAAATTTGTTCCTTCCAACGGATTTTTTTTTATTTGGTAGTATATTGCTCTTAATACTGTTAACGTCGCCATATAACTATGAATCACCCCCACTTCACCGCCCCCTTTTTTTAATTCAGATACTTACTGATACCACTAACAATGTTTGCTATACAAAATACTTTTTTTGTAATATGTATTTACCTCAAGTTTTATACACTTTTTATCTACAGGTAAGGTAGCCATACATTTTTTATTACCAAATCCCCCTTTTTCGCCCCATTTTACCTTAAATTGTAATTAATCTGCTTTCAATATCTATATATATAAAATGGAATGTGTGTTTGTTTATTTTTTTATTTGTTTGTTTGTACCTTATAGGAGACCAAACCTCTGGACCGATCTTTCTGAAATTTTTACAGCATTTAACTGAGACTCTGGCAAGATTAATAGGCTACTTTTTTGACCTCGCCCACTTTTACACCCACCATATACTCCACATTATATACTCCAGCAAGGTAGATATAAACGTTTCATACGCCACGCCTCCTTTCACGCCCCATTTTGTTTAAAAGTTTTATTCTTTTTGTCCTCTGTATATTTATAGAAAAGTTATTAGCCTTAAATAAAATGTTAGGTAGGACAACGTCTGCCGGGTCAGCTAATTAATACAAAAAAAATTTTAAGGCAAAACAACGTTTGCCGGGTCAGCTATAAAAAATAAAAAAAAACGGGAATTTCGCTGATTTTGACAATTTTGACAATTTCTTAACGACATAAAATAAAAGACTTAAAAACCGGCCAAGAGATATTTTTCAAATTTTATTTTTTCAAATTCACTTTTATTTTTTATTTCAAAATGGTACTAGACTAAAAAGCTTTGCGAATTGTGTATGCTGAAAATTTGAGCCCGCTAAAAAAATTACCCAGATAGCGCAAGAGCATTAAAGTTTTCAACATGTTCGAGTGCAAGTTTTGCTTTATATCTCACTTATTAATTATTGTTTATGTCCACTGTCAACTTAAATTTGCAATCTATGTTGTTATCAATACAAAAAAATGCGAATAATGAAAGCTCATTTCAAAACAACTTCACAATTCAACTAATACAGGGGTGTGATGAAAATCGAAAACGATCCGTTTTTCAGTCTAGAATATTTAGTTTTTTTTTTAAATAAAATTGGTCTCGATTTTTTATACATCGCTTTGTATTAATCAAAACTTTACACTTAGGCAATAAAAAATTATTTTTATAATGGCAGCGATTAATATTCTTAATTTCACCATTCACATCAAATTTTCGAATCTGATTATTTCCCGTGTGTTCATTATATGTCCCATTTTGATTTCTGATTTTTTAATATTTGTTTATTGTAAGGGCGATTGGGCATTAAAAAATTTATAAATTTGTATTATTTGAGAGAAAATGAGATTCGAAAACTGAGGTGAATGGGAGTAGGAATCGCTTCCATTATAAATCGTAAAATATTAAGCATTGAAAACCGATCGTTTTCGATATTCATCACATGCCTGATAATGCAAGGAAATAGGGAACAATTTTCGATTTCTTCGTTTCAAACAGCTCCAAAATCTTTAAAAAAATCTGAAAATATCAAATTATTGGTGGGAAGTGCAAGATTTTTCGATTTCAATGCGCTTAAAATTATTGGGAGAGAGACATAAAAGTGGGTCGATCTCACATTTCACCCCTCTACATTGAGAGAATTCTCTGCAATTTAATAAAAAAAAATTATTTTAAATTTATTTATTTAATTTTAATTTTATATTTATATTTAATTTAAATTTGAAAACAAAAACTATACATTATTTGTTAGGACAATATCCTAATAAAGAAATATAGAGTATGGCCTCGAACTTGAATAATTTTCATTTTCATTGTTTCATAAAATAATTATTTTTATCAAGTTGAAATTTTTTTTATCAATTTAAAAGATTTACAATCTCGTAGTCATAATTTAAATTAAGTTTCATGGGTCCTTTTTGTCCGTAGGCCACTAAGGGTTATAGATAAAGTAAAGATAATATTCCGAAAATTATGCAAACTGATAAAAACATTCAAATTTTGTTAAATTTTTCACAAAATAATGTATTTTCATAAAATGTCCTGGAAAAGAGTCGCTCCAAATACAAACTCGAATTATCAGTTTTTCAATTTATTGTTTTTCTTTAATAACAACTATTATATTATAAAAATAGCAATCGACACCCGTTAATGAGGCATTTTAAAAAATCTTTAAAATAAATTTAAAAAAAGAAGTTTTTTGCATTTTTATTAAATTCGTAAGACATTTTGGATTCCTGATTAAAACTTGTTAATGATATCCGATTAAGTCAGAATTCCATAATAATTTTGAGTATATGAAATGAATAAATGAAAAAAAAGTAAATTTTTTCGAAATTTCAAATTTTAGGAATTTTTAATAATAAACCTTTTTTCCAAAATGGGCCATTTTCGGTCGTCTTGCGGCACGGTTTTACGTTTTCCAAAAAAGAAAAAAAATTGATTTCTTCCATTTGGAACTATTTGTAATAAAACTTGGGTGTGTAATGACAAATCTATTTGTAAGGGACATGCTAGTGTTTATATATGAGAACTTATCAAATAAGGCATAATTATATTAGACTCGGTATTAAAATTTGTAGCCACCCAAGTAAAAAAAGTTATATAGAAAATTATATAAGTTTACATAGACAAATATGACTATACATAGCCAAGTGTGGTACTATATTTGTTTGGATATAATTATGTATAACTTTCAGTTTTTTAACAATTTCAAAAATGCCATATAAAGAAATATGAATAAGTATTCCCGTATGTAGTTAGATATGCTCGGAAGTTTTTATCACAGTATCATATACAATTAAGAATGGTGTCATATGTATATACAGTAGAATCGCTATAATTCGTACCCCGATAATTCGAAAATCTTGATAATTCGTAGCAAACTGTCGGTCCCTTGAAAAAACTCCAATAATTCGTAATATTTCCATACATTTTGGTCCCCTCGATATTTCGTATTTTTTTTTTTAAAAGCAAGCAATTCAAAACTTGTTATAAATCGTAATCGATTGTTTAAAACCTCTTATAATTCGTAATGCACAAGCAGAATAACGGTTCAAAGAAATCATTTGCTGCGTATGTTAATACCGTTACTTTGAACAATTGAATTTTTTGTGCTTTCTGTTAATCAGTTTTTTCTTTAACGTCGCGTAAAAATGTCAAACAAGCGTACTCATACAACATTATCTATTTTAAAAAAACAGAATTAGTTACCAACCTGGTAGATTGTATCGATGATCAAAAAGAATTCAAATTTACACTTTTTGATGCAATGCAAATTTCTTATAAATCGTGGCAAAATATCAGCAAGATTTGTGTTCAAAACTGCTTTCGCGCTTGTGGCTTCGTTAAAGACGCAATCTATGATTTGCCGGAAGATCAGATATTAAACATAGGCAACTTGTGGAGTCGTGTTTTCTGCAGTTCTCAAAATACTGTTTTTTTTGAAGAGTATGCAAATGTTGACAATGACGTGGCAATTGCAGGAATGTTGGGAGATGAAGACATTTTAGAAGAAGTTATAATTGACGACAACGAAAGTGATGACGATGATAGCAACTATAAAGAGCACCTTATGACGAACAACGAAGCAAAATCTAATCTTCAGCAATTGCTTTTCTATTTTTCAAATCATGATATTAATGATAACGTTTTGGATTCTTTGGTAATTTTGGAAAATTCTCTGGACAAAATACGCGAGAAAAGCCTTAAACAACACAAAATAACAGAGTTTTTTTAAAGCATAATTTTTAACTTTTTTTTTCTATTAAAATGAAATGTTTATAGTAATTCTTTTTGTTTTTCTATTAAAATGAAATGTTTATATGTAAATTGTTTTCTTAATAAAATGAGAATATGTAATATGTAAGTAAATACTACATAAATGTATAAGAAAATATGTAACCATAACTGAAATAAAAAAACCCTTTAATTCGTATTTTGTTTTTCATTTACCTCCATAAATCGAAATCTCAACAATTCGTAAACCCCTCTAATTCGTAAAAAATTGCTGGTCCCTTGCTATTACGAATTATCGGGATTCTACTGTAATTGAAAATCATCAGTTTGAAACCCTGCTGTCGCATCAACGCCATCAGTTGCTCACGATCCAGAGCCCCAGACTTTGAAGCACCTTCCCATATATGGGAGTTGTATTCCATCTTCTTATTAATAAAAGAGACATAAAGGTAAATTTACTCGAAAATATTGAAAACTTCAATTCGATTGCGCTAGGTGAGTAATTTTTTTAGTGGACCCAAATTTCCAACTTATACATTTCGAAACATATGCAACATTTTAAGCCTTGTAATATTTTGAAATTCAGTAAAGGAATAAATGAAGCTTAAGTGTATTTTAGCAACATAACTCCGATTACTTCAAAACTTTTACAACAAATAGTACTTTTTGGGCTGATTTTAGGAAAAAAAATCAATTCCACATCTTTCACTGAAGGTATAATATGCCAGCATAGCTTTTTAAATAAAAAATAAAATAATAATAATAAATAAATTTGGACACTGTTGATTTTTTGTGATTTTTAGTTCCAATTACTAACTATTAGTTACAATTATTTTACATTATTGCACTCATATTATTGTACGAAAAACATAACTCAGCGAAACCACTAAACTGCCTATCACATAGGAGAAACCCCCCCCCCCCCCCCCCCCCCCCCCCCCCGAGTCCGTCCGGAGGCCGGTTACACGGAAAACCCTAACTCAGCCAAAACACTAAACTGCCTATCACTTAGGAGAAACCAACAGCCGAAGATCGGCCGCACGAAAAGGTTGTTACACCGATAAAAACTTTTATTTTGAAACAATAAGAAATTTCAAAGACAATAAGATTTCACAATTATTTATTACGGATATCAATTTATTAATTCATAGTTATTTATTAAGGATTCAGGGTATACAGACATATATGGACATATATTAATATTCATATATGCTCATATAAATTTATATTTTGTAGTTTATCGTGTTTTAAAATCATTTTTTGCTATTTTCAACAAAACACATTTCCTCAGCGAAACTAGAGGATAAACCCTCTAAAACCTTAGATTTGGTTATCCATAAAAAATTTACATTTGCATAGAAAAAGGCTTGTTACATAGTTAAACTTTTCTCGGCAAAGCCAGGATTTGAACATACCAGAGGAGAAATCACTTTTTTATACATTTTTGTCGTACTTATATAGACGTTTTTTTTTTGAAAAATTAAACCTATATAAACAATATAAAAAATATACAAAAAACTATTCTATATTTAATGCCCTCCCCAGCCAAGAGGGGCTGCGTCGACACAAAAAAATATTGTTTTTTTAAATCAACTCAAAGATTACTATTTGGGGTAAAAAACTAAACTACACACACAAGTTTCCAATTTTCCACAGGGCCTACTGTGCTCGGGCACTACTTATTGTTAATTTAATTTAATTTTTATTTTTATTTCAAAAGCAAACGTTTAATTAACATCTAACCGACTATTGAATATTAGTGTGCCAATACTTTGATTTAGTATTTTACTTATTTGTTAAATATTTTTGCAATCACATAAATTTAAAGCATTCGTATAAATAGAACACTTACATATTTAATGACATGATTTATTTTTTTAAATGTTGCACTTTTGTTTCATAAAAACAACATTTTTGTCGAACATTGTAAATATAAAAAAATGTTTGAACGTTATAGCTTTAACTAAAAAATTATAGGTTTCCTCCAAAAAAAATATAGGTATATATATATATATATATTTTGCACACAGCACAAAGTTTTAATTGTAGTATAAAAATGGTCTACATTCGACGGGTAAAACTCAGCCAAAATAATCAGGTCAATTGTGTATACTATTCGATGTTTCTTTAGATCTTTTTTTTTTTTCCTCATGCAATATAATTAAAAATATACTTAAGCACCATGCGAATGCCATGATAATGACATTGAAATGAGGGTCTGTTCCGATTTTTAGTTTTTGATTAGGTTTTTTGCCAATGGAACTACATAAAGAAAGCCATATATATATATATGTACATATGAAAATACAATTTTTAAAATAGGTAAAAGGATATTTTGTGTATCCATGCATAACTGACCTTATTACACAGAAACCGTGTTAAAACTTTGCACACTATACAAACACACAAATATGCACAATTTATCAATTTATAGTTGGAACAATGAACTTGCAATCAAAGACAGTAAACACCATGGACACACGAGTGTCAAATCTCATTTATTATATATTTTGTATAGCAGTAGGTGTTAACTTCAGGACACACCAGCAGCAGAATCTGAATCCTTGAAAGTAATTTCATCAACACAATCAGCAAACACCATTTATTTCGTAGAACTTTCTATTTTTATTTATAAATATTAATAAACTAGAACATAACTAAAATATTTTGAGAAAACTATTTGAAAGCTCTTTTTAATAAAAAAAAAATTAGTTGATGTATTTGACAAAGACAAAAAACGTGCAAGACTTTGTTTTTCTTAAAGAGAATGACAACCCTGTGTTTACAATTATTTTGAGGGAAAATACACTGATGTCAATTCAGCACGGTTGATGTGATATAAAAATCGCTCGACTACTGAAGATTTATATTGCGTTTACATAACGCTAAATTAAAAGATTTCGGCTAAAGGTATACGTAAAATTCTTGTGGAACTTTTGCTGTTGTGCAAAATATATCATATTGAAATGTTGTACAATATATTGGAAAAATCAAAAGGTTTTGATTCTTATTGCGCAACCTAGAAATGTGAAAAATATTTTGTAGTGTGTTGCACTGTGTGGGGAAAATTACAAACGAGATTTCCATTAAAATTGACATAACTCATTTATTCGACAACCAACAACTAGAAGTGTTTGAAAACGTTTAATTTTAGATTTGAAATTGGTATGGAATTCGTCAATTATATACCAGTTGTTTTTAAAAACTACTAAATTTGGTTGTAATATAAATCCAGTATTAAGCTACATTTACGTTTACCATCGAAATCCAGTTTAAACTAGATTTCGATCATATAGTTGTGTATAATATGACAGGCGAACTAGATTTCGAAATCAAGTTTAAACCGGATTTCGAGATAATGCAGCTTGATATTGAATTTACATCAGGCGCGAATCCAGGGGAGGGAAAATTGTACATTTCCTCCCCCAAAATAAAAATATTCAATACAAAAATAAAAAATAGAAAAGTAACATAAAAACATAATAGCTTCCCTCCACAAAATCTTTTTCTGTATCCGTTACATTATACCCGAAATCTGGTTTAAACCGGATTTTGTTAAAAATCTGGGTATGAAACGTAATTTCAAACCAGATTTCCCATACAAATTCATAACTAGATTATCGGACAATCTGGTTTAATACTACCCAGCAAACAATCCGGTCCGGTTATGTGCCGTTTTCGGTACAGCATATACGGATCCGAAGTCCGTTTCCGTACCGTTTTCCGGATCAGTATACGGATCGGAAAACGGAATAAAAGGAACATCGAATACGGATTCGAAACAGTATAAAGCACGCTAAAACGGACCGTTTTCGTGCCGTCATGCTGTATATAAAACGGAGTGTACGAATTGAGTGTACGTTCAAAACGTACCGTAAACTGTCCGTCATTTAATTTAAAAACGGAGTGGACTCCGTTTATGAAATATGGTCCGTATTCGTACCGTTTTTTTTAAATGGTCCATTTTTATTTTTTTTATTTATTTTATCTAAATGATTTCTTCTTTTTTTAATTTTAAGCAAAAGTTTGGTTGTATTTTTAAATTTTTTTATTTATAAAGATATTAACAAAAATGGATTAACAATTACATTATTAAAAAACAATATGAAACCACATAAAAATTCAATAAAAATCAATAAAAGGATGTGGTTTAAACATTTTGATTTTTTTTTTTAATTTTATCTCTGGTGTTGTTTAACATCTTCATCATTAAAATTTTCATGAGATCTGCGTCTCTATATATAATTACAAAAACATCTGAAATACAAGTATATGTTAAAAAAGTGGTACATTTAAAAATAACCAAAAAAATTACCACGAAAAATCTTAAATACGTATTCAGACATTTTTTTATTTTATGCAGCCGTTCTCGAGTTATGGAGTGACAATCAAAATGTACACTTCTTTTTATATATATATATATAGATTTTATTAATATTTAATTTTATTAATAAATAAAACTGTTTTATTTTTTTTAAACAAAACACACTCCGGTAATACCGGAAGAAAAACGATAACGGTTGTAACGGAGTTTTAACTGATGAAAATCGGTGTAATCCGGTTAAACGGCACCGAAACGGATACAGCAAAACGGAGTTAAAACGGAAAATTTTCGAAAATTTGAGTAATGCAATTTTACTGTACGTTAATGGTACGTTTTCGTACAAGCTTCGACGGATACGTCAATTCCGGATACGTTTCTTGGGTACGTTTATCGCAATAAGCATCGAAAAACTAAAACTCAAGTGCTTTAAGTATTGCTCGAATTACAGTAGAATTAATACCGTTTTTTAAAGTCAAAATGAGGTTCGTTTATGTTTGATAGTATTTGGAAAAATTGTAAATTTTTACTATAAAAAAGTATTTATAATTTATTAAAACAAAAAGAGATAACATTTTTCTTAAATATCGTTTTTCTGTTTAAAAGATAAAGAATAATGGTAAGCCAAAATAAATCCTGCAAACAATTTAATTCATTTAATTAATGTGCATACATATTTTCATTTTCTTACAGACGAAAATATTTCAAGAATATTTATTTTTATTTATTTATTTGAATTGCTCCATACACAAGACTAAAAGTCTTAATGTGCAGTATGGAACTGAGGATATGAAAAATTATATGATCATTAGTTATTTTTCCCTTCAACCGTCTTCCTTTAATTTAGTATCACTTATCTTCACTAATTTCAATACTGCAAGTCAACAATTCCCTAATTTGGAAAAGGATGACTGTCTAAACGATTCGATTGGTCGATATCGTTTTCAGATAGCTTTCTTTAAGGCTTCATTACTCAAATAGATACGTTTCGTAAACGGACTCTAGCTCCATACAATGTGTAAAAATAGTAGCAACATACAATATGTTGTCTCTGTTTTACATACTAAACAAATGGTGACGGATTTGCGGTAAGTAAATTATATTATCAACTCAATATACTTTCCGAAAATCCGTTACCATTCGTTTCGATTACCGATTCCACGACGATAATGAAACAGCTGAGAGGATACATTCAGCGCAGCCGATAAAAAAGTGTGTAGTTATAGTTTTAACGTTTTTATGGCTAAAAAACTTCGCATGTAAAATTAAATTTAGAAATGAAATGTGTAATATATCTAATCATTAAAAAATAAAACAAAAAAAACGGTTTTTAAATTTATTTTTGTGATACTAACGGACTGTTCATTTTGTAACGCACAGTTGATAGTTATTGGCCAATTAAAATTTAAAGCCTGGCATCACTGACAAATTTTCTCAAATATAATGTCGATGGCAACTCTATGAAATATCGTGTTAGAATAAAACAAATATATACACAATACAGTGCCGATAATAACGAATTATTAATTAATCTTTGTTATCCGTTCTCACACGGCATTCAGAATACATAACTTATTTAAAAAAATATGGTTTTTGAACAATCTTGGCTTCTGTCACTTGTGTCCGGTATTTAGTCAGTGCTATGGTCATAGCATAGACTAACTATACCGGACTTACTAGACCGAACACGAGTCAAGTCTGGCAGCACTGGCAAATTTTCTCAAAAATACTGTCGATGGCAACGTTTCACAATACAGTGTCTATAATAACTAATCGGTAATTCATCAGTCTTACCCGTTTTTACACGGCATTACAGAAAAAAAGTTATTAAAAAAAAGGTTTTTATACACACAATAAAAATCTAGGGGGATGTTTATCAAAAAAGGGTATAATATTATCAAGTACAGTAGGAGCATTCACTTATTTACATATATCACTTCGAACATTTACCTACGCGTTTTGACAAAATTGTAGTTAATTTGATGTAGTTGTATAAATACCACGAAACTTTGTGAACTATTACTCTAATTTTTGTAATTGATACACATTTTTTTCTGTGTGCACACACTGACCATTCATTTTGTTACCAAGACTATTTGTGCAGAGCTCTAATATATACATAATACTGTGTCTATAATAACTAATGGGTAATTCAACGTTCTTACCCGTTCTCACGCGGCATTCAGAAAAAAATGATTTAAAAAATACGGGTTTTGTAAACAATTTTGGCATCTGTCACTTGTGTCGGGTCTGTGGTATGGTTTTTACGTTCAGGGTAGCCAACTTTGCGTTTATGTTGAGACATCGCCACAATTCAAATTTTGTAATATATTTTAGTACGTTATACACAATACTTTTTATATTGTATTTTTACGTTTTCAACAATGTTTAAATAATTGTCTTAAGTTACCGCATTGTGAAGTCTTCCATAAAAATTTCCAAAATATCACAGTTTTAGACCTAAAATAAAATCAGTTTAAAAGAAGTATGATTTAAGTAATTTTATAAAATTTATAAAGAAAATACCTTTCCACTCTTGAAACAGATGATATATAAACTTTTTGTATAAATTATTTATTGTTTTTTGTCCTTCTCTTGTTTTGGAAACTGTTTTGAAAAATTGAAATTAACAATTTCAAATTTGTTCATTTAAATTTACAGGGTAAGGCAGCAAATATTCTTTTTACTAAAACATTAGTTATAGCAATTATTTCGGTTAATTTAAAAATATTTGGGTTTAACTGAGGAACTCAGGAGCTGAGAAATTTTATCGGTGTACCACAACAAAAAACATATTTTAAATTTCAGATTTTGTGACTAAATTGTTTGTGAATGACGTTAAGGGGAAGACTCCTCTTTTTGTCTGTCCCTGTGGACATTTTTTAATATCCATGCCTGCACCTAATTTCAACCAAATTTTCAAACCAAATTTTAAGATATCTACAAATTTCAAGATCAAGACATCTACTCTCACTAATAGAATTGTCTGCATGATATCAATGAATTTTTGCAATATATCTATGAATTGTCAATGGATCACGTCCATTGAAACTTTTCACTAAATGTATGCCGGTTTGCATAAAATTTAATGAAAATTTAAATTTTAGTTATTAAAAATTTCATACGACTAATGAATGAGATAGTTTAATTAAAAATGTGAAGCTTTTTCATAAAGTGTAGGAAACTTTCCATTCTTATTGTGAAGAAAACTTCATTACACACAAAAAATTCCCAGAGGAAATACTATGGAAACATAGTTAGTAACATTTTCCTCATTGAACTTCTGTGGATTTATTAAGTTTTGTATAAATTAAGTATAACATTGTGTTAATTTTATATTTGCGTTTGCACAGTTTTCCTAAGCTACTTTCCACGTAAAAAGTCATTTCATACATTCAGGGTTCTCACAATGGTCATTTGCACACAATGCAAATAAGCAAATAAGCGGACCATTTACGGACCGTTGGGTCGTGTTGAAAACTGACTCAAATCCGTTTAAAGTCCGTCAAATACGGACCGTTTCCGGACCGTTTTGTCGTGCTGAAAATGGATGATTCCGTTTTTTTACGGATATAAAACGGACAATAAACGGATCGTTGAAAATACTTATTTGGTCCGTATTCCAAACATTTTTTTGCAAAAAACTCAATGGATTTTATTTTTTTTATACATTTATTAATTTATTTGAAAAAATATTAAAATATACTTCATTTAACTTTAATTAAATACGAAATTCGCCACAGCTACTTTTTGTATCCAGCTTAGCAGCATCACGGAACATTTGTGGTCGATAATATTCAAAATCTAAAAGGAAAAAAGAATTTATTATTTTAGTTTCAAGAGATAGTAAGAGTTTTCTTGGAATATATTTTTTTTTTATTTAAAAAAAAAAATTATACTTACTTTTTCGATGCAGTTTTTTGTTTCCACCAAGAGCATCATTGTTAGTTTGTGGCCCATTATTGAATCAGATATCTACATGTAAAAAATATTAAGTGGGGTTTAAAAACGATGGATTCTATGAACAAATATATTTTTGTTTGCACAATCTCATTTGAGCGTTTTAAATTATATAAATACTTACCATCTAACGTATGCAATGCATATTATGCATGCTATCTGAATTTATTTGGCGCCCCGATCTTTTATATTATTTACTTTATTTTAATAAAACAAATTGAAAAAAATTGTTACCGATTGTGACTGACTTGAAACGGATGAAAATCGGTGAAGTCCGTATTAAACGGCACGAAAACTGATATCCCCAAACGAACTAAAAACGTGTTTTCGAAAATCCGATATTAAACGGTCCGAAAACGTACCGTAAACCCCGGATTCAAGAATCCGTACATGCCGGAGAGTCCGTAAAAATGTTTCTTGGGTATTAATTTAGCTGAAAAAGCGTATTTTTTATTATGGATGGCTTTTTGGAAGCATGATATTTATTTTTCTTTTCTAGGGAGACGTTTATTAAAAACATGTGTAATACTACCAAGTAAAGTATGAGCATTTCAGCTAATAACTATTTGTAGGAAAGTTTGTCCATCAACTTATGAAAATTATTTGGAGAAAAATATAATGACAGTTAACTACAAAACTTTGTAATTCATCCTCTTTTATTTTATGATATTTTAGCAAAACGTATATATAAAAGTTCTACTTTTTAAACAAATCCTTATATATCTTAATAGATTGTCCTATTTTTATGTATTTAAACTACACTTTTTTATTTTATTTTAATAAAATTGTAGTTCTGAATAAATGTAACAAAATAAATACATACAAAAAATTTCCAGAGGGAATACGATGGAAGCAGACTTAGTGAAATTTTTTGGCTTAAAATTCTGTGAATATTATCAAGTTTTGTATAAATTATGTGTATTTATTTTGTATTTGCATTTGCACAATTTTCCTAATCTATTTTCCACTAGCAAGACATTTCATACATTATAAAATATTACCTAACATTTTTATCTATTTATACAACTCTTTATACTATGCTAAATCTTAACAAAATGTCAAACTTATATTGCATACTTCTAGCATTTTGTGTACATATTTAAATCAAGCATTACTTTGTAAAATGTAAATATGGACGAACATAACAGATAATAAATAATTTCTTGAACATAAGTGATATACGGTAAAAAATATTTTTTTCATAAACAAACAAAATAATGCAACACAAAATATTTTGTGAAATAAAATATGTATTAATTAAATTTATATTTATATATAAATAAATCTAAAAATGTAATTACAACAAAAATGTAACTATAACAAATTGCAGTGATGAAATTGGATAGCATATCTTTTCTTGGTGCTAATTTGAAGGAAATGGTAAATTTGAAAAGGTATTATTTAAAATTAATGTCTTGTTATAAATAGAATGGATAATTTTTTACGATATACTGCTTAATTGTCATAATTAAAAGAGAATGAATTAACAAGTTTTCTTAGTTAAATGACATTATATTTTTATACAAATCATTTTCCTAAGTTGATTGACAAACTATACTGAAAATAATTATTAGTTGAAATCCTCCTACTATACCCTTTTTTGATAAACGTTCCCATAGATTTTGTTTTTTTCACGAAAAAAATACGATACAACACAGAGTCGAAATGGTGAACTATAAATTGACCACTACATTGGTATTGTGGTATTTTTCGGCCTCTTGGTGCTTAATGTGATGAACGGTTCAATAATCTATTAGTAAAGGTATTAGTTATATCTAATTTTATATATTTGTTAAATATTTAATAAATAAATTGTAATTTGATTACAATAAAATCAAAAAGCTACATTTTAAATCCAAAGAATATCTAATTTTATATATTTGTTAAATATTTAATAAATAAATTGTAATTTGATTACAATAAAATCAAAAAGCTACATTTTAAATCCAAAGAAAATAGGGCTATTAAGCTATAAAAGAATTTGTATACAAACAAAATAGAACTATTACAAATAGGTTTTGATTGAATTTTATAAAACAAAAGTGGAAGAATTACCAAGTGGTTGCAGTTAAATGCCATTACATCTTCCTCCAAAGAATTTTTACTTTGCTGATTGACAAACTTTCATACAATTAGTTATTAGTTCAAATGCTCATACTGTACTTTTACTCTTTTTTGATAACCGTCCCGCTAGATTTATTTTGTGTGTAGTTTAGTGAAAAATTTCATTAAAACTCCTCCAAGAAATTATCTCTGTATGTGGTAAGGTATACCAGGGGATATACCAGGCCGCAAAGAAGGAGACTTTTCCCCTTACTGCCCCTTAAAGTAGGAGTTTTCAAAAATTCTTACTATACATAAGTAACCCACATACCAAATTTCAGTTTCTCGCTTTAGTGGTTTGGCCATGCAGCCAAGGGGAGGACTTTTTCCCCGTATTAACCTCTATTGTACCACGTTTCTGGTTAAAGTTCCAAAAAGTACCATACCAGCGAGTTCTGCCATATCCGAAAGAACACATTGAAAATTTCAGCTTTCTATCCCTCCCAAGGTTTTTGGTCAGGCAACCAATGGGGAAACTTTGCCTCTAATTGCCCCTTCCCGTAGTAATTTCCAAAAATCCCGTCTTAAGGACGTCTATGCTGGAGGATGGACATTAACCCAAATTTCAAGTTCCTAGCTGCAGCGGTATAGGCTGGGCGATGTTGAGTCAGTTAGTCTGTCAGTGAGCGAGTAACGTTATTCTATATATATATATATACTAGCTGACCCGGCAAACGTTGCTTTGCCTTCAAATTTTAATTGTAATTAATTCTTTAAATCAAGAAATTTTTTTACGCAAATATATAATTAAAAAAATAAATTCACATTAGTAAATCATTTTAAAATTTGTAATTTCATGGGCAGCCCAACGCCTCTTTGTCCTTCTATCGCCTTTATTCTAGGACTATGAGGAACGCTAAAACAATTTTTGAACAACATTATTAAATAACCTTGCAAAAAGTCTTGAATGTGATGATTTATTTTAATGCTTATTTGTTTTTTGCTTTTGGTACCACGCCCATTTATCCCATTCCGCCCATTTTCAGTTCGACTACTAATATTTGTAATTGATGGACTCGTACAAAATTTGAAGGCTATATAGCTAATATAGAACCCTAGATATTTAATATTAATATTAATTTTGTATATGAGCTAAATAATCACTTTGTATGCGAGCTGCCACGCCCACTGGTATGATCCCGCCCAATTTTCCCATGACTATTCATAATATAATCAATGTGCACAAATTTCTAAGACTCTGGCTATTATAGAACTGTAGATATATGATATTAAATATTTACTTTGTATGGGAGCTGACACGCCCACTTGTCCGATCACGCCCATTTTTCCCATGACAATTCACATTAACAAATAATTAATGTGCACAAATTTCTAAGACTATGGCTATTATAGTACTGTAGATATATGATATTAACTATTTACTTTGTATGGGAGCTGACACGCCCACTGGTCCGATCACGCCCATTTTTAGATGTTGGCCAATTCTCAGACCTACTCAATATGCTCACAAAATTTCATGAGAATCGGTCAAGTTTCGGAGGATAAGGGAAACGAACATTGTGACACGAGAATTTTATATATAAGATTTTTTTTTTTTAATTTAACCAATACTCAGGGGATGCCCCTACTCATGCAGTGCATTGTATTGATCAGGAAAATGGGGTATGGGAAGGAGGAAAGAGGGAGTAGTGTTTGTGGATATTTGATTTAAATTTTTCTAAATTGTAAGTAACAGGGAAGACTTCTGCGGGAAGTTTGTTTCACATACGAATCGTTCGACTAAAAAAACGAATTTTCTCTGTAATGCGTTGTGCGAAACACAGGACAATCAATTACAAACGGATGTGCTCTACTAGATAAGCGAGTATTACGAATAAAAACTCACTTATCTCAGATGAGCACCTCCCATGGTAATATCGATAGAAAAGTGTCACACAACACACATTCCGTCGATGCTCCAATGAATCAATAGAGTTGGATACACTACTGTCATTGATAAGCTTCACCGCCCCTCCCCTGAACACGGTCCAGAAGCTTCAGAATAAAAACTGAAGCCCCTGCCCATATATGAGAGTTGTATTCCAGTTATTTGTGCAGTAATGCGTTTGTAGCTATTTTAACTTCAATTGCAGTTGTTTTATTTAGAAAAATAATTTTAAACATTTTTAATGGTTGATTTTTTAAACATGCCACCAAAATTACTGCATTGTGGTAACATTTACTTTATGCAGTTGTTTTGACTTTATTGACAAAGTGTGTGCACACAAAAAAATCGTTGCCAAGTAACTAGGAGCATTTCAACTAATAACGTTTTTTCGCATAAATTATTCACTGATTAAGTAGAAACTTGTAAAAACTTGGTAAAATGTTACTATACACAAAAAAATTTCCAGAGGTAATACGTTGGAAGCAAACTTAGTAAAATTGCGACGTTTAGCCGCTCGCCTCGAAGAGACTGGCACAACACGAGATGCTGCCAGGCGTGGCAGACCCCGGAGTAGCCGTTCTGCAGAGAATATTGCTGCTGTAGCCGAGGATGTCATGGAAGCGGTCCAAACGGTTACTGTGAATGGTGAGCGCTACAGAGCAATGATCAACGAGTTCTTTTTGCCGCAACTTGATGAATTGGGATTGGATAACATGTGGTTCCAACAGGACGGTGCAACGGCACACACTGCACGTGCCACAACCGATATGCTGAAGGATGCTTTTCCCGGGCGCCTAATCTCCCGTTTTGGCGATTTGCACTGGCCAGCAAGATCGCCTGATTTGACCGATCCAGACTTCTTTTTGTGGGGCTTTTTGAAGTCGCGGGTTATGTCAACAAGCCTCAGACTCTTGCAGCTCTTAAAGACAATATCCGTCAAGAATGTGAGGACCTATCGCCTGAAGTTTTGGCCAAAGTGATGGAAAATGCCATAAAAAGGGCTCAAATGACAATCAACTGTGGCGGCGGCCATTTACATGACATCATATTCTCGACTTGATGTAAAAAAAATTAAAATACCAAATAAAAATAATCCACAAGAAGAATCAAAGTTTTTCATTTTTTTTTTTAAATTACAGCCAAAAAACATCGGAAGGTTATTTTTGCGCCACCTTGTATTACACACCTCCTACATTTTGTGTGCATATTTTAATCAAGCATTATTTGGTAAAATATAACAAAATAAATATGGATGAACATAGCATATAATAGGTAATATCTTGTACATAAGTGTTGAAAGCTAGAAATGCTTTTTTTTTTTGAGAACGAAAAAAAATTCATACAACAGTTGTATCTCAATGAAATAAAATTTGTATAAAATATTAACTAAACATTATTTTGAGGTAAATACTAGGGTATTCAATCGGTTAACCGTTACTCGATTAATCGATGAAATGATGTCGAACAATTGTTCGAGTAATTCGAAGTGGCCAATTTCGAGTAAAGAATAACTCGAACAATTTTGGTCGATTAATCGAGTAACTCGAGTAATTTAAAAATATGAACTATTTTATATTTTTTTAATATTTTGTATTAAATAATGTGACTGTTATAGTGAATATTTAAATGTTAAGTGTATTTTTATATTAAGTGAGCACTGTTAAAGAAATTATATTACGAAAAACGAAGAACTTAATGCGAAAAACTCCGATATCGAAGAAACTTGGATATTTTTTAAAGAAACAAGTTCTAAGACTGGGGTGTTTAAGATTATTGGTGCGGATTTGAGGGTTAAAAGTGGGATCAAACATTATTTTTTTTTTAATTTAGTTGCCATTTGATCTAAAGAAACTACATATAAATACTATATTTTCAAAAAGGAATTTTTGAATGTCATTTACTAAAAACTTTTTGTTGGTCCCTTTTATGTCGTTGTAACAAGCCAATTTTAGAAGCCCTATATGGAAATTCATAGCGGTCCTGCGCAAAATTTCCACATATTAAAATTTACATATAGAAGTAATGAAGTTTTCATTAATATGATGAAAATCTTCTTAAATATTCATGAAAGTTGTTTCAAAACTTCTTTATAATTTTTTTAGAAAAATTACATATCTCAAAATCCCAAAATGATAGGACAAAATGGACTATTTTTTCGTTTAGTACTAACACACTAATATAACAAAACCGTGTCAAGTCTGAGTGAAATTACAAAACGGATCACTTACAAATATTTTTATAAAACAGTTTAATACATATTTATGAACCAGTTATATTGAAAGAAAATCAATGAAGATTTCAACATATTTATAATGAATTTTATTGATATAATAACGCTTTTGCTTTGAGTGTACTGAGACAAAACTGTCGCAATAATAAATGATCTTAGCAAATGTTTTTCTCTTTTAGATATACTTTTTACTAAAATTTTTAATTAATTTGTTAATTTTTATATATATGTTATATTAGTACTAATAAAATATAAAAACTTACAAAAATGTGAGTTTTTGGAAAATAAAATTAAAGTATTAAAATTGTTCGAGTTACTCGAGTTATTCGAGCAATTTTAAAATCTTACTCGCCTACTCGAGTAAATTAAAAACCTCAAAATCGAGTTACTCGATTACTCGAACAAAAGCAAACCCGAGTAAATTGAATACCCTAGTAAATACATAAAATATTTAAATTTAATTTAATATGTGGTTAAAGTAGCCGGAACAAAAATCTAAAATAATGGTTATTTATTAAACATCTGAATTTTAACACTAATTTTATTTTTTTTTTTTTTTAGTTCTAAGTCATTGCAAAGGGGAAATGGGATGGCGCATTTTTATTCTTATTGTTAACGAGAAGGTAATGTGAACCATAGACCAATTACCAAGGACTGTTATTTGTAACGTTTCTCAGTACAATAACATTTCAAATTTGAGAAAAATGGACATGCTTTACCTTAATATTCAGTACACGATTTTATTCATTTAATCTTACCAAATGTCCTAACAATTTCATTAAATATTAAATGGAAAAACAATTTAAGTTCTTCCAATAACAAAGCAACATATTTAAAACTCTTATACATTTTTTAAACAAAAATATTTTAGTGTTATTTATGCCGAATTTTATTTTCTTATTACGTTTTGTAAATTCGTAAATATTATTTTTTTTGTAATTTGTCAAAATCGTCTAGGGCAACCGAAAAAAATATTCACGTAGCAAACCTTTTATAATTAAACCATGCTGTGAACGAATTTTTTTGTTAAGTTAAGGCTGGGTTAGTCAATCGTTGCTGTAACATTAACGTGCACGCACCACTGTCAGTTTGTGCAATTATAGAACTTTAAACATGTAGATTATGTTTTTGGCACAAGCAAACAAAAAACAAGTAAACAAATCAAACTTGCCAACTTACCAGTCAGCTTTTTGCAAATGCCACCTAAACGTAATGGAGAATTTTGCTTTTACAGTTTCAGCCGTTCAGTTTACGTGAAATATAAAATACTTAATTGTGCAAAATATTACTATTGTGCAAAATATTACCATTGTGTATATCATATTGAAATGTACAACCTTTCAATATATTTATTGGAAAAAAATCAAAATGGTTCTGATTCTTATTGCGCAACCAAGAAATGTGAAAAATATTTTTTTGTGTTCTGGCTATATTGTGCAAATTTTATATCCATTTTCAACAGAACAAAAGTGTGGTGTCATATTTGTTACAAAAGTATTGTACATCTTATTGCACTGTGTAGGGCAAAATTAAATAATACTGACAGTAATAGCTGTGTTCAGCGTACATTACGCGGTTTCCCAATTTTACCATAAAGCGTAAACGGCTGAAACGCTTTATGGTAAAATTGGGAAACCGCGTAATGTACGCTGAACACAGCTATTACTGTCAGTATTATTCAAATTTGTTTGTAAATTGTTGGGTTCCAGCGGGAATCCGAGGGTAATGACGTCGAACAGACCTAATATTTATGTATGGGTACGCCTAGTAATTTACGAGTATAAGAGGCAATTTAAACGAAGAAATTAATTGCAGGCAATTTTTGAATTCTCTTTTAAAGTTGATTCTAAAATCATGAACATTTAAACGAGGAGTTTTGCATGCAATTTTTTTGACGTTTATTTTGCCAATCTTCATTAATTGTTCATTCGTTGAAATTTAATTTATTCGTAATAATTTAAAATAATATAAATTATGGTTAGCGCGTTGGACTTTTACACAGATGGTCCCGGGGTTCGATTCCCGGTGACGACAACATCAATTTAGAAAAATAATATGTATGAGCTTTCTATCACTTATATGTATCGCTGCGCCCATCTTCGGTGTTCCCATAGCACTTAACCCCACCGAAGTAAAATAATGAATCAGGGCTATGAAACAAAAAGCTTCAATAAATTCGCCAACTCTACATCAGGTGGCGAGCAACAACTGTTCTAAGACTTATCTACTCGCGCAATTACAGGGTTGATATGTTTGAAGCCCTTCATCTTTCACCACCTTTCATCTCTCCACTATCCCCTTTCCAAAGAAAGCAACACATTAATTAATAGGAAGCATTTCCTGAGTGTTGCTTCTCTTAAAAAAAAAAAAAAAAAAAATTTAATAATATATATAATATAAATAATATAATTTAAATAATATATAAATAGTTCTTTATTCCACATTATTTATTATTTATTTTACGAAATATTTTCGATACACAACACTTGAGAAGCCGAATACGAATAAAGCAAATTAACAAGAATACCAACGATAGCAAAAAGAAATGTCAAAAAATATCTTGAAAAACGAAAACCGTGCAATTTTTGGTATCCCGCTTGCTTCTCTACCCCGTTTGCCTACAAACAATAATTGCACGCAACGTTGATTGCAAAAATTGCGTCGTTTAAATGGCCTCTAAGATTGCGTACTCTCACGATTGCAGAAGTTCATTTTATTTTAATGTCCATAAAATGTGGCTTATAGCGAATTTACATAAGGATCCAAAACCAAATGAAAATAGATTTCAACCGAAATCTAACATAAATTTGTGATTTCATACAGATTTTCCATACAAAATGAAATACCAATTTTGTTGAGATTTTAGCGAAATCTAACTATTTCTGCAGCAATACAAAATAGAGCACTGTGAGAAAATTATGCAGAATTATTTGCAGAAAATTATGTTTTTTAATTAATCAGATGTTTATGAGACAAAATTTAATGAGATAATACATTTTTATAAATTTGAAAAACTGAAAAAGAACAAATTAAAATTTTATTGAAATACTAGCGGGCGTAGCCCGCTACGTTGTTAGCGTGCCTTAGACCTAGTTTTTGGGATGATGAATAACTTTTCAGTTTGCCCACTATCTGTGTACCAAAATTTAATAAAATCCTTTAAGCCATATAAAAGATAACAAAAAGTGGGCGTAAAACTGCCACGCCCACCATGTCTTAATCTATTATAGCAAATAGTGCTTATGAGTCATCCCAATATCTGTGTACCAAATTTCAATAAAATCTGTTCAGCCATATAGAAGATAGTGAAGATGTGGGCGTAAAAGTGCCACGCCCACAATGTCTAAATTTGATATAACTTAAAGTGCTTATCTGTGACATCTCTTTCTGGGTACCAAATATCAATTGCATCGGTAAAGCCATATCGAAAATAGTGAAAAAGTGGGCGTAAAAGTGCCACGCCCATTATATAAAAATTTCATATATGCTATAGTTCCTTTCTGACCGCCCCACTATCTATGTGTCAAATTGGAATAAAATCGGTTCAGCCATATAGAAGATAGTGAAGATGTGGGCGTAAAAGTGCCACGCCCACAATATCTAAATTTGATATAACTTAAAGTGCTTATCTGTGACATCTTTTTCTAGGTACCAAATATCAATTGCATCGGTAAAGCCATATCGAAAATAGTGAAAAAGTGGGCGTAAAAGTGCCACGCCCATCATATAAAAATTTCATATAGCCTATAGTTCCTTCCAGGCCGCCCACTATCTATGTGTCAAATTTGAATAAAATCGGTTCAGGCGTTTGGACGTGATGCTCACACAAACAAACAAACAAACAAACAAACAAACAAACCAACAGTCATTTTTATAATATTAATAAGGATTACAGTCTGAATACGGCAACTTTTTTTTGTTTTCGGCCAACAAAAACAGTCACAAAGCAAATGTTTGTAATTCTTTTAAAAAAATTCTATAAACTATATATGTATATTCTTGATCAGCATGAATAGAGAAGTCGACATAGCCATGTCCGTCTGTCTGTGGAAATACAAAATTCTCCGCCAATACAGAAGAGGTGTTGCTAATTTTCAGTCAAATTGTTTGCTGATATCATGAGCAGTTTTGTAGTGAAAATTATCAAAATCGGTTAACGCGTTCAAAAGTTATGAGTGAAAATGTGGGAAGACCTCTAAAAATTTTTAATCAAACTTTAAAATATTCTATTTATTTCATCATACATCCATACGTACATTCAATGCTTATACACAAGAATATACGAAATCAGGGATGGCAGTCAATATAGCTAAAATACCGTCTCAGTTTCAAATGACTTTCAACTGACTATCGTTATCCCTAAAATCCCGTTACCGAAATAATTGAAATACCGTTATCCGTAAAATACCGTTACGATATAATTAAAATATCAATACCTTAAAATACCGTTACCGAAATAATCTAATAAGATCTGAAAACAAAAATATTCTTTAAATAGATATATTTTCCCAAAGTATGAGCACAAACTAAAAAGTCATTAAAACTCGGGCATAATGGGGCTAAAATTATCGGTGTGCATTAACATTACCTGAATAACTAAAACAACGTCACCCTTAAAATGAAGTTACCAAAATAACTGAAAAATCTTTTTCTCTAAAAAACGTTACCGAAATAACTAAAATACCGTTAACGCTAAAAACCCATTACCGAAATAACCCGTTACCCCTAAAATACCTAAATAATAAAATGCCTAAATTTCTCGGGCCAACACCAGGATTCGAATCGGTTACCATCCATGGTAATAATCAACACGTACAAAAACAAAAAAAAAAACACAAAATATTATTGTTGTTTTTTGTTTTGTACTATGTATGTAGGTTTTTATTAATGGTATGTATGTATTCATTACACAGTGCAACACTAAAAAAATAACCATATACGGACACCACTACGTGATAAAAGACTAAAAAAATACCCTTGTCTCCCAATTTTTCCCAAAGTCATACACTTTTTTTTTATGGGCCGCCAAAGATTTGTGGCCCTCGGTATCATTTTCGCAAAAAAGTGATAATTTTCTCAGGCTCATATCTTGCAAACCGTTCAGAATTTCGATTTACTCTCTGAGGCAAAGTTGTACCTCTTGTCATAAAGAACAAAAATTGCGAACATATAAAATCAAAAAAACTTCACCTTCCAGATCAAAATCGCAAAAAACTTAAAAAAATCGATTTTTTTTTTTACCTTTTTTCCCGTGTTCAGGTCCATAGGTAGCAAACCGTTAAAAATTCAAGGAAACAATCAACTACAAAAATTTACCTAAGATCTCAATAAACAAATTTCTAGCACATGTAAACTTCCTGGGAATTATTCTTAACACCGTTTTTTAATTTCATTTGTTTTTTATTTACTTCAACATTGAGATACTATGCTATCTATTACAAAAATATTAAAAAAAGTATTCGTATTATGTTTATAATGTTGATGGCCCTGGACTTGCAAATCGCGCTCTCTTAAGTTGTGGATCCAAATCGTCGTCCGAATCGTCCGAATCTGACTCTGATTCAGAACTTATGGTGTCCACAGGCACGTTGCTTCCAGACTGCCCTCCATCATCTGCTCTTTCTTCTTCAAATACTTCATTAACATCATACAGGGTTATCTTGTGACTCCACCAACATACCTGAAATGAATTAGAAAATAAATCAAAAAAGGAATGCAAAACAATGCATCAATAAAATTAATATTACCTCTGCAAGCAATGCGTCGAGGTTTTTGCCTTTGTACCGTTTTTCCATGGGCATTGTGGTTTGGTGAAACCGTTCTCCTTGCTCATCGGATTCGGTAGGGAGTTGTTTGATAAAATCGTCAAAATGAAAATGAAGAAAATGCAGCTTTAATGTCATCGATGCGCCGATTATCTCAAAATAATGCAGCATTTCTTTCACCCATGCTCTTGCTTCCGGTTCCGCGTCTCGATCCCCTCCCAAGACTGGTGCATACACGCTGAAGGTAAATCCATGCCATTGAATGATTTTCATCAAGCGATGAATCAAAGTTGCTCTTGAATAGCTTTCTAATGTCAGGGCCATTAAGTACGCCTGTTAAATGAAAACAAAAAATAAAGACAGAAAAGAAAACATTAACATAGTGTAAATAGTACAATTAGGTGAACAAAAATTCGTTTTAAATTTACTACAATACCTTTTTTAATTTTGTCATCGCTACGCTTTGGGAAAACGCTTTTCAAATAGTCGAATGCGTTTGGACAATTTACAACGGCCGCTTCGATGAATTTTTTAACAATTCCCAATTTTATGTGGAGCGGTGGCAGCAAGATGTCTTGAATGGAAGGTTTTCGGTTCGACACATGCAACAACACTGCTTTCAAGCTTGAAACAGAACCATCAATAAATAATCTCCACTCACTAGCGATGTAGTTCATTCCCATTTTTACCACCAAAGCTTTTATATCGTTGCAGTAAGCGAACGAATTGTCATCATTTAGAGTGTAGAGCCTCTGAAATTCAGCTTGTCGTTTGCGGTACGCCGTAGAGTTATCATTAGCATGTGTGAGTTTTCTTTGCTTTAAAAAGCTGTCAAAAATATTGCAAGTCGCTGCAATAATCCCAATATGGCCACAATGAAATCCATTTCCATTTGTGTTATTAGTTGTGGTCCATCTCTTCCCTGTTGGGGCTCATAATCGGTATCAAATGGATCTTCATAAGTAACACCACTTGCTCTACTCATTGCTGTAAATTCTGTAGTACGATCTGGAGTTGGCGGCCTTGGTGATACAAAATTTTCAGGTGGAAGCACTGGTAGTGTGGCTGTTGCAGTTGCTTTATAAATTTTGTTCTTCTCAGCATGTCGATTTAGACGACATGTGTAATTTACGCATGCATAGCAACAGGTTGCATCATGATCACCTGGGCGATTAATCCAGTTTACCGGCTTACAATACTTCATAGTACCTCTGCCTCCACTCAACCATGCCATGAGATTGTTATAACATTGGCGACACACTGTATTAGGTGTGTAATTTTCACCGGTCAAGTCCACTTCGTCGAAAAACAATGTATATGCTCTTTTGAATTCACTAGTTAAAAGATTCTTTTCCTTTTGAAATCTTGTAGATGTTTTTTTTCTGGTTTGATGACCGCAAACGTAGCAAAATAAATCAATTTTTTCACACTGCATACTGAAACTGTCAGTTGCCACTGTTGTGTACGAATTATGTTGTAGCACTTTATATAACTTTCACCGCGTCACTTTTTTCACTTTTGCGGCTACCTAAGCGCTACCTAAACGGTGTTAAGAATTATTCCCAAGAAGTTTATATGTTGTAGAAATTTGTTTATTGAGATCTTAGGTAAATTTTTGTAGTTGATTGTTTCCTTGAATTTTGAACGGTTTGCTACCTATGCACCTGAACAGGAGAAAAAAGGTAAAAAAATGAAAATAAAAAATTTTCGGCAAATTTTTCACTTTTGCGCGCTACCTAAACAGTGTTGAGAATCATCTCTAGGAAGTTTATATGTTCTAGAAATTTGTTTATTGAGATCTTAGCTAAATTTTTGTAGTTGATTGTTTCCTTGAATTTTGAATGGTTTGCTACCTACGCACCTGAACAGGAGAAAAAAGGTAAAAAAAAATGAAATTAAAAAATTTTCGGCAAATTTTTCACTTTTGCGCGCTACCTAAACAGTGTTAAGAATCATCTCTAGGAAGTTTATATGTTCTAGAAATTTGTTTACTGAGATCTTAGGTAAATTTTTGTAGTTGATTGTTTCCTTGAATTTTGAACGGTTTGCTACCTATGGACCTGAACACGGGAAAAAGGTAAAAAAAAATCGATTTTTTTTTTAAGTTGGGAGACACGGGTCTTTTTTTTAGTCTTTTATCACGTAGTGGTGTCCGTATATGGTTATTTTGCCATGACTTAAAAAATTACACACAGTGTATTCGATTTTATAAAACCCTATATATATAGCTGATGGTCCTGACAGCCAGTGCTATTATTAGGTCTGTCTGGGTAGCAAATACTCAGTAAATTTTTTTTGGGAGAGTAAGACCAATTTTACTCTGTCGGCTGAAAATATCTCAAAAAGTACGCAGACAGTATCCATTGAAATCTTGCACGAAAACAGCTGATCGGTGTGTAAACAATTAAAATAACAAAGCAAAAGAATTTTAGCATATGTGGTATTAATCTGGTAGAGAATCTTCCAAAAAAGAGATTGATACCAAAATCTTGGATAAGCTCCTCCTACTTCCTTAGATATGTCCATCCCACACATTGTTACTTTCGCAAAACAGGCCTATTTTAAAATTAAAAATTAACCCCTTAAATCCCACCCACAATTATGATTGATGCATTAATCTGCTAGAGAATCTTCCAAAGAAGAGATTGATACCATAATCGTGGATAAGCTCCTCCTACTTCCTTAGATTTGTCCATCCCACACATAGTTACTTTCACAAAATACGGCAAAAAAGGCCTATTTTGATATTAAAAATTAACCCCTTAAACCCCACCCACAAATATGATTGTGGTATTAATCTGGTAGAGAATCTTCCAAAGAAGAGATTGATACCGAAATCTTGAATAAGCTCCTCCTACTTCCTTAGATATGTCCATTCCACACATTGTTACTTTCGCAAAATAGGCCTATTTTGAAATTAAAAATTAACCACTTAAATCCCACCCACAATTATGATTGATGCAATAATCTGCTAGAGAATCTTCCAAAGAAGAGATTGATACCATATTTTCATTTTCATTTCACAAAAATTATTTCATTCAAACAGTAAATAAAAACAGCTGTTCAAACTAGTTGCAAAATCTTGCAAGAAGAAATTTCTCCAGCAACATTTTACAAGTTCTCTAACTTCCAACTGTCAAAAAATCTCTTTTTGGCTCTCTCGCTGCAAGAGATTTGGAGTACGCAGACAACGTTTTGCAAGATTTTGCAACATTTTGCACAAAATTATGTAAAATATGTGTACGAAGACAGACCTATTGTTTATATATTAGTCTTATATTTATATAAGTTTAATATGCAAATAAATAAATAATAAATAAAACCCTATATTAAAAAGAATCTGCTAAAATTAGCTAAACGAAGTTTAATTGACATCCACATGACACATAAATGTGAAACTTACTTTTTTTTTATTTAAAAAAAAATCAAAAAAAATTGCAAGAATATAGAAAATGCCATTTTATGGCAAAGTGGAGCATAATGGCATTTTTGAAAAATAATTGAATTCTGACAAATGATGTCGTTTGTGGCAAATGCCAAAAAAACTTGCACAAGTCATTAGTTATTTTATCCTATCTAAATAGCATAGAAGTTGGTTTTTTTTAACATTATATCAAATTGAATTAAATCAAATTTTATTATACTATGTTCATACTAAACCCCAAATAAACATTTTCCTTTTTTTTAAAGTTTTTTATTTAAAATTTGTATTGAATTTAAAAGTCAAAAACTTGAAAAACCCGAAAATACGTGTTTTGTTGTTCAGTATGAATGTGGTTTTAGAATATATTTAAAATAAATATAAATTTATATAATTATAAATAAATTTTGTATGCCTTTGGCCAGATCGAAATACATGCATTTGTGTATTTATAGTTCTTTAATATAATACAAAAGAGTGAAGTTAAAACACAGTTTTTTTAAACCTAAATGTTATTTTAAGCAAATATAAAATTTATAGTTCTTAAGAAAACCAGTGATTTTTGTTCAAGTCCCTTATTATTAATAAAAGTGTTAAAAACTTTGTTTTATAAATAAAAATAGTTTTATTTTTAAATACAATACGTTTTTTAACAGACTATTATTTATATTTTCTTAACTTTTCCACTACCGACTTTTTGTTTTTGTAAATTTCTATTTTGACTTCTGATTCTTGTTAGGGGCCCCTTCTGATTAAAAAATCGAACTTTGTTAACAAATATCACCACTATATAGCATTGATCAACAGTTTTGCATATAATGATTTTTTTTTTCAATGACCAATATCTTAATGAATATGTTTAACCAAAAACATAAAGTTTTGTTTCATTATCATATTTTTTTTATATATATTTTTAAAAATGTGTACACTGTAGTGTACAAGCGTCGTAAAAGGGTTAAGAAAAATTACATGTTTTTACTATTGTTTTTATATATATATAAGAAAATTTTCTTTTTTTGTCAGCTCAGCCGAAAATTTTTACCAGCCGGAAAAAAAATCGGCGTAAGACCATTAAGCCGCCGCCGCCGAAAATATTTGCTCTTGCACCGCCGCCGATTTTAATCGGCTTGCTTCTCTGCTGGCAAGTCTAGTTTAATGTGTTTTTTTTTTGCTCCTAAAAACCGTAAAAACGGAGAGAAATTCTGTTTTCAACAGAATTGCCCGTCACGCTACTACTCGTTTACGTCGAGTACTGAGTACTATGTTTCTCAATACACCGGTTTAATCATTTACATTGGAGTAAATGATTACCTTTATCATAAATAAAAGCCTTTTTGTATTTGTAAACGCAAACAATTGAATCATTTAACTTGAAAAGATGTTGCAGAGTATATATGAAATCCCGTTCCACATACTAGTGCCTCCAAACATTAAACTTCGTATACAAATTCCAAAACCTTCGCCGTTCTTTATATTTTGTTGCATTTTAGTGTCTTACTTTTTAGTAACAGGTGGTAAGAATTCAACCAAATGATATTAAAAATGTTTATGTCTGACTTTTATATCATATTTCAGGCATAATTTATGACGTGATTGTCGAACCACCAAGCGTAGGTGCAACTGTTGACGAAAATGGTCATTCACGGCCTGTGGCTTTCATGCCATACCGAGTTAATGGGCAGTACATAATGGAAGGTTTGGCAAGCAGTTTCCTTTTTACAATTGGAGGTCTTGGATTTATAATCATGGATCAGACTCACGCACCGGGAAAAACAAATCTAAATAGACTGCTGCTTACCTCAATGGGCTTTATATTCATTTTGGTGTCATTTTTTACCACCTGGTTGTTTATGCGTATGAAATTGCCCAGTTATTTGCAACCATAAAGAATATTAATTGAATTTCAAAATGTGAAGTTATATGGAAGTTGTCCACAGATTTTTGTCGTGGGGAACTTAAGTTTGTGTACTAAAATAAATGAAAAATATTTTGGAATGCTTAACCCTATATGACATCTGCTTTTTCCAAGGCCCTACCAGGGGTTTTTTTTTTAACAAAAACATGTAATTTTTTGACATTCCGAATTTTTTTTAAACCCCTGATGCTTGGAAACTACAGATGTCACATAGGATTTAACAATTCTAATGAAAAACTGTTTCTCTTTTAATTAATGCATTTTTTACAGTTTTTAAACGCTCTAGCGATTGCTATGCAATTATTCTAGCGTTTCCAATTCGGTTAATCGATTCCTTGATTAATCGCCTCTATTTCGGTTAATCGTCGATTGATTATTGGAGAGCCTCACCGACCAAAAACATTTTTGCGAGAAAAACGATAAAGAAAGTTTACAACAAAATTACACAGTGACGCAATATTCAACTTTTTGACTCCAAACAAAAAAACACTTATCCCAGCCGAAAGTACTCGATGAGAGGAGAAAAGTAATTTCTGGATTTTGCTAGATTGGTTGCCGTTCGTTTTTTATGAGCCTCTATAGTTTGTTCGCCAAATTCGATTTTGAGCACTTTTTTGCAATTTTCTTCTATTTTTCGCATGGCCATAGCTCGAAAAATGCTGTGAATTTATTTTTGCAGTCTTCAGCAAAGTTGTAGCTCTTGACTTCCCTTGATTGTTTGGTAAAATTTTCAATAGTTCAAGAGCTGTAGTCGAAAAACGGAAAAAAATCGGTGAAAAAAGTGGTAATTTTTTCGACATTTTTGGGATTTTGAGCATGAAGATGAAATTTTTCCGACTTAATATATTCAGCATTTTTGGCCGAGTCAAGAGCTACAACTTTGCTAAAGACTGCAAAAAAAAATTCACAGCATTTTTCGAGCTATGGCCATGCGAAAAATAGAAGAAAATTGCAAAAAAGTGCTCAAAATCGAATTTGACGAACAAACTATAGAGGCTCATAAAAAACGAACGGCAACCAATCTAGCAAAATCCAGAAATTACTTTTCTCCTCTCATCGAGTACTTTCGGCTGGGATAAGTGTTTTTTTGTTTGGAATTTTTGTGTTGCACTGTGTTATTAAATTTCTACAAGATAGGTTTTCTTTTTTGTTTGCCATATCTATAGCTGCATATATTATAAACAATATTGTTAATTTTTACGCCTTTTTGCACTGAGTATCCAGAGTGATTAACAATTTTTTAAAAAAAGATTTTTTTATTATATGGCCTATAAGCCGTTTTTATCACAATTTTATTGTTTTTCTTTCAAGTAGGTCAAAAGTTTTTTTTTCTTTTAACCATTATAAAACTAGGTTGTCATAGTGCAAACCAATGCTTAAACTTTTTTAGTTTTATATGCGTTGCTTATTTCAAATGTGTCAAACCAAGATTGACGAATGTTTTTATTTTTCTATAGAAAGTTTGACTCATTGGCCAAAAAGTGGTCAATACACCATACCAATGTTAAGAAATTTGTAAAAATAGGGATACGCAGCACATTTGGGGCTGGATATCTCCCAATTGATACGTATATAAAAACGGATTAAAGATTTAGAAAGAGGACACATTAATCATATATAATCAATTCCTAACTCAATTTTGCCAGAAATGGTCTATAGGTCTCACCAATATTCATACGATGTAATGTCGAAACAAATAATTTAAAACTCAAATTATTATTCGATCCGAATAATAGGCTAAAATAGGTCGATTAACCGGTTAAATTTTTGGTTAAAGTTTACTTTATCGGGCACACCTCAAAAAAAAATTGGACACTATCTGGAATAAAAAAAGAAAATTTTTTTATTATGTGACGTTAAGGGCGCTAAGGCCCCTGGAGCCCCCCAGGGGGAAAAACCTAAATTACCCCCCCCCCACCAAAAAAAATATATAATTCTATCTGGAATAAAAAAAGAAAGTTTTTTTGTTATGTGACGTTAAGGGCGGGGAGGCCCCTGGAGCCCCCCAGGGGGCTATAACCTAAATTACCCCCCCCCCCCAACAAAAAAAGTTATGAAAAAAATACTATTCGATCAGAAATTAAAAAAAAATAAAAAATTATTAGGCGTTTTTGGGGCCGGGGCCCCTGGGACCCGCTAGGAGCAAAAAACAGGGACATGTACAAACATATAAGTGTGGATACTCAAATGAAAGAAAATCTCCTTACGGTTTCAAAAATGTATTTTTTTTCAAGATCCGACAAACGTGGCCCAAACCAGAGCCATTTTAGTAAAATTTAGACCCTTTAGGCTTGGCCCAAAAATAGTAAACATTTTCCGTATATAAAAACAGTGCTCAAATGAAGGAAAATGGAAAAAATACAGTAAAAAAATACAAAATTATGAGGCTTTTTTGGGGCTGGGCCCCTGGGAACCGCTAGGAGCAAAAACCAGGGCATGTATTTTGTAGTTTCTTTTGTGTCGCACGCAGAAAAAACTTTATTTCGCGAAGCCACCTGCCGCGTTCTACGGAGGAAAAAAACCCCTAAGCCCGGCCGTAGGCCGGTCACGCAGAAAAACTTTGCTCAGCAGAAATATATAATTTGCCATTTTGGCCATTATATATTTTTTATTTTATTTTTTCTGATTTTATTGCATTTTTTATTTGGTAATTTTGGGTTTACCCCCTGGGGGGCTTCAGGGGCCTCCCCGCCCTTAACGTCACATAACAAAAAAAATTTATTTTTTTATTCCAGATAGAATTATACATTTTTTTTGGTGGGGGGGGGGGGTAATTTAGGTTTTTCCCCCCTGGGGGGCTCCAGGGGCCTTAGCGCCCTTAACGTCACATAAAAAAAAAATTTCTTTTTTTATTCCAGATAGGGTCCAATTTTTTTTTTTTTTTTTGAGGTGTGCCCGATAAAGTAAATTTTTGCCAAATTTTTTATATGGATTTTTACCCAAAACTTGTCCGTTTAACTTCGGCTAATAAAAATTTCAAGAAAAGCTTGGAAAAAAAGAAAAGCAATATAAAATATCAAATTCTTTTAAAATCGAGTGAAAGCGAATACTACGTTTCCACAGAAACGTATTATTTTTTTCACAAAAACACATGTTTTGCTCAAAACACGCAAGTGGAAACATAGTATAAGACTCTAGATAAAACGTTTTTATCGACTTTAGGAAATTAGATAGAAAATTTGTTATTCTGTTTTGATTATTTTAAAAAATCCAAATTAATGTTACCAATATTTCTATGTATTTCAAGACAAGGTTGAATTTGTTTTAATTCGATGGCACACAACTATCAATCAATTTACAAAATAATTCTGTAGGAATCTGAAGGTCCATTCGTTTACACCAAAATTTGCACAAATTTGTACAAATTTGTACTGGATTTTACTGAAATGCGTTCGCGTACACATAAATTTGCAAAAGAGAGCATCTACTAAGAGAGTAAAGTGACAGTTGTCAGCAAAAAACCTGCAAATTTTTACTGGACAAATTTTTGCCAGTAAAATCCAGTAGAAAACAAAAACATATGATTAAATTAAGTAAACAAACAAAAATAAGCATACATTTAGTAATAAAAACATTTAAAAGATTAAAAGCTGAATTAAAAGTGCGGCAACAACTAAAAATAATTATTTTCAACCTGAAACAAATTAAAGTAGTTAGTTACAATTAATTTAGTAACAATTTATCAGTTTTCTAATATATTTTTATTTACATTAATATATTAGAGATGTAAAGCTAATGAATATATGAATACTTCTTACTGCATATTATTCAGGGTGCCGAATATCAAAAATCAAGTATTCATGTATTTTCGTATGTTATTTAACTAGAAACAAAATTAAAAGTCATGTACAAACTAAACAGGTACAAAAGCTTCCACAAAAGTTTATTTAATCAATACAATTGCTACGAATTTATAATTATTAAAATGCAATGCATCAAGTACCAAAAACAATATATACTGGGTAGTCTAAATAACACTTATTTTACAACACTAAGCTTTTTAGCGCTCATATGTTTGAATTAACTTGCAAGTTTTTTGCAATTTTTCCGTTCGTTTACTTTTTTGTGCAAGAGAGTAAAATTTTCATTTTGCCCAAAATTTACTCATCTACTGGATTTTACTGGAAAAGTAAACGAATGGACCTTGAATCATCCATCTCTCTGAACATGTACCAGTGAAAATGAAAGACATACCTTGCTGGAACCAGTTTCAGAAGCAGTTCTACTACGAAGCAATTAAACCGAATGATTTTTGGACAATTTCAAACAAAAATTATTGGTGTAAAAACCGACATTTAAACTAGTTACAAAATTAATTTGCTCTACAAGCAGTTCTTCGAAACTCGATTATGAAAATGGTAACACTGGTAGATTCTTAGGTCCGCTTAAAAGAAAAACTGTGTAACTCTAAGGATTTATTTTCACTGAAGGCCAAGTATAAAATGCAAAAAAATTATAATTTTTTTTTTTATTAAGTACCAATAAATATTTATTTTTTTATTTATTTCATTCATTTGCAATACAATAAGCCTTAAAGGCCAACGACGTATTGCGGCAAAAGTGCAGTTTAGCACCTTACGGCAAAAAAAAAATATGTCCGGATTTGGGGTTAAAAAAGAAAAAAACCGAAATTAAAAGTTAGCGGCGCTCGGACCCGGGTGACCCACTGGGTCCAAAAAACGAGGGGACGTAGTAACACGTAAGTATGGGTACTCAAATTGAAGGAAATTGTCTCACGATTTCAAAAATGGTATTTGTTTTTTGATCCATGAAACATATTCCGAATTGGAGCCATATTTCGACCAAAAAAGGGGGCCAAAAAATTTCGAAAAAAAAAATTTTTTTATTTTTTTTGCAAGGTCGCCATGATTTCGGAAAATGTTTTTTTTTCCTTAATAAAGTTTTTCTTCGTGGCGGCATGCGGCCGATCTTAGGGGTTTTCTCCTCCATAGGACGCGGCAGGTGGCTTTTTTCTTTTTTAACCCCAAATCCGGACATATATTTTTTTTTTGCCGTAAGGTGCTAAACTGCACTTCAGCCCGTATTGCTAGTGTGCTACATAAATTCAAGAATATATTTACAAATTGCTTAGATTAAATTCAATAAACAGTATATGTTGCCGCCGCTCATAATTGGTTAAACTGGCTAACGTTGTACATACTTTATTTATGCATTTAAATACTTCGTTCTCTCCTTTTTTTTATTTGAATTAAAAATTACATACTCTCTTTTAAAATTGTCTAAAAAAATTGTTGTTATATATGCCTTGCTTTATATATTTGTTATAACTAACGGTCCTTGTGCATTTGTCACGTAGGCAGCTTACATTCTTTAACTTTAAAACTAACGTAGAAAATAATATGTTCAATCCAGTTTAGTTGGTTTTTAAGCATCGTGCAAGGAGGTAAAAAACTATAAAATTTTAAAGCTCTCAAACATTTTTATTTCAAAGTTAATAAAATTAATAAGTGAATGTAAATTTTAAAATTAAGATTATTAATAAATGAATTTATAAAGGAAATAAAAAAAGAGTGCTGTTAAAATTATTTTTATTGTTACGATTGCGAAGCCAACAGTATATATATATAAAAAAAAAAAAATACGAAAATATCCTTAGAACAGGATAGCAATAACTATAAAATTGTACTTTATTTTTGGATATGGTTCAGCTGTTTCAACATCACTAAGAAAATGTGAAAAGTCCATACTAGAGAAAGCCTGACCTAAAACAATTTGAAAACACTCATTCATACAGTGTCCCGGAAATGTGACAAAAGTCTGTTCCTAAAAACATTATACGATAATGTAAAAGTACGTAAATTCAAAGGCAAAAAATTCCAGCTTCTAGCAGTTCTAATAAGTAAAGGTCGTTCAAAGATTGTATAGTTTATAAGTGGTTCAACAATCTGAGAGTTTCTCTCAGACCTAGAAAATATAAATTCAGAACGTAAGTAATTGGGTACACCAGATCTAATGACCTTATAAAAGAACAATAAATTGCGAAGTACTATATACTGTGTTAAGGGGCAACCGAGAAAGTTAATAACTGCACTAGATACGTGATCACGAAATCTAATTCCATAATCGAGCCAAACCGTCACCAATAATTGGACCAATATTTCCATTATGGGACATCATAATGATGTAGTTCCAAAATCAGCTACAAAATCAAAAAAAAGTGTACAAATTATAGAATAACGATGAAAACATCTTGATTGAAAAAAGAAAAATTACGTATAAATATCAGTTAAGTTACCATTTAATCAACAAAGTTACTCAAAAGAACCATATATGTATATAAAAAACCATTTCTGAACAATATATATCATATAAGATATGAATACTAACAATTGTGAGATCAATCAGAAAAACAATCCCTATAGTATTCTAAAACTCTAAATAAATTTAGTAGTTAAGAAAGCATAAAAAAGCAAAATTGGCACAAAAAAGACAAAATTGGCATGCAATTAGAAAAATTGCTTAAGATAGCAAATATTAATAATTGTTTAAAATTTTATACAAAAATACTTTTAACTAACTAACTGTGTAAAACTTTGATTCCGGATTAAAAAGATGTTTAAGACTTCTTTAAACTTTTTCTGTATTGTTTCGAAATGCGATTTACAACCTTTATGAACAATTTTTCAATTTTTGGATTCAAGCCCACATCTATTTAACAACGAAAATAAATATTTAAACTTCAGTTAATTCTTTTAACAGCATTTTTTCTAATAAAATTACTACATTTAAAAATATTCATGAAAATGTCTCGTGCCATCGAAAATATGCTCGCGTGCAACTTTTGATAAAGAAAAATTTAATAAAACTTTAAAATATATATTTTTTTGCTATTTCTTGCGCCATTTTTTATGGTTTTTCGTTCTACTTTGCATACCATTTTCAACCTTTTTCGTGCCATTTTAAACTTGCTCTTGTCATAATGTGGTAACTATAATATTTTTTTTGCTTAACACTTCGCGATATAAATGAAATTTTAGTAGTGGCAGTATAATTATTTCATTGAGTGTATTATATAATAAAAATAACAAATCTTCCTTATTGTTCAGAAGAGTTATCAAATATTCGACCTATTTAAAAATCCGGTTTCGAATACTTAAAAAAAAACCGCATTTTTTAAAAAAGATTATTAGTTTTTTAAATTAAAACCCGGTTTGAATAACCGAGATTTCGTTTTTTTTTTAATCGCTTTTTATAGCAGATCTATGAAATTTTGATGTAGAAATTTAAAAAAAAATTACTAAAAATTTAAATGTTGAGATTTAAAACCAAACATATATTTATTATTTCCAAACATATACATAGTTATCATTTCCAAACATATATTTATCATTTTTAAAAACTACCTAATGATAATATGAGGCGCTCAGCGCCAAAACGGCCTAACCCACATTGTCAAAAAAATTAAACCGACCATGCCGATCCAACCGGAACCCCCTGAAACAAATACCAAAAAAACTCAAAAAACAGTTTTCAGCAGGTAGTATAACCTAGTGTTATAATATGCAATAGGGAGTTTTTTTTAGTATTTATTTCAAAAGGTTCCGGCCAGACCAGCACAGCCAGTTTGATTTTTTTTACAATGTGGGTTAGGCCGTTTTGGCGCTGAGCGCCTCATATAAGGATAACTCTGCTAGCTTAGATTACATAGATCTGAAAGTCTTTGACATTTGCTGTAGTGTTTTCAATTATTCGACAAAGGCGGTTAACCGCGGTTAAGGCATTATTCGGAAAATCGCTAAACTTGATTTATCGGTTATTCGGGTCGATTAATCGATAAAATTAGTGATTGTTTGTTTAATCCAAATAAAAGTGTTTTCGTTTGGGATTTTTTTAAATACAAAAAAAAACTGCATTTAATATTAGGTTAAGCCGGCTGCATTCAATTGGCTTATCTAATACAGGGCTCGTAAAACTATGGCACACAAAAAAGAGTTTTAAAAATATTTTGTTTACAAGATTATGGTAAAAGCCTAAACTTATTTTGGCACCGCAAATTTTCAAAAGAACTAAAAATGTTGTTAAAAGTTCTTAGATTGATAGACTTTTAAGTGGTTCAATAGGAAAAAGTGTCATATTCGGGAGAAAAGAAAGTTGTACAGCGATGAAAGAAAAAAATTTGTAAATCTGACATGTTGAAAAGAAAAAGTTGTTTTACATTGCACTTAAAAGTATAAATTATATTTGGGCACACGCGACATATTTTAACAAAAAAAAAAAAAGATGTATATTTTTGGCGTGCAGTAGATGTCTTTTTTTGACAACACAAAAAAATAGTTTTTGCCAAAGATTTGTAAAAAATGTGTTTAAAAAATTTGGTTTCAAACAAAATTTATATTGATATTATTATTTTTTTTTTTCTTAAATACATATTAGATTTTTTTTTCTAAAATATGATTGGTTAAAATTCAATTACATTTTTAATTGAATAAAACAAAAAATATTTTATGTAAAAGAAACATGCTTTAGATTTTGCGAGGTTTGATATGAATGATTCAAATGAATATGAAAGTAATCAAATGTATAGTTTTAGAGCTCTAAGAATTCGCCGATGTTCCAATTAAAAAAGCGATTTTGACGTAATTATAAAATTTCCCTTAACTCAAATATTAATTATACAATTTTTAAGGAATTTATTTGCTACAATTAGTGCTTTAACATAAACTTGATGAATTTTAAAAATAATCCTCATATTCTGAAGTTAAAACAGATCCAGAATCTAAGAATTTTTAAATGAGAAAAGTTTTCTACGCCGTGATGAAGTTATTTAATTATTCTTATTTTATTGCTGTAGACGTAATAAAGGATGAGTTTATAAAGAATAAAAATGTCAAACGTTTATAATAATAATATTAAATACATAATTTTATTTGTTTTCTAAAAAAGTTTATGTAAAAACATCGATGTTATTTAAAGAAAAACATTTCCAGAGACTTAACAAGCTCTCGATTTAAAAAAAAATTTGACAGTATTTTAAATAATTTTTGATTTTTTTTTAGATTTTCTTGTCATTTTGTTACCTAAACTTATGAAAATTAGGCACATTTTTGAGAAAAGAAATAGGATAAATCATATTAATTTTTAACTAATTAATCGACCTTTTCATTATTCGGAATCGGTTAATCGATTAAACGAATTGGAAGCACTAATTTGCAGTCAGAGAACGTAACTCATGTTAATGTTTTGGATATACGTCGTGTACAAGTAAAAAAAAAAAGATAAAGAGTTTGAGATCTATGTAATCTATGTTTGCTAGGCTATCTATCGGTCATGTATACAAAATTAGTTATGTTAAATGTGGTAAAAGAACTTCTTTTATTACATGTTTATTCGTATGCCATGTTAGATGATGAACAAATGGTTTCACAACAATTGTTAGTTTTCCATGATCGGCCAAAGTTTTTAAGCCAATGGCGTCTGAAGTATAAATGTCCCGTTTGTTAAACGGGATAACATCTAAAGATCCATTATAAAATCCAAAATGGCTAAAGAAAACGAATTAAAGATTTCAGTAATAAACAAACAACAATACAAATTACCTAGATTCCCAGGGTGTTATTACTCCGTCATTGGGACCACCTATAAGTACCATTTTATCCAAAAGAGTTAAAGAATTCTTAAATTCGGACGAATTTGAAGATTTTATTTCATTATTAATGTACGGCAAGAAAACGCTAAATTTTAAATACAGATCTTGTTTATTGGGATCATTCCAATAGTTGCCCACTGAAGTATGCTGACCAACGGTCGAATAGAATAGCTCAAAAGCGGTTTTAGCTGCCAGATCAGGAAATATCAAGTGCAAAAAACTTGCTATAAATAAAAATGGTAGTAAAATTAATACGTTTTTGTTTTTTCAATAAAGTATGCGACATTACTTCCATATTGGCCAGCTTGTGGTGAAGATAGCGAAATAAATACCTTTACATTATGATTTGGCATTGATTGTATAGTTGCTCGAGCCAGCAGCCCACCTTGAGAATAACCTAAAAAAAGGCGTTCATATTAAAATAAATGTACTTTATATCAGTAGAAACCTACCCAAAACAATTATTCCTTCTGGATGTAATTTACCTATAGCTTCTAAATAATCCCGGAATTGAGATACCTGCTTCCAAGCATTTTCAAGACTGTACCAATTGCTAAATAAATCGCAGTTGTATACTTTTGTTCCTGGATGTTGCTACATATTTTAAAAATATATTATTGAGGGTATTCACGATGGCCATTTGCACACGATGCAAATAAGCACAGACGAGTATTTACATTCTCTCAGCCTTGAGCAGAATGCAAGCCGTGCATAAGAGGGTGGTACCAAAATTAGACTATTAACAAAAAGAAAACGCAATAAATTTGCGAAAAATTTCTTTATTTCTCAACATAATCTCGATACACTTTCCCAACGCTATTCAATAGCTTCGATACAGTTTTAGTAAGCTAGCTATTTAAAAAAGCCATCAAACATAGACTCCTCTTCATCATTGTTGTCAAATCTTTTACCACCGAGCCATTTTTTCAAGCTTGGAAATAGAAAAATAATCCGAGGGAGCTAAATCTGGCGAATACGGTGCGTGATGAAACAATGCGAACTTTAATTAATTGCACACCTTCCTGACTTGCTTCAGTAAATGCTACCAATTCAGCTTCAGTGGATGACAATGTTACTAAATTTTGTTTTCGGGCAGCATAAGGTATTGTAGCAGCGCTTAATTTAAAAATATATTCACTTGTTTATTTTCGACCATTGTTGTCACCAGTCCAATCGACATCTGTGTAACATTTTAAAACCGTTACTTCTTTTTCCCACACAGTTTATGGCCTTGAGTGCCTTTTAAATATCGCAGAACCCTTTTGACTTCATACCAATCATTTTGGGTGGAATTGCTAACTTTTCTCTATGAAATAGAAATTGCTAGGGCAATATCTGGTCTAGAGTTACCAGACAAGCAAAGTAAGGAGCCATTCGCTTCCCTGTATTGATCGTTGGCTTTCAAAACATTATTATCGTCATTTTTAAAGTATCCAGGATCCAATGGAATATTTGAAACTTGCATCTTTCATATTGTTATCTTCTAATATCTTATTTATGTAAGGCATTTGATCCAAATAGAAAATACCATTTCGATCTCTTGAAACATTTATTCCCAAATATAACTTTAGAGGTCGATTATTTCAAAATGTTTTTTAATTTCTTCTACTAAATTCTTAACATATTTTTCTCTTTTAGATGCAATAATAATATCGTCAACATACATAAAAATCATCTTTATATTCATTAATATACAAACAGTTATCAGCAACTCCCCTTCTTTATCCGAATTGTATAAATATTTCATTAAGGCCATGGTCATGAATTGAATCTTGACGCAAATGAAGATAGTCATGTACTAAACCAGAATGAAGATGCTACTATTCCAAATGATAGCTATTTATCTTTAGATTCTGAATTTGTTTTGAAACAGCAGATAATAGTTCTTACTCCGAAGATGAAATCACTCTAAGTGGTGGATCACTGGGTCAATGAAGAACGCAGCAAAAACTGTGCGTCATCGTGTGAACTGCAGGACACATGTACATCGACATTTTGAACGCATACGCCAGTCCATGCTGTTTTTTTTTTTTTTATTTTATACAAAATTATTTATTAAAAGTGAAAATTTTCTTTTTGATTGAAATTGAGAATTATAAATTTCCAAAGCAAAGTTTCCTAAACAAATTGTTATGGAACACAGTATAATTAATAAGTTAATAATTATCAGTAAAACTTTATTTATCGCCTGTTTTCCATAATTTAATCACTTAAATGCTGCAATAAGTTAGCATAATACTCGCCGTTGATTGTTTTTCCTTTTTGAAGATAATCAATAAAAATTATCAAACGCGCATGACAAAAAACAGACGCAATGACCTTGCCTGCAGGTGGAGCTGTCTTCGCCTTCTTTGGATACGATTCTCCCATCCCAGTCCACTGCTTTGACCATGTCTCATCCACGGTTACGAATCGACGCAAAAATTCGTCTTTATATGAAACATCGCTAAACTCTCTTCACTACGATGTTTTTGTTCTTTTGTGAGTAAACGCAGAACCTATCTTCCGCACAGCTTTCTCATCACAAAAATGTTCGGTCAATATGCGATGTATAGCACTTTTTGAAGTGCCTATCATTCCAGCCAGCTCACGCTCCTTCAGCCGATCATTCAATATCATTTTGTAGAATTTCTTAACCATTTATATCGTCGACACCTCAATTGATAGAGCACTACTGTGCTGTATTGTCAGCTCGTAAGGCCTCGTTTAAACTCTGACACCCAACATTTTACTCTCGTCAACGAATTAGCAGACTTCCCCAGAGTAGAATTTAGTTGGGCTTTAATATTGGTTGAACTGAGACCTTTGAAATGAAAGTATTTAAACATAACGTTGAACAATGTTTACAAATTCACTGAGATTGTTTATTTGTGATGGTTTTGGGACCGCCGTCGTATTTGCATCGTGTGCAAATTAGAGAACCTTATTGTTATGCCATGATGCTGTCTGTTCGACGTCGTTACAGCGATTCCTAAATTTACCCGAAACAATTTACACACAAATTCGACAATAGAAACGATTAATGGCGTTCCAAATCTTATACTCGCGGTAACGTACGTCGAACAAAGCCATTATCTACGAAAATATATGAGACTCATGATTACCGCTTCAATAAATCGTTGTAAAGACATCATTGATTCGGAACCAGAAAGCACTCCATGAAAAATTACCACTGGCTTGTATGCTTCAATTGTAAAAATTATAATGCATACCAAATGACATTGCAATGCAAAACCAAAAATTTTCATTGTCAACAGATAGAAATGTTTTTGAAAAATAAATACTATATGCAAACATATTTCCGCTGACTATTTCCTTTGCTTCTTTGTTTTTCTTGTAGAGAACCAAAGTTAACAAAGTTAACAAAAAAAAAAAAAAAACACAGAACAAAAAATGGTTGGCAATCAAAGAGTGTTATTTAAAGTGCTGCCAAGTTAGGTGTTTTCGTTGCGGGTAAAAAACTGATTAAAGCGTATAATTATGAATTTATAAAAACAAAACTTTTGGTTTGACGATAGGTTTTGTAACATTTTTGACAGTTTTTATTACATGTATTTTTTTTGTTTTTTCGTATATGGGTTTAACCATGGCAAAACAATATCTGTTATGCCATGGCTTAATCTTACACACAAAAAATTCCCAAAGGGAATACGATAAAAGCATACTTAGTAAAATTTTTTTCATTCAATTTTTATGAATTTGTTCAAGTTTTGTATACATTATGAATATAATCGTGTTAGTTTTGTATTTGCACAATTCTCCTAAACTACTTTTCTTTTAACAAATCATTTCATACATTATAAAATATTAGCGGTAATCACTCTTGATAGAAAAGTAAAGAAGAATCGAAGAAAACGAGAAAAGAAGAAAACTTTTGACAGATACAACAACAAAATGTATGGGATTTGTTTTTTCTCGTTTTCTTTGATTCTCCTTTTCTTGATAGGAAATTTCTTTGACTCAAACCTTGAGTAAGTTGTAGTAGAAAACAAGAAAAACTTTTTTTGACAGAAGAACAACTGATTTTAAGCGTCACAAGATAATTTCATATTTTTTAAATAAATTGTGAATTATAAATCTATTTGTGTTATTCTATATAAAATCTATTCTATATAAAATCTATTTGTGTGATTGCATTTTCTACTATAAATTTAATTATTTTAATTTTTTCTGATGTTTTTGGCATTTTGCTTATTTAACTTTTAATTACATTTGGTGAAAAACGTGTTCAGCCTAGAACAAATGTGAACAAAGATCAGCTGACAGTGTTGAAAACAAACTTGCTAAAAAAGACGCTCACTCTTTAATGAAAAAGAAATCGATAATGTTTCCTCTAAGAAAAAGTTTTCTATCAAGAGTGATTACCGCTGTTACTTAACATTTTTATCTATTTATACAACTGTTGCTTTTATGCAAAATCTTTACAAAATGTCAAACTTATATTGCAAACCTCTGGCATTTTGTGTATACAGTAGTTTTTCGATTTAACGAACCATCGGTTTAACGAATTCGGGATTTAACAAACTCATAAAAATTTTGTGCTGAGTACCTTATATTACGCACACCGTAACTTTATACCGTAATTTTGTACTCGATATAACGAACAAATACAAAATTAGAGTCTTAAGTATAGAATGAGATGAAAATACAAAGATTTCCGCAAACAATATGCAAAAGCAATAGACATATAGAGAAAGGGGATTCCCCAACGATGTTCTGGCTGCGTTTTCTGTGTTTACTTTTGGAGTTCTTAAGATTTTTTGTACGATCGTTTGTGGTGTAAACATTAGAAAACATGGGAAATAAATAAATAGTACTCGGTTTAACGAATTTTTCAATTTAACGAACAGGGCTGACATTATATAGTTCGTTAAATCGAAAAACAACTGTATATTTTAATCTTGGTAAAATGTAACAAAATAAATATGGACGAACATAACAGATAATAGGTAATTTCTTGAACATAAGTGTTAAAAGTTAAAAATACTTTTTTCGTGACAAAAAAAAAAAAAATATTACAATACAAAATAGTCTGTGAAATAGAACATGTATTAATATTTATGTATGTATATTTAAATATAAATAAATTAAATCCTATAAATAAACGAGACGTAGCCGAAACAAAAATCTTAAATGTTTTAAGTTTATTTTAATTATTTATTAAGCAACTAAATCCTAACCCCAATTTTATTTTTTCCAGATCAAAGTCATTACATTGATGAAATTGGATAGCGTATATTTTCTTGGGACTATATTATAATATTATAAAACTAATGTAGTGTTTTTTTATATTTTATAAATAAAATAATATTTAATAAAGTAACAGAAAGAAAAAAATAATTGATCTTAATATATGGGACGATTTATTAAACTAGCTTGAGAGTGTTGTGAAATGATATGGATAATTTTATTACAATTTAATGCTTAATTGTCATAGTTAAAAGATGAAGAACAACCAAGTTTTTGTGGTTAAGTGATATTATAATTTTATGCATATCATCTTCCCAAGTTGTTTGACAAACTTTACTGAAAATAATTATTCACCCTTATTCTAGTTGTCGACGTCGATGCCGTCGTCGTTTTTGAGTCAACATCACTTTCTTTCGACGTCGACATCAATTTGACACCAATTTGGTATTCTCTAAGAGTTTTGTAACGACGTCGACTGTTTATCGGTAATTTGAAAAAAAAAACAAAAGCACATCTCTAATATTTGAGTCAGCTGATTTATTTTACTTGTTATTTTTGTGGGAAAATGTTTTTTTATTTCTGATTCGAGTGAAGAAGAAAATACTCGTAAACAAAATCTAATATTGCAAAGAAGACTACTCCGACAGAAGTCCGACATCTTCAACTTACCAGATAAAAAGTGAGTAGCAAAAGCAAAGACTGTTGCCTTTAAAAATATTTTGTCATTTCTTCAAAAGGTTTGAAAGTTACTTTCGACTTAATAAAGCAGCTTTTAAGCGTGTGCTGGAAATAATATCCCCTAATTTGAAAAGCGAAGTTAGATCAACATTCATTTCGAAAACAATCAAATTGGCAGCTACATTGAGATTTTTAGCCCAGGGATCGTACCAGCTCAGTGTTGGAAATGACTTTAACTTGGGACTGTCACAGCCAATAGTTTCCAAGATTCTGTCTGAGACTCTGGATGCCTTAGAATTGACAGTTTGCCCCCTATGGATAAAATTTGGGATGACAGATATTGAAAGAAATGAAGCAAAATTACAGTTTTTTGAAAAAACATATTTTCCTGGTATTATTGGGTGTGTGGATGGAACCCATATCAAAATTTTAGCACCAATTAAAGAAAACCAGCATCTATACTTCAACCGTAAAGGGGTTTTTAGTTTAAACGCTATGATCGTAAGTATGTTAAATATTTAATTGCATTTTATAATCATATATATTTGACTTTCATGTAGATTTGTGATCATAAAATGCGGATACGGTTTTTGGATGCCCGATATGCAGGTTCTGCTCATGATTCATTAATCTGGAACGTTAGCCAAGCAAAACGAGTTTTGCAAGAACGATATACTGGTGGTGAACGGAATTCATGGCTTTTGGTAAAAATTTTATTGTTATTTAAACCATTTCCTGCCACTGATCGATTCTGTGCGAATTTTTTTCTTTAAAAATATTTTACGTAGATTTTCATATAAAAAACGCATACAAATTTTAGTTTTAAAAAATTTTTAATACATTCTGGGTGTTTTGAAAGTAAAAGTTTGAACTAAAACTGGATGTGTTTTCGCTAGGGAGCACTGTATAAGTGAACAAAAATTCCTACCGGATCCATCAGTGCCAGGAAATGGGTTAAGCGCACGGAAAAAGTGCAAAGTACTTCGGTAAAATACAACTTCAAAAATTTTTGGGTTAGTTACACAATATCTAAGTTAAAAAATAATATTTTCTTAGATAAGTTACAAATGAAAAAACTTGGGTAACCTAAAAAAGTGTAAACTGCTTAAATATTCCGCCACCAGTAGCATTACACTCAACTTTGTTGGCTACGATTTTCTTTTTCACTTTAAATTTAAAGTCTCTCCAAACCTGTAAATAAATTTGAAGTTATATATATATTTTTATAATGCCTATATACGTTTATGATTTCCTTACCTTCTGCCACCCATCTCCAAGTCTTCTTGGTGGGCCAAGAGAATTGAGGACTTTTGATACTTCATCCCATTGTTGCTTAAAATTACTCGGAACAGTGCCTCTGCAAAATCCTCGAGCAAGTGATGGATTTTTCTGCAACTCTTCCACAAGTTTTTCAAACTGTTTTACGTTCGTTATTTTAATTTTTTCCATTTTTTTTTCTATTTCTTATTTTTTTTACACTTCACTTCAAAATGTCGTTAGCAAAAATGACGACGACAGAATCAGAGTCGTCTCAACACAATAACGTCGTTAAGTTTTCTTAGAGAATACCAAATATTAGTCAACAGTAATCGATACAAGTCGATAACGACAACTGGAATACGAATTTTAAAAAGATGACACAAGACGACGTCGTTTTGTGTCGACGTCGACAACTAGAATAAGGGTGATTATTTGACATGCTCCCACTATACTTGGTAATATTATACACTCTTTTTGATAAACGTTCCCCTAGAATTTTTTTGTGTAGTGTTTCCAATTCGGTTAATCGATTACTCGGCTATTCGACTAGAATAACCGGATAGAATAACATTGGTTAAAAATGTTGCAAGGAAAGCTTAGAAAAAAAGCTATATCTTCTTAAGCCTCTTGATAATATAATTTTAATCGGTTTCAGGAATTCAGGCAACTTTTTATTCTGCTTTAATTCTTTTAAAAATTCAAATCAATGCAAATCAACGTTTCGATGTATTTCAAGACAAGGTTTCATTTGTTGGCGTTGTGGTGTAATGGTTAGCGCGTTGGACTATTACACGGAAGGTCCCGGGTTCGATCCCCGGTGCCGGCAACATCAAATAAATAAATATGTATGAGTTTTTTCTATCCCTCATACGTGGCGCAACGTCCGCCTTCGGTGTTCCCATAGCAATTAACCCCACCGAAGTAAAATAATGAATCAGGGCTATGAACCAAAAAGCTTCAATAAGTTCGCCAACTCTACATCAAGTGGCGAGCAACAACTGTTCTAATACTTATCATCTCGCGCAATTACAGTGTTGCCATGTCTGAAGCCCTTCATATTTCCCCACCTTTCATCTCTCTACTATCCCTTTCCAAAGAAAGCAACACACAAAATATAGGAAGTATTTCCTGAGTGTTGCCTCTCTTTTTAAAAAAAAAAAAAAAAATTAATTTTGGAGGAATCAGACTTCTTGTTCCATCTCCCAAGAACAATTATTATCGGTTCCCAACCACTACAACTAGCAAACATGATCCAGAGAAAATGTAAATTATACCTAACTAGAATGAGTTTCAGAAGAAGAAGTATTCGAAAGATAATCTTCTGGCATTATAATTTAAATATGACTTCTGGCATATGACCGACACGGCTGGCTCGGATGTAGTCTAATCTGGAGGTCCAATTTTCGATGACTTTTTCCAACATTTGTGGCCGTATATTTTCAATAACGCGGCGAATGTTGTCCTCCAAGTGATCAATCGTTTCGGACTTATCGGCGTAGACTAGCGGTTACCAAACGTTTCCTTCAATAAATCAATTGTGACACGAGCTGTGTGACATGTTGCGCCGCACAGTGGAGTGAATAAAAAAAGTGGTAATAAATATAGAACTTCTTAACCACTGGACCGATTAAGACCAAATGTATATGTAATCGTTAAGGAGGAGTATAGCTTAAAAAAAATAGTTTTGAAGTCACCCTGTGTTAACACAGGGCGAGCACTAAGGTGCCAAAGTAGACCACCTCGAGTAAAAAAAACTTTTAAAATGCTGTAACTTCTACAATTATAAACCGATTTGGATGATTTTAGACTTTTTGAATCCGCTTGATGAGATTAATAAAAAATGTGCTCAAAAGCTTGCAGCTTCAGACTCCAACGCGCAAGCCTGCCATGCAAGTCTTTTTGATTCATTAACCACTTTAGACTTGAATGGTCAGTAATTATCCGGAATGGCAATCCCTCGATATATGGCCTAAACCTCCTCACACAAACTACAGCCGCCATACACTCCAAATCGGTTACAGGGTAGTTGCATTGTGCCCCATTGAGTTTTTGTGAGACAAAAGCTATAGGACGGTCTAGGGTCGCCAGATATTGAATTGGCAAAAAAAGTACATCAAAGACAAAAAAGCAGTACAATTTATAAAAAAAGTACGTTTGTATTTTTATTGAAAACATAATTAAATTCATTAAATAACATAACATAAAATAACATATACTTCAGTAAAGAATATAAAAATGAGATATTAAATGTTAACTTAAAATTCGTCAGGTTTTTAATTGTGTTTAAAAACAAAGTTAATTTGAACAAGTTTATATTAATATGTTTAATACTAAATATCACTTGTTTGTTGTACATTTCGGTTTGGTTCGTTTATATAATTATTAAATAATTATATTTTATTTCTTTTTTAAATAATTCAAAAATTTTACAATTATTTATCATTCTTTTTAATGTGGTTAACAATTCCATTTTTGCCATTTTCAGTTTTTAACAAATTAAAAAACTCTACACATGTAAATTCAAAATTAGTTTTAATGGTCAAAATTTAGAGAGTGAACTACTCTCTAAATTTTAATTTAAAAGCTTGTTTCTTTCCTTTCTCCAAAAGGTAAACATTAAACTGAATATTCTCTCAGTTGCCGCATTTGAATGTGGTATAGAAAAAATAAACATTCAAAATTTGGAAATGATCCACTATTTAAGAACTCCGATATTCTGCTTTACAAACTTTTTATATTGAAAACTCTTAGCTTTTTAAGACCACCCTTTTAAAACACGAAAAATATTTACGATTTGTTTTGATTAAGAGTTTCATCACAATGCTGACGATTGATTAATATAAAGAAGAAAAGTCGTCACGACTGGTGATTTTTTGCTTCTCATATAAAAAACACGAAAAAATACTTCTGTTAGTTGCCACAAATGTGTTCAGGTTGTAAAGACATATTAAGTTCATATTTTTTTTATTTTTAGTGCATATTTTAGGATTTTAAGTTCATATTTTTCGGTTTTTGGTGCATATTTCGATTTAAGTGCATATTTTGAGCTTTTTACTGCTTATTTTAAGCGCATATTTTCGATTTTTTAGTGCATGAAAGTCGCTGCCCTGTTAATTACTCATACACTATTTACCATGATTTTCATACAAAGGAATTTTCATATAAATAAAATTTTTGGTCGAGTTGACACATTTTAAAAAAGTTTTCAGACGTTTGTAAACATATTCAACAGTCATGTTATACATCGTTGAACAGGTGAAAACCTCTGGTTAAAAAAAAAAATAAATTATTGTAAATTTTAAAGAATTTCTAGAACAAATAAGTAAAAAAACAAAAAAATATATATATTTTTTGTATTATAACAACTTAACTTTGATAAATAATATCTAAATAGATGTTTATGCTATGTTAACAATTTTAATATGAATTAAAGATTATATTGTCGTTAATTAATAAAAAATAAATGAAAGTAAAAAAATTGGATCTAAATATGATTTTTTTTAAAAGCGCAAAAAACTAATTTCAAAATTTGACTTTTTTTTACAAAAACTCCTCCCAGGACCCCACTTTTCATTTCCCGGCGGAAAACTTGATAAAACATATTATAAGTCTGCAATATTACGTTTTATAAAGTTAAGAAATGGGCGTGCTATTTTTTGCCCACCTATGTAAACTTGGTAATTTTCGATCAACGCTGGGTGTAGGGCGCATGTCCAAAATTTATAATACTTTCATTTAGAACTATTCTCAAAGCCTGTTCTTTTGGAATATTTAAAAAAATATTTACTTTTCTTCTATTAGATTATAAAAAAACGTATGAGTGAAGCTACTTTTTCTCAAAAATTTTACAATTTTTTTGGCCTATTTCTAAAAATAGGTGACCTCAAAATTAATTTTCTGAAAGCTATACTCCTCCTTAACGATTACATATAAATTTGGTCTTAATCGGTCCAGTAGTTAAGAAGTTCTATATTTATTACCACTTTTTATTTGATTCACTCCACTGTGTGCCAGCGTTCCATTTTTTTTAAATAGGTACAAAAACACCCCGCAACACATTTAATCAAAAGTGAGCGTTATCGCTAAACAAAATTCGCTTATGAAAATCGAGATCAACGGCAAACTTGCTTTGGGCCCATTCACCGAATCTACGCCTTGCTAGGTGATCGTGTGGCTTCAATTGTTGCACGAGTTGGATTTTGTAAGCACTCAAACTAAGATCTTTCCGCAAAATCTTCCATAAAGTGGATGGACACATATCCAATTCTTGTGCACGATGGCGGATAGACTGATTGGGGTTTTCATCTACGCTACGCTCTACAGCAGCAATGACTTCTTGATGGAAGATTATGTTGACCGTAAAATGGACGTAGTGCGCGATACGTATTTCGAACAGAACCATGATCACTTGACAGCTGACAAAATGGCCGCCAGTTAAAAAAGTGCTGCCAACTTAAAGTTTTATACCTGTATAAAAAACACCCTTTACATAAAAAATAAATGTTAAAAACAGGCGTATTTACATCTTATGCAGTCATTTTATACTCATTGTTTTTATTTTGTTGTTCATTTTTGTGGTTTATGCATTCATTTAAAGTTAGTTGTTTTTGACCGCTTCGATGGTCGTTTTTACTACCATTGTAGCTGTTTTATCAATAGTTAAAAATTACTCTATGGTTAGTCCTTTTTATGACATATACAGTCATCGCATTTTCAACTAAAATGTCTTAACATTTTAACTGTAATTTTTAGTCATTTCTACACTCTTAATTTCCCGAGTGCATTATTGATATGTCCATTATGTAGAGTTGTTGTCGTTCATGAACGAACTAGTTCAATTGAACAACTCACTCAATTGAACGATGTGAACTAGTTCACCATTATTCGTTCTTTTCGAACTTTTCGTTCATATAGTTCATTTTGTCATTCATTTTCGTTTATTCTTTGATTCTCATTCCTACTGTTTTATAATGTTGAAAATCAAATGTTTTCCACGTAATAATTATTAAGCTGAACATGTCTGAGTTGCCAAACCATTTTTTTGTACAGTGTTTGAACGAAATAAAAAAGTCGTTATATGTTTTCTCTCTTCACATTTTCTCAATTACATGAAAATCGCCTTTATAAGTTTTTGTTGAAATTAAAAAAACAAAATATATTACTTATTATGCACAGTTCTGGTTCTAAAAGAAAACATAGCTATTTATGGTTGCATTTGATGAAGAAGGAGAGCAAAGGGCAAAATGCAAGTATTGTAGGTGTCATTGAGTATTGCCGGGGGTTCAAATAGTAATTTAAGTCGGCACTTAAAAATGAGGCACCCACTAACGCCAATGGTTTTGGAAAGGCAGGTGCCAACAGCAACCCAAATAAATTTGGACCCTGATGTGGTGATAGTTAATGATCTTCCTTCAATTAGCTCACAAATCCGAATACAGCAAGCACAACAGCCACATATAACACAATTCATCCTTAGGCCTCCCCCTATTCGCAAGGTAGAACAAATTTATAGACAAGTTCTAAAGATGGTATCCAAGGGACACCATGCCTTACGTATAGTAGAAGAACCTGAATTCAAAAAGCTAACTCAGGCTGTCTCGCAATATACGGGGTACACTTTACCCTCAAGAAAAACACTGTCAATTAATTTACTACAGAGTGTCCATATGGAAATATTAGAAAAAGTTAAAATACAAATTCGATCAGCGGCTGCAATATGCCTTACTACTGACGGTTGGACATCGAAAACGAACACCAGTTATTTAGCTGTAACAGCACACTATATTGATGAGGATACATCTCTTAGATCCAATTTAGCGATAATGCACCAACTATTACGGAGGGCATTCGTTATGGTGGTTGGCGGGGAATTGGGTGCTTTGCCCATTCCTTAAATTTAATAGTTCAAGCTGCTATAAATGAAGTCAGCGATATTATCGCAAAAGTAAAACGAATTGTTGAGTATTTTCATAAGAGTTCACAAGGATTGAAAAGGCTTCAAGAAACGCAAAAACAAATGAAACTTCCTAAATTAAAATTAAAGCAAGATGTAATCACCCGTTGGAACTCAACATATGAGATGCTGCAACGAATCGTTGAAGTTCAAGATGCTGTTATAGCTACGCTGTCACTTACTCGTCCGGACTTAAGCTTGCCTCTTGAAGATTGGCAATTAATAAAGGAAATTATACCAATTTTAAAACCTTTTTACGAAGTTACAGTGGAAATTTCAGCTGAAAAAAGTGTAACTCTTTCCAAGGTGACTGTTTTGTGTAAGCTGTTAGAAGCTTTTATTGCAAAAAGCCACTATATGAATACTAAAGTCAAAATGATGTTGATAACTTTACAAACGGAGCTTCTTTCTCGGTTTGCAAAATTTAGAAAGAAATAATTTATATGCGGAAAGTACTTTATTAGATCCCCGTTTAAAAAAAAGGATTTAAAAGCGACACCGCCTATGAACATGCTTTAAAAACACTGAAAACTAGAATATGTGATATGAGATTGCCAACTACTCATGAAATTAATGAAAATAGTCGTTCACAAAGTTTTAACAGCGAGGAAAGCAGCAGTATATGGAACGATTATGATACGGAACAAGACTGTAAGGCCAGATAACAATGCAGCTGCTTCTATCAGAGAGTTAGATAAGTATATGAGTGAAGAATACTTGGAGAGACAAAAAGATCCTTTATTGTGGTGCTTTAAAACGCCTCTGTATAGTTGCTACATCTGTTCCTTGTGAACGTATTTTTTCTGCAACTGGCCAAATTATAAACGAAAGACGCACCCTTCTTAAGCCTGGTAAAGTGGAAAGCCCAGTTTTCCTTCACAATAATATGTAAAAAATTATTTTAATTTAAAATAGAGTACCTTATATTTTTAATATGTTTTAAATGGCAGAATTGATGTACAAATTCAATAACTTCTTAAATGATGTTTTTTTAAATTTAAAAATTTGTACTTTTAACTAATGTTTTTTATAAAAAAATTATTTAAATTTAATCTGTCAATCTCTAAAAATCTACTGATCTGAATTACATTTTTAGTTACATATTTGCTAAAACAATTTCGATCTATAAAAATAGCAACTGCCAAATCCAATAAATCATCCTATATTTTGAAAAATGCCAGAAACAATTGAAATTACTTATACAAATTAATTTTATCTGAAAGTTTTTCATTTTAAAATACTACGTTCATACAAACTCCCAAAATACGAGTTTTAGTTTTTTCAAGTTTTCGACATTCAAATTCCATATAAGTTTTAAATCGAAAACTTGAAAAAACGGTATTAGTATTTTTTTTATTTTGTTTTTAAAACTAAATATTTTCAGCTGAAATTAGTTTTTTATAATATGTTATTTAAATTTTATCTGACATTTTCCAAAATGTACAATGATTTATTGGATTTGACAGTTGCAATTTTAACAAATGGAAATGTGTTAGCAAATATCAAACTAGAAATTTAAATCAGATTAGTCCATTTTTTAGAGATTGTCAGACTCAATTTAAATTATATTTTATAAAAAAAAAAATTAGTTAAAAATACATTTTTTTTTTAATTTTATGAAAACACTATTAAAATAGTTATTGCTTTAGTAAATGCATCAATCTTGCCATTTTAAAACATATTAGAAATATAGGCAACGTATTTTAAATTTAAATAATTTGTACATATTGTGTTCATTTCTTAAGCGAATTTCTTAATATATGTAAAGCGTCTGCCAAATAACTTTTTTTTTTGAGCTCCTGAACCAATTGGACTATGTATGGCGTCATACCAAGGTCTTTATGCAAAATTCGTCTCAATGATGTCTCCGAAATGTTCAATTGTTGAGAACGACGGTGAATTGATGTTGATGGCGCTTCACGCACACTTTCTGCCACAGCAGCAATATTTTCGGGTGTATGCACTGTTTTTGGCTTTTCACACTTTGGTTTATCGATGAGGATGCCAATTTCTTTCACTTTTTTCACAAGATAACGAACATACGGGCCACATTCGTTCAGCGGAAGGATAAAACTAATTATCTGTCAAATCAAACATGAGCTAAGTGTTACCATTCACGAAATAAGCACTAGTTGAAAAAAAAACGTTAGATGGCGGACCCTTTATATATTAAAATCATTTTAAGTTTTGTTAGACAAAAGGCAATGTGTTATTTATAACAAAAAATAACAAAAATGTATTCCATAAATTGATATTAGGTTGACACAAAAACGACATACGAAAATTACAGAAGAAAATTCAGAATAGTCCCAAAATTTATCCTACTGAGCTCTTGAATATTCTAAATTAGGTTTTTTTAAGTTTTTCTTTTTTAAAATATTTATTTTTTTTATTTTGCATAATTGTTAATTTTTAACTGGATTCCTTACTTTTTCCTTTTTTGATTGTTTTTCTTTAATTAAAATATAAATTAAATGTTACCGATGTTTCTATTCTTTTGTATGAGGGCAACAAGTTTTTTTCGTCGAAGTGAAATTATATGTTCTCAGAAATTATTTATAACAAAATTAAGATAATTCCAATATCCAGAGATTTGTTTCAAATTTGATTTTATTTCAATAAGAGTACAAAACAACATAGTTTTTTTTTTTAAAGAGTTTAGACAGATTTATTTTCTGTTAAATTAACATTTTTAAAATCTTAAATTTTATTACATACACCGTAAAATCTTATTGTTGTGTTAGCCCTAACACAGTTTTACTTCATTTTGGGATGGTAACTTAACAGAAAATAGCCAGAATTAAACCTTAACCAGTGTTAATTCAATTAACTTAATTGTATAAAAATTTGGAATAAAATCTGATTATTTTTAATAAGTTAACAGGTCTTAAATTAGATATTTTTTTCTGTTAACTTAAGTTAATTTCAATTTAACTTAAGTAATATTCAACCCATTTTTTTCCAAAAAAATGCAAAATAACTTATCAACTGTTTGCTTTTATTGAATCCTTTGTTTAGGTTTACGTATGTATTACACTGATCATGATTTTAACAGTCCACAACAAAAAAAGAACTAATTGAACAAACTAGTTCACTGATTCGAATTGAACGAGAATGACCGAGTGACCAAAACGATTGATTAATCCCAACTCTACCATTATGCAAAAAATGATAAGGGTATTCACAATGGCCATTTGCACACGATGCAAATATGTACAGTCGGTTATTTGTAAATTTTTCAGCCTTGAGCAGTATCGTGTGCAAATGACCAACATGAGTACCCTCAATAATACAATATATCATTGTATTTCCAATGCATAAGAACGTCATAACTGGAATACAATTTGGAAATTTGACTTTGCATTTTAAATAGGATGTAGGAAATACAAAATTTTTATTGTAATTAAAAGAAAAACAATATTTTTTTTGTTAAAAAATATATTTAAAATGCTGAAAAAAGAACTTCTAAAAACAGTAGTTTTTACAACTTATGTAGTGGTTTTATGTTCATTGTTTTTACTGTTTTGTTGCTTGTTTTTATGGTTTATGCATTCATTTAATTAATCTGTTATAGCGTAATGATAGCTACCATAATCTTGGAAAGATACCTCCTATTTTTTTTAAATATCTCAATTAAAATTTTCACATGAACAAAAAATCGGCCAAAAAAGGTCTCTAATAACCCATTAAACGGCAACTAGAAATATGATTTATGCATTAATATGCAAGAGTGTCTTCCGGAGCAGAGATAGCTACCTTAATTTTGGAAAGGTTCCTCTTACTTTAATAACATTTTTTTTTTTTTTTTTTTTTTTTTTTTATAATTTAACCAATACTCAGGGGATGCCCCCTACTCATGCAGTGCATTGTATTGATCAGGAAAATACGGTATGGGAAGGAGGAAAGAGGGAGTAGTGTTTGTGGATATTTGATTTAAATTTTTCTAAATTGTAAGTAACAGGGAAGACTTCTGCGGGAAGTTTGTTCCACATACGAATCGTTCGACTAAAAAACGAATTTTCTCTGTAATGCGTTGTGCGAAACACAGGACAATCAACTACAAACGGATGTGCTCTACTAGATAAGCGAGTATTACGAATAAAAACTCGGGCTCGTGGAATAAGTTCACTTATCTCAGATGAGCATCTCCCATGGTAATATCGATAGAAAAGTGTCACACAACCCACATTCCGACGATGCTCCAATGAATCAATAGAGTTGGATACACTACTGTCATTGATAAGCTTCACCGCCCTCCCCTGAACACGGTCCAGAAGCTTCAGAATAGACAGTGGAGCCCCTGCCCATATATGAGAGTTGTATTCCATTTTTGGCCGGATATAGCTGGTATAAATAGTAAGGAGATCGGATGGAGTGAAGTAAGTCTTGCACCGTTTTAGAAAACCGAGACACTTGAATGCCTCTTTCGACACTTGAAATACGTGCTTATTCCAACGGACATCACATTGTATTCTCATGCCCAGAACATCAAGAGTATCCGATTCCTCAATACCTATACCATCCATAGTTACAGATGACAATGTCAATTCCACAGCCCGTCTGTGGGTTAACATACAACATTGGGTCTTGCGTGCATTAAAATCGACCTTATTCGCGCGACCCCACTCAGAGATTGTAGAAAGGTCTTGATTGAGTGTGTCATTCATGTTCTGCCGCATGCCCTCTATCTCCAAAGAGCTTGGCCTGTGATCGAATGAAAATGAATGACAAATGTTGCTGTCATCTGCAAAAGAGTAGATAGGGTTGATGGTCTGACCAAGAAGGTCATTAATAAAAATAAGAAAAAGGGTAGGAGAAAGAACAGAACCTTGCGGTACCCCTGAATTTAGCTGAAACTCGTTTGATGAGACCCCATCTAAAACAACACGTATAGTGCGGTCTCTGAGAAAACTCGTTATAAATCGAGAGAAGACATTACCGACACCAAAAGCAACTACGAATACCATGAGAATGAAGAATATACATGCCACCTATGTAACAGCGATAGTGATACTCTTATTAAAAGAGAATTAAGCGAAATCAAAACAGAACTCAAAAAGCTCGATAAGCTGTCTGTTTTACATGAAACGATGACTTTTTATATCGCTCCAGTTCGATGATATTTTAGAAGGTGTTGAGGAAAATAAGAAAAAATTAGAATCAATTCAAAAAGAAAATAAATTATTAAACACCGAAGTTAAAACTTTGAAGGATTCAATTGAATTTTTAAATGTCCAGAGAGTAAATGGTGTAGAACTTGATGAAAAATTGTCTGCAGTCGAAAATGTTGTAAAGCTTACAGATGACGTTGGGGTAGAGATGCAGCTAGAAGATATTGTGGATGCGTATTATAGTAAGAAGAAAAACAATTCTGGGGATAAAAACAAATTATGGTTGTTAAATTTAACTCAAAAAAATCGAAGGAAAGGATGATGCCAATAAAGCAAAAAATTAAAAGATAATGGTTCTACCAAATCTATTTATGTGAAAGATTATCTGAGCAGGGAAACTAAATTTATTGAAATATGCAGAGCTCTGACAAATGTTGGTTACCATACTATTTATGCATCTGGTTCAAGAATTTTTTGTAAGGAAAGCGAATCATCAAAACCTAATTATATTGGAAGTGAGGAAGAAGTCGATAAATTTTTGTTGAAAGCAACAACAAGAAGACCACGAAGCCGTCGAATATAAAATGCTGCAACAGATGATGTTGATGTTTATTTGTCTCCATGTTTAAACGTATTTATCACTATGTTGATTATTTTATATTTTTTCATTTTATTTTATATGAATAATAATCATTACTTTAAAAATTTAAAAACTTATAAAAATCATTTAGGTAATAATGTTAATTCAGTTTTTAACGCATTATCTATTAACATCAGAAGTATTTCTTCAGTAGAAAAATTTAAGTTCAAAAACTTAATTTCACAATTACCACTGCTACCAAATATAATTTCTGTTCGAGAGACTTCGTTTCAAAACGACTTGGTTCAAATTTATAATACTGCTGGCTATACGGCGTGCACTGCTAATTTTCAGTCGGAATAATTTAAAGTATAAAACTGAAATCTGCGAGAGTAAATATTTTGTTGATTTAATCGTTTTATCATTAAATGTTTTTAAAATTACAGGTAAAACTGTAAAATTTGTTTCATTTTATAGGTCACAAATGTGTGATTCAAGTAGATTTTTATCATTGTTGGAAAATATGCTATATACATATGGTCGTTATCCGTGTGGGGTTGTTAGTGACTCAAACACTGATTGTCTTGATATGCTTTCATCTGAAAATCTTTTAAATTTACTTGCCAACTACGACTTTATAAACTGTCATAAACTGGGACACGGCCTAGCAGCGCACAATCGTAATCACAATAAAATTTAGTTTCTTCCAAAAATTGAGTTACAATTTCAATTTGACACGAAATGATGTTGTGGTCTGATAGAATACATTTCACCGAATCAACATGAATAGATCTATCAATATTGCTGTAAACATGGTCAATGGATGTTTTCAGCCATCTCCGATCTACCAATACTGCATCCAACTATTTCAGGATACGCTGAACGATTTCCAACTGTTTTGCCAATTTATGGTATTTATAAAATGCAACTGTTGTTATATGTCTTCAAGTGCACACATAATATTGGCCATCACACAATACAGTTTCAACGGAGTCTACACTCAATTAATACAAGAAGCAATCAGTAAGTAGCCTGGTGTCGATTAGAAACAACTAAGCAGCGAATAGAGTTTATGGGTAGTCGTGAATACAATAATTTGCCACAATATTTAAAAAATGAAAACAGAATTTCAACTTTTAAAAGATTGTTGAAAGAACAATTGTTGGAACATATTGAAGATCTTCTGATGTTAATATTTCGTTTTGTATATACATAATGAAATGTAAAAAATATGTTATACTTTTTGCCAGCTTGCCTCAAAAATGCGCTGAGGCATCAATACTGTATCGAATTTAAATAATGAATAATGTAACAAAAAATCAAAAAATTATAATGCCAAAAGATTATCTTTCGAATAAAGTAAATTTCATGTCAATTTAAAAAATTCATCTTTGTTTTATTTCATTTCAAAGTTTTATACCTCTTTAAAAAACACACGTTATTTTAAAAATATATTTTAATAAAGAGCAATTCCATTTAATATCACCGCGAAATTAATCGATGTTTACCGATATAAAAAATTAAAAAAAAGGATTTTTTTCCACAAATTGATTTTAAAGTTTTTTTTCAAAAATTTTAATTTTTAACACATCAAAAGTTATGACCTTTTAAGTGAAGTCCCTACCCCACAATTTGAAGCTATAGGGTTGCCAGAGTTTTCAAAAAAAAAAAAAAAATAAACATTTAATACTTGCGTTCACTACCGCACACACTCACAAAATTCTATCAAAATCGAAAAACATCGATTAATTTCACGGTGATATTAAATGGAATTGGTTTAAAAAAAAAAAAATATTTATTTAAATGCTTGAAAAAATTTTACACTTCCTGATAGCAGCCTCAACATGATTACCCTTCCGTCCTCACGCTAGGGAAAAAATACGCCCTAACAACAGCGTAAAACTCGTGCGCCAAAAGATAGGTGTGGGGACGGAAGGTTAGTTAACAACTAGGCTGAGATTAGGTATGTTCAAAGGTATATTCTTAATTTAGGTCAGAGAAAATACTCAAATAATTTCAGTTTCAGTTGTTATAGAGTGACTTTCAACTTAAGATTACATTTTCATTAAATACTGTCCATTGCTATCATTGCCAGTGCCGATGTATTCTTACTAAATTTCGGCAATAGAAAACACTTAAAAATGTGTTTTGCAATAAATTCATTCAATAAATTCATTCAATACATTCATTCAAATAAGATGGTCTCTTAATAGACCTACCAGTCCTAGAAGTAACTGACGAGGGTACAGTGCCAGAAATATCCAATTCACCATCTCCGGTAGCTGTACTCTCGTTTAAAAATTCATCTTGAATACCTAAATTTACTTGAGCCAGACTAAAAATTTTTTATATAAATAGAACATTTTTGGTCTTCAAAGTTTAGTAACGTCATGATGCTTGTTAGGAAAAGACCTAACCACGTGCTTGATTACTAAGAAGACAAGAATGGAGCAAAATTGATTATTAATAGGTTTTTTGTTAAAGTTCTGCCTTTTAGGGAGGCTCTAACTTTTCTAAAACTTCGGGTTCTGATGAGATCTTTAGCCAGATCGAAATACTAGTATCAACCTAGCTAATATGTTTGATTTGCTTTATTTTTGTAAATATACGGAGGTTGAAAGCTCGTTATAAATTGAAAATAACATAAAAATAATCTCGATGTGTATAAAAACAAAAATCTAATATAACTGTAAAAAATATTACTTGAGCCAGAGTATAAACTAAAATTTTTTTATATAAATAGAACATTTTTGGTCTTCAAAGTTTAGTAACGTCATGATGCTTGTTTGGAAAAGACCTAACCACGTGCTTGATTACTAAGAAGACAAGAATGGAGCAAAATTGATTATTAATAGGTTTTTTGTTAAAGTTCTGCCTTTTATGGAGGCTCTAACTTTTCTAAAACTTCGGGTTCTGATGAGATCTTTAGCCAGATCGAAATACTAGTATCAACCTAGCTAATATGTTTGATTTGCTTTATTTTTGTAAATATACGGAAGTTGAAAGCTCGTTATAAATTGAAAATTATATTCTGATTATTACAAATTTGGTTACCCGTATTAAAATTTTGACCTTGAACATTTGTACCATTATCCTCATATTGGTCTTTACAATTATCATTTTCAACATTAACAATAGGTTCTTGGGTACCAATATTATCATAAAAATTATTATCATCTACGTGAACATCATTACAAGTTTGGGTTTAAAAATCAATATTCGTATATATATTTTGACCATTACAACTATTCTTATTATCATAAATATCATTTTGATTCAATTAGTAGAAATCCCTATTAATTGAGCAATCGTAGTTTTGATTATGAAAATTTTTAGCAGGTATTAGATGCCACCTATTTCGACGATACCTTCCATTATCCGTTTCAACTATATAAGATTGTGGATATTTCAATTTCTCAACTATAGCTCCATACCGCTTAATATCAGTAATCCAAACTGAATCCCCTTCTTCAAGCTCTGACAATTCTACAGGTTTGTGACGTTTGTTGTAATTTATTTCGTTCCTGGCTTTAATTTTTTGTTCACGCTCAACAACTTCCTTGCTTTCGACTTCCAATAGTTTTGGTAATACTGGCAAGTGCGTTTTCATTTTTCGTCCCATCATTAGTTCAGCAGGAGAAAATCCGTTTTCCAATGGTGTGGATCTATAGCTTAACAACGCCTCGTAATAATTTTCCTTGTTTTTATATAATATTGATTTTGCAACTTTCACCGCAGATTCGACTGCACCGTTGGATTGGCTGAAATACGGACTATTCGAATTGTGTACAATGTTGTAGTCCTGGCAAAATTTCCTAAAGTTGTATGAATCAAATTGTGTACCGTTATCAGTACGCACAGTGGGATAAATCACAAAATTTGTGGAAATAATTCGGCCATTTGTTAACTTGTGGTCCGATTGCAATGAAATTTGGAACATGCATAAAAGACATAAAATGGAGTTTAAGTTTTGATTTTGAACCTTCCACACCCTTTGGGGGCGGTAAAATGGCTGCCCAAAGTTGGGTACTTTTTTCATAAAAAATTTTGAGTGTTTGCCATTTTTTTGTTTCTCATCCGATTTTCAAAAAATTAACATATTAGTAATCTTCTTGTAAAGATGAACAAAAAACATGCTTTAATGTGTGGGTTACCTCCAATAGTTTCCGAGATATTCCGATTTGAAAATGTGAAATTCCAAATTTTGTCCGACTCAGGTCCAAAGTTTTCCAAATATCGGGAGAAAATTGGGACCAATTTTCGTTTTAAAATAACGGTTATTTAGCCAATAAAATTCTTGTTTGAATAAAAAAAATTAGTTCAATATCTTGTTTCAGTCAAAAATTACATTAGTTTAAAGTAGAAATTAAAAAAAAAGTAAATTTTGGCGATATTTTCCCCAAAAAGCACCAAACTTTTTATCGCTCCAGACAAATATTTTTCTTCTGAACATATAAAGTATGTATACTTTTCTGGAAGGTCTTTTTATATAAATGCGAGTTGTGGTAAAAAAAATTTTGATTTGTAAATACTTTTCCCCCCATCCGCTTCCAAAGTTGCCATATTTTTGAGGTAAATATCAACTTTAACTCACAGTTAAAATTTGTGCACGCCACCAATTGGGTAGTGGAAACCGGTTTTAGATACTCCAACAGATACATAATGTTGTGCGTAAGTCATTTCCAATTCCCGCTTTAAATGACGACATGGCAGCAAAAAACGAAAAAAATCCCATTTTTGGAATTTTTTTTTATTTGTAGGAATTGTGGGATTGTTTTCAGAAAATCATAAATTCTGACATTTGTTCCGATTTGTTGACCTTAAAGTCTAGTTAAATCCAAAAAATCATTCGATTATGTCTATTAATAAATATTTTATTGAATAGTGAAAATTTTCATTTAAGCAAAAACTGAAATTTTTACCTTTATATTTGGATTACCCAAGTTTTTGTTTTACCAAGATGGCTAACTTCAACCTTTTTTAAAAAAATCGCAATCTACAGGTAATTTTCTTTTCAACGATACCAAACACTGGTATGTTATGTTCATAACTGCTAAACAGAAAATCTTCAAAAGTTAGCCCTTATTCATATATTTCTTCTAATGTGTCCTCGTATTCACATCTTACATAATTGGGTCAGGTAAAAAGGGTTTTATGATGTTCTTCATTAATGAAAAAAAAAGACAAGCAAATTAGGTTGTTTCTTTATTTAATACAAAATAATCGGACACATCATTATTTATATCTAACAGATAAAGCAAATCTTTTAATTCTTCATTATTTACAGATGACAATGTGTTATAAGAAATCCATCGTTTTCTCATTGACGACAGGACGGGATCGGAAGACAGTAATAGGTTATTGGAAATATCTTCGTTCTGTGATTGCCTTGAACATTTTCTGGAACTGAACAATTGGGCATGTTTGAAATCTCGATTCCTTGCTTCCTGAGCTTCTTCTGTTAGTTCACCTAGAGGAAGAATGTTTGATTCAATGATGATTTTTCCATGGCACAATACCTTATGAACTGTGGGTGTCATTTCTTTCCAGGGATATAATGATAATAGAAGTTTTGTTATTTCGTCGGTATATACTCCAAATTTTGAGGAATTTAGTTTATGTTTTCTATTAATTGCCATTAACATGATGTTGATCTTTCGAAGCAACTCCTTGTCAATTCCTGTTATTATTGAAGTAATTTCAAAATCGCTAAAAAACCTTCTTGCTGTATTGCCATCGTTTGTACTTCCACAACTAGCAAGTGGTTTATCTATGTTTAAGCCTGTCTGCCTTTTAAAGTCTTCTTGTATCCTCCTTTTTTCATCTGCCCTCATTTTTGACATTTCTTCGTTGTTTCTTACTGATTTTGTTTCATTTCCTGCTATGCTTTTACTTTAAATCATATGCTATGTGTAAGAAGTGTTCCATGAACCGAATGCGGGCATATGCCAAAACCCAATACTTTTTTATTAATAGTCCTTTCTTTGGAAACATTTGAAAACTGTAATTTCTTTAACATTTCCTTAAACGTGTCAGAAACTTCTGTATTTGAATGCGTAGAAAGAGTAATCGATGTTCTTTTTTTTTAGATTTTGCACACAAATCATTATAAGGCTTACAGGGTGCACCAACAGCAGAAAAATTTATCTCCAGGCTGTCATTCATCCACTTATAATATTTTGTTTTAAATTTCAGAATAGAGCCGGAAACGGACTGCATTTTTTTTATCAAATAATTTAATAAAATTGTCAATTTTAGATATTTCTGCAGTGTCCAATTTAGTATGATGTGAAGATTCAATTGATGCAACTACAACGTTAACCTTTTCAAATCTCTGTAGTTTTGAGTTTTCCCACAAAGTTAAACACAATGCTTCATGATTTACTGTTATTACCATGATTGAGGAGTTTTTTATGAACTTAAAACTAAACCTATTCATATTTATATACAAATATTAGGTAAAAATATTAGCTATCATAACCCAGGTAACTGGGTCTTCAAATACTAAGGCCCATAAAATATAAAAAGAGAGGGTATATTTAAAATATCAATCATAAAGCACGTATCTTTGGGTGGGCCCACAAAACCTTTAATATCATTAATGAAGAACATCATAAAACCCTGTTTACCTGTCCCAATTATGTAAGATGTGAATACGAGGACACATTAGAAGAAATATATGAATAAGGGCTAACATTTGAAGATTTTCTGTTTAGAAGTTATGAACATAACATACCAGTGTTTGGTATCGTTGAAAAGAAAATTACCTGTAGATTGCGATTTTTTTAAAAAAGGTTGAAGTTAGCCATCTTGGTAAAACAAAAACTTGGGTAATCCAAATATGAAGGTAAAAATTTCAGTTTTTGCTTAAATGAAAATTTTCACTATTCAATAAAATATTTATTAATAGACATAATCGAATGATTTTTTGGATTTAACTAGACTTTAAGGTCAACAAATCGGAACAAATGTCAGAATTTATGATTTTCTGAAAACAATCCCACAATTCCTAAAAATAAAAAAAAAATTTCCAAAAATGGGATTTTTTTCGTTTTTTGCTGCCATGTCGTCATTTAAAGCGGGGATTGGAAATGACTTACACACTACATTAGGTATCTGTTGGAGTATCTAAAACCGGGTTCCACTACCCAATTGGAGGCGTGCACAAATTTTAACTGTGAGTTAAAGTTGATATTTACCTCAAAAATGTGGCAACTTTGGAAGCGGATGGGGGGAAAAGTATTTACAAATCAAAATTTTTTTTACCACAACTCGCATTTATATAAAAAGACCTTCCAGAAAAGTATACATACTTTATATGCTCAGAAGAAAAATATTTGTCTGGAGCGATAAGAAGTTTGGTGCTTTATGGGGAAAATATCGCCAAAATTTACTTTTTTTTTTTTAATTTCTACTTTAAACTAATGTAATTTTTGACTGAAACAAGATATTGAACTAATTTTTTTTTATTCAATCATGAATTTTATTGGCTAAATAACCGTTATTTTAAAAAGAAAACTGGTCCTAATTTTCTCCCGATATTCGGTAAACTTTGGACCTGAGTCGGACAAAATTTGGAATTTCACATTTTCAAATCGGAATATCTCGGAAACTATTGGAGGTAACCCACACATTAAAGCATGTTTTTTGTTCATCTTTACAAGAAGATTACTAATATGTTATGATGAGAAACAAAAAAATGGCAAACACTCAAAATTTTTTATGAAAAAAGTACCCAACTTTGGGCAGCCATTTTGCCGCCCCCAAAGGGTCTGGAAGGTTCAAAATCAAACCTTAAACTCCATTTTATGTCTTTTATGCATGTTCCAAATATCATTGCAATCGGACCACAAGTTAACAAATGGCCGAATTATTTCCACAAATTTTGTGATTTTCCCACTGTGGTACGTAACACCAAACAAATACCAAAAGTTGCAAAATATTGTTTCATTTTCTGGATAACTGCAGAATCAGTCAATGATTTCATATTATGTAGCCCAAATAATTAACGTTTTCTACACCAAAAACTGATTTATTATTATTAATTGTAATAAATTCATTTGATAGACGCTCCAAAACCATCATTAATGTTTTATCGTGAGACTCTTTTGTATCACCATACATACACCAGAATATCGTCTATATGCATTAATACGTTTTCAATATTTGTTAGAATTTGGCTAAATTTTGTGACAAAATATTCTGGAGCACACGATATTGCAAACGGCAATCTCTTAAACACAAATCTACCAAAAGGGCATATGAAACATGTTAAATGCTGACTTTCCTTTTTTAATTTTATTTGGTAGAAACCTTTGTTTCAATCAATCTTCTAAAAATATTTGGCTCCCTTTATTCTGGCGAGCTTCATTTCAACTTTCTCTATTGGGAAATACGGACGCATAATTGACTTATTTAACTCTGTGTAATCGACACAAAGACGTATCTCTTCATTCGGTTTAGGTACTACCACTATTGGGCTTACCCATTCGGTTACATCCTCTATAGGTTCAATTATATCTAATTTTATTAAACGATCTAATTCCTCTTTAAGTCTGGGCAATAGTGGTATTGCGACATTTCTTGGTACCGACTGTACAAATGGTTTATAGTCCGATTTAAGTTTAATACTGACCTCGCCTCGAAGTTCACCTAAATCTTTGAATATATCAGGATATTGCTGCAACATCTTACCATATCCGTTTCTTTCCGAAACAGTATAACAATTTTTTGGGGCGATAAAACGTTGAATATCTTTACAGCATTTAAACCCAATAAAGGTATTTTCAAACCTTCTACCACATAGCGTGGGAACTTATGACTTTTACCATCATACTCAAGTGTCAAATAAATACTACCAACGACTTTTAGCTCACTACCATTTGCATTTTCCATCTCTGGAAATTTAAAGTTCTTCGCGTTATAAACTTATAACAAATATAGTTTATATTTGGAGTCCACCGGTATACATATAACCTGCGCGCCGGTGTCCTCCATAAATCTTATTTCATAATTTAATTCTCTAGCGAAACAGTTGACATACCAAGACCTACCATTATCATAAAAATTGCTCCAATAAATATTCTATCATGTTCATAATCATCATTACGACTACTCTCACAATGACCAATTGTATGTTTTGTGTTAGTATTCTTAAATTTATTTCTACCACTACTTGTATTATTTAAATTTCTACAAACTTTTTTATAATGACCAACATTTTTACAGTTAATACATATTTATTTTTAATTGCTTTTTATTTTTTTTAATTTTTTTTCTCTTGAATTGTTTGCTTTAAATATTTTTTTTAATTTTTTTTTTTTATCAAATGTTTCTTTAATTTCTTTGAATGGTGTTTAGTTTACCTTTTTATTTATTTTTTATTTCACATTTTATTTAACAGTACCCACTGCCTATGCGCCAATAGCACAATTTTTTATTATTTTCTTTTTTATATATTTTTTATTTATTTATTAATTAATGTACTTGAATTGTTTGTTATGTTCTTTATTATTTTTATTTTTCTTTTTTATTTCATTGAATGTTTAATTTATCTTTTTATTTATTTATTAGCAGTACCCACTGCCTTTGCGCCAATAGTACAATTTTTTGTTTTGAACAAAGAGCGCTTCCTTGTACATAATAAATATATAAATATATGAATAAAGTCGTTTTACTTTAAAATGTTATTAAAAAAAGAGTTTTATTTAATAAAATAGGCAAACATATACACAAATATACAAAAATAATACATATATATGAATACATTACCACCCTTATAATAAAGGTGAATATGTACGTTTGCATATGTATTTTGATTGCTAAACTTAGAATCTATAACAAGAGTTAGAATCTATAACAAGAGTTGGACAACGCTTTCTACAGCAGTTGTTAAATACTTTTTGACCATTTCTACTAAACACATTTTACTTGAAATTTACATAGGCAATAAATATGTAGTTCTTAGAAAGAAAGTAAAAGGTGTTACTTTTTTCCTATTAATTATTGCCTATGTAAAATTATTTGCAATTAAGCGGTCTTGGACACGTTTCGCTATTGAAGATGGTAGGTTTTGATTTACTAAATCGCTACTTGTATTATTCGGTGAAGTCTCAAACTCTGTTTCATAGCGTTGGTCGTGTAAATTTATATTATGCAACGTTGCGCATGCGTTTACAACTTTTCCGGCAAAGCCAGGATCATATAAAAGGACTCTTTGCTTAGATAAGCATCGCCAAGTTCCTTTTAGGACGCCAAACAGTCGTTCAACCGGATTACGAGCCTTACACAAGGCCTCATTGTAACGAAATTTAGAACTTCCTTCTAATTGGTTTGGATAGAGGAGTCATTAACCATGGCTCCAAAGGGTATCCAGAATCTCCTGTAGATTTTTATGTGTTATTTTATAAATTAATAGGTTTAGTTTTTTATGTAAAAATCTTAAATTTACATACCAATTAAAAACATATTGTGGTTTCCGTTTTCGAAACTTCGCTGCATGACTCTTCGAACTGCAGAGGAGCTCCATACGTAAGAATCATGTCGTGCTCCTGGGTATTTAGCATTTACATTTAAAATTTTCAAATTGGGATCACATATCTGCACGTACACACAGAGAAATAAAGTGCCAACCGAATTAAAAGGTGTATTTTAATGGTAACAACTTATAACTTCGGTTAGTACAACGATATTTACATTAGATTTCTGCATATTTTTGGTGTTGCAACTAAAATTCAGTTGAATTAACCGAACTTTGTTGCGAAAACTAATGTTGAGCTGTACCAACCGACTGAAATTCATAATAACCGAATTTGAGTCGTAGTAACCGAATGTCAGTTGGCAATTAGCAAAAGTTTTCTCTGTGTGTATGTAAAAAAAAAATGTATTGTTGTTGTTGTTGTTGTTTTAAAGCTGTTCTTACCATTTGGACATTAATTGAGTGGTAGCCATGGTGATTGACGTAAGCTTCTTCATGGCTTTTTGGAGCTAATATTGCAACATGTGTGCAATCGATTGCCCCGATTGTACCCGCAACAAAGGGTGAAGAAGCTAATGCAAATATTGCTTTTGAAGTTTAACGTTCTTCCTGAGTCATTGGGAACTTTATATTGGCACAAAACATCGTACTGTTAATTGCATCAGTTACTCTATGTATGCAACGGCTTACTGATGATTGGCTCATGGATATACCCCATTGCTCTCCTACAGGCCGTTGGAAACATCCAGTTGCATAGAAACGTAAAGTCGCTAGCACCTGAAAAAAAATATATTTTTTCTATAATAATGTTTGACACTGTATATATACATACCTGTTTTTCAGACGATATTCCAGTAATCCTAGAACCTTTTAAAAGACTATCAAGTTGTGACACAATTTCTTCAGCCAATTCCGGACTTAAACGGTAGAGTTTTTTAAATTCTGTTGATGCCAACCCAAAAGGATCATCTGTATCACTAAGTTCACGCCGGTTAACTAAAGGAGCATTATCAAATGACTCATTATCCAATAAATTGTAGACTAAATACTCCAAAGCCATTGTATTCAACGATTGTTATGTACACAGTTAACAAACACTTTTCTAAACGGATTTAACCACACAAAAAATGCTGCTGTTAATAAACCACAATTTGTTTTGCTAAAAATAACAGCTGACTGAAACAGCTGGCTTTAAACACCAGCAGATGTCGTTAAAAATGTTAGTGAATAGCAAAATGGTTAATTTTGTGGTTAACATTTTTAACCGAAACAATTGTGGTTTAAAAAGCATAGTGAATCGCACTACTGCTGGTAACGTTGTGAAATAGAGACGGAGGAGATTAGAAAAATAAACGAAACTCTAAAAATAGAATATTTGTGTTTGTTAGTGCTGTCACTTCTGAGTATAATATACAATAACAGAAAAGCTAATAGGAAAGAAAACTGCAATTTAGATGCATTACATTCGAGGCCATACTTGGGTGTGATCGCTAAACGGTCCTGGCTTGGTATTGTTACGTTTGTAATGTAAGAAGATCGCAGGTTTGATTCTTACAGCCGCAGGTAGTTGAAAAATTTATCATGTAGAGATAATCTGACAATTCTAAGACACAAATAATAATACAATTTAAATGGAAAATCACTGATGACGCCTGTCCATAACGCAGAAACTAGTCTAGTCTGATTTAAAAATTAATAGTGTTTATAATTTTTAGAGAAAAACGTTTATTCTTCTTCTTAACCTCAACATTTCCAAACATAAAATTTGATTGGGGGTTTCTCTTTAAAAAGTTTTATAAAAATGTCCATGTTTAAATCCAGTAGGATGGCTTCAAAAAGGGAGGAATTATTCAGTAAGTATTAAAGCGTTTAAAGATTTCTTTGACTGAAATCCAATTTGTATTTTGAACAGTTAACATTTTTGTTACAGTGCAGATTGGATTTCACTCTGCAATGGGAACGCTCAGTTGAAATGCACACTTTATTTGCTTTCTTACTGAAAATTAACCTAATTGGCCCATATAATTATTAGAAAGCTAAAAAGTTCTTAGTTCTCAAATAAAAGTGACCCAATGAACATCTCCTATACAATTTGTGATTGTAGGAGAATAATAATCTAAAAATTGAAATTAATTAATTTATATGTAAACTGTTTAAATTAATTTATAATTAACATGTTAAATTAAATTATTATGCATTAATAATAAGATCTAACATTGTTGCACAGGAAAGTCACAAATAAATATATCTAAATCTGAGATATGGAGGCCAAAAGGTTAGACCTCTACTGATATCCAAAAAGATTAAGAAAGTAAAAATAAATCTTGTGTTTTAATTTTAAACATTGTGTTTTAATTTTTAAACAGTTAACAGTCTAAAGTGGAAAAAATCTGTACTTTAGAGTCAAACACGTTTGACTCTGCCCTAAAAACAGAAAATATGCTTTTTAAATTTAATACATATGCTCTTAAAAACATATTTTTATTAAAAATCGTACTTTAAAGAGAGAGAGTCTTGAAAATCTTTTGCAATCTTATCAAGAAACCGGTAATCCATCAGAAGATTCTTCGCAAATAACAACATATATCTCAGATGCAGCGAAAGATTCTACTATAGAGAAGAGTGAAACAAGGTTAATAAAGAACGAAATGACTCCTTGGTTGAATAAAAATCTACTGGAATTAATTCATTATAAGAAGAAGTTATTAAAGATGAGAAGAAGAGGTAGGTGTGATGTCGAAATTAGATTGAAAAGACTCAGTAATGTTATCAGGAAGGCCTGCAGGGAATGTATGAATAGCTATTACTATAATAATTTGAATCAAATTCAGCACGAACCAAAGAAGTGTTGAAAGTTTTTAAACGAAAACCTTGGTCGAAACAGAAAATATGACATAAATGTTAAGGATGCTGATGGGAATCTGATTGCAAAAGATCAAACAAGTGAAGTTTTCAACCAATATTTTCTTCAAATTCCAAGAACTTTAAAGCAACAAATAGAATACTTACCTGGTGATTCTTGTAATAGTCTACGAACACTACATCAATGCCGATGTACTTTTAATTTTTCCCATACAACTGATTTGGAAATCTCGGAAATTATTTCGAAATTGGATTTGACTAAAAGTTGTGGATACGATGAAATTTCACTAAAAATGCTATTTCAATGCAAACATATAATTTCTACTTATTTTTCAAGGATTTTTAACAGTATAATTGATACTTCAGAGTAATTTAAAAATAGCTAAAATTGTTCCAATACCCAAAGAAAATAATGCTACACTGGTAGAAAAGTTTAGACCAATAGCATTGCTGCCTTTAATTGATAAAATTTTTGAAAAAGGTTTAGATAATGGTTTTTGCGGCGTGGCAGGTATTTTTTATTATTTTTCGAAAGCGTTTGATCTTGTAGATCGTGATATTATGATTGAGAAACTGCTGTGTTATGGTATTGAAAGAAGAGCGGTATACTTGTTAAAAAGCTATTTAATGAACAGAAAAGCAGTATGTTGAAGTGAGTTGCTACAAAAGTTATATGGGTAATGTTGAATATGGGGTTCCCCAAGGAAGTGTGTTGGGTCCACTGCTTTTTACATTGTATCTAAACGACATGCAAAATTTCCAACTTTTTGGAAAATTAATAATGTTTGCTGATGACGTTAGTGTTTTTTATCCTTATAAACATGAAATTGCTTTAAAAGCTCATATGGAATATGATGCAGCCATGATTACGGAGTATGCACGAATAAATAAATTAAGATTTAATACTGAAAAAACTAAACTTATTAGATTTAGGGCATATTTGGTGCATAATCAAAATTTTACCATTTTTGTAAATGGAAAAGAAGTTAGTGAAACATTTTCAACGAAATATCTCGGTGTAATTTTACAAAGTAATCACTTGGGTAAAGCATATCCAACAATTGAAATCTAAAATGGTAAATACTACTGGTTCGCTTTATAAATTTAAAAATAATATTTAATACGAAAACAAAAACAATCATTTATCAAGCGCCGATTCACAGTCACTTAAATTATTTGCCTATTATATATGCTTGTAAGAAAAGTAATGAGTTGAAATCACTTCAAAGATGTCAGTTTTTAGTCTACCGCTAACTTTTTCAACTTCATCATTATATAGAGATGTAACCAAAACAGTTCTTCCTGTATATGGATTGTATAAAATGCAACTTCTACTTTATGTTTTTAAATCACTCAACAGCGTTGGTTACCATTCTATTTCGTTCCCCAGAAATCAAACTGTATTTAATACAAGAAACGCTTTGAATCTGAGAGCAGCAAGATGTCGATTGGAAACAACGAAGCAGAGAGTGGACCACGTAGGTAGTTTGGAATATAATAAACTTCCAGAAATTTTAAAATGCACTGAAAGAATTTCAATTTTAAAAAAAATATTAAAGAATATTTATTAGAAACCCTAGAAATGCTTCTATTGTAAAATTTGTCACATTTTGAAATACATATGTATATCATAACCTTTTTTATGTAATTTTTACATCATATAATTTTTATTTTATTTCTCTCTTTTTTTTCTTTGTTAAGTTTTAAACATTAATTTTGTAATTTTTGCCAACTCGCCTCAATAATGTTCATGTGACGCTGAGGCATAGTCTATTGTAATAACCCTTTTTTATGAATAAAAACTTAAACGAAAAAAAAAGCTGTACTAAAACAGTTTGATTGACTTTTGTAAAATTTATTTCAGTTGCTAATAAAAAGAGGATATAAAAGATTTATTATATCTAAATCGGTACAGTCTTAAAACAAGAAACTTAAATTTGTAAAACTTTCTTGAATTTTCAAAATCCGTTTTGCGAACCCAAGAATTTATGGAATTTCTTTTATTCAAAAAAAAAAAAATTGCTCTAACTATAACGAAAAATGAAAAAAAAGGAAAATATGGCCTAAAAATGTGCTTTTGTTTCAAAAAGTACAAAAATATGCTTTAAAAATACTTTTGTCAAAAATATGCCCTTAATGTCAAAATATGCAAAAATTTGCTATAAAATCCATTTTCCAATACGACGCACAGAAAAACATGATACAGCATATTTCTGGTTGCCCTGTTTATTAGAGTTCGTTTGGAAAATTTAACTTTGGGATATAATAATTTTTTATAAACTTTTTACATCAATAAATTAGAGCAACATTTTTTGATTTATTGCGACCCGTTGAAGAAATATAAAGTTTAAGTAATATTTTTTACATAATATTTGAAATTTGTTTATTTTTGACTCACACAATACAATATAAATGCAATCAGAAGGAAATGTCATAAATATCTCCGATACATCGAGACCCATTTAAAATTTGTTAAGCTTTTAAACTCGATTTGTTTCTTTTAAAAATATAATTTTATTATTTTATTTTTAAAAATTAAGTGGTAAAGTAAGACTTCAAGTTCATTCAGCTGATTCTATTCTACACAATATAGCACTCAAAATCAATAGGCACGGAGATAGTTAGGAATATTTATAGAAAAATTCCACAATTCTTTTTCCTAAAAGGGTTTCAAAGCTAAATCTATTAATTTCAAATTGTTCGGGTGAGAAAAAACTTTAAAGGCGTATAGCATAAACGAAATCTACTCGAAATTCTAAGAAAATTACCCTAAGAAACAAGGGGTCTAATATTAAAACCTAGATCCCGCCGACAGACAAAGATTTTATTTTATTTTGTAAAAACCGCATAGGTTTGATAGAAAACAATTGATTATGCTTAAAGTAAACGGCATTGGGATCTCTCTGAAAATAGATTTATTTATTGTTTATTTGTTAAAATTCATCTTGAACAGTAATGGCTGTCCATTTTTGGTGGATAATATTCATTTATATACAATTCGAAATGTCATTTGTTAGCTCAGTGTCATATTGTACGAATCTTCAAATTTATTATTTAGAAATGTCGCCTAAAAATGAACGGTTATCATTGTTAGAGTTGAGTTTCGACAAATAAACATTAAACAAAGCCATTTCAAAAGAAACTTCGATGACTTTTCCTGAAAATATAGTCCAAAATTCCCTAAATATATGCAATAAAATTTCTTTTTATTTTAACCTAATCTTTTAAAGGGAGTATACCACTGGGTTCTATGACCCGAAATTTTGGCGTGTCATGTCAAAATTTGACATGACACATGTTATTATTAAAATGTTTGTTTCTAACCCGTGTTTTATTAAAGGTTTGATTTAGAGAAATGACGAAAAGTAATAAAAAACTTGCAACTACTGCCATATTATTCCGAAACACAAATATAGTTTCTATTTTTAGACCTATTTATCCCATGTTTTCTTAAATCAAATTTGATTAGAACTTAGTTATTATGTTTGCACTAAGTATTGCTCTAGAAGTAAGACACATTGGCCTTGCATCTATATTATGTATTACACGCATTACGAAGCTTTAGAAAGAGAATACTTTTGTTAAGGTCTGCTTTCCCCTTTTAAAAAGTATAATTTAGTACAGTAGAATCGCGATAATTTGTACCCCGATAATTCGAAAATCTTGATAATTCGTAACAAACTGTCGGTCTCTTGAAAAAACTCCAATAATTCGTAATATTTCCATACATTTTGGTCCGCTCCATATTTCGTATTTTTTTGAAAAACAAGAAATGCAAGACCTCTTATAATGCACAAGCGAAGTTCTTTAAAATAAAGGTTGAAAAAATCATTAACTGCATATAGTTACTGTTACTTTGAATAGTGTAATTTTTGGACTTTCTGTTTATCAGTTTATTGGTTAACGTCGAATAATAAATAAGTAAATATTTTTTATGTTTTTCTATTTCTTAATAAAATAAGAATAATAAATAATATGTATGTATGAGAAAATATGTAACGATAACTGAAATTAAAAATCCTTTAAGTTAAATAAATGTTTCTGTTTTTCTATTTCTTAATAAAAAACTTAAATTCGTAATTTTTTTTTTTTTTTTTAATTTACCTCCTTAAATCGAAATCTCAATAAATCGCAAACCCCTCTAATTCGTAAAAAAATGCTGGTCCCTTGCGATTACGAATTATAGCGATTCTACTGTAATTAAAAATTTTCTTTAAAATATATCAACTAACAGTAATTAAAGTTCTATTTTAACAATTCTAGTCTAGTCTAGTCTGGTTTCGCTTTGTTTTGTTTTATTTGTTGTTTTATTTTGATTGATTAATGAACTTAAAAGTTAAAGTTAATCAAAAAGTAGGCGCGTAGTTATTTCTTTTTTGTAAAAACTTTTTAAAATAAATACTTTATCATTATGGAAACATCAGCAATGTCAATTGCCCGGTAATGGCAATTGCCTGGCTTCCCGGTTAAGTTTTTTAACTAATCAGAACACGAGTATTATTGGCACACGAAGTGAATTTAGTGAATTGAATTTGCCAAGTGATCGCGAAAAAGAAAAAAACTAAAAAATAACACTCATATGCAGCCTCTCTCCGATAATTGCAAGCAAAATAATTGAAATTTGGAACAAAATTAACATTACACTGATAAATAAAAAAGCATTTTAAAAAAGCTTAATAAATTTCTTTATAAGTGCCATAAAGAAGTCAAAAACATATATATTGCCAATACATTTTCAGAATTTGAGGCAACGTAAAATGATGTATTTTATGTCGGTAAATGCAGTTGAAAACAAAACAATACCATGCTCCTGTGGATCTATTCCTGATCACCTCAAAGCGTTCATGATTGACCAATACACTAGCAGAAAGAATACAATTCCCGAATACGTACTTAATGCCGTAGACCAACAGTCAAGCAAACTCCAAGCTAACTTAGATCCTTCGTATAGGCCCTACTCTTCACACATGGACGTCGAATCTAAAATCGAGTTTGATAGAACCGATTTTGCGCAAAAGGGGGACCTTACGCTAAAATATACGATACAATTAATTTCGCTATGATGTGTGATAGATTCGCCGTTTTAGACAGAATAACCTCGTGTTTAGCTACAGATTTATTTTAAGACATTGGCTTTACTGGTTCCCCATTACCAATTATTATGGATAAATCCAATGCAGCTCGTGAAAAAATTAAAAGCAGGGAGTCCGTTCGTCGTATGCAGCACAATGATTTAGCTTTACTAGCTTTTTCTTTTGATGGCAGAAAAAATTACTCACTAACACGGAAATAAATAAGTGGAAAATACAATTCAAGGGTAGAAAAGGAGTCTCATAAAGGAGTCTCATAGTGATTGTTAAAGAGCCGCGAAGGAAATTGTTGGGTCACATTAAAGTTGACGCTGATTACTCCAATACTAAACAAATTCAATTATGTGAGCTCTTTAAGGAAAAAAAAACTATCGCTTACCAGCTTGAAACCAATCAATACTGGAACTAGAAATGGAATAATAAGAAAGTTTGAAGTTTTGTTAAATAAACCTTTACATTGGTTTTTCTGCTTGTTGCATTTCAACGAACCTCCGCTTCGCCATTTGTTTAATGCTTTTGAAAAATCTGCTGTAATTGGTCCACGTACTACTAGTGGGACTTTGACGAAATTAATTGAGACCTGTGACCAACTTCCGGTAAGTATGCAGTTATTATAGAAACTCTTTAGTGTAAGGAAAGTCAATTGTTTCGGGCTTATCCACTTCACATATCCCCATAGAAAAGAGTCCAGCGGCGTTAAATCGCACGATCTTGGAAGCCAATTCACGGGTCCGAAACGTGAAACTATGCGGTTACCAAACGTTTCGTTCAATAAATCAATTGTGACACAAGCTGTGTGACATGTTGCACCGTCTTGTTGAAACCACAGCTCCTGCACATCATGGTTGTTCGATTGATGAACAAAAAAGTGAGTAATCATGGCTCTATAGCGGTCACCATTGACTGTAACGTTCTGACCAGCATCGTTTTTAAAGAGGTACGGACCAATGATTCCATCAGCCTATAAAGTACACCAAACAGTCAGTTTTTCTGGATGTAACGGTGTCTCAACATACACTTGAGGATTATCATCACTCCAAATACTGCATTTTTGTTTATTGACGTATCCATTTAACCAAAAGTGAGCTTCATCGCTAAACAAAATTCGCAAAATTCGTGAGCGATACGTATTTCGAACAGAACCATGACTTTCAAAATAAATTTGCACAATTTGGAAGCGTTGTTCAGGCGTCAGTCAATTCATGTTGAAATGCCAAACCAAACAACATAAATAACTTGATAGTTAAAAAAGTGTTTGCCAACTTAAAGTTCTTTACCTGTATAAAAAAACCCTTTATATGTAAATTTTTCTGTTTACAATTTGGCTACGGCGCTGGCTACAGCTCATAGTGCTCTACAATAGTGACCGCAACTTAAGGATTGCATTTTTTAGAAACTCTGATTTATATTGCCATACATAGAAAATATTAAATTTTATCAGAGTCTAATGGTCTGTGAGCAATTCTACACGCAGAAAAAACTGAGGCAATCTTATCAAAGTGCTAAGTAATTATACAACTACATAAGTTTCAAGATAATTTAACAAATTTCTTGTAAAATACACATAACAAAGTAAGTAAAGTCGGTAAAAGGAGGGTGCTTGCAAAAAAATTGCTAATGTCAGCAAAATCTTTTGCTGAAAATCAACGTGCTGATTTTTAGCAACAAAGTTAGTAGATTCAGCAGAAGTTTTGCTGAATTTAATTTAAAAAATAAAAAATTCTTCCTAAAAGTTAATAAAATGTTTGCTGAATATTAGTAGACAAAAAAAAAACTAAAAACATTTGTTGAAATATTATGCTTTGTTAATTTATTTGCTGAAAATCTTAATTTTTTTTTTTTTTGTGATTATGCTGGCCTTATTTTTGAAGTTCATGTGCTCTTTAAAATAATGTGCTTATCGATTTTTTTTCCTGGAAGGGTCAAAGGTATTTTTTGCGGTCTTGAGTTCAAATGCATATATCTCGAAATGCGCATTTTTTTTAAATTCTTAAAAAGCTTATTATTGAACTCTCCTCTACATTTGAGTGAATAATTCATAGTCGTATCTCGATATGTCACTAAATTATAGCCAAAAACGTGGTACCAAGTCTGTTTTTTCCTAGAGACTTCGACGAATAAAATCTTGTATCAAATATGCAAAACCGTTAAAAATTCCTGAAATATTTGCAAAACAAATCAAAATTTTGAAAAAAAAATTAATTTTTTTTTTTAAATATGAAACATTAGGTTTCATTAAATAAAAAATGTAGTAATGTTTGTATTGAAAACTGAACTTTATTCATATAAAGTGCATGTAAAAAAAGTACCACAGTGCAAGTACGGGCGCATCAGTTACTAAAATATTAAAATTTAAAAAAAAACGGATTGTAAAATGGACGAGTTGTTTAATTTTTTATAAAAACTTAATTGAAAACCATGAAGAAAATGGCGTCAAATTCTTATTATCTCGTGCCACGAGGCTGAATGTTATGATTTTTTAATGCAGTACGATACAATTTTTGAATCCTTTTATATTTGACAAAAGTTGCAGTAAATAAATTTTAATTTTTAAAAATAGTGTTTCTTTAGGTTTTTAAAATCGGTTTAGCTCACGGGATGTTATCACTAGAGCTGAAAAATTTTAGGAATCATCAAAAAAAAATGTTAATAATTATTTTCAGAGAGTGCATCATGAACTTATTTTTTTGAGGCACTCTAATGTATACGCATTTCTGGCGTCCTTTTGTCTTATACATATATGAAAAACAGATACAATAACCTTCCATGGTTTACTTTTTTATATGTCTTAAGCCCGTATGACACTGTATAGTTTTTGTATTGACAATCTAAATTAAAGCAGTACAAATATATTGTTACTCAATTTTTTAACTAGTGTAAAGAGTACGAACACATAGTGCCAAATTGTAGTAAATGTCAAAACAAATACTTTTGTTATCGATAAATCAGCGAAAAATTGGGATATCTGTCAAAAGTGCAAACGAAAATTTTGAACTTTATCTTGACATTTCTCACAGGCAAATAAGTTTGTTGTCAGTTTTTTGTAAACAAATAATAGTACAATTAAAAAAAGAAAATGAATAAAAATATTGCACTTTGTGGTTTTGTGCACAATTTAAATATGATCCAAGTTTACAAATTGTATATATGTTTCATTCGCACATTAATGTTGTTTCTTTCTCCCAATACATCTTGAAACTATACAAAAACTATACAGTGTCATACGGGCTTTACGAGAGTTGTACTTTTTAGTATAATTTTCCTCATCTCTACTGCATCTTGACATGCCACGAAATCTACTTCATTCTGCGTATATCTTTTAATCTGGTTGTCGTCCACACTATTAATGTGCTAAATAAATTAGTAAAACATTAGTAAAATATAAACTAAAGTATAACTAAAATTTTAGCTGAAGATACAACTTCTACAAACTATTTTGCTGAAACATAGTTTACTTGATTTACAAGACGTTTTACTAAATTTTCTACTAACTTTTTTTTTGAGTGTATATGTAATTTTTGAGAAATGCTTTACAAGGCATATATATATATATTTTACAAAAAAATTTAAATAATTTACTAGAACTTTGTAAAAATCACTTAAAACCTATGTAGTTGTATAATTATAGTTACTCAGCACTTCGATAATATTCCCCCACTTTTTTTCTGTGTGTACCAAAATCAAATTAATAGGAATTGGTATGAATATGTTTTATTTTAAATATTATTAACAATGTTAATAATTCAAATTTCATGCATGATATTTAGAAATAATTTTATTTAACCTTACAAATTTACAATTTATTTATTTATTTATTTATTTTTAATTTAATTAAATTAAACTTCATCTATTTATGTTGTGGAGCTTTATGTCGGTTAGGATGTTACGAAACATGTTACTTATGCTTAAAGCATATGTCTCGTATGTACAAAATAATATTATTTTGAGGTAAAATATACTTGGTATAACATTTAAAGAATCGTTTGCAGTTGTAGTTCCAGTTGTACTCATGCTGTTGTTATTTATTTCTCCATCCCATATAGTCCGATTAAAATGTTGCATTGCAGCTGGCTTTTCATCTAGAAAATAAATGTAAATTCTAATTAAAATCTTGATATGGAATCGTATTATTTTTAAAATTAACAATAAAATTTTATAATTGTGAAAACTCAAAAATATCTGGACGCCAAATTGGTAATGCATAGTATTTCCATTTAACATTAGAGAAATGTGTTTTTGCTGCCCAATCTCTTCAAGGGTTACTAAGAGGGGTAATTTTTCGTTTTTTCGGATTATTTCATTCAATTTTAAAGAAACTATAGAAAATTTTGATACGAAATTAAATGTTTTTAAAGACACATTCACTGGTATATTAAACACGTTCAAAAGCTTTCAAGTATTCTTGTTATTCAAAATAATGTGCTTTAAGTGACGATGAAACCGGCGCTTTGTTAGGGAATTTTAGTTCCCAGAGTAAAATATGTTCATATACACTCATATCTTATTTAATACAATTTTACACTAAGGATATTATCTAGGTAAAGATGAGAGCAATTGTAGTCGAAAACAAATTAAATTTCTATTCAAGAAAGAACGACTAACATTTCATTAAATTCAACTAACATTTGTCATTTGTTTTTACTGTTCAAAAAATTTCTAACAATTACAAAATAAACAAACATTTTTTTTTTTTTATTTTTTTAAATAACAAAAAACGAATGTAAAACATTAATGTGAAATCATAAAACAGTCATTTGAAGTGTTTTTTTTTTTTTAAATGAACTACAAGGTTAGTAGAAAGTTAAATTTGTTCTAAAAATGACTGACATTTACATTAAAAATAAATACACTGTATTACAATCCAAACAACTACATATTTTTAAAGCAGAAGTTCGATACTTGAGTGGTTCGAGTGTTCGAACTACTCGTCGAGTACCTCTAGTAGTGAAAATGCGCTGTTTGTTCGTTTGCTAAAGATAAGTGTAACAAATGTATAGTTGTAAATTTCCAAAGAATATTCCTAACAAACCTCATCAAATTTGCTTCGGCGAACAACAACTCGACAATTTCCATACAAAATGGCAGAAATATGATATTTTTAAAACTTGAATGCCATTTTATAAAAATTAAAAAAATGGTACAGTCTATATATATAAAACGCATTTTCTGTTTGTTTGTTCTCTATACAAATTTGCAATTCTCAACGGCTTTTCCTCAAATTTGGCATGAATAATCCTCGGACCTCAACTTAGATCTACGCCTACTTTTGACAGAAAATGTAAAATCAAAATTTTTTTCACCTTTTTCGTTTTTTTCAAATACAAACTTCTCAGAAAGTTTTAATGGATTTCTTTGAAATTACTCGCATATATTCTACGTTTCCCGAGGAAGGCCTCAGTAAAAGTTTCATTACCAATTAATAATTTGAAAGTATTAAATCCAATCAAAACATTTTAGGAAAACCCGGTTCGTTTTTAAGAATTTTTTTCCCCGTATAATATACCTACTGATTTTTTCGCAATGTCTTTATGACTTCATTTTTTTTAAATTTTATTTTTCCTTACCGTTTTTGGCAATAACAAGTCCAAAAAACAAAAAAAAAATCTTTAGGGATAAACTTTTTCGAAACCATGCACTAAGATCAATATGAGACATCTTTATTGATAAAGCACATTGATTTATAGTCGTGAATTGGTACTGAAAGCATTATTTTGTATTCAACATCTTTAAGGATAAAATAATTTTTAATTTTGTAAAATGATTTTGTGCTAAAACCAATTAAAAACCATGCCTCTGAAAAAACGATCTCATTTAGGTGGTAACACATCACAAGCCTTACACGAACGTCTGAGACATTGGAGCAGACCCAACAACGTCTTGAGTCGCAAAGAGCAAGACAATATGAAGCCAGGGCTACCGAATCTCCTCAGCAAAGCGATTTACGTCTTGAGTACCACCGTGGGAGACAGGCTAAGTCAAGGAGCGCCGAAAGACCTCAACAGACTCAGCAACGTCTCAATGACCAAAGGGTAAGACAGGCTGAGTTGAGAGCCACCGAAACGCTAACACAACGGTAACATAGACTTGAACAAGACCGACTGCAACAGTTCATAAAATTCCTAAATCCTGTTAAAAAAGTTTATTCTAATTAATTCGGAAAATGGATTATTTAATCAAACAAAGTCCAACTGTATCAGTTTGTATGTTTTTTAATAAAATCTTATACAATTTAATCCGAATTTTGGTCTTCTAATTCACTTTTTTTATGCTTTTAAATCAGATATGTTTTCACATTATAAGCAATATCTGACAATATATAGAACCGGATAACCTTTTATTTTATCAAATAAAAGGCAATTATAATTGCGCAATTCTTGAGTTTATAGAAGAGGGAGGGAAAGAGAATGATAGGGGGTACAGACTTGCCCGTACTCCAATTCCGTTTTGTTTTGTCATCCGCAATTTTCAACACTGCAGGTTGATATACGAAAATTGCTGAAACAAACTTTTCCTGTGTGAACACAAAAGCAATTTCAAAGGAGAATTGAAGAAGAATTGAGCAATTATAATTGCCGTGTGTGAACCAGGAATTAGTTCGGTTAAAGATTATGAATATTTTTGCCATATTAACTGAAAAAATATAATTTTATTTGTGATAATTTACTTTAATTAACAGAAAAAACACTTGGAAAAAAGTTATTTGACACCTGCATGAATGGAGTTAACTTTCTAGCCCGCAACGGCCATTCTTCGTGCCTTAAAGTGTTAAATGGTAAACATTATCTATTTAACTCAACTAGTTAGGTTAAAAACGTAACGTGACTTAGTTTGTTGAGTATTATTTTTATCACAGAATTTAAATAAAAAAAAAAAATTTCACAGAATTTAAAAAAAAAAAATTTCTTTTTCTAAATTTTTTTGGGAACTGCTCGAGTTTTTTTTCGAGTAGTAGTTGGCTCAGGACTCAATGTTCATCCGAATGAGGTGAGATTTGGTGGGAATATTCTTTGGAAATTTACCATTATAAAAAGTAAATATTTGTTGCACATATCTTTAATATTTAGCTTTTTATATGAGTTCAAACGAACAAGACGTGCACTTTCACTACTCGACTGCCCGAAAACAGCGGGCTTTGTTTTATATATCTTAATATGGGTATATCTGATGAAGCATATGACCGTATATAGTTTTAGCTTGAATTTCGATTTTTGAATTTTTTTGATGTGATCCCATACGTGTTAATATCTTTATATACATACATATATTAATAAATGTTACCTTGATAGGGCATATAAAACTACATCTATAACTATATAAGAGTAGCGTGACTGAGATACTGAGTGACTGAGGGCTGAGTGACTCAACATCGCCCAGCCAAAACCTCTGGACCTAGGAACTTGAAATTTGGTACATATGTTCCTCCTCTGACTTAGACCTCCACTAAGAAGCGATTTTTTGATATTCCAACGGACAAGACCACAAAGTGGAAAAACTCCTCCTTTTTTGGAAAATAATGTCCCTTTTCCCCAGCCAAGACCTCTGGACCTAGGAACTTGAAATTTGGTACATATGTTCCTCCTCCGGCTTAGACCTCCACTAAGAAGCGATTTTTGGATATTCCTACGGAGAAGGCCAAAAAGTGGAAAACTCCTCCTTTTTCGGAAAATAGTGTCCATTTTTCCGAAAAAAGTACCCTTTTCCAAAAAAAAAAAGTACCGAAAACGAAGTCCAAAAAAAATACCTTCTTTCAAAAAAAGTACCTTCTTCCAAAAAAAGTACGAAGAGAAAAAGTATCAAGAGAAAAAGTACCAAAAACGTAAATTTTCAAAAAAAAAGTACCAAAAGATTTTTATTTTTACCAAAAAAAAAGTACCAAAACTATTGACAAAAAAGTACCAAAAAAGTTAAATTTTCCAAATAAGTACCGATTTCAAAAATGCCAGAGAGAAAAAGTTCCGAAAATGTTCATTTTCAAAAAAAAGTACCAAAAAATTTTTCTTTTACCAAAAAAAAAGTACCAAAACTATTGGCAAAAAGATACCAAAAAAATTAAATATTCTAAAAAAGTACTGATTTCAAAAATGTCCCTTTCCAAAAAAAAGTACCGAAATTTTCAAAAATAAATAATTACCGAAAAAGTCCCTTATCCAAAATAAAAGTACCAAAAAATGAGAAAAAGTACCGAAAATGTTCATTTTTAAAAAAAAAAGTACCAAAAAATTTTTCTTTTTACCAAAAAAAAAGTACCAAAAATATTGGCAAAAAAGTACCAAAAAAATTAAATATTCCAAAAATGTACTGATTTCAAAAATGTCCCTCTCCAAAAAAAAGTACCGAAGTTTTCAAAAAAAAAATAATTACCGAAAAAGTTCCTTATCCAAAATAAAAGTACCAAAAAAATTTAATTTTCTAAAAATGTATCAATTTCAAAATGTCCCTTTCCAAAAAAAAAGTACCGAAATTTTCAAAAAAAAAAAATTACCGAAAAAGCCTATTCCAAAAAAAGTACCAAAAAATGTACCCTTTTCAGAAAAAAGTACAAAAAACTATTGTAAAAAGCACCAAAAAAATTTTCTCTTTCTGAAAAAGTACCAATTTCAAAATAGTACTTTTTCCAAAAAAAAGTACCTTCTTCAAAACAACTACATTTTCCAAGAGAAAAAGTACCGAAAACGTTAATTTTCAAAAAAAAGTACCAAAACTATTGCCAAAAAACTACCAAAAAAATGAAATTTTATAAAAAAGTACCAATTTGAAAAATATTTCTATCCAAAAAAAAGTAACGAAATTTTCAAAAAAAAATACTTACCGAAAACAGTCCCTTTTCCAAAAAATTACCAAAAATTTTACCCTTTTCAGAAAAAAGTACATTTTCCAGAGAAAAAGTACCGAAAAAGTTCATTTTCAAAAAAATATACCAAAAAAATTTCCTTTTTTAAAAAAAAGTACCAAAACTATTGGCAAAAAAGTACCAAAAAAATTTAATTTATTTATAAAAAAGTACCATTTTCAAAAATGTCCCATTCCAAAAAAAGTACCGAAATTTTCAAGCAAAATAATTGCCGAAAAATACCCTCTTAAAAAAATACAAAAAATGTACCCTTTTCAGAAAAAAGTACAAAAAACTGTTGTAAAAAAGTACCAAAAAAATGTTCTTTATCTAAAAACGTACCAATTTCAAAATAGTACTTTTCCCCTATAATAAGTACCTCTTTTTCAAACCATAAGTATCTTTTCCAAAAAAAAAGTACCTTTTCCAAAAAAAATTACGAAAAAGTTCCCTTTTCAAAAAAAAACCTTTACCATTTTACCAAAAAAAAAATTATTTTTCTGCGAAAGTACCAAATTCCAAAATAAAGTACCAAAAAAGTTTCTTTTTCCAAAAAAGAGGTACCAAAAATGTTTCTTTTTAAAAAAAATTGCAAAAAAAAATTTAATTTTTCTAAAAAAGTATTGGAAAACAGTACAAAAAAATAATTTTTCTAAAAAAGTACTAATGTAAAGAAAGTACTTATTCCAAAAAAATATCTTTTCCAAAAAAAGTATTTTTCGCACAAAAGTATTTTTTCCAAAAAAAGTACACAAAAAATAAATTTTTCTAAAAAAAAGTACCAATTTCAAATATGTACTCCTTCCAAAAACATTTCCATTTTTCAAACAAAAAGTACCAAAAGTATTAAATTTTTCTAAAAATGTAGCAATTTCTTCTTTCTGTATCTTCCAAAAAAGAGTACCAAAAAAAGTACATTTTCCAAAAAAAAAAAAATACCGAAAAAGTACGTTTTCCAAAAAAAAAAAATCTACCAACAAAATTTAATTTTCAAAATGATACATACAATTTCCAAACAAAAAAGAAAATAAATAATTTTTTCTAAAAAAATACCAATTTCAAAAAGAACTTTTTCCATAAAAACAGTAATTTTTCCGCAAAAAATACTTTTTCCTAAAAAAATTTCCAATTTCAAAACAATACTTTTTACAAGGGATTTTCCAATATTTCAATGGAGAGTGCCAAAAAGTGGAAAAAGTTTTCTTTTTTTCATAAAAAGTAACGGCATTTTTAAAAAACTAACCGTTACTTTTTTAACACATAAAAGTAACGGTTTTTTTAAAGAAACAGTTTAATCAACAACTAACGGTTTTTTTTAAGTAGCGATATTTTTCAAAAAATAACGGGTTTAAAAACGTAACTGTTGTTTAAAAAAATAGCGGGTTTTAAAAAAATATAATGCGTTTTTTTTAAGTAACTGTACTTTTCAAAAAAAGAACGGGTTTTTAAAACAAAAAGAAACGTTTTTTTTTCAAAAAAGGAACGTTTTTTTTAAGTATTTTTTTTTTCAAAACTTAACGGTTTTTGTCATGGTACTTTTCAAAAGAATAACGGGTTTAAAAAAAAGTTTTTTTTTCACAATATGGAACTTTTTTTTTTTTTAAGTAACAGTAGTTTTTATCTGTCTATCTATCTATTTATATAAAAGAGTAGTGTGATATACTGAGTGACTCAACATCGCCCATCCTAGCACCTGCTCCTAGAAACTTTAAATTTGGCATATAGGTTCCTCCTGGAAAGGTGACCTCCACTAAGATGGGATTTTTTTATATTACATCGGAGATGGCCAAAAAGTGGGAAACTGGGCCAAATAACCGAAAAATTGGTATACAGTTTCCTCCTTGAAAGGAGAATTCGAATAAGACGGAATTTTTTGATATTCCAACGAAGATGGCCAAAAAGTATTCAGATAATAAATATCTTATTCCGAAAAATATCGTTTTCCAAAAAAATACTTTTTCAAAAAAAAAGTACTTTTTCCACAAAAAAGGACTTTTTCCACAAAAAACTACGTTTTTAAAAACAAGTACTTTTACCAAAAAAAAGGACTTTTCCCGGAAAAGGTGCTTTCACCCGAAAAAAGACGTTTTCCAAAAAAAAAAAAAAATTGCCTTTACCAAAAAAAGTACTTTTGACAAAAAACATACTTTTTCAAAAAAAAAGTTAAGATTTTTTTTCAAAAAACTACATACTATTCTTAAAAATAATTTTATTTTTTTTGATAACAAATTTTCAAAAAATCTAAAAAACTGTAAGTTTGTAAAAATTTGAAGAATACATATAACAATTTTCATGTTATATTAATTTTCATGATCATGGCACGATGGGTTATTTCCAAAAAGTTCTTTAAACAAGTACTTACTAATTAAACATGGCCAAATGAAGACCTCCACTAAAAGGGGATCTTTAATATATTACTGGGAGACGTAGAAACGAGTAAAGAGTCCCATTTTACGATCCATTGGCTAAAAAGTAGAAATATAGGTTTTCTGTGATGTAGGCTAATACACTGAAAATGCACTTATTGAATTTTCCACTGAAAACGTGGTATTACCGGGATTTAAAATGTTTAAGAAGTGCTCATCTTAATCAAACTGTTAAGCTAAATCTGAAACTTAAAACTTAAGTTGTTTCCAAAATAGGCAGATCAGTAAAAATTTGGTTTTTGAAAAATTTTATAAGAACATGGAAACTCGATTAATTGATAGTCGAAACATTGAATTTTATATGTAGTTATAAAAACATGCGCACTGAGAAGGGCTAATTAGGAACTCGGAGATGAAGAGGATAGAATGTTAAAAACCCCTAAAATAATTAAATGTTTGCCTTTAAGACATCGAAAAAGTTTTTGCATAAATTGATACCATTTTTTCACAAAAATATTATATTTAAATTTCAATATTTCAAGTAGTTCCAAAAATAATAGTCTTTTGAACTAAAAACTTCACATTGTATGTATTTTTTAATTTTCATTAGCATTGTTCTCAAACCTTATTTTTTATAAATCAATTTTAATCTAAATTGAAAAAATAAAAACAACAGAAAAAATTACAAAATGTATTCCTGTTTTTTTGGCTCAGAAAAAGTATTTTTGTTAATTATTACAATTTTTAATTTAAGTACAAAATAAGTACATCTACAGTCTTATTTCTACTTCTAATTTACACACAATTTTATTCAAGCTAAAAACAATGCTACATTGATGTGAAATATAATAAAAAAAGTTGGTCTTTCATTTGCGCCATTACTTTTTAATGTTGGACTCTTTGTTCATACGGGTCGCGGAAGCTTTACCAGCCCTGGTCCATATATATATTAAGAGCATTTGTGGATACCCCGATGAAACGAAAATTTTGACTGTTTTATAAAATAGAATATTTTTCGAAAAAAATTCGTGGCTCCTGGTCCTAACCAAGGTCCAATTTTTGATAGTGATGTCGTTATCACGGGCGTAGGGTGAAGGTAGGAGTAATACATATTTTCATCGACTTTCCTTTAACTTTATCAGTTTTCAAGCTATAGGTCATATTCTAAAATCAGATAAGGAGCGCAGTCTTGAATACTTCAGATAAGCTGATGGCGCCATTTACCAGGTAATATCATATTTTAACAATAAAATTTAACAAATAAATTCTGGAAAATAGTTTTGAAAAATAACACTCAAAAATGGTTAAGCCACAGGAAATTTTTACTATTTTGTTAAAGAAGATTAACTTAAATCTATGCTTAAGTCAGTTTTTAAATACAAAATGGGTTCAAAAATAGTCAACTCGATTTAAAACACATTCAATAGATTTTTTATGTTTATTGTTTTGGAAATACATGGAATTTCGTTCTGAAATTTTAGTATAACAGTTTTTGTAGAAAAGTTTCTACTATCGACTTACGAAAAAAAAAAATCGAAATCTAGAAGGCCCATAATGAAGATGTACTCTTAAAATTAAAAAGTGAAAAATTTAAAAAATAAATTTATGATCGGGAGATAAAAATCGTATAGGACCAAATTTTGTTTACAGGTTCCACAATTTCCTGCTTTTGTTTTCATTGGTTGCCCAGGACCAAATATTTTTTACAGGTTCCCAATTTCATGCTTTTGTGTTCATTTGTTAAAAAGAGTAAATAATTTTGCTGCAGTTGAAACCTACAAGTTTTAAGTGAATATGTAAATTTCTTTCAAAGTTGTAAAGAATACCATTTACCAACTTTTGCTCTTTTTTAAACCTATAACTTCTAAATATTCAAAATCTTCCATATCTTAAAAATCCTAGACGCCGTTAACGGTAGTTTTTAATATCGGAATACATAAAGATTTCATCTTTTAATAATTAAACATTAAAATTGTTTGCTTATTCCAAGTTCCTAGCTCCAGTGGTTTGAACTTTGTGATTAATGAACATTTATCCTATTACTATGGTTTTATATTAAATTCCAAAAAGTTTTTATTCAGTGAATTACCTGAAGTGTTTTGGACAAAAGGAGACTTTTCCCCGTAAACATTTCCAAAAATCCCATCTTAGTGGATGTATATACGAGGGGAAGAACGTACATGCCGAATTTCAAGTTCCTAGCTGCAGCGGCTTGGCCATGGTGATTAAGGGGACATTTTTTTCTTTGTGCCAGATTCTCATTGAGTTTTTATAGGGAATTCCAAAAAGTGTATTTTAAGTGCATTATCCATTACTCTATTTGAAATTACAGATTTCTAGCAGAAGAGGTTTAAGCAGAAAGATAAGATGGATATTTTTTATCGTAACAATTTCCAAAAATAGTCTACGATTTCAGATTTCTAGCGAAGAGGTTTAAGCAGAACGTTAAGCAAAACACTTTTTTGTTTTTTTGTGCAACCTTTTAATTATTTCCAAAAATCATGTTTCCGAGAATTGTGTCTACGCCGGAGACAGAGCCTTCATACCAAATTTGAAGTTCCAAGCCCATGCGGTTAAAGCTAGGAGATTACTTATTAACATTTGAACCCCATTTTAACTATGTTTTTATTTCAAAAAGTAGTTAATTAGTCTGTACATCAACACATATTATATACTGGCGGACAATGCCCACAAGGTTGTTAGCGTAGATAAGACGTTTTTTTTTGCGTTAAAGTTCAAAATGTAATTTTTATTGGACAATACAATAAAGTATTACCTATTTTATTTAACAGATTTGCAGAAATTTTTTACTCAGCGAAGCCTGCTTCGGACATACCGCAGAGTAAAAAACCCCTAAGTCCGGCCGCAGGCCGGCTACGCAGAAAAACTTTAATACTCACACAATCTTCTTCTAAAATTTGTCTTTGAAGAATATGTATATTTTTTACTGGGGATTATTAGCATAATAATGTTAGGCATAGTTCCTATGTTGGTTTGAGTGTTATGATAGAAACATTTCAATTCATAATTCCCAAATCGGAAATTGGGATAATGTCATGTCATTCCTGACTAAAAATGTAGATCCCCAAATGATTAACTTCTTATAAAAATCGTCCAGGCCCAAATATTTTTTTTTACAAATTTTTTGCTTTTGTGTTCATTTGTCAAAAAGAGTATATAATTTTGAAGCACTTGGAACCTAAAAATTCAAGAGAATAGGAAAATGTATTTAAAAGTTATGAATAAGTACCAACTTTTACCCCTTTTTATACAGTTAACTTCTGAATATCCAAAATATTTTATAACTTAATTTTTATTATACTTGACTAGCTTAAAAGTCCGAGATATCGTTACCAATAGTTTTTAATGTCGGAATACATTAAAAAGAAAATGATTTCCTGTTTCAAATGGTTCGAAATGGTTCGAGAAGATGTTTTAAATTTTAAGCATAAAGCAATTGTATATGTCATTAAGAGGACACTTTTCACCTTTAAATCCCTATTTATGACAAGTTTTGAATAAAAACGCAGAAAGTATATCTTAAGTGAATTACGATATAATTACCTAATGGTTTTGATTATGATGTTAAATAGAGATTGTCCGTTTTTGCCCCTCTCTTGGTTGATGTCTACGCTTAAGAGAACCTAAATGTAAAATCTCAAGTTCCCAGCTCCTACGATTTGAGCCGGGCTATTAACGGACACTTTTCCTTTTTAACCCCATTTATACAACGTTTTAATTGTAAGTTTAAAGAAACACATATTTTAAAAGTCAGATTTGTAGCCAAATGTTATTTGGCAAAATATTAAAAAGTAGATTTTGCCCTTCACCGTAAGAAATTTCACCATATAAATTTCTTATTAGATAATGTCTGCTCCAGACGAGGAACCTTCAAGTCAAATTCAAGTTCCTTACTCCAGCGGTTTAACCTTTGTGGTTAATCCCGCATTTATGGTGAGTTCCAAAAAAATATTCTTCAATGTTTTCCTTTTTATCCATCCCCGCTAAGTTTACAAAAATCCCGTCTTAGTGGATGTCTTATTTAATAACAATTTGAAGTTGAATATATTTTTACCATTTTTATCAAGTTTTTATTGGAAATTTCAAAAAGTATATTTTCGATAAATTAGCGCATACATCAGGGAAAACATATCCTAAAATAAACATTTCTATACAAAATGGTTGGGCAGTAAATCAAGAGGAAACCTTTTCACTTTTACTCCATTACATAAACATTTCCAATAATCCCATATTTGTGGATGTCTACGCCAGAGGAGGAACGTACATGCCGAATTTCAAAATCAAGCGGTTTGGGCTGAGTGGTTAAGGGAACATATTTGCCTTGCACCACATTTTTATCAAGTTTTATTGGAAGTTCCTAAAGGCAAATTTTAGATTTCCAGCTGAAGGGGTTTAAGTAGGACGATAAGGGGACGACTTTTTATCCTTTTTGTCCTAACAATTTCCATAGGTCGTGATTAGTTGTACACGATGAAGAAGGAACCTCCATGACAAATTGAAGTTCCAAGCTCCAGTGGCTTAGATTGGGTGGTGAGCCTGTACTAAATCCCTTTTAAATACAATTTTTACTATGTTTTTATTGCATATTTTAGAAATTATTTTTCCAGTAAATTAGTCCATATACCAAAGAGCACATAATTATAGTAACGGGCAATCCCTTTACAGCGTTTTAATTAGAAGTTCAAATAAACACATTTTAAAAGTCAAATTTCTAGCTAAATGTTATTTGGGATGACATTTAAAGGAAGATTTCGCTCTCACGGTAAGAATTTCTTTAAATTTATTCTTAGATAATGTCTTCGCCGGTCGAGGAACTTTCAAACCAAATTTCAAGTTCCTTACTCCAGCGGTTTAAGCTTTGTGATTAATCCCAATTTTTCTTATTAAAACCCCTTTTTACTGTAATTCCATCTTTGTGAGTGGATGAGAAACCTACATGCCGTATTAAAAAATCAAGCGGTTTGGGCTGTGTGATTAAGGGAACATATTTGCCTTTTTTGTTTAAAATTCCTAAAGGTATATTTTAAGTGCTGTAGCCCATAGATTATTGGCTAATGCACTTGAAATTTCAGATTTTTAGCCAAAGGGGTTTAAACGGGACGATAAGGGGAGGACTCTTTATCTTTTTGTACTACATACTAACAATTTCCTAAAATCGTGATTAGATGTATGTGATGGAGAAGGAACCTCAATGATAAATTTGAAGTTCCAAGCTCCAGCGTTTTAGGCAGCGAGATTTGGCGGTATTAATATCTTATGAATACCATTTTTACCATATTTTTATTGCATATTTTAGAAATTATCTTTTCATTAAATTAGAACTCATACCAATGAACACACAATGGTAACGTGAAAGCTCACTAGGTTGTTATCATAGATAACACGTTGTTTTGCCTTAAAGTTTAAAATGTAATTTCTATTGGAAAACGGAATAAAGTATTTACTTTTTTATTTTACAGCCTTCCATAAATGTTTTACTCAGGGAAGCTGTCTTTGGACATACCACAGAATAGAAATATCCTAAACCTGGCCGCAGTCCGTCTACGCAGAAAAACTGTAATATATTGGGGGTTAAGACAAACATATTTTCATTCGTAATTCCCAAATTGTAAATAGTGATAATGCCAGGCCATACCTGCCTAAAGGTTTGGATGACATCTCTACTACATTGTGTTTTATTTTCCTTAAATTATTAAATTCTTATCCAAAATCAATTACATTTTAAACTTGAAGGCAAAACAATGTTGTCCCCATGCTAACAATGCAGCGGGCATACCCCTATTAGTACTAAAAATACATCTTAATCCGCTATAGTTCGTACCATAGTGTGGACGTATAACAACGTCATAGGGATGAGCCCTCTTGGTCGGTTAGGGTGGGTAACCGTCCGTAAAAAATGTTTATACAAACAAAAACTAATTAAAATTATTAATTATAGGTAAATAAAAACCAAACACAAACTACATTGTTATGAAGCTTCAAACTCCTTCAGCTAGAGTTTGCAGGCAAGGATCTGGATCTGTGATCAACATCACATGAATTCTGTATAATATTCGACATGTTGGTCATTATATAAAAAAATATTCACAAAACTTACAATGAATAAAAATTTTTAGGCAGAACTACACGCAGAAAAAAGAGCATCGTTTTATAATAGTTTTAGAGCATCATGTAATGACTACAATTCGTAGCAATTATATTATGATCCTAAATGACGATAAAATCGCCTTCGGTAATCGTAATATGATCATCCAGAGTCATGTATATGATAATAAAATCAAAGTATGATAATTTCAATCAATCATACCTTTTCTCTGCGTGTAGGGGCACTCCGGGCAAGCCCGGCTTTAGCCGGATTGTATGGTATATTTTAATTAGCATGATTTCATGTATACATTTATATGACTAATATGGTATCCCGGTGAAATATAATTTTTTGAATCAGATATAATTAGAAATATTTAGTAAAAGTAATTACAAATATTTAAATAGTAATTACAAATATTTAGTAAAAGTTTTTGCTAATTTTAGAAGAGTAAATTGCTGTTTTCAATTACTTAAACTAAAATTCAACTCGAATACAAATAAAAGTTTGTTAAGTTAACAGTTTTATTTTGTTGTTCTTATTTTATGAATATTAAGCAAAAAAATCTGCTAATTATAGCATATTTTTCCGCAACGTAATTTTTTACAAACTTTTAATAGCTTTGATTGTAATATTATTATTTTAAAAATTTAAAGGAACCATACGATATTTGTATTTAAAATCGTATACAGACTATTTTAAATTATATAATATTAAATTAGATCGTGGATGGTAACCGATTCAATGCGGGTTTCGGTAACGGTAACGCTATTTTATTTTATTTCGGTAACGGTATTTTAGGAGTAACGATATTTCATTTATTTCGGTAACGGGTTTTTAGTGTTAATGGTATTTTACTTGTTTCGATATCGGTATTTAAGCGGTAACGGTATTGTAGTTATTTCGGTAACGTTATTGTAAGTATAACGGTTTTTACGTTATTTCGGTAACGATATTTTAAGGGCTTATTGTATAGAGCAGCCGCCTGTTATTCTGACAACCCGGACCATTATTTTTCCTTCTGTAAATGGCTTATTATTCATACCCTTGTATGAATATAGGTAATCCTTTATAATTTATATTTACGTAAGACCGCCAATAATGCATAACTCATTACTTTTGGGACATTTCATATAAAAAAATTTAGAGTCATAATGTAAAGAGTAATACGTCCTAACCTTCGAATTTAGATTACTAGACTAATTATTTGGTGTTTTGTGTTTTTGCTGGGTAGTATTATGTCCATAAAAAAGTTTTCCCGCAAGTCATACACAATTTAATGTTTCTTTATCATAGAAGTTTTCTGTAATCAATTTTGATCTATTCATTATAACCTTTGCACTTTAAGCTATTTTTAAATTATTAATCATTTCTTTACCCAAATGTTGGCCCTCAACGCATACACTGTCGCGCAATCACTGATGAAGATTGTGGGAAATTTTACGTTTTCTGTACAATCTTCTTAATTGTTTTGCAAATTAATGAAGCAAGTGGTTCAATCGATTAAAATATTTCAGTGAAATTTTTTGCTGGAGCAAGTTAAACATTGATATTACCAAAAGTGTCTAGTTCTGAAAATAGATTCCGGCAAAATACTTGGAGTGTAGGTAAGGAATAAATTACGATCATTGTAAAGCTATGATGCCTTGTATTACTTAAATTCTAACATTGATCGCGGATTGCTTGGTAATGACTGAATTGGTTTGATTTACAAAAAAAAATAATCTTTTTTATGAATCCTTTTCTTCCCCAAAACCCTCTTTTACTAACCTATATTATACATACGTATAAACATATAGAACTTTTATTTTTGTTTTAAACAATTTTATATTATCGTTTCGCAATTTTAAGAAATGATTAGTGTTTAGAACAATATTTTGATATTGTTAATATATTTTTTATAATATTTATTTTATACATATAATTAAAAAATAACTTTGCGGGGGGAATAAAGAGGAATGCTGCAATCTAATTTATATAGGAACAACTAAACGTAGTGTAGAGACAAGAATGAACGAGCACAAAAATTACATTATCAAGAGAAGAGAGACAAGTGCATTAGCAATACACATAAAAACAACTAATCACACAGCTGATTTTAACAACATTGAAATACTGGAAAAAATAAACAATGAGAGGAAGAGGTACACAGTGGAAAGCCAAAGAATACAAAAAAACATAAACAAAACGACGAACTTGAATTAAGATACCAATAAGATCAACTCTACCTACATCGTTGATATAAAATAAAATTAACTGTGATATTAAACATATTTTAAGCCGTGTTTATTAAGAAAAAACTTCATGTTGAATGTTAAATGTTTTTTTTAGTTTTTTAGTTTTTTATTTTTATGTTTAATATAAAATAAAATTAATTTAAATGTAATTAACAAAATATTTATGTTACTATAAGTAAATGAAATATGTTTTTGGTGTGATATTATTGTTTTTAACATAATTTTTTTATAATTTAAATAGACGTCTCTTGAAAAAGTCAACAAATAATTGACAAAACGTCGAAAAAAACATATAAAATAAATGCATTTTTATTACATTAGAATAAATCATGGGTCTGATAAGCTTAAAAAACACAACAACTTTGATTTTTATTTAAAAAATTTTACTCAAAATTATGTTTTATATATTTTGATATAATTAAATCTTCTACTTTGTAAAAATTAATAAAATAATATTAAACTTAATACTATTATATAAGACCAAAACTCCGATAAAATTTTATCAAACTTAATACAATTAAATTCGATCAGGTACAATTTGATTAATACATTTTTCGGATTACATTTTGTACAATTTAGTATGGGTCCAATCTAAAAAAGATATGCTACTGAATAATTCTTTTGTCACGGGGTACAACAAATTTCATAGATTAAGAAATTTTGTAAACAATACAAACACAATTTCGTAAATTATTTTCAATATAAAGTACAAACAAATTGTAACATTACAAAATTTTCGTAAATAATACAAAAAAACAATAAATTGTAAAATGTAAAAAAATGTGGAATATTTTTTTGTATTTTAACACAAATTGTATGTGTTTACAAATGTTTTTTTTTTTTGTGTTTTTACAAAATTTAGTAAAATATACAAATAAAATTTTGCTATTGAAAACGAAATATCATTTGTTTATATTACAACATTTTTCGCAATGTCAAAATAACCAAATGTTTCGTAAAATTAACAACAGTTTTTATTTTACCTATCTATTATTATGAGTGTAAACATGTTGTATATTAATGTTTATTTGAGGGAGTGCCTGAGCTTTTTTCGATATTCGTAATCGTTTGGGTTTCAGAATTTTTCCACAAAGCTTTTTTCTTCTAATTTTTAAGTATTTTTAGAATGTGGTCACTCTGGTGCCAAATGTATCAACATTTTTGTTTCCTTGTGTAAAAATAATTTAGTGCTCGTAAAATTTAGATATATTTTCATACAACACCATTTTAATTTTCCACCCTCCTTTTAACCTCTAAACGTTAGATTGGGCACAAGAAAACAATTGAGTGTCTCTAAATAAATCTTTGGTATGCTGTAGAAGCGAAAAAGTTGCGGAATCTCAGTTTTTTGTGGTATAGACTGCGGTCAAATATTAACCAATAATAAGTATTTTTTAAAATTTATTTATTAATAAATACAATTTATTTATTATCGAGTCGTTATATATTATCGTTGGTCAACTTTTGAAAACATTTTGTCCATTTTGCACTATCTAGTTTAGTTTCGGAGATACTAGCCATTTTACAAAATGTTCAGTTTTTCGAAAACTAAGCGAGATAGCGCAAAACGGACCAAATTTTTTGCAAAAGTTGACCATGAAACACTCCCGGATAATACAACTGATGTAGGTTTGGAAGAGACCCCGAATGATTTATTTTTAGAGAATTGTCACTGGGTGACTTATTATTTTTTTTTTACCAATATGTGGGATAATACTAATAAGTTCACGCCAAATTCAAATTTCGTTCCCCGTTTTTTTCCATTTCGCTCTCTGTGTTTCAATTCCACTCGTCCATTCCATTTCGTTCTAATATACTTGGTTACAAACCATACTGAAAATGAATATCTAGCCAGCAAAAATTTTCATAACCACGTAAGTGGTTATATAATGAATATAAATATCTTTACACATTATTATTTGGCGCCAGCACTAATTGTTTTTGTTATACGAAGTCGTTTTTATCAGCAGTCAAGCATACGCACAACTAATGTTTTTTATTACACATTTTTGTCAACTACTTATTTTAAATTACTGATAAGTGTAAGGGTAAGACTTATTATTTAAAAACTTTTAACCACTTATTTTTGTAGTTGCTTATAAGCTTAGGAATAACTAATTCTTTTGGTAACCACATATTTTTTATTTTTTTATGATATAAGTACTGATATAAACGATTTCGTAGGACAAAAATAATAAGTTTTGACGCCGAATTATATGCAGTTTGTATTAGAGTCCGTTACTGAAATTTTGCTGAGTATATGATTTCAGAAATTTAGGGCTCATTAATTATTTAAAATAATCATGAGTCTGAGCGAGGGCTTACCATGCCTGATTTGAGCGATTTTTCTCAATCTTAAAAGCATATTTTTCAATGGTATTTATTTTTTTTAATTTATTCATTATTTAATGAAATTTAAAAGCATTTTAATTAATTAAACAATTTAAATCCCCAAATTCTTTGTCATTAATTAAAAAATGATAATAAAAACAAAATTTTTTTTATTACCACTGATACCAGTGCAATGGTAATGAAATCATCATTTCATTAGTCCACTTAATTTATTAATACCATGTATGCCCTATATATTCAAATCCGCAATTTTGAGTTTAAATTTTTCGATTCCAGATTCGGAATCAGCGATCACAAATCCGTTAAACACAAAGATATACAATTTAATTGATTTAAATCTTAAAATGTATGGCCGCCATATTTTATCTGGCATTTTGAATTTTTAAATTCTGACCAGAAGCTGTCTTAACCCTCTATAGCTGGGCTGGCAATACTATGACAAGTGTTTCAGTAGTGTCACGCAAGCGCATTTTCAGTGGCACGCGAGTTACGGCACCTCAACAGTAACCATCATTTATCATTATTATTATCATTACTAACACTACTATTATTACACAGTGCAACACATAAATTGGTTCCTCTTTCGTACCCGGTTTTTTTTTGAAGTGTATATCGAAACTAAAAAAAATCCGCAAAGGACTTGGCCAGATTACATCGAAATTTTTTTTTTTGGACACCCTAAGTTTTTGCACCCAAACATGATTTTTTTAAAAAAGGAAAATTTTTATGGAATCCATATATCATAAACCGTTCGGAATTTTGTTTTTATGTATTTGGCAAAGTTGTAGATCCAAACCAAAGCAAAAAAATTCTCATATGGGCCGACCCAAAAAAATTCCATCCACTGCATCAAAATTGCAAAAAATTGTGAAAAAATGCTATTTTTTTATGATAATATGGAAATAGCCAAACTTTAAAATCCAATTTTAAAATCCTGTTTAGGAAGATGAGGTGTTGTAAAAACCCAGTTCCACCTAAAAACCGCAACACGAAGATAAAACACACATGACAATCACACCCACTCAGAAACATTTTTTAAGAAGTTTTTAAAAAGGGTGTTGTAAAAACCCAGTTCTACCTGCAAAGTGCAACACGAAGATAAAATACACTTGACAATTACACTGATGGCCTGGATGTTGTATTCATCCAGGAACCATGGGTGCACGACGGAGCCATCAAGGGGCTTAACGCTAATCAAGGCAGGCTGATTTACGATTATCAGCATAGTCGGCCCAGAGCGGCCATCCTTGTTAGAAACAATATAACAATTCTCCCAATTTCAGAATTCGTTTTGGGAGACTTGGTTGCGATTTGGGCAAAGGTGCCCTCCTTATCTGGGGAACATGAGGTAGTACTGGCCTCCGCGTATCTACCTGGCGACACCAACACGGTACCAACAGCTGAGGTCTCGGCCTTGGTGGAATATTGCCGAATGAGGAACCTTAGTTGGATCCTCTGTTGTGACGCCAACGCACATCACACGATATGGGGAAGTACCAACATAAATAAACGTGGTGAGTACCTACTTGAATTTATATGTAGTAACAATATAAACATAGTGAATAGGGGTGACGAACCGACTTTCAGGAATTCTATTAGGACAGAGGTCTTGGATCTCACTCTTACTAGTTCTGATATGTCATTTGCCATCTCAAACTGGCATGTATCCAATGAACTGTCAATGTCGGACCATCAACATCTGGTATTTGATGTTGTTAGTGCATTGGAATCATGCCAGGTTTATCGTAATCCCAGACGCACGAACTGGAAGGATTTCCGATACAATTTGGAACGAGATGCAGATGTCTCTAAAGGGCTCATTCTGAGCACTAGAGAGATCGATCATGCTGCATCCGAAATGCAATCGAATCTAACTTCTGCTTTCTTTTTGAGCTGCCCCCAAAAGACCAGGAAGACGAAGAGGGACGTTCCATGGTGGAATGATGGTCTGGAGAAGCTTAAAAAGGAAGCCAGAAGACTGTTCAACAGGGCAAAGGAAACAGGTGACTGGATCACCTATAGGGCCGCACTCACTGAGTACAATAGAGAACTACGCAGATCCAAAAGGACCACGTGGCGCAACTACTGTGAGAAGATCTCTGATCTTCCAGAGGCGGTGCGACTACAAAAGGCCCTGTCACAGGATCATACAAATGGTCTCTGCACTCTTAAGAGGCCGGATGGCTCATACACGGAATCTCCCACTGAAACTTGTAAACTCTTGCTCGATACTCACTTCCCAGGATGCGTTGACAACTGCGGGTCCGCTGTGATTCAGAGAATCCCGAACCTGACAGGTAGGTACGTACGCCTGGCGGGTGCAATCTTTCAGGAGAACCGGGTAAAGTGGGCGATAGATGAATTTTCTTCATTTAAATCTCCGGGTCCAGATGGGATCTATCCTTGTCTCTTACAGAGAGGGATGGATTTAATTGTCCCACAACTGGTTAGGATATTTAGATCGAGTCTATTATTCGGACATGTACCGAGACCCTGGAGGGAGGTTAGAGTGGTCTTTATACCGAAGGCCGGGAAAAAGTCTGAGCAACTACCTAAGTCCTTCAGACCAATTAGCCTGAGCTCGTTTCTCCTCAAGACAATGGAGAAAGTCTTGGATCAGTATATTAGGGACACTTACCTCAGACGAAAGCCGATACATGAGCTACAGTTCGCGTATCAACGGGGTAAGTCTACCGAAACTGCTATCCATCATGTTGTCACAACAATAGAACGGGCACTGGAGGCAAAGAACATTGCCCTTTGTGCATTTATTGATATACAGGGCGCTTTTGACAACACGTCCTACGATGCGATTAGGGTATCCATGGCTAGGAAGAGCATTCCTCCAATCATAATTGACTGGACATTGGAGATGCTCCGCTCTAGGATAATCACGTTCGGAATAGGGACTACTTGTAGGACCGTGAATGCGACCAGAGGGTGTCCTCAGGGTGGCGTTTTGTCGCCTTTACTATGGACACTGGTCATTGATGAACTACTCGAGGGTCTGAACGACTCGGGTTTCAGGACCTATGGATACGCCGATGATCTTGTCATTTCCGTTGTGGGCTGGGATGACAGGACCATCTCCGAGCGTATGCAACAGGCTCTGAACTTCACTCTTTCGTGGTGCCGGGAAAAGGGGTTGTCTGTCAATCCGTCGAAGACAATCCTCGTACCATTCACGAGAAGGAGAAAACTTAACCTGTCTATGCCGGTCGTTGAGGGCGTAACTGTTGGCTTCTCTAGCAGTGTTAAGTATCTTGGAGTGACTCTTGATAGCTCCCTCACCTGGAACGAACATCTTGACCACGTCTCCAAGAAGGCCACCAGGGCATATTATGCCTGCCAGAGGCTTTTCGGGAGAACATGGGGCCTAAGGCCACAAATGGTCTACTGGTCGTTCAATACTATTGTTAAACCGATGATCACCTATGCTGCCCTTGCATGGTGGCCAAAAGTTGAACAGAGTAAGGCAAGGGATGCTCTTAAGAGAATCTACCGTCTTGCGTGTGTTGGCATTACAGGGGCCGGCGGAACTTGCCCGACGGATGCCTTGGGGGTTATGCTGGGGATCCCGCCATTGCATATTTCTGTAATGGAGGTTGCCAGTATGGGTTCCTCCAGACTTAGTGAATTCGGTGGCATGAGGGGGGGGCGACCTAAGGGGTCACATGAGGATCGCGCGAATCCTAATAGATGACCCGATTTCTAAGGTTGCGGACAAAATGTCACCGGAGTGGATCTTTGATAGATATTTTGATGTGTTATTGTTTGACAGAGACATGTGGACCAATCAATCCTGGGAACCAGAAGATGGTTCTCAGGTGTGGTTCACTGATGGCTCTAAGCAGTCGAATGGGAACACGGGTGCGGGCGTCTTTGGACCAGGCTTCCAGCGTGCCTTACCTATGGGGAAATATCCGTCCATTTTTCAGGCGGAGATTTGGGCCATCTGTGTCTGTGCAGGGGAGTGCCTGCGAAGGGGAACTCGCAGATCTCGCATCTACATTCTTTCTGACAGTCAGGCTGCACTGAGGGCCTTAATGGCTTATAAGGTGTCGTCCGGGTTGGTCATGGAATGCATTCAGACTCTCAATAGGCTCGGTAAGGGCAACTCTCTAACCTTGGGGTGGATTCCTGGTCATGAGGGGCATGAGGGCAACGAGAGGGCAGATTGTCTTGCCAACCGCGGGGCCCGAAAGCCCTTTATTGGTCCTGAACCATTCTGTGGAATACCTGCGGGGTATGTTAGGGAAAGGCTCAGGGCATGGAGAGAGTCTGAATTTTCTGGTTACTGGGAAAACTCTCCTGGTCAGCGCCAGGCTAAAAGATTGATCTCTTTTTCCAGTAGGGGGTCGAGGCGACTCTTGTCGCTTGAAAGGGGGGGTTTGAGGACCCTGGCGTCGTACTTAACTGGACACTGTAATCTCAGATACCATCTGCACAAGAAGGGTCAATCGGACACGGATTTGTGTAGGTTTTGCGAGATGGTGTCTGAGACCTCGGAGCATGTTCTCTGCGAATGTCCCAGGCTTTGTGATAGGAGACTTAGGTTTCTAGGTGATCGCTTTAGTTTGCCTTCCGACATCGCGAACATTTTGCCTAACAGGATAATTGGCTTTATAGGTAGCTTGAATCTGTAGGTAACCTTAGGCAGCACAAAAGACCTACATTGGTCGCGGTGCATAGTGCCTTCTGATCTAATCTAATCTAATCTACACCCATTCAGAAACATTTTTTAAGAAGTTTTTAAAAAAGGGTGTTGTAAAAACCCAGTTCTACCTGCAAAGTGCAACACGAAGATAAAACACACTTGACAATCAGACTAGCACGCAGTATAAATAACAGTTCAAGTATCGTTTAATTGTCATTCAACAAGTGTATTCAAAAGTGAAAAGTCTAATTATATCCGTGTTTTGTGCAAAATTTTACAATTCAACTATTGCGCAATATGGAAAATAGCCGGTGTCCAAACATTGATTATTTTTGTTTAGTTTGTGAAATTGTTAATTGCGTTATAAAATAATTACTTTTTATTAATAAAATAAATATATTCATTTTTTCAAAAACATATCAGCATTACAACAATAAAATGTTTAAATAGTAAATTTGAAAACAAGTAACAACAAAAACGGCATTAACCTATATAGTCTTTCTTTGTCGAAACGACAAACATTGGCTATGCAAAATAAGTGTGAGCAAAAAGATGTGCTTTCTAGGGTTAAGGAATGTTCGTATTAAGATGACATGTACTAGAGAGTTGTTTATATTGTTGTTAGATATAATTTAGCTGAAGAAAGATTTCTTAAATTCCCAGTATTTAAGCCATTTCAGGACAAAATCATGAAAAAATCATAAAAAAAAAGCATTTTTTTCCCAATTTTTTGCAATTTTGATGCAGTGGATGCAATTTTTTTGGGTCGGTCCATATGAGAATTTTTTTGCTTTGGTTTGGATCTACAACTTTGCCAAAGACATAAAAACAAAATTCCGAACGGTTTATGATATATGGATTCCATAAAAATTTTCCTTTTTTAAAAAAATCATGTTTGGTTGCAAAAACTTAGGGTGTCCAAAAAAAAAAATTCCGATGTAATCTGGCCAAGTCCTTTGCGGATTTTTTTTTAGTTTCGATATACACTTCAAAAAAAACCGGTTACGAAAGAGGAACCAAACGATGACCTTAAAAATGCTGCACTGTGTTATTAACACTATTATTATTAATATTACTTTAATTAAGATTTCATTCTAAACGTTCTGCTTTGTTACAATTAATGATTTAATAGTTTTGAAGTGCTGACATTTAAAATTCTAAATAATTTTGGTTGCTTACATTTTTCAAGTACATTAGCACACTTAAATTCTTGGTAAAATTGTAACAAAGAACAATGCCCTTTTCTTCAAGCAAAGCAATGTATTTTTGATTTAACTTTGTCGCAACTGTAGAATTTTGCCTACAGTTGATGTTCTAATTATAAAATCCAGACATTGTTGCAACATACAAGCTCTGCTTGTAAGTGGCACAATGAATTTCTTTGTTTAGATTTTTCCGATCAGCAATATTGATTATTCTGTCAGTATTGACTGAAGAATATAATAGATTGATTTTCTGGAGATCGATTCACTTACAGAGGGACCATTGAATATAGAACATTATTAAATTAACGGAATTAGTAAAATAAAATATATAAAACGGATTTGTAATTTTGTAAAATATATAAAACGGATTTGTAATTTTGTAAAATAAATAAAACGGAGTTTGTAATTTTGTGAAATAAAATAAAATAAATTGAATTTTGTAAACATTTTAAAAGTGCATTGAATTTTTGTGATTTTGGAAGTTTCCTATGAAATAATATCTCCTGGAAACTTAACTGGCGCAGTCAACGGAAGCTTGTATTAACAAGCAACGCTCTCAACGACAACAACAACACCTACAATACAAAAGAAGACAACTGTAATAACAACAACCGCAACAAAAAGCAACTGCAACTATAAAAAAAAGAGAAGAATCCAACAATAATAATAATGCAAATCATAATTCTTGGGGCACTGTAAGTCTTGAAATTATAAACATAAACACACATAATTATCATAATTATCATTATTATCGTGATTTTTTTTTTTTGGGATATGTGATTAAGTTATAAATTATTAAAGAAAATAAAGAAAGAAAAAGAAGATAAAAGAAAAGAAAATTTACCAAACAAATATTGCAAGTTAATTTAAAAATAAAAAAAAAGAGATATTACCGGTAGTGTCCAAAATCTTTTATTCGAAATTTTATTTCCATAAAACTCTGGAAAGGAAGAAAGAACGGAAGATAAAAGAATTTGGATTTGTTGAATAAAAACTCCAAAGGCTCTTTCATTTAAATCCTATTTCTATAAAACTCTGGAAAAGGAAAAAAAATTAAAGTGTTTTTGGAAAGTGTTCTTATATTTACTTTGGACTTTTTGTTCTCTCTTCAATAAGAAGTGTTCGTGAAAGTTGTTCAATTGTAACAACACGGGAAAATATATAATTTCTTGTGACCTTAATGTCAAAAATTTCAAAAAGGTTCTCCCCTTATTCGAAATTGTTTAAAAGCAGATCCCTAGAAGCTATTCCGGAAACTGTTCAAGCGGAACTCTCCAGAATGACCTCAGTTCCTGGATCAAGTGGGTTGCAAACCGTACCAACTGGTACGGAGGGTATTATGGCAACACAGGGCGACATTTTCAATTCCTTGAGAATTCCTGATGCCATCAAAGACTTGCCAAAATTTGATGGAAATCGAAAACTCTTATACGAGTTTATTAATAACGTGGAAGAAATTCTTCTACATATACGAGGAACGGATAACACTCCTTATGGTCAGATATTATTAAGGGCCATTCGGAATAAGGTAGTGGACAAGGCGAATGAGGTTTTAAATATGTATGGCACTCCACTTATCTGGGACGACATTAAGAATAATCTGATTCTCCACTACTCGGATAAGAGAACAGAAACGTCGCTAATTCGAGATTTACATTCTATTAAACAGGAGAATAAGTTATTAGAAGTATTTTATAGTGAAATCGTGGAAATACAGTCGACACTGTATAACAACATCCTTATTCACGAAAAGGACATGGGTGTTATTCGGGCTAAAAAAGACCTTTTTGGGGAAATGTGCCTTAATGCTTTCCTAACAGGCCTTAAAGAACCATTGGGTTCATCAATCATTGCGATGAGGCCAGAGTCTCTGGCAATAGCTCTGACATTCTGCATAAAAGAGCAGAATATATTTTATGGTCAAGCCAGAAATAGGATGAATTTTAACCAGTCTCCTGGTTATCGGGGACAATCCGATTATCGTGGATATAGACCACATTACAATTATACTACTAGGCCATACGATAGGCCTCCACAACTACAAAACCGTAGTCAACCAGGGTATTTTAGACAAAACAACCCTTCAACATTCGATAATACGGCGACAAGACCTTTTAACGCTAAATCATTCACCAACCCTTTTAACTCAAAAGCATCCAATAACACTTCCTTTACAAAGGCAATAAGACCTACGAACAATACACCAGAACCAATGGAAACTAGCACTACCTATTCTCGTTTCGGAAATAAACAGAGTGGGTACATCAAATCGTCACCTAGTGCGAGAACTTCCAACTCCAGAATGGAGTTGCATAATATTGATAATTATCCACCACCTGGCGAATTTGGGAATTACGGTGTGAACTTTTCGGTTGTTGAGGAATCCCAACCTATTGAGGATAATCCTCCAGGAACAGAAAATTATCAGGATCTAGACGGTTATCAATTAGAACAGACAAATATTGAGGATATGCAGAATTTTTACGAATTTGCCTCGATGAACCCGCCGAATACATAGACTTAAATGTTCACGGGTCGGAATTGGCATACGTAGATATTGCCTCTCCATTCGGAAGACCTCTCCGCTTTCTGATAGATACGGGGGCGTCTTCATCTTTTATTAATCCACGATTTATTAAGGAAAAAGATCAGAGGGAAATGAAATCGGTGACAATCAGAACTGTATTTAAGAACCATCGACTAAATAAAAAGGTTACCTTACATATATTTAAGGAATTCAACAAGAAAGGTAATTTTGATTTTCTTCTTTTCAAATTCCATAATTATTTCGACGGGTTATTGGGTTTAAATTTCTTAACAGAAACCGGAACGGTAATTGATTTGCCGGATAAATGCCTAAGGGTAAATGGTGAGGTCATTCCATTGAAATTTAGAACAAACAGACCATCAAAACGTTATACCCTGAAACCTAAATCGAGAAATATTGTGAAACTTCCTGTGAACATACAGAATGGACAGATTAATTTAAAAGATACGAAAATAAATGAACATATGTTCATCCAAGGTGGCCTTTATCAGTCAAACGATGGTTACAGCTATATGGACGTTGTGAACACCTCAGACACAGATCAGGTCCTCTTTTTGGAAGACCCGTTAGACGCAGAGGCGTATAATCCTCATGACTATGTGGAAATAAATAATTTGAATGTTCACATGGATACCTGTAACACCCCGAAAATGGATATTCGACAAAAATTGCGACTGGATCACTTAAACCCGGTCGAAATTAGAGAAGTCTCAAAGATTCTACGCGAATATAGGGATATCTTCTTTAATGAAGAAGATAACTTAACCTTTACAAACAGAATCAAACATTCGATCCAAACTTCAGATGACATACCAATTTATACTAAATCGTATAGATATCCGTATGTGCACAAAGAAGAAGTTAGCAATCAAATTTCTAACATGTTGGACCAAGGGATACAGGGTTCAACCATTCATTCAGCCATTGAAAATTTGGATGACGGAATTTATATTTCTGAGCGCCCTCTGAATGAATTCAATCTACAATTGGTATTAAAAAAAGATTGCCCAGAATCATCAATGACTCTTGAAACCATTTTTCGCAATAAACAGCGGCGTATAATTAAAGAGAAATCATTCGACGAAGGGAAAATTACTGAAATTATTCGAAAATACCTTCCGCCCAACAAACTTACAGTAATATTTACAGACGATGATACATTCAAAATGGTACAAGCAGCATACTCTAAATACTTTTTCCACAGTAAACTCTTCAAAATACTCAGAAGCATGGAAATCTTAGAAGACATAACAGAAGAAAACGCACAAGAAGCCACTATCAGAGAGTATCACGAGAATAATAACCATAGGGGCATTAACGAGACTCATATTCACCTGAAGAGGAAATATTTTTTTCCCTGTATGAAGGAGAAGATCACTCGAACAATAAATAATTGTATCATTTGCCGCACACAAAAGTATGATAGGTGTCCTCCAACTATAGAATTTATGAAACCAGAAACACCTTTGAAACCCCTGGATATTTTACATATCGACCTTTATGCAATAAATAAAGAACAAATTTTGACGATTATCGATAAATTTTCTAAATTTGCTTTCGCTTCAACACTTCCTAATAGGACAAGCTTGTCAGTGGTTAAAGCCATAAATAACTTTGTATCTCTCTATGGTATTCCCAGAAAAATAGTATGTGATCAAGGGTCTGAATTTAACTCAAACATATTTAAGGACTATTGCAAGCAATATGACATAAACCTTCATTTTACTTCGTTTCAACAAAGTAGCAGTAATTCTCCAGTAGAAAGGCTACATTCTACGTTGACTGAAATATATCGTTTAATAATGATAAAGAAGAAAAATTTAAAATTGTCAACGGATCATGAGGATATTTTCCGAGAAGTTTTAATAACTTATAATAATGCCATTCACTCAGCCACAAAGCTAACCCCATATGAGCTGTTTTTTGGTCGACCCTACACGTTTGACAGGCAGATAACATATAATAATGAGCATGAATACTTACAAAAACTCAACGAATTTCAGGAAAAATTATTTCCTTCAATTAAGGAACACATGGAAAGACAAACGGAGAAAAGGATCGAAAAACTTAATGAGAGAAGGTCCAAACCACTGGACAGAAACATAGGTGAAAAAATTCTGCGAAAGGAATGTAAACGAAATAAAATGACACCAAGATTTTCAGAGCATAAAATTAAAACTGATAATAATGTAACAATTGTAACACAGAAGGATAAGAAGATCCATAAAATACGACTCCAAAACAGACGAAAATTCGAAAACCTCTCATAACTTGTTTTGTTTTAATTAATCTCATTTCAGACTTGCATTAACAACTGGGCAAGTCATCAATATTCAAAATGTAGATCATAATCAAAAGATAATGAAATTCGATCTGGGACCAGCAAAAGTAAAAAAAGGATATCGTAATCTAATACATATTATTAATCTTGACGACTACGTTTCTAACATAAGGAGTATAGTTAATACTATTAATGCAATAAGAGAAAAAGGCCAAGATGATGGAATCCAAAATCTGTTATCAATGTCAGATTTCAAATTGAATGAACTCAGAAATAGACTCAACACCCTTTTGCCATTTAAACGCACAAAAAGAGGACTTATTAACGGACTTGGATCGGCAATTAAATTCATAACAGGAAATATGGACGCTGAAGACGCAAAGAAACTCGATATGGAAATCAAAGAGATGAATAATGAAGGGATTTTGTCACACAGTAATTGGAGGGAACAAAAGCTTTTAAACAACAAGATAATACAGAGATTTGGGAACATAACAGAACACATAAATAGGGAACAAGAAATTATATCAAGAAACTTCATATTAAACTCAAATAGAATTAATAAGAATTCGAAAGAAATCTCAGAAATGCAATATTTGAATAGGGTAAATTATAACATAGATCTGTTGTATAACCATATAACGAATATAGGCGAGGCAATTATTCTCGCTAAACTGAATATTATTTCTAAATACATTCTGAATACTGAGGAACTTGCTAAAGTAAGAGATATCATGGAATATGATAAATTCCCAAATAGACAAGACGTCATGGAATATGACAATTCCTTGGGTTCAAGAAACCTCACTGCATATGAGAATTTCTTGAGTTCAGATGGCAAATATCTAAGAAACCTCACTGAATATGAGAATTTCTTGGATTCAGACGAGCATATATACGAATTGCTCGAGCTACAAGCCTTTTATAACGGTACAAATATAATATTTAATTTCAAAATACCAATAATAAGTAAAGAGAATTACAAACTTTATCACATTATCCCATTACCAATTAATAACACTAAGGAGATAATCATTCCTCCATATATAATACATAACAAACATAAACTACACAAACTCACGAGCATTTGCCCCAGGGTGGAGAACATTTTTTATTGTAACTCACTACAAGAAGAACTGATGGAAGATTTAACATGCTTGGGACCACTGTTCAACGGAGGAACGGCACACTGCAATCTAAAGGATTTGGGAAAAATATCCAAAATCCTGCAAATAGAAAACAACTTTATTGTATTTATAAATATACCGACAGTACTAATAAAACCTACTTGCAGAATAAAGACTCCAGTGGGAATTAAAGGCACTGGCTTCATTTTCTTCAAAAATTGTAGCATCGAGATCAACAATATAATTTATTACGATGAAACATCCATATTTTGGGATAAAGTCAACCTTCTACCAAATGACAACTCCACAATTAAAGTGAACTCTACAACTAAAGTAACAACATTAATGACACTAGAACAACTAAACATTGATAACATCAACAACATCACAACATTTAAAGAAACAGCAATTATCCATATCGGCTCGATCTATGCTGCACTAACAACATTACTCATCCTAATAATAATAATAGCATCAGTATCATCAAGGAAACAAATAATTTATACAACAACCACATCAGTTCCCGTTCCAGCCCCAACTAATTCATTGTGGCCTTCACTCTATTCTAAGGGGGGAGGAGTTACGGCACCTCAACAGTAACCATCATTTATCATTATTATTATCATTACTAACACTACTATTATTATTAACACTATTATTATTATTATTAATATTACTTTAATTAAGATTTCATTCTAAACGTTCTGCTTTGTTACAATTAATGATTTAATAGTTTTGAAGTGCTGACATTTAAAATTCTAAATAATTTTGGTTGCTTACATTTTTCAAGTACATTAGCACACTTAAATTCTTGGTAAAATTGTAACAAAGAACAATGCCCTTTTCTTCAAGCAAAGCAATGTATTTTTGATTTAACTTTGTCGCAACTGTAGAATTTTGCCTACAGTTGATGTTCTAATTATAAAATCCAGACATTGTTGCAACATACAAGCTCTGCTTGTAAGTGGCACAATGAATTTCTTTGTTTAGATTTTTCCGATCAGCAATATTGATTATTCTGTCAGTATTGACTGAAGAATATAATAGATTGATTTTCTGGAGATCGATTCACTTACAGAGGGACCATTGAATATAGAACATTATTAAATTAACGGAATTAGTAAAATAAAATATATAAAACGGATTTGTAATTTTGTAAAATATATAAAACGGATTTGTAATTTTGTAAAATAAATAAAACGGAGTTTGTAATTTTGTGAAATAAAATAAAATAAATTGAATTTTGTAAACATTTTAAAAGTGCATTGAATTTTTGTGATTTTGGAAGTTTCCTATGAAATAATATCTCCTGGAAACTTAACTCGCGACATTTCCTTAAATATTTTTAAATATCTTAATTATATTAAAAAAAATGTTTAATAACAAATTAAAATTTGGTGTAATAATAATGCGTTAAAATTTTTTGGAATTATAATCTATAATCGAAGAAATAAGATAAATTCCAGAAAATTGAACAAAACATTTTAAATTCTGCAGCAGACCAGAAAAAAGCTTAAATAGAAAAGGTTTGAAAAAACTCTTTAAAAACAACAAAGTTAAAAAATATATTTTTTTTTTAGCCAGAAAATCTTAAAAATTTATACAAGCGGCCAGAAGTTAAAAAGCTAATAAAAAAAACGACAAATTCTTCTTCTTCAAATTTTTAAGAGAATAAAATTTTCGAAAATTGAAAAATTTCACTAGAAAAGGGCTTTGCGTTAATGTGGCACACAACATTTTTTTTGGCACGCAACAAAAGAAGTCTTGCCACGCCTGCCAAATAGAATAATTTTAAGACCGCTATCCCTCCTATTCTAGTTTTGTCCGAAATTCAGGCCTACTGGACAACAGTGTACTAAGAATCAAAACCTTTTTGATTTTTTCCAATATATTGTACCTGACATACACACTGACAATATTTTGCATTAAAGCAAAAGTTGCACAAGAACATTGAGTAGTGTATGGGTACCTTTACAGCAAATCATAAATTCGGACATAATTTTAATATTTATATTAGAATAGCTGGAATACCCTGTTTAGAGAATGAGAACCTTTATAACATCTTTGATGCTAAAATTTTGAAAACAATTTTCTTCTTAAATCAATATCGAAATATAGACGTGCTAATAAAACATCCCTATGTTTGAGGCGCGCGGGCATACAAAGTGATTAGCCGAAATATGTTAATGAAAACTTACCACCACATAATCATAAAATATTTACGGAAGCGCTGACTATGAAAAAAAAATATCAAATTCAAGCAGCCTATACTCTCCGTGGTTTGGTCTATATAAAAAAACTGAACTCGGATGAGACGATATTGGTAGAATTTTCCGAAGAACTAAACCAATTTTTTCCTGGACGTGATGAGGATACCAGTACTACTACAGTATGTTGATGGATTTGTTGATTATTATTCTTAATTATGTATTTACTATCTAACCTTTGTTTTAGGATAACTGTTTTAGGATAAATATATCGCTCATTTGCTGCAATAACGTCATAACTCAAAAACTTTGATTTTGTAGAAAACGAGTTTTCAATTTACTCCTACCTTGAAGAACAAATAATATTATAATTTTTTTCTCAAGAGGTGAGTATTCAAAATATTATTACGATTATTTTACACAATATAAATCATCATAAAAATCTGCGACATTATTTCAAAAATCATGTTTTTTTAAGTTATGACGTTCTAGCAGCAAATGAGCGATATGTATTTTCACATTTTTAAATTTTATTCATATTTATTTTTTTAATGAACTAAATTCTAGAGATGGTAATTATAATATGATCCGATTATTGGCTAATCACCAAACAGGTTTTCGTATATATCATATTATTACCCAAAGCCGGAACAATAATAAGATTGACGAGTTCCGCTTCCTTTTCGAAAATTCTGGGGTTGATACAATATGTGTTTCCGAATCTTTGATAAAATATATGAACTGAATGGCTACCGTATCTTTAGATCCGACAGAGATGGCCATGGCGGCGGTGTAGCAATCTACATACAAAAATACTATTTCATGTAAACTTGTTTGTAAATACAATGCTCTTAAAGATGTCGAATGTGTATTTGTTGAACTTAATTCACATGGTGACAAGCTATTAATTGGGTATATATATCGACAACTTATCCAAATGGTTGAAAGCATGCCAAAATTATTCCAGTTCCAAAAACAGATAAGGAATATCGACTAATTGCCATTCTTCCGTTCCTTTCCAAAGTATTTGAATGTCTTTTACATAAACAAATTAATGAATACATACAAATTAATAATCTATTAACAGACCTTCAATCAGGGTTCAGAACCCAACATAGCTGTATTACAGCACTATCTGATGTTGTCGAGGATATTCGAAGTAATTTGGACGACATAAAAATAACGTTTCTAGTTTAATTGGATCACTGGAATGCAGGCACGTAGCTAGGAGGGGGGGCTTGGGGGCTAGAGCCCCCCGAAATGATTTGACAAATTTAAAAACTTAATACAATTCGTTAGAAAGTAACAATGTTATTGATAAATTTAATATGAAAATATTTATTAGTTTTATATGATTCGAATCTTAAAATTTCGTTAGAAAACATCGCCTGCAAATGGGCGGCTATCATTGTTAGAGTTGATTTACGACAAAAAGCAATAAATCTTAAAATTTCGTTAGAAAACATCGCCTGCAAATGGGCGGCTATCATTGTTAGAGTTGATTTACGACAAAAAGCAATAAATAAAATCATTTCATAAGAGATTTCGAAGTCTTTGACTTAAAATATAATCAAAAAATTGTTTGAGACTATGCAAACAAAAATTAAATATGTATACACAGAAAAAACTAAAATTGAGTTTTAACTAAAAAATTTGTTGATTCAGAAAAGTTAAACTGAATTCGGTCGTGTTGATGCAATTTTAGTAACAACTAAAATAATTTGTATCTATTTAATTAATATTATTTTCAATTACATATAGTTTTATTCACATCTTTTAAAAATTTAATTGAATATTGTTTACTATTGGGAAAAATTACAAAATTTAAAAAAATCCCCAAAATTATAAAAAAATCGCCAAAATTTAAAAAAATCGAGACCATTTGAAAAAAATCGCAAAATTTGAAAAAAAATTGCCAAAATTTAAAAAACTATCCTCAAAATTGCAGAAATTTAAAAAACTCCCAAAATAAACGCCAAAATTCGAAAACAATTTAAAAAAAAAATCACCAAAATTAAAGAAACGCGTATTTTCAACTTTAAACGATTTTTTTTTCTATTTTTGGCGACTTTTTAAAATTTTTGCATTTGTTTCAATGTTGTTATTATACGTTATAAAAACTGAAAATTTTTTTTATACCAAATTCATTTTCAATTAAACAGTTAATTGAAAGTAAGTTTGAAATTGAACAACAGTTTAATTGAAATTTTTTTGACAATGATTTTTTCTGTATATTTTGACATCATCTTTTAAAATGGAGAAACCACTAATACTCAAATTAAGTTTACTTGTGCCGTAAAAGTCGTTACTTTACTTACAGTGCAATCTTTTTATTTAAATTTGGTTTGCTACGCACGCATCTGGTAACAAAGTTTTCAGTATTTTTTTTTACGATATCTCATATATTTTTTTAATTTTTTTAAACAAATTTAAGCCTCAAACATTGATCGATATGCATAATGTGTTAACGTGGTTCAATGTGACTCAAATTTTCTCAATTTTTTTTTTAGACTAAATGTAAACAAATTTCTATCGGCGCTCCTTGAAATGCGACATTTTAAAATCAAGCAGCTAAACCAGTCTTTGTGCTATAACAATTTTAAAAACAAATACGTTTTTCATATATTTTTGCTGCTTTATCACCTATCCGAATTTCATTAATTTTAAAGGGAACCTTTAAAGGGAAAATTTAAAGGAAAAGCTTCCTTGTAAGTGTCAGACAATTTATATAGGATATTTGCCTTTTACTTTGTTTTTTGGACGGTTATAAATCTTTAATTTCCCGAGTTAAATCGGACATAACTATATAAATATACAATTAATTTCGCTAAAACTAATCCAATTAATAATTACGTTATATTTATATACCTAGACATAACAAAATAATATATATTTTGATATTATATAATATTTAAAAAAACACAATTTTATTTTAGATAAAATTGTATAGTACCCCATGCAGAGTCACACTAGAAAATTTGTCAATCATATTTTGGATATAAATATGTATTACAACAATACAATAGTACAATTAATTGTATCATTTTGTGTATAATTGTATACACAAAATTTACCCCAATTTTTGTCTTTTGAATTGATTTCTTTCTGGTTCTTAACCCTAAAAAAATAATTTGTTTTATTTGTAACATTATGAGTTCTTAATTTAGTCTAAGATTTTTTTCAATATAAAACTCTAAATTTAGTTTCAACGTTTTTTCCGTGTTTGTTATTCAATTGTGTAAGTTAATCAATTCCACAAAATCTTCATTTTCATTATATTATTTTTTATTTTTGAATATAATAAAATATCCAAATGCTATGGAATTTGTTACAAATTTAGCTAAAGTCTACAAGGATTAATAGATATTTCGGATTTTTATGACGTTTTAAAATCAAAAACCGGATACAACTATAGCTTATTTTGTATATATCAGTATCAGTTCAGATATAAATTTATACCGCTATACAAAATCGTATTAAATTGTATCGCGTCATTATTCGGGTGTTATTTAATTATTATGCCCATTTCTCGGATAAAACTGTATTAAGACTCATATTAAATATCGTATGATTATATAAAGCATCATATTAATTTTAATCGGGTTATTAGAAGTTGAAACTTTTTTACTTTTTTTTACATTTATAAAGTTTTAGCTAGCCTAGACGTATATTAGCAAATAAAAATATAAAGTAACGCAATTTTATTTTTCGCGGTTTTCAAAAAGTTTTCCGCATAATCCCTTTTTTATTTAATTAAACTAAAAATTAATATTTAGCTAAAAATTTAACGTAATTAGACAATAACGATGCATATCCAACTTAAAGTACACAAACGTTTTCAAATTTGACGCGTTTCGCGGATTGTGATCAAACATATTTAAGCGTTGTTTCGCGATATAGACATCAAAATTCGCAAAATAATGAACACAATAAGTAAAAAATTAAAAAATGCACTTTATGCGGGAGGTTTTTGTTGCAAAATGACCTGAGAAAACGATTTCTATTATTAATACATGATTGCCCATTACGTGTAGGTAAACATTTAGCAAACAAAAAAAAAAAAAAAAAAAAGCTGTTACTCTAGTGGGCAAAAAAAAAAATATATAATCAAATAAAAAATCGAAAAGCCACCCCCCCCCCCCCCCCCCCCCCCGAAACAAATTCCTAGCTACGTGCCTGCTGGAATGCATTAGACACAGTTGGCCATAAAATACTCCTATCTCTCAAATCGATCGAAGTCTGTTGTTAGTAATGGAAATATCTCAAGGTCTCTACAGGTGATAAGGGCGTCCCACATGGCTCTACACTTGGCCCACTATTGTATTCTTTGTATGCCAATGATTTACCACTACAGCTTCAACACACGAATGACGTCCAATTGTACTTAAGCTGATCCAATCCCTCATTTAGTTCAACAATAAATAAACTTAACTATGATCTCCATACAATTTTTGTCTGGACTTCAGCTAATTGGTTACGCCTTAATCCAAAGAAGTCAAATTGTATAATCATATGTAAAAAGTCAGTTAAAATGGATCACGAAATAAACATACTTCTCGATGGTTCGAAAATCGATATAGTAAATAATGTCAAAAATCTAGGTGTGGTATTCAACCAAACACTCACTTGATCTAACCACGTAAATCGAACTTGTGGCAGACTATGCTAAAAAGCTTATGGGTCACTCAATATTTTACACCGCCCAGAGTAAGAATGCTATTGGCAAACTCCTCGAAGCTTACGCTGGATGTAATGCAAATGATACAAGAAAGCTAAACACTACCTTTAATAACATCACACGGTACATCTTTGGGTAAAGATTTGATAGTGTGTCCCGGTACTCTTATCGTGTTTTGGGCATTTTACTGGATAACTACATAAAGTTAAAAAATAATTGTGACCAAAGAACCCAAATACCTTTTCGATTGTCTAACACTCACGTTATCACCCAGAAAATTATACTATTATTCAATTTCAACATCGTAATACAGCTTCTAAACTGCAGTTCTTCATTTTAACAAACTATCTCTGGAACAACATTCCATATGATTTGCAAAAAGATGTCAACGCAATAAAATTTAAAATTGATTATTTTCGTTTTTTTGTTTAAGTCCTTATTTTTAACTCAGAAACTTATTTATAATATTCCTTTTATATAATTTTAAAACTTTTTTTAAATTTATTTATTTATTTTATATTTATATAATATTAATATAGTTAAATTTAATAAAATATTATATCTCAGATTATTTTACTAAATTCAACTCTAACTTGTCTGATCCTAATACTGTAATTAATAAGATACTATGTCTTGTTGCAAATGTTTTAATAAATACAAATTCAAATTGTTGACTTAAAAATCTATTTAAGTCCAAAAAATCATTGGATTATGTCTATTAATAATATTTTATTGAATAGTGAAAATTTACATTTTAACAAAAACTAAAATTTGTACCTTCCTGTTAGGATTACCCCAGTTTTTGTTCTACTAAGAGTGCTAAATGGTAACCTTTTCAAAACTGTCGTAATCTACAGGTAAATTCCTTTCCAACGATACCAAACACTTGTATGATGTGTTAATAACTCTTTAACAGGAAATCTTCAAAAGTTATCCCTTAAGCAAATATTTCTTATTATAAGTGTTTGTATTCATTTTTAACCTGACTTCAATGATGCAAGATGTGAAAACAAAGACTCATAATAAGAAATATTTGCATAAGAAGTAAGTTTTAAAGATTTTCTATTAATGAGTTATAAACATATCATATACGTGTTTGTTATCGTTCAACACAAAAAACTTGGATAATCCTAATAGGATTGTAAAAATTTCAATTTTTGTTAAAATTTAAATTTTTACTTTTTAATAAAATATTTATTAATAGAAATAATCCAATGATTTTTTAACTTAACTATATTTTTTAGTCAAAAATATGAAATTTATGTCCAAATTTATGATTTGCTGTAAGCAATCCCACAATTACCAAAAATAAAAAAAAAATTAGAAAAATGGGAAATTTTTTCCTTTTTTCTGTATTGGAAGAGACTTACTCAATAAATTAGGTATATATTGGAGTATCTACAACCGCTTCCGCTACATAATTGGAGGCGTGCACATTTTTTTACACATTTTACTTGATATTTGCCTTAAAAATGTGGCAACTGTAGAATCTGGCTGGGGGGAAAGTATATACAAATTAAAAATTGTTTTAACACAACTTGCTTTTTTAAAAAAAGACCTTTCAGAATAGTATGCACACTTTATATGTTCAGAAAGAAAATATTTATCTGAAGGTAAAAGATTGTTGGTGCTTTTTGGAGAAAAAATCGCAAATTTTTTTTTTTTAATTTAAACTTTAAACGAATGTAGTTTTTGAGGGGAACAAGATATTGTATTAATTTTTTTCATTTTACCAAGAATTTATTTTGTTAAATAATCAGTATTTTAAATAATAAATTTGCTTTGTCCCGCTATTCGCAACAAACTGTACCTAAGTCGGACTAATTTGGTATTTCTCATTTTCAAATGCGAATATCTCGGGAACTATTAGAGATAACCCACACATATAAGCATGTGATAGTCTCTACTAGCAGATTACAAATATGATTGTTTTTTAAAAATCAGATTAGAAACAAAAAATGCCGAGCACTCAAAATTTTGTATGCAAACATTTCGCTATTTTGGGTGCTCATATTGCCGCCCCCTGTGGGTCTGGAAGGTTCAAGATCAGAAATACACATTTTTGTACAGACATTTAAGAATCATTATTTTTAAAGGCTCAAAATCTTGCTGGCTGGAGAGTGTATGTTTTGTGACCTTGATTTACAAAATTGTATAGAGGCGTAGTGTTTTGTAAAATTAGAAAATAAAAATAAGAAAAACTCAATTGCCTTTAACGTTACTTTTATTAAATTACCTTGCAGGACATGAACCGATGTACTGGCGGATCGAGCATTTGATGGTGCACAAGTGTAATTTCCGGCATGATGAAAGCGTACTTTTTGTATAGTTAAAATACTTATAGATGCTGGCAGTGAAACCCCAACTGGCTGAACAAACTTTATTGATGACTGAGCAGATCTGTTATTTCCTTTCAATTGCGATTCTTCATTTTTCATTGCATTGACATCTAATACTGTGGTATCTTTGTGGATATTTGACTTTACAAAAAATCCATTCTGTGTATCATAATTTACCATTTTGCTGTCGTGGTACCTGAAATGCAAACAAAAATAATTGATACGAAATAGTGGATTTAAATAAAAACGTTGTCGCATATGGATGATAATTTATTTAATACTAACAGGCCTGACGTTGCCTGTGATATTAAAATCTTAAGAAAAACGGACACGGTGCTACAAAAAGCAAAAAATTGTAATCACTTTTCAATCACATAAAGTAGTCTGTAAGTCTAGCTGAGTGTATTACAAAACCGGTTTGAGAAGTTTCAATATACCCTAAAATTTTCGAGATAACGGCAGGCAAAACAAAAATAAAAAGGAGAGAAAAACAAAAAACGTATATTGAATATAACAAACAAGTTTTCAATTTATTTTTTGATCAATTGTGATAATCTTTTACTTCGAGCTCATATATATATATTAGTTCTCATGTAGTGAGTAAACTAGTTTATATGAATGTTTGATGTTTGGCATGGGATTGTTACCTCTTTCCAAACGTGATGATGGGAACGTAAAAAATTCCCGAAATAGATTTATCAACACATTCCTGAAAGGGTCAAATAATAAATTTGAAAACAAAAAACTTTATAGATTATTTGTTAGGACAATATCCTAATAAATAAATATAGAGTATGGCCTCGAACTTGAATAATTTTCATTTTCATTGCGCAATTAAAGGTCGAAAAAAACATAATTTTTATTTTTAATAAAAATTATATCAAATTAATATATAACATAATTACAATTTTCAGTTTTTTAAAACTTTTTCAACATCTACGAGGGGTTTTTTCGAATCTTCTTTTAAAGCAATAAAATTCTTAAAGTTAGTGTTTTCTGAGTAAATTGAGCCTTCATTTGTTGAAATCGGTTGAAAAATGACAAAGGTATGGTACTCAGGTACGAAGGCTCAATATACTCAGGAATACTCTTACTTTAAGAATGTTGTTGTTTTAAAAGCCGATTCGAAGAAACCGTCATAGAAGTTGAAAAAGTTATAAAAGAGAACTGAACATTTTTATTATTATGTAAAAGAACCACAACTTTGTCAATTTTCAACCTATTTTAACAAATAAAAAATTAAAAATTTAAATTGATATTAAAAAAATATATTTATAATATAAATATAGAAAGTATATATTTTTAGAAAGGTAATTTTCGTTTAAATACTGTTTAAAAATTTAAAACCGGATAAAAATTACTGAATAACAAATGTTTAAATGTACCAGTCCCAAAAAATACTCTTTTACTAGCTAGTCTAACAACATACTCTAGGTCATATGACGAGTGAATTTTCTGTGAAGCACAGTCGGTCTTGCCGATTTAGAATCTTTGGTTGTAAGTCAAAGAGTTTTTGGGTCCAAAATTTGAATTGTTTTAAATAAACTTACGTTAAATTTGTAATTGCTAAAAAATCAAAAAATCAGTGCTAAGTTTCGATTTTGCTAATGTAGGTAGGGTATAAGGAGGAAATTTGGCCACTGGGGAACATATGACAGCCCCGATCGACGCTGTATTTCATTAAATTGTTCCTTTCCAGTATTTGTTGAGTTATTGTGGAGTTATTTATCATATTCCTTGCATCACAATTTTACACTTGGCTGAAAACATAAAATTAACCATTCGACATCCTACCAATTCCAACCAAACTTAGTATATAAGTTGTATGTGATGTGACTATAACATCGTCAAAGTTTAAAACAGTTAAACTGTTATATTGGTTTAATGAAAGATAATATTAATGTACACAGTGAAACACATAAAATGCAAACTAATTCTCTTGTGCGAGTATTCAAAGTCCTTATCGAAACTAGCTAAACCCCATTTGGGGTTTGCTAGTTTAGCTGCTGTTCGGATTTTGAAGCCTCATGTATATTTTGGCTAAAACTTAATTTTTCCGAAGAACATTAAATTTTTCTCACGGCTATATCGCGTAAACCAATTGAAATTTTGTTTTCTTTTTTCGGTACAATTGTATATATAGACTTGGAGAAAAAAGTGCAAAACAAACTACTGCCTCAAAACTGCTAAAATGTAGAAAAATTTTAATTTTGTATAGTTTTTTGGCCTATTGCTGCCAAACTGTGGGAAATTCAGTAAAGTAATCTTCAGAAAAAGTATTTGAACAGCTGAGGGGTTAAGGGGTAATGAAAGATGGCCTCTTATATACCAATTCTTTCTTGTTGGGAATATTTATTAAACAAAAAGATGGCGATTTTCTTAAACTTTATAATAAATAGGGGTTTTATTTATTGTTTATAATTTTTAGGCTAATTTTAAGATTAGGGTTTATAATTCAATATTTTTAGGTAATTTTAATTTTTATTATTAAACTACAATTTAGTTTTAGGGGGTTTAGAATTTTATATTTATTTTCTTCAATATATTAACAATTTCAATTTTAAATATTTCACTTTGCTTTAAGTTTAGGGTTTGAGTTTTAACTTTAGTAAGTTTTCACGTTAACTGGAAATATAATTTTTAATTTAAAAAATCACTTTAGATTTTAATAATAAGGGTTGACTGATTGTTGCTAGTTTGCTTGATTTATTCTTGATAATACAATTACGATGATCTTTGCTTTCTTCTCTTTGTTGACAATTTGACAATTCCTTTATTGAGCAGTTGGCTGCAGTTTTAAATTACACAGCGGACAACTATTGTCTATATGGCAATTCTGTTAGCCAAGGATGGGTAGTTTAAACTTTTGTTCACGGCGTGAACAGTATTCCTTATAGCAAGGGTGCCCAAGCCCTATGCGCTTCGTGCTCATTTGTTTTTGTAAAAACACTTAGCTATAGGCTGTGTGTTTTAATACACACATAGAGCGCTCAGCACTAGCAATACGAAATACACAAACAACTTTGTGTTATTAGTTTTTTTGTCGTTCTTCACTGTATACACGCAAGTGCAAAGCAACAACACTTTCGTATGCTGTGCTGGTAAACATTGAAATATTTTTATCTTTTTGCTTTGTATGTATTGGTTTTTACAACAAAAAATATTGAATAAAAATTAGTTTTTCTTTAAATGTATTGGTGTTTGCTCTTCCATAAGTAACTCTTGGGCACTCCTGCCTTATAGTATAATTCATAATTCTTCAGAACATTATAATACTGGAAAATGCTTTTTTCACATTTTCCAGCTGTATTTCACATCGAAAATTCGATATTTTAGTTTATCAACTATGTGCAATTTTTTCCATAGACGGCGTTGTTGCAAGTGCATATAAATCCTGAACTAGCCCTAGCAATCAATACAAATGTCATGAATGTGACAAGACAATAAACACATTGTTTGGAATGAATAGTGAATAACAGTTGAACAGGAAAAACATTAAATGCTTCAGTATAGAAAATAAATGAATTTTGTAACGTTTGTGGTCATATAGTGCCCAAAGTTGGAAAGACGCAGCGAAAAAAATTGGTAACCCTCTAACTGACAAACGATGTTTTTCAACAAAATTCATACCATGTGCTCCACTCGAAAAACAAATAATAAGTTCTTCAACAAAATTGTTTATCGTTGCCTAATTTAGGCGATATGAGCCAAAATATTTTAGGGTCGATTTTAAAAACTAAAGCATATAAAAGAAAAGTCTTGAACAAATATTATTTCTCTTATATATATAACTCCTATTTACGAAGATATCGCGATTTTCGCTTTTTGGAAAAAGCGAAATTAGGCGAAAAAGTATCAAAACTTCAATTTATGTTGTTCAAACTTCAACGCTTTTAATACTTAATGTCTTCTTTTTGCAAAATTTCATAAAAATCTGTCTTTTAGTTTATAAGTTAAGACGTTGTCCTTTAGAGGAATTCTGGTGAAATCCTGTGAGTACTTGGACTAAAGTAAGGACTTATTATTAAAAATAAAGCTTCAATCTTACTTATATTTTTGTACAAAGAGTTTTTTGTCAACTTAAATTGGTTTTTTAGATTTTGGAAAACTATTTTTTTTTCAAAAATAATTAATTTGAAATTTTGAAGCTTTCTCGCTTCCAAACCGTGGAGGGCTAACGAAAAAATTCTTCGGAAAATATTTAGAAAATTTAGTTTTCTATCGGAATATATTAATTTCTAAGTATAAAACGCTCATTTGACGCATTTGTGGTAAATTTTATGAAGACTTTCCTGAGGCGGCCTTACCCGTTAGATGGTTAACTCCTGAATTTAACTTTGCATATACGCAATATTTCGATGAAGTGGATACAAGTGGTGAAGATTTCACGCCGAATAAAATGTGCAGTAATTGCTATAGCTCTATTTTGAATTGGTTTCATCGACAAAGAGGACACTTACATTTTGCTAAGCCGGTAATCCGGGTAAAAGATCCACACAGTCATGATGAAACCAGGTGCCACGTATACATTTATTATGCTGTTGGAACAAATAAGAGGAAATTGAAGACCAAAGCATATGTTGCAGCTTTTACTGCATCACTTCCACGTGCCACGTTCTGATGGTGTCGAACCACCTTAACCTCCGAGTCTTGAGATCATGCCCGAATGGGCACTCTAAAATTTTTTTTCTTCTCATCCAATTTGCAAGATCCCGATTATGCGCCCAATGTAGAAGATGATGAACCAAAACCGCTAACAGTTGGGATTATCGCAACGCAATTCAGAATTTTTTACCCCATTTTTGAACAAGAGGAGAGATTCCATCAGGTCACCATGCCAATGGAAAAACGATACAAAGAAAAAAAGCTGGATCCATTACTTGCAGAAATTTGTTGGTGGAGTCATAAGGTATCCCAATATAAAGATGCAGGCACCGAAGTCGCGGAGGTCGATAGATCTGAAGGACACTCCGAAAGAGGTATGCCATTGAATGTGCTATCAAGGTCAGATGATAATGATTTAGATCATAGACCTGAACCACCTACGAAAAACCCAAGAGCATCAATTTCACAGGCTTCACCGAGAGCATCAACTTCAATGGGTATTGGTTAATTCATGTTTTTTGCCTTTTGCTACATTTTTCAAACATTTCTTGAATTTTTAATGTAAAATACAGCTAGAAAATGCTAAAAAAGCATTTTCAGATTATAATGTTTTAAGGAATTATGAATTATATTATAAGGAATATTTTTTCCGAAGATTACTTTACTTAATTTTCCACAGTTTGGTTAGTTACTATTTCTGTACTAATTTTTAGCTAATTAAAATAATTTTTATATTTAAGAAAATTGTATTCGATAAATTAAAACCTAAGTAAAGGCCAAATTGACCAAATATACTAAAAGAAGAGTCCATCTACTAATTCATAAATCGTTTGTCATTGATTATTAATCATATTTATGAAGGTATCATAAATACGACAAAGAGTTTTATAAAAATATTTCATTGATTTTAATCATTTCATAAAAACGTAAAAATAATTTTATTCAAGGTAACTAAGCTTTATTTATTTATTGTTTGTAAATAAAAAATATATATAACTTAGATTAATTTACAAAAATTAATATTTTAATTTATCTAAATGAAAACTACACCACTAAAAGGTCTCTAATTATCAATTGAAATTACGATTTTTCATTCAGGTTTAGAAACCATCGACTAAAATTTTGATTTTCCATTAGAATTTACAAACTTATCATTTGCAATTTGGTTTCTTTTCAATTAAAAATCAGAAATATCATGATAATTTTCAGTGGTGTTTTCTGAATTTTAAACAGAATTGCAAATAGTGTGGTTTCTTACCTAAAAATAAAAATTTCTGAATTTCAATTAATATTGTCTGAATATTATTTGATGTGTTCAATTAAATGGTATTTTTTTAACATATCTAAATTTATTTTCTGAATTTTAATTGATGTTGTTTAAATATAAAATACTTTTTTTAATTCGCTGTATTATCAATCGAAAACAAAAACACAACCACATCTAAAACAAAAGAGAAACAAATTTGTCCATAATTGGTTAATGATATAAGATTTTTCTGAAATTCGCTAATTTTTCATATTATTTCGATTTTACGAATTCTGATCTTTTATTATTGTAATAAAATGGACATTTTCTTTAAGAGATGAAAAAAAAATTCCAAAAGTGAGGTTGTGATCACATATTGTAGATATTGCTCAATATATTAGTGATAGTAGTATAGATATGCGGGTTCTGCGCCAGAGAAAGATACATTTTTGAGAAAGATAAATTTTGGAGAAAAATAAAATTTTTTGTAGCCTTATGGGAAAAATACATTGCATTTTTTAAAACTTTTTTAGCCTTATGGGAAAAATACATTGCATTTTTTTATAAAACTTTTTTAGCATTATGAAAAAAATACATATACTTAATATAGAGGTACTTATATATCAAGTTGCATTTAAATATTTTTGTTTTTTATCTTTGCTAGCGGATATACATACATATATACGCACAGACATTTAGTTTTTTCTTTCATAAATTAGGTGTTTTGTTGTCAAACTCACTGACTTTTAATTTCATATTGAGTATGGTCAAGAGTAATTGTTTAATAAATGTATTGAGAAAGAAAATATTGATTTGAGTGATTTTAAATTTTATATGATTAAAAAAATTATATATAAAAGGAAAATATTATACTAAAGATTTTATTTATAAAATTCATCAGGTGAAATAAAAGTACAAAGTTGTTCTTGAATTTGTAATATACTATTCCGCTCTATTCCCAATACTTAAAATGGTATGATAAAAAATTATCTTTTATGTTTTTATATTTCTATTTAATTTTATGCTTTTTTCTTTTTTTTACGTATAGAATTATCAGGAAATCATTAATGTAGGTTTGGGAATCAAATCTGAATATGTAAAAATTGATGATTTGTTGCAAAATGAAGAATTTCAAATATCTAAATTCGAATGGAAGGATAGTAATTATGGATCCAAAGTTGCTGTGTATTTGGAAAATAACACATGGTGTTATTTACCAGCAAGAATGAATAAATCCCTAACAATTCCCCTATTTAACCATGATGAATAATAAGAAATGGAGAATTACTTTTAAGGGATGAATTTCATCTAACGGATTAGCTATTTTCGAATTAAAATATGATTAAATTTTTATATTTTATATGTTATATTATTATACATACTTTTTCAAAAATTATAAGAAGGCATTATTTAATCTTAAAAATTCTGTAAACAGATTTAAAAATTGTTAAAAGTTATATTTTAACATTTAAAACATTATACATGTAACATTATAATTTTAATTAAATCTAACCACAAATAAAGAAAAACACAATTTTTATATTTTATATAAAAAATTAATTTCATATTGCAAGGTAGACAGACATACTATTAATAAAATTATAAAGAAAATGCAAGTAAGCAATTTCAATTCTATATTTTTATTTTATACAATTTTTTTTTTGTTTTTTTTTTTATTTTATAAGCACATTGACTTTTTAAAACTTTAAACATAATAAATATTGAGTATGGTCAAGAGTAAGTATTACCAAAATGTATTTAGAAAGAAAATGTGGATTTTGAGCAATTAGAATTTTTATTCATTTAATTGTTTTTGAAACTTTGTTCAGTAAACATCAAAATTTTAATTAAAATCAAAAAAATGGAGTGCTACATTTGCAATAAGTCCTTTTCAACAAAAGGTAACTTAAAAACGCATATTAAAACAAAACATAGTGAAAATATAAAAGTTGAATGTAGTATGTGTAAAAAATTATTTACTACAAAATACAATCTTAAAAGACATGAAACTAATTGCGAAGGTGATAAAAAAATTGAGGCTGGCAGTCGTAAAAGACGCATAATTAATCATGATATCAACAATATAAAAAAACCGCGCATATCTAACAATGATAATGAAACTACTTGTCAGAGGGACGATACAATTGAGGCTGGTTCGTCATCAAGTGTTTATAAAAAATGTGATGTATGTAAAAATTAAAACTGAAAATATATTTGAAACTGAAAGCTTCATAAATTTTAAAATAATATATCCTGGTTTTAAAAATAGAATTAAAATATTAGTCTATGAAAACCAGGACGAGGGAAATTTGTTAGCAGAAAAATTTATGAACAATGCTTTAGGAAATTTACCCCCAATCATGGAATCAGAACTTAAATCTCATATAGCAATTAAGGTTAACCTTAGACTTTTGCGTTTTATATACATGTTAATAAAAAAGATGAGGATATGATTCGAAATGATGAAGGGCGAAAATTAAATATAATTGACTCGATACCTGTTTATTGTACACTACATTTTATTTATAACCATGTATGCGTTGTATACAAATTATTATAATAATCAATCCCGAAAGAACGTTCATAATATTGGTGAAATTTATCATTCACCTAGAATTGTGCAATATGGACGAGGAATAGGGTCAATATTTTCAGCTCTATTTTCGCATTTGAAACCTCTATTTAAAACTGGATTAAATGTTTTAAAGAATAAGTCAATCGATATAGGAAAAGAAATATTAGATGAAATAAGTACAAAACCTGTTAAAGAGATTTTAATAAATAAAGGAAAAAAAGTTGCAAATGATTTGAAAGAAATAATGCAAAGAGGTAATGGTCAACGTATAAAACTAAAACGATTAAAACAAAAACCACAGATTAAATCAAAACATTGTAGAGGAAAGAACATTAGAGATATTTTTGGAAATTGGAAATGTCTGGATTTATAGAATGTATGAAAAGCGAATTCGATTTATTTGAATCGCCACCCATTCAAACTAGTGTTTTAAAAACTGAAGAAATATCTTACAATCCTATAGCATCATTAGATAACTCTAGTACTATTGAATTTGTTTCATTAGGAAATGGATAAACATATAGAGATCTTAACAGCATTTATCTTAGACTTATTGTTGAGCTAAAGGGAGAATTAAGTATTGTTAACAATCTGCTTCATTCATTATTTCGAAATTGCACCGTTCATCTAAATAATAAAAATGTGCCCAACCTGATAATAACTATCACTACAGAGCGTATTTGGAGACATTGCTTAATTATGGTAACGATCCTAGGTCGACACATCTTGAATCATGTGGATGGTCCGTTGATACAAATAAAATTAATTCATTAGTTGAAAAAGAAAATCCTGGATTGGACAAACGGAAAAAATTATTCAAGGATGGTAGAAAAGTTGAACTTTTAGGAAAACTTCATGCAGATGTATTTAATCAACATAAATACCTGCTTAATAATGTTGATATTAAAGTAACATTAAACTTGGAAAAACCAGAATTTTATATTTTAGAAAATGTAACTAAAAATTAATCCCATATTAAAATTCATCAAGCCAATTTATATATAAATCATTTGACAATAAACAAGTACATCTTAATGGCTCATCATAATGTATTACAATCGAAAAATGCTATTTACCCTTATTAACGAGTAGAAATGAAAACGTTTGCTATACATCCTGGTAATCATTCATTAATTCTAGACAATGTTGTTCTTGGTCAACTACCTAATTTTTTAATGTTTGGTATGGTAACTAACAAGGCATATACAGGTGATCGACATGAAAATCCCTTTAATTTCCAGCACTTTAATTTACAACGATTTAATCTAGTAGTTAATGTAGTGCAATACCCGGCCCAACCAATTGAATTTAATTATAATAATGGTGGTGTAATAAACACACGTGGATATCAAACGCTATTTAAAGGAACCGGAATACATCATTTTGATAAAGGACATCAGATAACAAAAGAACTTTTTGATAACGTATTGAAGGTCGTTTTGGAAAACCTATTTCTGAAGCCATTACTGGTCTTGTATATTGTGAATTTGATAGTTTTATTGAAATTGACAAGTCTCGTACAATTGTTCAAACACTATGAATTCAATCAGGATTTTACAGATTATGAATTCTATTGATCTAGCTAAAAACAAATTCAAAGGTGTTTATGCTAGTGATAAACTACCAAAAAAAGGTTGTAAAACCATCATTCTATATCGCTAACACCGATCCATCTTATAAACCAGGAGAGCATTGGGTTGTTATTTATTTCCCGAAAAACAAACCTGCTGAATATTTTTGTCCCGCTGGTCAATTACCCATCACTCCTTTTGTAACATTTTTAAATAGAAATTCGAAATCATATATATTTAATCTAAAACGAGTTCAAAGTAATTTTTCAGTTTTATGTGGTCTTTATTGTTGTATTTTTATATATTTAAGATGTAAAAATATACTTTTAAAAATTTTTTTAATCTTTTTAATTATTCAAATTTAGTTTTAAATGATTTACTAATAGTAACTATGTTTAAAAATATTTTTAAGTTATAATTTGTTTAATAAAATTTTAGTAATAAAAAAAGAATCTAACAAAACAAAATATGAAAATCTTTTTTATTTCTATTACAAAAATAAAAATATAAAATTTTATTTAATATTAAATTAATATAATAACTTATTTTATTAAGAAAAATAAATTATCATATCCATCGTTTAGATGAAATGATAATTCATTTTTTATTCTGTCATTATGGGTATGAACATTCCGTTCATACCCATCAAGGACATTAACCAGAACACTGTCCTGTCCATCTTAATGTAATTAAAGTGACTGGTGATGATGTTATTTCACGGGGAGAGTTGTTGGTAGGTTGTTCCGGTTCTGATGCAATGACCTCCTCCCGGGTTGAGTTGATAGCAGCTTGAGGTTGTTCTGTTATTTCACTGGGAGAGTTGTTGGTAGGTTGAGGTTGTTCTAGAGAAAAAATAAATATATAAAATTATTCAAATAATTAATTAAAACATTAAATAATAAAAATGTGATTTTTAACTTACCTTGAAAGGATTTAGCTTTTCTGTAAGAAAAGTTATGAATCCTTAATATGGGACGTTTTAAGTTCCCCTTTGTAGCGAAACTACGATCACATAACTCGCATGTTACTTTTATTGGGGCCATTTTTACAACTAAAGTTTTAGTTCACACTAGGTTTACACAACACCTCATTATTTCTACTTTCAATATATATAAACCCGGATTTAACGAGGATCATATTATTTTTACTTGAAATTTATAGAAAAAACACAGTAAAATCTTTTTGAAATTGCGCAATTAACAATCAGTTATTATTTATTAACAATTACCTCCAATTAGTTCAACATCAAAATGTTTCACTGTACTTGTAAGAGTTAGTTGAATTTATGCTTATGTTGTAAAAATTAGAGCTGTAGTATAAGTAAACATTTGCAGTGAATTTAGTTTACCGTATACCAATATTAATTTTTTCATATAAAAATTTATTTCAATTGTGAATAATAATTTTGTATGCATGGCGTAGGGTACGACGAACATTTCACCAAATTATTTAGTAAACACGTGTCTTCTTTAATATTTATTATGTTTTAAGTTCCAAAACGTCAATGTGCTTACAAAATAAAAAAACCAAAAAAATTGTATAAAATAAAAATATAGAATTGAAATTGCTTACTTGCATTTTCTTTATAATTTTATTAATAGTATGTCTAGTCTACCTTACATCCGGTTATGCAATATGAAATTAATTTTTTATATAAAATATAAAAATTGTGTTTTTCTTTATTTGTGGTTAGATTTAATTAAAATTATAATGTTACATGTATAATGTTTTAAATGTTAAAATATAACTTTTAACAATTTTTAAATCTGTTTAAAGAATTTTTAAGATTAAATAATGCCTTTAATAATTTTTAAAAAAGGATGTATAATAATATAACATATAAAATATAAAATTTTAATCATATTTTAATTTGAAAATAGCTAGTCCGTTAGTTGAAATTCGACCCTTAAAAGTAATTCTCCATTTCTTATTATTCATTGTGGAGATATTGTGGGAGATAAAGGGTTACCCATCGGCATTCCATAGACCTGATTATAGATTTTGTCATCATAGTTAAAATAATTGTTGTCACTAAGACAAAATTGTAGAATTTTTAGAAAAATAGATTTTGGGATCTTCGTGTGTTCTTTAACTGTGTTCCATTTGCCCATTATAATTTTTATCGCACTTTGAACAGGGATATTTGTAAACAAGGATATTACATCAAAAGAGACTAATAATTCATTTTCTTTTAATTTTATGTTGCTTAACTGCTCCTTAAGTTGCACTGAGTTTTTTACATTGTATTCCTCTGAAATTGTGCTTTTTAAAATTTGACCTATGTGTTTTGCAAGTTTGTAGCATGGTACTTGCAAAGAAGACACTATTGGTCTTAGAGGAACTAAAGTTTTATGGATTTTTGGTAACCCGTATTTTATTAATAAAATCATTTATTTCTTGATGTGTTAAGGGATTCATTGGTTTTACAATTTTTAAATAATTACTATACAAATACTTTATATCTTTAGCTAGGTATTCTACAAATTTTTTTGGTGCATATATTCCCTTATACGAACAATACTTATCAATATTGGAATCAAAACTACATTTAATATAATATTCGAAAGCATAAGGAACATGCTTTTGAATATTTTTTGTAGGTTGAAAACTTAAAGAAGATGTATCAATACTTTCTAAATCATTAATATTTAATTCTGGAAGATAAATATTAAAATTGTAGCTAGATGTTCGACATGCATGTTCATGTCTATGTACTGGTGCAAGGGCTGATATTATAGCCCATTTAAAACAATATACATCGTTGTTTTTAACGTTTATACATGCATGTTTGATTTCAAGTTTTGGGGGTAAGTGAATATATGTTGACCCTTTGAGGGGTTGATATTTATTTATATTTATTTCTAAACGTTTTAGCGACATCAAAGCAAAATCACTGTCCCTTTCCTGCAATTCCTCCATCTGTTTTAAAATTATTTCAATTTTTCTTTTGTACTCCTCTATAAATTCGTTTACATTAAAGACTGCAATCATTTTTGATTGAAATTGTTTCAATTCAATTTCAGACATATCCTCATCTTTTTTATTAACAAAAAGTCTAAGGTTAAACTTAATTGCTATATGAGATTTAAGTTCTGATTCCATGATTGGGGGTAAATTTTCTAAAGCATTGTTCATAAATTTGTCTGCTAACAAATTTCCCTCGTCCTGGTTTTCATAGACTAATATTTTAGTTATATTTTGTAAACCAGGATATATCGTTTAAAATTTATGCAGCTTTCGCTTTCAAATATATTTTCAGTTTTAATTTTTTGTTGGTGTGATTGTGAACTAACATGGAGACTCCAATTCCGCTCCGGAATATCTTTTTTACATACATCACATTTTTTATAAACACTTGATGACGAACCAGCCTAAATTGTATCGTCCCTTTGACAAGTAGTTTCATTATCAGTAGTTAGATATGCGAGGTTTTTTTTTAAATTGTTGATATCATGATTAATTATGCGTCTTTTACGACTGCCAGCCTCAATTTTTTTTATCACCTTCGCAATTTGTTTGATGTCTTTTAAGGTTGTATTTTGTAGTAAATAATTTTTTACACATACTACATTCAACTTTTATATTTTCACTATGTTTTGTTTTAATATGCATTTTTAAGTTACCTTTAGTTGAAAAGGACTTATTGCAAATGTAGCACTCCATTTTTTTGATTTTAATTAAAATTTTGATGTTTACTGAACAAAGTTTCAAAAACCATTAAATGTATAAAAATTCTAATTGCTCAAAATCCACATTTTCTTTCTAAATACATTTTGGTAATACTTACTCTTGACCATACTCAATATTTATTTTGTTTTAAGTTCGAAAAGGTCAATGTGCTTACAAAATAAAAAAAAAACCAAAAAAAAAAATTGTATAAAATAAAAATATAGAATTGAAATTGCTTACTTGCATTTTCTTTATAATTTTATTAATAGTATGTCTGTCTACCTTACATCCGGTTATGCAATATGAAATTAATGAAACTCTAATTATTCTTTATATAAAATATAAAAATTGTGTTTTTCTTTATTTCTGGTTAGATTTAATTGCAATTATAATGTTACATGTATAATGTTTTAAATGTTAAAATATAACTTTTAACAATTCTTAAATCTGTTTAAAGAATTTTTAAGATTAAGTAATGCCTTTAATAATTTTTGAAAAAGTATCTATAATAATATAACATATAAAATATAAAAATTTAATCATATTTTAATTTGAAAATAGCTAATCCGTTAGATGAAATTCGTCCCTTAAAAGTAATTCTCCATTTCTTATTATTCATCATGGTTAAATAGGGGTCTTGAATTGTTAGGGATTTATTCATTCTTGCTGGTAAATAAAACCATGTGTTATTTTCCAAATACACAGCAACTTTGGATCCATAATTACTATCCTTCCATTCAAATTTAGATATTTGAAATTCTTCATTTTGCAACAAATCATCAATTTTAACATATTCAGGTTTGATTCCCAAACCTACATTAATGGTTTCCTGATAATTCTATAAGTAAAAAGCATAAAATTAAATAGAAATATAAAAACATAAAAGATAATTTTTTATCATACCATTTTAAGTGTTGTGAATAGAGCGGAAAAGTTTATTACAAATTGAGAACAACTTTGTACGTTTATTTCACCTGATGAATTTTATAAATAAAATCTTTAGTATAAAATTTTCCTTTTATATATAATCATATAAAATTTAAAATCACTCAAAATCAATATTTTCTTTCTCAATACATTTTTTAAACAATTACTCTTGACCATACTCAATATGAAATAAAAAGTCAGTGATCTTGAGAACAAAACACCTAATTTATGAAAGAAAAAACTAAATGTCTGTGCGTATATATGTATGTTTGTATGTATATCCGCTAGCAAAGATAAAAAACAAAAATATTCAAAGCAAGTTAAATACTCAACATAAAATAAAAAGTCAGTGAGTTTGACAACAAAACACCTAAGTTTATGAAAGAAAAAACTAAATGTCTGTACGTATATATGTATGTTTGTATGTATATCTGCTAGCAAAGATAAAAAACAAAAATATTTAAATGCAGCTTGATATATAAGTACCTCTATATTAAGTGTATGTATTTTTTTCATAAGGCTAAAAAAGTTTTATAAAAAAATGCAAGTATAAGCATTTTAAGGTGCATGTATTTTTCTCATAAGGCTAAAAAGTTTAAAGAAATGCAATCTATTTTTCCCATAAGGCTAAAAAAGTTTTAAAAAATGCAATGTATTTTGCAAAATTTATCTTTCTCAAAAATTTATCTTTCTCTGGCGCAGAACCCGCATATCTATACTACTAGTGATCAAAATAAAATTTCACTGTTTTTATTAAAATTTAATATTTTTATTCCTCTTTCCATACAATACAGTGAAACAAAAATGTTTTTCGCCATTTCTTACTAAAATTTTACATACATTTAATTAAGCATACCCGGTTATTCAGCAAAAATGTTGCTGAATTTATCAAACTGACCTTACAGACTTTTTTGAGTGTAGTTGTGATCATATTACAATAAGCCGTTCAATTCTTAAAACTAGACATATCTTTCTTTATACATACCAAAACACAAATTCCGGTATTTCTGTAGCTTTTCTCAACTTGCATTCTAGCCTTAGTGTTGAACCTTCATCTATATGTATATCAGGTGAGCCTATTATTTCAGCTTCAGCCTCTGAAAATCAAATAGACTGATGAGCATATAATTTGTATCACAAAAATATCAAACATATTGATAAAAATCGCAAATATTACTCTTATTAGAAGGACAGTATACAGTTATGAATCCTCCGATTTGGATAAAAAAAATATTAGACAGTTATGTTTTTTAAGTGCACAATCGACGTTTACAGGTTAAAAAGGGCGGTCAAAAATTACAACATTTTTGATTAAAAAAAATTTTTAAATTTACTCGAGAAAACAAAAATTCTGAGACCCATATTGCCTATGATATTTGCCGAGGGTTGCCACTTATTTGAAATATGTTTTATAAAAGCTCTTTGGGAAAAGTCGTGTTAAAGCCGAACGATTACGAAAATTGAAAAAGCCCAGACATCCACTCGATTAAATAAGCATTATTATATGTATGTTAATTTGAGCTCAAACCAACAACAACTTTCCATACAAATGTGGTATTCAAATTTTTTTTCTAAATAACAAAAATATTCGGACGTGTACGGAAATGTTTTATATACCAGTGGATTCGTCTTCAAAATAGCTTTCATTTGATACTCAATGTGCCTATATTTTAATAACTTATATAAGAAATATATTAAAAAAATTACATTCGAGGCCATATTTGAGTGTGATTGCTAAACGGTCATGACTTGGTATTATTACGTTTGTAATGTAAGAAGTAGCGCAGGTTTGATTATTACAGCCGCAGGTTATTCAAAAATTTATCATATAGAGACAATCATATAAGACACAAATAATAATACAATTTTAAATGGAAAATCCCTGATGACGCCTATCCGTAAAAAGGCAGAAACTATTCTAGTCTGATTTAAAAATTAATAGTGTTTATAATTTCTAGAGAAAAACTTTTATTCTTCTTCTCAACCTCAACATTTCTAAAATTTACAACATATCATAGTTTCAATCAAATCTGAGGATTAACCACAGAGTAGTTTCTTTGTTAGAAAACTCCTACACTTGGGTTATAATATTTTTTTCTTTATCATCAAATTTAGACGTAATTCTGAAATTATTTTTTCATACACTGTATGCTTAAATAGAAAATGTTCAGTATAAAAGACCAAATGAACTTGAAGTTTACAAACTTACAAACTTACTTACTTACAGACGTAGCATTACCAAAAACACACATCGCAACGCATCGTTAAGACACATTTTTTTTTTGTAGAAGTTATTTATAACGTTTTTTCCCTTTTAATTTGCAATCAAAGTATTAATTGAAATTATCATTGCCGTGATAGGTTCAAAATCGATTTAACAAATTTTTTAATTGAAACCCATTTTCAGTTTTTTGAAAAAACTTTTTTCTGTGTGCATAAATAAAGTTATAAAACATAATGCAGTGGAGTTCGGTTATAACGTACACCGGTTATAACGAATTTTTTTTATAATGAACTATTTTTCTAGTTCAAAAGTATTTATTAACATGTTTCATACAAAATAATACGGTTATAACGAAGTTTTTATACAACAAACTTTTTTGGACCCTTTTACGAGTTTTCATACACATAATTGTTTACGCTTATACCGAACACATAAAAAATCGAAATTCTACAATGAAAATTCTGCAACAAATCTTAAATATGTCACTTTTTAATTACTACAAATTTAAAGATAATAATTAAAAGATAAATAACGTGATTTAATGAAAGAATTGTTTAAGAATTACAAAAAAAATTGTAGAATTTGGTGAATTTAAGAAAAAATTCTAAAATTTTAATAATTTTTTTGGAAATGTATACCTCGCCTATAGCGAACTTAGCTTATAACGAGCTAGATCGTCCGGCAGCCGCGAGTTCGCTATAACCATACTCCCCTGTAGTAGATTTTCGCCGTTTTCAAAAAAGTTCCCGCATAACCCTTTTGTAAGTTCGGATTCAATTCATTTCTTTGTTTAATTTAACTAAAAATCAATATATCGCCAAATTTTAAAGTCATTAGTATTGCCAGGAATTCCAAGCAACTAAAAAAGAAAAATAGGCCTCAAAATATGCAGTAAAAATCCAAAAATGCGCTTAAAATATGTATTTAAATCGAAATATTCGCAAATAACCAAACAATGTGCACTAAAAATCCACAATAATGCACTAAAAATCAAAAAAATTAATCAAGTATAATTTTCTGATTTTTATAAATCGATTTATTACTCGAGCTTGCTGGTTTAAAAATGAAATCCCATATTATTTATAAAATATAAAAACACACTGCTTTACTTTTATATAATACCTATTATAATTAATATTACTACTTCCTTCACATTAGCCCCAAGAAAATATATTTTTTATCACTTTTCAAGAAATTATCTATTATCTGTTATGTTCATCCAAATTTATTTTGATACATTTTACCAAGTAATGCTTGATTAAAATATGTACACAAAATGTTAGAAGTATGCAATATAAGTTTTACATTTTGTAAAGATTTAGCATAATAGGAACAGTTGTATAAATAGATAAAAATGTTAAGTAATATTTTATAAATAGATAAAAATGTTAAGTAATATTTTATAATGTATGAAATTACTTGTTAAATGGAAAGTAGTTTAGGAAAATTGTGCAAATGCAAATACAAATTTAACAGAATGGGATGCATAATTTATGCAAATCTTGATCAAATCCACAGAATTTTAATAAAAAATATGTTACTAATTATTTTTTCATCGTATTCGCTCTGGGAATTTTTTGTGTACATTTGCAGTTGAAAATGTGTACACTACATTTTAATTTAAATCAACTGCAATGTATAGTTATTTTTAACTGTTTGAATGTCGATTGTAGTAAAAACAACTACAAATACAGTTAAAACAACACTAACAGCATTTAAAAAAATATTAATGAAAAAAACTTTTTTGTAAATTTTTTCAATATAATTTTATTATTAAGTAAAAACATTATTATAAAACTACATAACCATAAAATATCATTTTAATTATTCACGCAATTTTCCTAAATCATTTCTGATACATGCCTGTCATTAAGAGATGTAATTCTGTTTCTTTGATCTCTTTTCGCCACATTGAATTTATAATGTAAATATAAAAGAGCTACAAGAAAAGAAACACAAAATTTAATAATATTCAAGCAAATAAATTTATTTAATATTCCAAATTTTACCTTAATATTTTATTTATTTAATAAAATTTACAGCGGTTTCATTTCATTTGCCTACACAAGTAAAAACGTTCATATACAATCATATCTTTTCTAATATAATATTATATAAAAACAAATTGCTTTATATAGCTCAATATTGATATATGTCCTATACATATTAATACCTATATCGATTAATATTACCTAAGATGTGTCATATTTTACTACATGTGGTATATATTAATTACCATAATTTCATATATAATTTTGTATAGCTTGATACAATGTTACGTTTAATAACATACACTGCGTTGTATAACTATAATTACAAATTATTTTTGCTATTTTTTCTAATACTACAAACATTTTTTAAAAACTTATAACTGTTTTTAAGAGTGTGATAACAGATCTCTTATTGTGTAAAATCTAAGAGATTACTAAATGGATTTAAGAAAAAAATTGTGTAATAATATTTTGTTAGTGTTTCGTAACTATAATTACAAATAATAAAGAAAAATTCAAGAATTATTTATGTTTTTTATGCAATTTGCAACAAAATGCCGGGTTTTGCAAATTTCCCCCCTAAAATAGGGTAAAACGCAGTGTTGTATCGTTACAACCAAATTTTAAACGTAATTTTAAACCAGATTGTCAAACAATCTAGTTATGAATTTGTATGGGATGGGAAATCCGGTTTAAAATTAAGTTTCATAACCAGATTTTCACCAAAATGCGGTTTAATCGAGATTTCGGGTATAATGTAAATTCAATACAAGGATAATTGTAATCCACATAATTAACAAAAATTATAACAAGAATTGGCCATTTTAGTCAAATTTGTAATTTGTGTTAAGCTGCATTTACATTAGCTTAAAATCCGGTTCAAGCTAGATTTCGAAATCTAATTCTTGTATAATTTTATACACAACCATATGATCAACCCGAAATACCGTAGATTTTTTTTGTTGAATTTTTACATATCCTTTAGTAATCACCTTAGTTTAAAAAACTGTAATCCCTTTTTTGATCCTGCCTCCAGGAGATTCAGAATGCCCTGTTACCAAATGGTAACTATGACCGGCTAGGGGACTGGCTTTTTGTACAATAGATATAAGAAAATGTACTTTTTTTTTAGCAAGAAAGCGTATTATACTTTGAATTATGTTATAAATGCAAAGCTATATAATTTTATAAGTGGAACAGGTTAAATCGGAATTTAATCTGATTTCCTATAGTTAAAAAATTTGATTTAAATAAAAACAAGTGGAAGCATTAAAGCCCGATGTGCCGAATTTGGTATAAAAAAAGATTAAATTCGGCTGTGACGAATTTTTGGATACCCTCCATCTCGGTGTTTTCATAAACCAGGGAAAGTGCAAACAATATTAATATCTATATTCTTTGTAAAAATAACAAAAATAATGTTGTTTTTATAAGTAAAACAAAATATGACTGATTGATTAATGTATTTGGGATGTTACAAAAGAAAAAATGTTTAATTAAAGTTTACTAAAATGAATCTGAAATTCTGCATGCTTATAACAGTGGGTATTCAAAGGTTATTCTGATTACCTAAAGAAGAACGTGTAGTGAAAATATATATATTTTTAAAGTTCCTTATGATGTTAAAAAAACTGTTGTAAAATTCGCCAGTTGTTTGTCTCTTTGCCTATATAATAATGAAAGAAATAAGGGTTACTAAAATATATTTTTGGATCGTTAGAAGAGATGCAATGAATACAAACGCATAAAAACAGTTTCGAATAATCAGAATTTTAGATAAATTTAAGGGAACAAAAATATGCTTGCGGAGACATACATAATGAAATAATTATGAAATGCCAGTTTACATTACAACACATGTGTTTATACTATACATCACATAAGTAAAACGGAAAGTGTGATGAAACTAAGTTTGTTAAAAATTATAAAAGAAAATCTTTCGAGTGTTTAGGGTGTTTTCGAGACACAAAAAAATAAAGAAACTGGTATTTCAAATTATTGTTTTTCAGCTCAGTTGCTTGTGCAATTCTCGTTTACGACTCCTAGAATAAGAACCCTAAGACATTTTCCCAAAATTCGATTGGTTTTTACACATCAATACTTTAATTTAGATTATTTTTGTATGTATCAAATAAAAATTGTGGCTTTTAAGGAAAACAAATGCATATAATCAAAAGATTTTAAGATGAAGTATGCAGCTTATATTTCTTAAATAAAAAAGTTCTGAAAGTGAATGTCCTTTAAATTTAATGGGGTTTTTAATAAATGTAATTAGAGTGTAAGAGTTTCCTTGCAAATTTATTAAAGGTTGAGAATGAGAATAAGTAAAAATAGTGTACGAAAAAAAGTTATGAATTTACATTGTTGAATTCGGGGATTTTGTTCCTGGATATTTTTTTGATCTGATAACGATTAATGTGTCTGGCAACTCCGGTTAATGCATGCAAATAAATAAAGAATTTTAACTCAACTATTTTGTTCGACCTTTTTTCTAATTGGTGATTTTTTGATTTGTTGGGGTTAACAAAAAAAGGTATATGGCAAGCCTGGTATCTGGAAAACAAAAGAATACTTTATAAATTAGCTTAACAATTTTTCGAGGGCTTCTCACATTTGCACTCATAACCAGTGTTGCCAGGTTTGCAGAGCATAAAAACGACAAATTTTCTAGAAAAAATCGTCAAAATCGTCATCATATTTTGAAAAATCGTCAAAATAAAATATATTTGTTAGAAGAGGGATAAAGTTTTAATAAAAAATAAAATACAATAATGTTATTCACAATTCAAATGTTAACGTGTTATCGTTGTAATATAACACGATTTTTGACACTTCTCTTTGGTTTAAACTTCGAAAATCATTATCTTTTACAACGATATTCATATTTATAAAATGTTGAAACAGTGTGTCCCAGTAGGCTAGTTGGTAGCGTGCTGGCTTATCAGTGCGGGGGTCGTGGGTTCGATTCCCACCAGAGGCACTGATCTGTTTTCGCTACAACGCGCCGAAGACCATAGTAGCTAGTGCTCGGTTAGGATAATAGTATATAACTTGTAATTATATGATTATTAATTAATAAAATAACAAAAATATAATGATGAAAGATCAAATAAATACAACTTTAAATCAAACAAATTTTACCACTTGAACTGTTAATCACTTATATCTGCATAATTCTGTGAACAACATTTCAGTGGCACAACTTTTTAAATATTAAATTCTTTTACAAAATTTGGAAATTCTTTAACAATAAGTCTGTTCGATTACTTTTCCTGTAAAGTTCAGTAAAAACTACTCAGTAACAAAATTACAAATAGTAAGACAAATTTACAAAAAAGTAAACGTACAGAAAATTTGTAGGAATTATCAAATTAGATAAAATAGCTTGTTTTAAATATTAAAAAAAATCAACTGGTCATTATGGAAAAGGAAAAAGTTAATTGAAATTATCGACCAAAAATAATTTAAATGTTTTTTAACTTCTTCCATAGTTAATTATTTAATAATTTTCACTTTCAATCCATAAACAATTAAAATTTAATTTTATTTTTGTTTTTGTTTACTAAAAATACAAGCATATTTTTTTAGTTATATGTTTTTTTCATCTTACAAATTCTTACAGGCAAAAATGTATCCAGTAAAAACTTGTAAGTTCTTTGGCATCAAACGAACACTTTCCAGTAAAAACTTGTACAAATTTTTGTGTTATCGAACAAACTTAATGTTATATTTTTTAATTATTAAATTTTGGCACTTTATTTATATTATTAGGCCTGTTTTTTAAGCACCGGATTTATTTTTGGATTTATTTTGTTTCATTTAAAGTTGTATATATATCATCTTTAAACATGAAATATATTCGGGCTAGAGATCTGTTTGTTTCGCAAAAAAAGTCCATGCCTTGTGTTTTAACATGAAAATTTTTTTATTTTTATTTAAATCTAACTCCAATTAAATTTTATAAAAATTTAAAAAAATGTTCTAAACATATAAACACAGAAACTAAATTAAGCTAAACCCGTAATGAATTTATAAAAAAATAAATGCGGTTTGGATTAAGTTTTATTTAATTCTAGGATTTGCATTTTTGCAAAATTGTATTTCACATCATATTAGCATATAAAGGCTAGCTATCGATCAAAAAACAATGTTTTTGCTTTCAATTTTTAACGAAATAATATAAATTTAATAATCGAGCCGGCGATTTTATGAGAATGATAAATAAGTAGATCTTGCTGACATATTAAATTATTGTTAAAAAATCGTCATTTTGGAAGCAAAAGTCGTCAAATAGTCATTTAGTTATTTTGGGTATTAAATATCATCAAAATGACGACAAATCGTCAAACCTGGCAACACTGCATGCGTTTGCTACTAATACATACGTACATACATACTGTATTACAAAACAAAAAACAACAACAATATTTTGTGGGTTTTTTTTGTTGTTTTTAAGTGTTGATCATGACCATGGATGGTAACCGATTCTATGTGGTTATGGGCTTCGTTAACGCTATCTTCTTTTATTTCGGTAACGGTATTTTAGGGGAAACTATACTTCAGTTATTTCGGTAACGGGATTTTAGCGTTAACGGTATTTTAGCGTTAACGGTATTTTATTTATTTCGCTAACGGTATTTTAGCGGTAACGATATTTTAGATATTTCGGTAACTTTATTTTAGGGAAAAAGATTTTTCAATTATTTTGGTAACGGCATTTTAAGGATAACGTTATTTTAGTTATTCAGGTAATGTTAATGCACACCACAATTTTTAACCGCATTATGCCCGAGTTTAAATGACTGTCTAGTTTATGATCATACTTTGGGAAAATATATCTATTTACAGAAGTTTTTTGTTCAGATCTTGTTAGATTATTTCGGTAACGGTATTTTAAGGTAACGGTATTTTACGGATAACGGTATTTCAAGAATATCGGTAACGGTATTTAAGCGATAACGATAGTCAGTTGAAAGGGGTTAGAATCGGGGACGGTATTTCAGCGATATTGACAGCCAGCCCTGCTTGCGTATATTCTTGTGTATATAAGCATTGAATGTACGTATGTAAGATGAAATAAATAGAATAATTTAAAATTTGCTTCAAAATTTTTAGAGGTCTTCCCACATTTTCACTCGTAACTTTTGAACGCGTTAACCGATTTTGATCATTTTCGCTAGAAAACTGCTCATGATATCAACAAATAATTTGACTGAAAATTAGCAACACCTCTTCTGTATTGGCGAAGTATTTTGTATTGCCACAGACAGACGGACGGACAGACGGACATGGCTATATCGACTTCTCTATTCATGCTGATCAAGAATATATATAGTTTATGGGGTCCCAGAATTTTTTTAAAAGAATTACAAACATTTGACAAAGTGAATATACCCTCCGCACTATGGGATGGAGGGTATATAAATTACCACATCAGTAAAAAATTCCCACAGAATACTGTATTGGACCTCTAAGTAGTAAATAGTTTTTCTTACAAACATTCTTGACTAATTTGGACCTAGTTTGTTACATTATTAATACTATATAATGAAATAACTATGTGGAATAAGATACATACATATATGATTTTTATTACAGAGACAAACTCCAATCCTCGCAAAACTTTGGCTAATTCACAAATTTTGAAAACAAAAGTGATAATTTTTTAGAAAATTTTCAGAAATGTTGCAAAACAGAAAATATTTTATACAAAAAATTTAAAAAATCAGGTGTCAAGTCGAAATTTGTAAATTTTTATGGAAAATTCGCTACACAGAGAGAATTCCTTGGACGAGTTTTAATGGAATTTTTTCACTCAATTAATTTTTCCTTTTTCAATTTACAAAAATAAAAATATCATTTGCAGCTAAAATTTAGAGAAAAACCATAAAATACATATGGAAACCTAAGCAAGTCTTTAAAGTCACTACTTTTTTTCATTTCAAAAATAAAATATTCAAAATGACGAACATTTTTTCTCCATTTTCCGCCATTTTTTATTTAAAGAATTTGAAACAAAACCGGTAATTTCTTAAAAAAAAGAAATATCTTCCGCCATTTAGAATATTCTAATCTGATTTCAGATTTGTACCACCGACCACCAAAGCTGTACAAAAAAATATTTAATTAGAAAACAATCACTTTTAAAAAAAATGTTCCGCCATTTTGAATTTTTTTAATGTGATTAAAGATTTCAGCAACCTCTAAACTTTTAGAAAAAAATGTTTCCTATGTTTTCGATAATTTCCTAATTCGATAATTTTCTAAAAAAAAAAAATATTTGCCATTTGGATCCGCCATTTGAATATTTTAAATCTGATTTTAGTTTCGTACTTAGCGACCACCAAAAACTTCCCAAGAAAATATTTGATAGGAAAACAATTACTTTTCATCAAAATTTCCGCCATTTTATTTTTTTTAAATCTGGCTTCATATTCGCAATCACCGACTCCTAAAACTTTCCGAAAAAAATTAGATTCAAATTGGATGACTTTTTAAAAAAATCATCCGACATATTAAATCGGCCATTTTGACTTTTGAAAATCCAATTTCAGATTCGTATTTAGCTACCCCAAAAACTTTATCTTCGTCATATTGATTTTTGAAATGTCAGATTCGTAATCAGCTATCCCAAAAACTATTAAGTGACAATTTTGAAGCAGATTCTAAAACTTTTTTAGATCATCAGCCATGTTGGATCCGCCATCTATAATTTTAAAAATTGGATGCCAGATTCGAGCTCAGCGTAGTATCTCTACTCGTGGCTCCATATTGGCAAAACCATTATTAACTTCATAAAAGTCCACTCAATTTTCGAAACTAGAGATATGAACGAAAATTTTAAGCCATTATACAATTCTGTTCGTCAAGCTAAATTTCGGACAGGGGGATCTCCCGTTTACAAAGAATGCCCCATATATATAATTAATGGTCAGAGCTCTATTAAATTATTAATTTTTTCTATGTCATGCCGTGATACATATAGATCTATATATGATTACATATTTCACATGTAATTGTATATATTTGTATACATTTTTTTTTTCAAGAGAAGCAACACTCAGGAAAGGCCTTCAAACATGGCAATACTGGAACTTTATTAAAGCTTGATTCATTATTTTACTTCGGTGGGGTTAAGTGCTATGGAAACATCGAAGGTGGACGCTGCGATATGTATAAGGGAAAGAAAACTCATACATATTATTTTTCTGAATTTATGTTCTCGCTGCCAGGGATCGAACCCGGACCATCTGTATACCAGTCCAAAGCGCTAACCATTACACCACTTTTGCATGTAAATGCATCACATTATATATAATTTGATACATTTGGATGAGGACAAAATTCGGATGCAATTGTATCAAACTATATCTAATTTCATCAAATCAGATCTAATTGTATCAGATTAGATCTAATATTTTTCGGATATAATTATATATAATATGAAAATTCACAAAATATTTTTTTACTTGGGTAACTAAATTTTTTTTTAAAAGTTTCTACTTTTCAAATACCAACTTTTAAAGAAATATGTCAATTTATATTTAAGCTTGATTCACACACCTATGCACCCATACCTACTATTTAACAGTATTAATGGTAATAATAATTTAACAATTCTATCACCAATAGGGGGAAATAAATAAAGGGTCCGCCAAATAACTTTTTTTTTTTTGAAAATGCTATAAAAAAAACTACTGAATAGTTTCTAAAAATTTATTTTTTTATTTGAAAGTGCAATCCTTCCGGTTAATAATGGAAAATAATTTCATTCAAATGGCTGCCTCGGCTGGCCATGCAGTAGCCTACACGATTGGTCCAATTTTTAAGCACATTATCGATTGTGTGCAGCTGTATTTCACCAATGGCTTCACGAATATTGTCCTTTAAAGCGTCAATTGTCTCTGGCTTGTTGGCGTAACACTTATTTTTGACGGCACCCCACAAATAATAATCCAACGGTGTCAAATCGCAGATCCGCGGTGGCCGAACGACATCAGCTGATAATGCGATCTTCAAAAACAGGGCGCAAAACATCGAGTGTAGCTTCGGCTGTGTGGCACGTAGCGCCGTCCTGTTGAAACCAAATGTTGCCAATATCCTCCTCTTCAATTTTTGTGAACAAAAATTCGTTCAACATGGCCCGATAACGATCGCCATTGACTGTAACGGCCATTCCTTGCTCATTACCTGCAACATTACCATGATTTTCAAAGTAATGTCGCAATATTTCCCAGCGTTGTTCAAGCGTATACACAACCATATTCGTTCAGCGGAAGGATAAAACTAATTATCTGTCAAATCAGACATGAGCTAAGTGTTACCATTCACGAAATAAGCACTAGTTGAAAAAAAACGTTAGATGGCGGACCCTTTAGTATATATAGATGGACAGAGATAGAAAGCGTGTGAATTAAGGCATAAACAGATCAAAGTCCCTGAAAAAACATCAACGAACTAAATTAAATTAAGAGATATGCATGTGCTTACCTACGACTTTTAATTCTATGAATATTGATTGAGTTGGATATATGGAAAGTTGACATTCATATAGACCACGATCTTCTTCCCGCACAGATTTAATGCGTAGTGACCAATGACCCATATGGCGAGTATGCTCCACTAAAAACCGTTTATCACTACTATGGGTCGATAAGCCAACCGTTAGTAATTGAAAATCCTTTCGTCTAATCCATGATACCTAAAAAATATACATTCAAAATTCGTTAAATTATGTTTGAGAAGTCATTATGGTGATGATTTTTTTTCAGTAGTTTTAAGAAAAAAAATTACAGAACTTTCACGCTGGGTTTCTTAAAGTTAACTCTTTAGTGTGTAACCCTGCGTTATTAGTCTTATTATTTTCTGTGTATTTTCAAATGAAAACTAAAAAATTATGTAAAAAATAACTCAAAATCACCACAGATATTAACAAAAATGAATATAAAATCAGCCGATTGTGTAGCTGCTAATCGGCGATAACTTTTTAAAACACTCACATTTTTTACACTAATACACTTAAAGAAAAATACATTATTTATTTCTACTTCATAGATCGTTTTTAATCGATTTTCCATCATAAAATTTCATATAATAAGGCGTTTAATAAAAATTTATTCATCATCATGAATCAAAAACAGAGGTGAAATCAACTAAATCCCACGTTAAATTGGTTGGAATTGGTGATAACTATATAACCAACAAAACCTGTCCGTAAATTGAACACATTTTTTAGTAGTGTATGGGCGAATGTCAAACATTTTTATATCCTTTGAAACTGATATTATTTCGCAATAACTTCCGCTATTTTTATATTTTTGAAAAGCGGGCTATACGTTTGGATTAAAAACACTTTAATTAATTACAATCATTTTCGTTACTCAAAGTTGAAAAATTAAAAAAAAAGTTTGAAACATTGCTTTTTTTTGTTCTTTTTATTTTTTTTTTCGGGACTTTCAATTTTTGCATTCCACTTGGTAATACAAAAATCTCCCAACACTTGAGAGATAAAAATTCAACACGTTCCTTATTGGCGTGCCATCAAATAACAACTAAATACATGGTAGTCTAACATAGAAACCAATTTTTTTTGTTTTAAAATTTTTGGTGTTTTGTGTAACGGCTACCTGATGTCCCCTCATGGAATAAAAATTTAAAATAACACAGTACAACATTTTTCAACACATGAATTTGGGACTCAATTCTGAGAATTGCACGTGAAAGTAGCCCCAAAAATAAGAACTTCTGTATCAATCGTTTTGTCTAGTTGGCTGTAGCCAATAATTTAATAATAATGGAATAATAATTTAATAATAATGGAGTAATAATTTAATGGAATGCGAATTTTTTGGCTCAAGTCGGATTTTTTAACATTGTGGACAAATTTAAGATTATAAGTTTTTTAAACAGGAACACACAGATAAAATATGAAATACTCAAAACGTTGAGTTGGTATGAATTGTTAAACTGTGAGTTTTCATTTTAATTTAAAATTTCTTAAGAACAAGATCATTCTTAAATCTCACTACTAAATAGAAAATTCAAAGTTGTTTTTAATTGTAGGAGAATAAAATTAAAATTTTTGTGTAATTTGTATTTTAAACTTTAAGGTCCTGTTTAAAAACTTATAATATTAATATTGTTCACAAGTTTAAATTTAATGTGGTCGTATTATACATTATTTTAAAGTTGTTTGAAATGTAGTTTTATCTTTGTGATGCATAATATACACTTTTCTTTATTTTGACACGGTAATATATCGGTATACCGTACGGAAAATCTCTTTTGTGTCTGAAGCAAAGTTGTAGATATTGAATAGGAGAAAAAAAATGCGGAACAATCCTACCAGAAAAAAGTGCATGCGGTGCCTAAAAAATAGCAAAAATGCCTATTTTTCAAATTTTTTGCTCAACAACTGGATTACAAATCCACAAATATGCTGTTTTTTCTTTATAAACTTTATTAGGCATGAAAATCGCTTGATAAAGGTAAGAACACCTCTGGCTTTATTGACGGTCATATAAATGTGTGGAACAAAATTCAGTTTTGGATCAAGTAAAACTCCAAGGTCAAGAAAAACACCAACTAGATCCAGTTTATGCTCTCCTAAAACATAATTAACATTTACGCAGTTACTCCTATGGAATCGCATATATGTGCACTTTTTCAGGTTAAGATACATAAGATTAGCTTTACACCACTGATAAAAATTATCAAGATCGTTTTGAAGATAAATATATTCGTATGGGTTTTTATAGCTAAAGAAAATTTTGACATCATTAGCGTACATTAAAATGATACAGTATTTTATTATAGTTGGAAGATCGTTAATAAACAAGCTAAAAATAATAGGTCAAAGATGGCTTCCTTGAGGTACTCCAGAGATAACATGTATGATCTTAGAAGGTCTATTTTTAAATCGGACAGTCTGCTTTCGATCACAAAGGTATAATTTGATCCAATTAAGGCTGATAGAATTTAGATCAAGTGAGTCCAGTTTACAGAGAAGAAGGTTATGATTGACTTTATCAAAAGCTTTACTAAAGTCGTTGTAAACAGCCTCAGTTGGTTGTCCCTTAACAAATCCTCGATTAACAAGTGTTGTAAGATGCAAAAGGTTAGTTGTTGTTGAGCAAGCTTTACGAAAGCCATGCTGAAAAGGTGATAATGAAGATTTTACTTGGTGACAGAAAAAATAGGTAACAATTTTTTCGAAAACTATTGGAATATTACTAAGTTTGGCAATGTCCTATAATTTATCACATTTGACTTAGATCCAGATTTAAATAATGGGATTATATACGATTTTCTCCAAAGTTTAGGAAAATAACCGTGCTTGATTGATATATTAAATAGGTATGATAAAGGGATGGAAAGACTTTCGGCACATTTATTTAATATTGGAACTCCATCAGGTCCATGATTGAAAGATATTTTTAAATTTTTTAAGTTTTGAGAAATAAGTGAATGTTCGATGGATGGAAAACATATTTGATTTGTTGAGCGCAGAGGATATGGATGATTATGGATTGGTTATATTTGGCATCAGTATAGGCTTTTAGCAAAAAAATCAGCAAACAAATTGCTTATGGTAGAAGCATCATCAGATTCTTGACCATCAAATTTCATAGCAGGTGGAAATTCTTGGCATTTTCTTTTGGAATTCACGAAATTATAAAAAGATTTAGGATTAAGTTTGAAATCACTTTTTAAATTATTTATATAGTTGTTGTACAGCGATGTGTTCAGCAAATTACATTCCGCACGGCAGATTGAATAATTTCCAAAATCAATAAGTGAATTAGATTGTTTGTGTTTTTTATAGAGTTTGTTCTTTTTATTTTTAAGTTTTGATAGTTGTTTGGATCTCCAAGGGGGACCAGATTGTTTGTGAGTTACATTTTTCGGCACACATTTATCCATAATGTCAAAAATAGTTTTATAAAAAGTATCGATCATCAAATCAATAGCCAAAGGGCTGGTATCAGACATATATAGCAAGTCTTGTCAGTTTGTATTAATAAAAAGATTGTTAAGCAAATAATAGTTTGCCTTTTTAAAATAAAATACTCTCGTTATCATTGTCACTTTTTATCTCCGGGCCCAGTTGTATAGAACATCTTTAATCAAAAGTCGGGTGGTAAGGTGTTGTTACAGGGCTAGATCTTTTTATGGAACAGTCAGTTGGATCATTGAGAAATACTAAGTCTAAAATATTGCCTTTATTGTTTTGTATATCAATCATTTGAAATGGACAGAGATCAGATAGCTCATTTAGGAAGTCATCACTATGTAAATTTGTATTGATTATAACCAAGTTTGGCGTATCAGGTAAATAATTCCAAGAGACTGATGGTAAGTTAAAATCACCAAAAACAAAAATAGAATCAGTGCGTTTGGCTGCAAGTACAACATTTTTTATAGCATGCAAGTGATCATCATATACAGATTGTATAGATTTGGGTGGAATGTATGAGCATGTTATAAAGACATTTTTATTTTTTAGTTTTATTAATACACTTATAAACTCCAAATATGGTGTAGAATCAGACAATAATAGTTCTGAATGAAAACGATTGGATACCGCAATTAAAGGGTATACCAAATAACTTTTTTTTTTTTTAAAAAAGCTATAAAAAAACTACTGAATATTTTCTCAAATTTCTTTTTTTATTTGAAAGTACAATTAACCGGAATTAATAATGGAAAATAATTTTATTCAAATGGCTGCCTCGGCTGGCCATGCAGTAGCCTACACGATCGGTTCAATTTTTAAGCACATTATCGATTGTGTGCAGCTGTATTTCACCAATGGCTTCACGAATATTGTCCTTTAAAGCGTCAATTGTCTCTGGCTTGTTGTAACACTTATCTTTGACGGCACCCCACAAATAATAGTCCAACGGTGTCAAATCGCAGCTCCGAGGTGGCCAAACGACATCAGCTCTGCGGCTGATAATGCGGTCTTCAAAGACAAGGCAATTTTCGCACACATTCTGCAACATTACCATGATTTTCAAAGTAATGTCGCAATATTTCCCAGCGTTGTTCAAGCGTATACACAACCATATTCGTTCAGCGGAAGGATAAAACTAATTTACTGTCAAATCAGACATGAGCTAAGTGTTACCATTCACGAAATAAGCACTAGTTGAAAAAAAAAAAACGTTAGATGGCGGACTCTTTAGTACACCACCACCCTTACTTTCAGTAGAAACTCCAGCATCATCTTCAGTACTTAAAGCAGATCTGTTGCGCCTATAGATTTGTTATTTGTTAAATAGTATTTCCATGTTAAACACGTTGTCTGTTAACCATGTTTCGGTAAATACTATAATATGATAATTAAAATCAAAGCTTTCTTTATATAATTTGGATAGTTTGGTGCATAAACCTCGAACATTTTGATATATGATATACAGTGTGTTATCGGGTAATTTACTTAGTTTTTTTGAATTTGTAGGATTATTTAGCGGTAATTGAACAATATTATTTCTAGTTCTACGAGGGTTTTCTTTAAGTTCATACTTACGAACTAATGCATTATCGGGCCAGAAGTTAGAATCCAAAATTTGTTCGAAGAGATCAGCGGGAACAGTTATTTTGAAAGATGTTATGTCTCTTGGTTGAGAGTACGTATCTTTTTTAACTAAAATTGTTGCATCACATTTCAGTTTATTAGTAATAAAACTATTGATCTGGTCTTTAGACGTATCGTATGCAAATCGAGAAATAAATATAGATTTTTTTGGAGGAATGATTTTTAATTGTGTACTTTGTTCGGCTATGTTACATTGTTGAGAAGTATTTTGGTGTTGAACAGATGATTAAGTAGAGTTTAAATCAGTTTCCATTCCATTGGATAACACATACATTTTTTCCTACACGTTTTGCAGCTATTTTCATAAAAAAGTGCTTAAATTATTATGATTTTCAAAATTTTATTACAACATTTTCAATTTCCGACAAGTAATTTGCACATGTAAATTTTACATTCGATTTAAATATACATTTTTCTGTAAAGTTATACTAAAAACATTTTAAAAATTAGGAAAACATATATCTACCCAGGTAGAAATTTGGGATGGTACAAAAAACGAAGAGTTTTCAAAACGTTTGTTTTTGATGGTACTAAAATAAAAGCGTTTCCAAAGCGATAATTGCAAATACTACGAAAAAAAAGCATTTAAAAAACATTATTTTGGATTGCTATTCGAACGTTCGGACAAAGTATTTTAGGAATACTTTTTATACAAAACTTACAAATATTTGTGAAATAAAAACACTGTAAAAACATTGGTTCAAAGCGTTTTTCCAACGTTTGTAAAAAGTACTTAAGAAGTTCTTATCGTACAAAATTTACAACGGTTTATAAAATAAAACCAATGTAAAACTATTGAGTTAAAGCGTTTTTCTAACATTTGCCAATAGTACTTTAGAAATACTTTTTTTTTTGCGATTGCAGCTGTTCTCTCTGTTATAATGTCAAACGAGTTGCAACAACAGTTTAGTGGATGCGGAAAGCCAAATAAGGGTGTAGGCAAAGAAAATTTCAGTTCAACCCAAGTATATGAAGAATTAAAGGGTAATAAGTACATAACTTGTGAAAAAAGTATTTTTTTACAACATTTATTTTCTACAGATTTTTTATTACATCAGTTTGAAACTGAAACACCATCCAAAATTTTGACACAGACAAGCCGCTGGTTGGCGACTGCTAAGTACAGAAACTGCTCAAAACAATCTATTTTCAATCAAATTTTTCTTTCGAGCGTTTTGACAATGTTCAAAATTACAACCCTCAAAGCGGTTATCATTTGGGTCGTTTTCATAACGCTTAATAACTGTAAGCCAAAATGTTCTGCAAATACTTATTTAACGATTGAAAAAGCATTTCAAAAATTTTGTTTTGCAATGTTTTGAGAACGTTATAAAATACCATCCTCAGACCGTAAATTTGGGTTATCATTTTGCACATTCTCAAAACGCTTTAAATTTGTAATTTGGTATGTTCTGAAAACGCTTGTACCATCATGAAAAATGCTTTTAAAACGTTTTAAAGATTGTATTTTTCTACCTGGGTAGTTATGCAAAAATTTAAAACTGTATTCATAAACGAATCTTAACTTTTACACAAGGTTTAAAATAGTTATTTTAAGCTAATATTTGTTTATGAATACGGTTTTAAGGCTTAAATGTGTGTTTAACTCAAGTGCATTTGAAATCCGAATTAAGTTTTGTTATGAATACGGGCGTTAATGTGCAAAACACATAAATTTATTTCATTTTTAAATTAAAAAATCAATAAATATTCCTTAGGCTCGTTATAAATTAAAAATAATATAAAAATAATCTCGATGTATAGGTATACAAACTATATTAAAACTGTAAAAACGTAATTACAATAATAAAAATTTACAAATATTTTACTTTTAAATTTTAAAAATTTAAAACTAAAAGTTTATTTTTCGATCTTTTATCATAAATTGTGATATGAGTAAGATTATTCAAGTTCAACATCATTTGGTTTTTGTAAAACAAATAACCGTGCAATCAGTGCTGCCAACACAATTTGTTATAAAATCGTCATTTTGAGAATAAGAAATCATAAAAATATCGGCATTCCGAAAACTCCTTATATTTCAATAAAAAAAATATAAATTTTACTACAAACTTCATTTTAATAACTTTATTTATAATTATTTCACCATTTTGACGTACTTTATTATTAGGTCCTCTACAAACTACTCGGAGCCTTTAAAACACAAATCCCAATACTTATTTCGAGGAAAAGAGTTTTAAAATCACCGACCTATTTTAAAATCTGCAAAATTCCTTGACGAAAAGTTAATTTTAAAATTTTTTCCAATATTTGGTTTTACGAAATTTAGTCATACAAAAAAATTAATAAATCAATCCTTTATCAGGGATTTTGAAGTTAAATTAAAAAATAAACATTTTTGGGACTTGCCTCCCTAAATAATATTAAAAATCCATGTTGTTTTCCTTATTTTTTAAATAAAATTAAAAAAAATCGTTCAAAATTATGGAGTTTATATTTAGTTAAACATTGAAAGGGCAAATGAATAATTTTTTTCGATATCTTTTCATCTCATTTCATTAGATGTTTAGAATAAAAAGAAACTTTATAAGATTTTGTCAGTAAATTTTAGAGAAAAAAATTAAAAAATTCGATAGAAATTTAAAAAGTTCAATAAAAATTGGTAATTTTTTAAATCGTCATTTTCCATTGAATTAATTTTGTGAAATCGACAATCGTCATTTTATCATATTTCACTTCAAAAATTTTCAAAATGAAGACAAATAGTCAAAGTTGGCATCGCTGCATGCACTGCTTATTAATTAATTAAAAATGTTTTCATCCGCTAATTTAATGCAGACTACATAAAATATTTGAAAATTGCAGAGTACGGCAAAACTCACTTATGGCCCCCAATACTATAGCACAAGACAAAAAAATCGAGAAATTTTAAAGGCTTGAAAAACCACTATACAATTTTAATGTATTGTGGTTCCAGTACAAATATGGTCCAAATTTTAAACTCTATGGAGAGTTTTTTTTTTTTAAATTTTTAAGTAAAATTATAAATTTTTATAGACGTTTCTCACACATAATTAATGATAACTCAAAAAGGGTTAGTCCGATATTATTAACATAAACTTGAAATTTACATAACCTTTAATCCGTCTATATATATCCTTTTAATCTGCTCAATAGTTTCGGAGTTAGAACAAAAAATTTAAGCAAAAAATATATTTTTTACGTAAAAATAGTAAAAAAATAGCAAATTTTTTTGTTTTAAAAACATCACGAAAAATCGGAAACAGCAAAAATTGTTCAGATTTATTGCTTTATCGCAAAGCCACATATACTAGGAACAAAATTAGATATCGATGATTCTTTTCGAATTTATTCATAATTAAGTGAATTCGCTAATTTTCACAAAATTTTAGTTTTTTTGTTTGATATCCATAAAATTGAGTAGTTAATGTTCTTCTTTCGATTGATTGAATTTTGAAAATATTTTCCCCATGCTACACTGATAATAATCCATGTCTCAAATTACGAAAAAATTTCAAAATAACCATTTTTTTTGTAAAATAAACGAAAATTTGTACATTTTACATAATTTTTTGTAGTTTTGACAATAATTTCGTATTTTTATGCATGGATAATTATGAGTGTATGTACTAATTTGCACATCGCAAATCCATTACATAGTAACATTCTTGTAGTTTTTGGCAAAACCCTACCTACAATACTGATTCTATTCTTCAGAAATACATTTGAATTGGTTGAGTTTAAATGTATTAAACAGTAGAAAATTTATATTTTATTATTTAAATTTATTATAAGAATTAAGAAACTAAATAAATAAATATTATAAACTACAAACCCTGGAATTTTCTTTTATTCGATTTTCTACTATTGTGGAATAACGAAGTGTTACTCTGAATATTCCAGCAAAAATCAACCATCATGTGTGTATCCCAGCGACCCTGGTATCGTTCCTCCATTGTCCGGATATCTTGGTGGAATCGTTCGCCCTGTTCCTCACTCAAGTCTCCTAGAATTTCAGGAAAACCATCTAAGTGACTGTGCAGGTAGTGTACTTTGATGCTCATGTTGCATCAAAGATTCTGGAAGTGAGTTACCATTTCTTCAACGTGCGCAACGTAATCATCACCATTGTTATTTCCTAAGAAATTTTGAATAACCCATACAAACGAATTCCATGCATTCTTCTCAATTTCTGACATTGAACAGCCAAAATCAGTATCGTTCACCAATTTGCGAATTTGTTGGCCGTCAAATATGCCTGCTCCCAGCTTTTCCATACTCAGATTGGGAAACATTCACTGTCTTTGTTAAGTGCTTTAACATATTGTTTCATCAGACCAAGTTTAATGTGAAGAGGGGGTAATATGATGCGATCTCGGGGCACTAGAGCCACACTTATAACATTTGGCATACCTGGAACCAGTGTTTCCCTAGAAGGCCATTGTTTTTCTGTTTTTCTCTTCCATTGTTCTGCTTTAGCTCTACATATAACACATATAAAAAAATGTAAATTGGTTTGTCAAAACCCGTGTTTCTATGTTCTGCATTTTCATTATACCATTTTCTACAGTGCTTGTAAATATGCGATACCTTCAATTAATTCTAAATAAAAACGTAAAGCATGCATCGATTTTCATGATCCATATCTAGTTTAGTTCACATGATATGTAGTTTCACTACAAATAAATAAAATTTAATACTTTTTGCAGTTTTAAATTTTTTCCAGATTTTTTACCATTTTTTTATTTTTGGCTAACAATTTGTTTCATAACTTTGAAACTATTCATCGCATTAAAAGCAATTGTTTACATCATTAAAAGATATTGTAAACCTAAATTTTCGTAAATTTAGTTTAACAAAATTGGAATAGTTGTTTTTTAGGTATGATAACATAAGTGGAGAAGTGTCTCAAAATATTGACAATTTTACTTAAAAATTATTTAAAAAAAAAAAATTATCCATTGAATTGAAAAATTTTACTATTTTAGGTAACCATGATGCATATTGGTTATTCAAGCCCGCTTTTGTAGTTGACCTGTGTAGTTGATTATTTAATAAACACTAACAACACAGTGTATTATGACAACACGCTGAAAAAAAACGCCTTGCTAGAAATAAAAATTCCTAATATAACAAATTGCTTGCAAATATAATTATGTTTGACTGTAAACATATATATGTTTGAAAAAAGTGAAAACCGTCTTTATTATTATTATTATTATTATTATTATTATATGTATATTTGAATGTCCCAAATGTAATATCTAAAAAGCGGATGAAGACATTTTTAATTAATAAAAGCATGGTTCATGGTTTAACAAAAAACAAATAATCTTGAACTTGAATAATTTTGCTCACATCAAAAATTTACAATTTACATATGAAATTACATAAATTTATATAAGTTATTATTTATGAATATGCACTGAGCTAATTAAAGTGGAAAAAAAACAAAATTTTTATTTTTAAATTTAAATAACTTCTAAAGTAGAGGAGAATACCAATAACTATACGCAAGTCCGCCACATTCACAAAAGTTACACTCTCCAAAATATTTTTTATACACGAGGTAGTCAACTTTGAAAACCTGTTAGTACACCCTGTACTAAAATAGGGTGACCTAATCAAAATATTACAAAATATTAAGACAAGCCATAAGAATTGCACTGGGGGCCATGAAATCCACCCATACGCTAGCTCTAGAACAGGAGGCGGGCGCTTTGCCGATCCCAGAAATATTTTCTTTGCTGGCTGACAGATTTATAAATCGTATTGTAGCCAACACAAACCACCCGGCTAATAAATACATTACGAAATACAACTATAGATACAGATCGAAACCTAAGCTTTTCGAAAAATTTGAATTTAAGTCAAACAACTAAAGGATCGAGCAATACGAAAAATTACTAAGATATCAATTTTCAATAAAATCTAACATCATTACAACAAAAGTTGCATACCTTGATGTAAAAAAAACCACTGCAGAATTTTACGATATCCAACAGAAATATGAAAATTTTATAAAAAATCGATGGACTGGTTTACACGTATATTTACAGATGGTTCTAAGACAACTGAAAAAACTAGTTGCGCTTTTTGAATACCAGATTTGGATATTGAGGCCTCATTCTCACTGGACAATGCCTGCCCCATAATTTTCAGCCGAGGCTCTCGCTATTTTGGAATCTTTACTATTTATAAAAGTGAACAACATTGGTAAATATCTCATAGTATCTGACAGCAAGTCAGTGCTACAGGCTATCGATTCTTTTAATAACAACAGGACTCATCCATACATTATAAAAACAAAAAACGAACTTCAGGGCCTGAATTACGTTGGCTTCACTGTGCACTTCCTATGGATACTCGGATATTGATGGCAATGTGTATGTTGATGCCATAGCGGTTGGTCATGAGGACACGGGAAGTTATCCTCAAGTCACTATCACTACTTGGTAAAATGTAACTAAATAAATTTGGGCGAACATAAAAGATAATAGGAAATTTCATGTCAATGAGTGTTATAAGCTAGAAATGTTTTTTTCATGGATACACAAATAAGATGATACACAAAGTCAAAATGGTAAAATATAAATTGAATTTAATATTTGTAAAGTAAAATTAAATTCAATAAATATAGAATAAAATAAATCGTACAGACATTCAAATTATTGTGCATTTTTCAACGGTAGATAAAATAAAAAGCTATGAAAAGAAGTAAGTATATTTATTCAAGTTGTTAAATAAAAAGACAAATTCTCAACCTAATTTTAGTTTTTACACTTGAAAACTATACATTGGTACTGTGTTATTTTATGACCTTTGCTCTTGGTGCTAAATGTGATGAATGGTTCAACAATCTTTTAGTAAATGTATTAATTATATTTAATTTAATGTGTTTCTTTAATATGTAATAAATACATTTTAAAATCTCATCTGTCAATTATAATATGTTGCCTTTAATTGATGCACTACTAATGCTAATGAAATTTTAATTCATTGAAATTAATCAATGAAATCAAATAAATAAAATTCAATATTATTAATTAAAACATGCTAATGAAAATAATTTCATTACAATTGATATTAATGAAATTGTAAATAAATCATCAATTAGTTAGCCCACTTAATTAATTAGTCCCATGTATGGTTTTAACTGTCATTTGCATTAGATTCTACCGAAAAACTTTATTGAGTGTGTAAAGTTAGTATTAGTTCATACTTTCCTTTTTAGTGTAATAGTGTAAAAAAAATCAGCAGCAAAATGTAACGTTTATCGATATCGTTTTATAGAATCTGGATCCTGATATAGGGACTGGCGATATCAAAAAACTAATAATGTTTATTACTAGTATACTTACAGTTGCCGGGGAATTCAATTTTACAACACAAGGCAGTATCGCTAAGCCACCTTTTTGAACAACAACACGTGAATTATTTTTTGTTGCAAATTGTGATCGGCCACCATTTGTGAAGAGATTTTGAGGCGACGAATTTTTTCCCATATCTAAAAATAAAATAAATTGTTTAAGACACTTTTATAATAATACAAACTCGGATAATATCTAATTGTCAAATAAAATTCAGTTGAATTGAATATGCACATGTTTCCAATTCGTTTAACAGATTCCTCGATTAATCGCCTCTATTTCGGTTAGTATCGAAAAAAATAATTGAAACCCCAAATAATTATTCGTCCCGAATAATCGGTTAAAATAAGTCGATTAACTGGTTAATTTTTTTTATATGCAGACAAAAAACTTGGTAAAATACTACCAGTTTTCACATCATTTTTTCGGATAAACTTTATTAGTTGAAATGCTCCTAATTACTTGACAATGCTTTTTTGTGTGTGGATATTTTCCTTTATTTTTTTCGTAAAACTTACTATTTTTTAGTGTTTCCAACTATTCGACCTAGGCGGTTAACCGATTAAGGCTTAATTCCAAAAAAAAACGCTTAAATGAATTAATCGGTTATTCGTGACGGGTAGTCGACAAATCTTATCATAAAAAGCAATTTTTTTAAATCTTTAGACTTTTTGGAAAAAAACCGTATAATATATAATTTATAGTTAAAACCCAAATTTTTTTGCAACAATTTTGCACTGTATATTTTTTCAGTGTTTGGAATATTGTCTTTTAAAGCAACTAAAAAATATTAAACTTTATGTTCATACTAATTTACTACTATAACACTTTAGCATTTAACCTGTACATTTTATTATTATTGTTTTTTAATCATATTATACAAAAAACCTAATATCAACTGCTATTTTAAGCAATTTTTGTCTTTTTAGTGCCAATACATTGCATAACTATAATTACAAAGGATTTTTGCTATTTTTTTCTAGCGTTACAAGCATTTTTTTAAAACTTATAAGTATTTTTAGGAGTGTGATAACTGATCTCTTATTGTGTAAAATTTAAGAGATTACTTAATTGATTCAAGAGAAAAATTGTGTAATAATATATCATTAGTGTTTCATAACTATAATTACATATAACGGTAAACAAAGAAGAACAGCAAATAAAGAAAAATTAATTTTAGCAATTTTAATCAATTTGAAATAAAATGGCGCGTCGTTCATATCTAAGTGTGCAAGCATCTCAACTGTGCAAGCATCTCAATAAAAAGTCTTAATCAGATAATCGATGAATATAAGGTTAAAGTGTCCAAATCCACCATAAGTCGGCTTTTAAAAGATTCTCAGAGAATTACTCGCCAAAAGCTGATGTCTGTGCCAAGGTTATTACCCCGCCACAAAACTGCTCGACTTGAATTCGCTAAAAGAAATTTACAACCCAAGGTAAAAAAATAATCGCTGTTGTTGGTAATATTATTTAAACATAAATTTCAATGTTTCATTAAGAAATTTCATAGGCGGATCCTTAATGATTTAGGGTGCTTTTTGTTTCGACGGTATGGTTGTTTTGGCATTTCCAAGTATTAGAGAGAAATTACTGTCATTTATTGAAAATAGCAACGAAGAAGAGTTCATTTTCTAACAAGACAATGCCTCAGTACATGTAAGTCATCAGACGATGGAATACGATCATCAAAATTCCAAAATGTCTCGCATGTTCTCCGGATCTAAACCCCATTGAGGGGTTTAGATCCGAGTTTCCGCAGAAAACGTTTAATATGAAAACGTTTTCATTTAAAATAAGCAGTTCTTGTTGCGTGGAGATATATAACGGAAGAACTTCGAATAAATCTAATAGACAGTATGTCGGATCGAATTTTCGAGTTGATTCAAAAAAGAAGGCCTCACGCATTATAAAACTGCTGCTTTAAAATATTTTTATTAAATTTTTGTAAATTTTTATATATTATGGTAAATGTATTTATACACTACGAAAAAAATATTAAAATTAAATAGAAACATACTTTAAATAAATGAAAACGCTGTTGATTTGTAACAAAGTATGGTTTTATTTACTTGATCTATTTTTTATATTTAATTTCAATATACATTAATTTTCAGTTTTAATAGAAAAATATTCAGTTGAGAAATAATTAAATGGAGTACAGCAATTCCTGCTTTTTTAGTGTTGTTCTTAATTGTTGAAAGTAAAACAATTTTTTATTAATAATTTAAAATTGATAATTTAAATATCCTTATAACATAACAATAATATAATTTTTACTTAATGTACAATGTCAAACTTGTCACTTCACAAACAATGTAAACTTCCACAAAGTAAATTACCAAAGATGCCCCTCCATTCTGGTCCAAATTTCTTGCTGTATTTGCGTCAAAGAACGGTGATTGCTTTCCAAAACTTGATGGCTTTATTAAGTTGAATCTTATGCAAGGATGAAATACATGAAATTAAAAATAAATACTCAAATTATTAAACAATAACATTTACAAAGTTTGAAACATTTTGTAGATTTGTGACATTAAATTTGTGCACCTACCATTTATTTACAAATTAAAATAACAATAAACACTTTATTTTCACAGAATTTTAATTAAAAGTTTATATTTTTATATTAAATTAAATTTAATGTCCATATTTAAACCCTCCATCCCATAGTGCAGGAGGGTATATATCACTTTGTCAAATGTTTGTAACTCTTTTAAAAAAAATCTGGGACCCCATAAACTATATATATTCTTGATCAGCATGAATAGAGAAGTCGATATAGCCATGTCCGTCTGTCCGTCTGTCTGTGCTAACTCAAAATACTCCGCCAATACAAAAGAAGTGTTGCTAATTTTCAGTCAAATTGTTTGTTGATATCATGAGCAGTTTTCTAGTTAAAATGATCAAAATCGGTTAACGCGTTTAAAAGTTATGAGTGAAAATGTGGGAAAACCTCTAAAAATTTGGAAGCAAATTTTAAATTATTCTATTTATTTCATCATACATACGTACATTCAATGCTTATACACAAGAATATACGCAATCAGGGATGGCTGTCAATATCGCTAAAATACCGTTCCCGATTCAACTGACTATCGTTATAACTAAAATATTATTACTGATATAATTGAAATACCGTTATCCGTAAAATACCATTACCGATATAATTAAAATATCGATACCTTAAAATACCGTTACCGAAATAATCTAACAAGATCTGAAAAAAAAACTTCTGTAAATAGATATATTTTCACAAAGTATGATCATAAACTAGCCAGTCATTAAAACTCGGGCATAATGGGGCTAAAAATTGTGGTGTGCATTAACATTAACTGAATAACTAAAATAACGTTACCCTTAAAATGCCTTTACCAAAATAATTGAAAAATCTTTTTCCCTAAAACAACGTTACCGAAATATCTAAAATAACGTTACCGCTAAAATACCGTTAGCGAAATAAATAAAATACCGTTAACGCTAAAAGCCCGTTACCGATATAAATGAAGTATCATTACCCCTAAAATACCGTTACCGAAACAAAAGAAAATAGCGTTACCCTGGCCAATAACCACATAGACCCGGTTACCATCCGTGGTCATAATCAATACGTAGAAAAACAAAAAAACCCACTAAATATTGTTGTTGTTGTTTTTTTGTTTTGTTTTGTAATACAGGGTGCCACTACAAAACAAAAACGTAATAACTTTTTTTCTGTTATTAATCGGTTCTATTTGTTTTTTTTTTTTGTTTCATTGATTCGTTTTTCAATTTAAGGAAAATGAGCGATTGGGATAATCTAACTAAAATTTATTGCTTTTCAAATGAAAGAATAAAACTATATTTATATGTATTAAAAACAAGTTATTTGATTTTCTTAATGTAACAATATTTATCAGCCACCCTGTATTTATGTAGGCTTTTATAAATGGCATGTATGGATGCATTAGCAGCAATCGCATGCAGTGCTGCCAGGTTTGACGATAAATCGTCATGTTGACGATATTTAATACCCAAAATAACTAAATGACTATTGGACGATTTTTTGACAATAGTTTAATATGTCAGCAAGACCTATTTATTTATCATTCTCATTAAATCGCCGGCTCGATTATTAAATTTATATTATTTCGTTCAAAATGAAAAAAAAAACATTGTTTTTTATATCGAAAGCTAAAAAAACAGGCCTAATAATATAAAAAAAGTGTCAAAATTTAATAATTAAAAAATATAACATTAAGATTGTTCGATAACACAAAAATTCGTACAAGTGTTTACTGGAAGATGTTCGTTTAGACAAATACTCAATAAAAACTGGTGAAAAGGGAGAGATATGTGACAGTTTGATGCCAAAGAACTTACAAGTTTTTACTGGATACATTTTTGCCAGTAAAAATTTGTGAGAAGAAAAAAACATATGATTGAAAAAATATGCTTATATTTTTAGGAAACAAAAGCAAATATTAAATTAAATTATAATTGTTTATGGATTTAAATTAAAAAATATTAAATAATTAACTATGGAAGAAGTTAAAAAACATTTAATTTTAATTAATTTTTATCTTTTCCATAATGACCAGTTGATTTTTTTTTAATATTTAAAACGAGCTGTCTTATATTATTTAATAATTCCTTCACATTTTCCGTTCGTTTACTTTTTTGTAAGTTTGTATTACACTTTGTAGTTTTGTTACTGAGTAATTTTTACTGAACTTTACTGGAAAAGTAATCGAACGGACTTATTGTTAAAGAATTTCCAAATGTTGTATAAGAATTTAAGATTTAAAAAGTTGTGCTACTGAAATGTTGTTCACAGAATTTTGTAGATATAAGTGATTAGCAGTTAAAGTGGTAAAATTTGTTGTATTTAGTTGATCTTTCAACATTTTATAAATATGAATATCGTTATAAAATATAATGATTTTGGAAGTTTAAACCAAAGAGAAGTGTCAAAAATCGTGTTACATTACAACGATAACACGTTAAAATTTGAAATGTGAATTACATTATTGTATTTTATTTTTTATTAAAACTTTAAAACTCTTCTAACAAATTTGCCGATTTTTATTTTATTATTATATTGACGTATTTTGTTTTGACGATTTTTCAAAATACGATGACGACTTTTTCTGAAATCTGGCAGCACTGGTTATGAGTGCAAATGTGAGAAGACCTCGAAACATTTTTAAGCAAATTTATAAACTGTTCTTTTGTTTTCCAGATACCAGGCTTGCCAGATACATTTTTTCGGTAACCCCAACAAATCAAAAAATCACCAATTAGAAACAAGGTTGAACAAAATAGTTGAGTTAAAATTCTTTATTTATTTGACTGCATTAACCAGAGTTGCCACACACTTTTTTTCGTACACTATTTTTACTTATTCTCATTCTCAACCTTTAATAAATTTGCAAGGAAACTCTTACACTCTAATTACATTTATTAAGAACCTTATTAAATTTAAAGGACATTCACTTTCAGAACTTTTTTATTTAAAACATATAAGGTGCATACTTAATCTGAAAATCTTTTGATTATATGCATTTTTTTTTCCTTAAAAACCCTAATTTTTATTTGACACATACAAAAATAATCTAAATTAAAGTATTGATGTGTAAAAACCAATCGAATTTTGAGAAAATTTCTAGGGTTCTTATTCTACACTCAAAAAAATAAGTTAGTACAAAAGTTATTAAAACGTCTTGTAAATCAGGTATACTATTTTTTAGCAAATTTATTTGCTAAAATCGTGTTTTCAGCTAAAATTTTTTTTATACTTATTCAGCACTTAACTGTTTTATACTAATGCTTTACTAATATACTAATGTTTTACTAATTAATTTTGCTAAAAAAAATTGTGCTGATAAGCACATTAATAGTGTGGACGACAACCAGATTGAAAGATATACGCAGAATGAAGCAGATGTCGCGGCATGTCAAGATGTAGTAGATAAGAGGAAAATGATACTTAAAAGTACAACTCTAATAAGACATATAAAAAAATCAACCATGGAAGACTTCTGTATCTGTTTTTCATACATAACACAACTTAAATTTTGAGTTGACACCGGCTTGTGAAAATAATTGTCAATTAATAAAATAAGACAAAAGAAAATATTTAAATTAAATATGTATTTCTATAATAAATGTTAATAGATTAATAATCTAGTGTGGTCAAATTGCAAACAAACATATACAGACATGTGGACAGAGTAAAGCAAAAGACACACATCTTAGGTAGATTTGTATGGTTCCTTTTTCTTATTGCAAAAAAAAGGGTTGTTTTTTCGTTTCGTTTGTTTTTGTTTATTTTTTTGTTTCGTTTCTATAATTATCTTCGGCAGTTGCGTCCTTTAAAAGTAAGCATCATTTAGACTAGCATTGATGTAAGTAGTTGGAAGAAAATTTTTGTTATGTTATATATAATTATTTTTTTATATTTTCAGATATTAAATTAATTCATGTCGCCAATGTGGGAAAATGAAAATTTTTATATTTCGTAATTATTGTAAATTATTTTTAAAAGAATCACAAAAATATGTTTTATAATTTTCAGCAAATATATTAACTAAATTAAATTTTTTTTTGCAATTTGTTTGCGTTTTTTTCAGTCTACTAAAATTCAGCAAAAAATTTATTAATTTTTACCAATGCTTTTTTATTTCTAATCTACTGTTAGCAAAACTTTTGCTGAATCTACTAATTTTGTTGCTAAAAATCAGATCGCTGATTTTCAGCAAAAGATTTTGCTGACATTAGCAATTTTTTTGCTAGCACCCTCCTGACTAAAATTTTGCTGACTCAGCAAAATTTTTTGCTGACTTTACAAACTTTTTTTTTTGAGTGTAGGAGTCGTAAACGAGAATTGCACAAGCAACTAAGCTGAAAAACAATAAATTGAAATACCAGTTTCTTTAATATTTTGTGTCTCGAAAACACCATAAACACTCGAACGATTTTCTGTTATAATTTTTGACAAACCTAATTTCATCACACTTTCCGTTTTACTTATGTGATGTATATTATAAACACATGTGTTGTAATGTAAACTGGTATTTCATAATTATTTCATTATGTATGTCTCCGCAAGCATATTTTTGTTGCCTTAAATTTTTCTAAAATTCTGATTATTCGAAACTGTTTTGATGCGTTTGTATTGATTGCATCTCTTGTAACGATCCAAAAATATATTTTAATTATCCTTATTATTTAATTATCTTTTATATAAAACAACAGGCGAATTTTACAACAGTTTTTTTTAAATCATAAGGGAACTTTAATAATATATCTATTTTTCACGACACGTTCTTCTTTAGGTAATCAGAATAACCATTTCACCTTTGAAGACCCACTGTTATAAGCATGCACAATTTCAGATTCATTTTAGTAAACTTTAATTAAACATTTTTTTCTTTTGAAACAAGCCAAATACATGAATCAATCAGTCATATTTTGTTTTACTTATAAAAACAACATTATTTTTGTTATTTTTACAAAGAATATAGATATTTATATTGTTTGCACTTTCCCTGGTTAATGAAAACGCCGAGATGGAGGGTATCCAAAAATTCGTCACAGCCGAATTTAATCTTTTTTATACCAAATTCGGCATATCGGACTTTAATGCTTCCACTTGTTTTTCATGGGTCTGCAAAAAATGACTAAGCCAAGATGTCAAACTAGTTTTTGGCAACTATAAGTACGAACATATTTATTTTAAGGGCGTTTATGTTTATTTTATAAATAAATAATATTTTGAAATCAAATATGAAAAATATTTGTTTTAACTATGTTTTTTCTCTCTGTGTAGTTATGAAACACTAATTGATTTTGTTATTTCAATTTAAATAGTAAAATAAAAAATAAATTAATTGTTTTTTTGTTAAATTTTATTAATTTTCTATTGTTTTTCATTTTAAACTCCTTTACTTTTTTTTAACTTACGAAATTTAGTGAAACTAGTACATATGTAATTATAGCTTTGCAAAGCAGTGTATATTCATTATTTGGGCAAGGAATGTTATGCAACTAAACACGGAAAACAGGCGCTTTTAAAATGCAGCTAAAAACGAAAAATGTGCACTAAAAACCTGAAAAATATGCACTTAAAGAACACTTTTGGCTAAAATCAAAGCTTTAAAACATACAAATTAAAAATGTTTTTGAATTTGGCGTCAAAACAATTGGAATAGGAACACAATCTTACGCTTTTCTCCATTTCATCAAGATTTTGAAATTTAAAATGATTTAGCTTAAACTAAAATATAAAAATGTATCCAATTTTTTTTTATTTTATTTAAAATAAATGTAAAATATTATTATTATTATATATATAAAAAGGACAAAAACATCCTCTTTTGCAAAAATATGAAACTGCAAATCGATGCCATTTTGTTGTAAATTTGATGATTTTAATAAATATTTAGTCTATATCACTTTTAGATTACCGAGAAAAATATGCATTTCCATTAAATTCTTTGCCCAGTCATTATAAAGTTTTGGTTATCAGATATGTTCAGTGGAAATTAGTCCTAAGAGTTACTCAGTTTTGTCTTTTAAAATACCAAAGAATCTACAATTGTCCAAAGTGATAAATATGTGTTAAGTGAATAGAAGACACGTCGCAAAACTGATATATACAAAGATTTCGCTCTACATACAAAAAAATCGTTGCCAAGTAATTATGAGCATTTCAACTAATAATGATTATTCACAAAAGTTATGCGAAAATTAGTAACATTTTATCAAGTTTTTACATGTTTCTACTTAATTATTAAATAATTTATGTGAAAAACTTTATTAGTTGAAATGCTTTTAGTTACTTGGCAACGATTTATTTATGTGTATCAAAGAGTGGCAATTTCAGCAAAATACCATCCACTTGACTATTTAAACGATGGCAAAAACTTTGGCTTGTTTATATTACACTCACTACACGCTGAAATTACTATCTATACTATTTTACCAATTATTAATTTAATGAAAACAAATTTATATAAATTTTTTTCATTTAATTTTATTATCGTATAAAAACCACACATGGAAAGACTATATAAAAACACTGAATATCACTTTTATTATTTACTTTCCGCTTAATTTTTCTCGATCATTCTTGTCACGTGTATATAAAGGATGTTTGCATTATTGTTTGTTTGGTGTTTTCTTTCTTGATGTCATAGAATTTGATGAGCGTATTAAAGAGCTGGAAAAGAACAAAACAATATTAAATATAATTCACATTAATAAATGTATTTTTTTAATAAAAAACTTACCATATAATTTTATTTATTTAATATTACTTGATTTTGCAAAAATTTTTCTCTGCTTCCTTCCATTCTTCGGTTTCAAATAATGAAATAAAAAATTATTTCTTATTTTAAGAATGGGGTCGGTTGGTTGGTGGTTGGTTTAAGTGGCAGCTCACGCTACTCGTGAAAATCAAGTAGAGTCAAAAAGCGACTCCGTTTTGAAGAGACCACACTACCCGTAAGGAACTAATATCCGGAATACTAGACCCACCCCGTTCGGTTAATATAACGTATGAGATCACCGAATCCCACACGTGATATTACCGAGAGGTCGTCCAGTATATGGTCACCCAAGATCCGGAGTCGAATATTCTGCAGCGCCGGACAATCGCAGAGAAGATGCTCCACAGTCTCCTCCTCACCCGGTATGCCGCAGCTGCGACAATGCGAACCGCGTACAATCCCAAGTCTAATGCCATGCCTACCAATCAGCCAGTGACCGGTCAGAACAGCCGTCAGCCTCGAGACATCCCTCCTGCTCCTGCTCAGGAGAGAGTTTGTACGCCCTAGGTCGTAGTTGGGCCACGTAAGTCTCGCGGTCCTACAGGTATCCAAGAATGGGGTCACTCAGGGTTATCAGATATTGGGATAAATTATTCAAAACCTTTAAACTTTTTAACAGAATATAAATTTAAACTGCAAATTTTCGCATATTGCTTTCGAAATATCTTGTTAAGTTGATATTTTACAAGTTTTTTGGTAACGATTTTTTATGTGTAAGTAATTTGGCGATTTTTGAGATTTTTTTTCGTTGTATAACACTAATTGAATTCCAATCAAAGCTATATTTACAAACGCGTAAAGATTGGGAACAATCACTTAGATCATCAACTGATGTACCAACTTGTTTGGAAATGTTTAATTTCTTCAGAGAACTTTTAGAACTTTCTAATCTTTACATGAGGATTTGTGTCTTCTAGTAAATGTAATCGTTTTCAGAAAACAAATCATTCAAAACTAAAAAAGAGTGTTGTGCATATCACACAAAAATCTCATTATTTGTGCTCACTCTGTAATAAACCTCATTCATTAGCTAGATGCTATAAATTTCTTTTGTATTCACCAAAATCAAAAGAAGATTTCTTTTATAACAACATTTGTCGTAATTGCTAAACATGTGGTCATAGCCTCAATGACAGCACACGTACGTACCGTTGTAATATAGAGTGTTTTTTTTTTATAGATTTTTAGAATTGACATGAAATTTTAGATTTAGATTTTTTAAATTGACATGAAATTTTCTTTATTTGAAAGATAATCTTCTGGCACTATAATTTACATATGGCTTCTGGCATATGACCGCCACGGCTGGCTCGGACGTAGTCTAATTGGAGGTCCAATTTTCGATGACTTTTTGCAACATTTGTTGCCGTATATTGGCAATAACGCGGCGATTGTTTTCCACCAAGTGGTCAATCGTTTCGGGCTTATCGGCGTAGACTAGCGACTTCCCTACGGAAAATAGTCCAGCGGCATTAAATCTCACGATCTTGGAGACCAATTCACGGGTCCGAAGCGTGAAACTATGCAGTTACCAAATCAATTGTGGCACGAGCTGTGTGGCATGTGGCGCCGTCTTGTTGAAACCACAGCTCCTGCACATCACGGTTGTTCAATTGATGAACGAAAAAGTCAGAAATCATGGCTCTATAGCGGTCACCATTGACTGTAATTTTCTGACCAGCATAGTTTTTAAAGAAGTACGGACCAATGATGACGTATCCATTTAACCAAAAGTAAGCTTCATCGCTAAACAAAATTCGCTTATGAAAATGCACGTAGTATTTCGAACAGAACCATGATTTTCAAAATATTTGCACAATTTGGAAGCGTTGTTCAGGCGTCAGTCTATTCATGTTGAAATGCCAAACCAAACTAAACATAAATCACTTGACAGCTGACAAAATGGCCGCCAGTTAAAAAAGTGTTGTTAACTTAAATTTCTATACCTGTATAAAAACACCCTTTACTTGCCAGCAAGCCCAGCATACTGTTCTGCATGTAGAAAATTATACATCTTATTTAAATATGGCTCCAAATTCATTGAACTTTAATCATAGTGGTTCTAACGTCTCTGGAAATTCTGGCTCTCAGGATATGAAGAATTCAATTGAAATTTCTATTTACGAGCCGAATACCGTTACGTGAGGAACTACATCAGCCCATTATATTTCCATTAGAGTTTTACAAAAACTTTCTCAAGATTAAGCTTTCACTTTCCCAAGTGAATCGAAAATTTCAATATTTCAATTTATGTCTGGCTCGAACTTATTATATTTCTATACAGAATAATTTGTGTACTTTAATAAACAATGGAGGTTTTAATATTCGCAAATATATTTGAAACTCTCCGGAGCTTTTACATCAGATACTTGAGGAATTTAGGGAAAATTAAATTTCGTTAAATTTTGCCCATGACAATATGGTAAAAACATTAGGAATCCAATGAATAACTTCAGTTGATACCTTTGCATTTAAAGTTAATTCTTCACCTTTTGATAAGATTACTAAAAGTGTTATTTTATCCAAATCTGATGGAATTTTTGAGAAATTGTGGTTAGGAGTAGAGTGGGACTCTGAGATTCCACAATATATTAAAAAAAATACATGGTTTAGCTATGAAGGTACTTTGAAAAGATTTGAGACCATTAAAATACCAAAGTGGATAAACTAAACTCAAAATCAAAGATCGAACGGCAATGTTTTTGTGATGCGTCAAATGTTGCACATATATGCAACATGCCGTAATTTACATAAGGGTTTGTCTTTTGGATAATATTATTGTACATATTTTACAGGCCATATTTTTGGTAAGGTCCTAATTTTCTAAAAAAAAAATACTATTCTCTTGGAATACAAATAATTTGAAAACTTTGTCAGAAGAACGGAAAACAATAATTGTTACAAACATTTGTTATTTATCAAAATATTCATATATTTTGTACAAGTTTTCATCTTTAAACAAACTACAGCGTGTTTGGGCTCTTTGTTTCAGATTTTATAACAATTGCAAAAAAACAAAGATCTTAGAGAGTTATGGTTTACTCAAAAAAAAAAGTTTCTAAAGTCAGCAAAAAATTTTGCTGAGTCAGCAAAATTTTAGTCAGGAGGGTGCTTGCATTGCTAATGTCAGCAAAATCTTTTGCTGAAAATCAGCGAGCTGATTTTTAGCAAAAACAAATACTGATCAAGATCAAAGTGAAAATAAAAATAATGTAGAATTCTCTAAAAAACTAACAAATAAAATCGAAATACGTCATCCTCCTATATTGGTAAGCATCGTTACTCAATTCAGTGAGCTGTACAATCTGATAAAACAAAATATTCAACAAAACTTTACAATAACTTTGATGAGAAACTATCATAAAATAAATGTTTTCGACTCTAATAGTTATCGTGAGATCACTAAACTTTTAAATAACTCAAAAATTGCTTGGCACTCTTATGAGGATAAACAAAATAGACCATTTAGAGTCATAGCAAAAAATCTACACCATTCTTTTGATCCTCTTGAAATAGTCTCTGACTTAAAACACCAAGGCCTAAATATTTTAAATGCTCAAAACAAATTAAAATTTAGAACAAAAGAACCTTTAAACATGTTTATTTTATCATTCGATGCATCTGAAAGCTCGGACAAAATTTATAACATCAAAAAAATCTTAAACTCAGTTGTTCCTCAATGTAAAACCTGTCAATCGTATGGCCACACAAAAAACTACTGTTCAAAACAGCCCAGATGCGTTAAATGTGCTGGAAAACATGAGTCTACAGAATGCGATCAACCCAAAAATGAAGCCCCAAAATGCTGTAATTGTGGTAAAAATCATCCAGCGAGCTATAGAGGATGCATTGTACCAAAAGAATTACAAAAAATAAGAAATAAAAAAAGAGCAAATGCACCTGAAATCCAAATTCAGCAACAAAACCTCATAAATCGTGTAGAAAGTAACAATGAAAATGCTATACAACTTTCTACGAAGAAAAACACGTATGCAAGTATACTAAAACCTACAAATCAACTTATTAATGCAAATAAAACTGAAAACCAAATATTAAACAAAATTTTAAATAAATTGGAAAGTCTTGAAGCCTCAAACAATTCAATAGAGCTTCGAATAAAATCTTTGGAGAATAAATATCTTCCTTCACAAAAATAACAAAAATTAAAAAGTTTATAAGAATAATGGAATGGAATGCAAATGGTCTGCTAAAACATAAGAACGAACTGCAGGCCATCCTAGAAAAAGAAAATAAAGACATATATCTAGTTTGTGAAACGCATTTTACAAATCAGTCATTTATTAGATTTAATAATTATTCAGTTTACCATACTATACATCCCAGTAACAATGCGAGGGGTGGAAGCGCTATTATTGTCAAAACTATCATTGATCATTATGAAGAAGCAAAAACATGTTTGGAAGAATTTCAAGCTACCACAATTACATGTAAAATAAATAATTCAAATGTGTCCTTTACAGCAGTATATAGTCCACCAAAACATAAAATAGAATGTGACCTATATAAAATGCTTATAAACAAACACAACTTTAAGTTCATTATGGGAGGTGATTTCAACTCAAAAAACATCTACTGGGGATCACGACTTACAAATACGAAAGGAAAAGAATTATATAAAGCTTTAATTGAAACTGGAAGTGATACCATCTCCACAGGATGTCCAACCTACTGGCCATCAGATAGAGAAAAGATGCCAGATTTGATAGATTTCTTTATAATGCATAAGATCTCTAAGGCAAATTTAGAAACTAAAAGTGGTTTTGATTTCAGTTCAGACCACTCACCAATTTATCTCATCCTTTGTGCCACGTTCCCGCTATCAAAACAAATGATGGTAAAAAAGAAATAAGTCGTCTTAAAATGAAAAAAAGTCAAGTATATGATCTCATTGTTGCTGGCCTTTAAAAACATTTGCCTCATCAAGGCGTAGTCAAAATTACCAATATATTTAATGCTGCTCTTAAACTAAAACATATGCCAAGCCTTTGGAAAGTGTCAGAAATTATTATGATATTAAAACCAGGCAAAAGCCCAAGCGAAGCAAGTTCTTACCGACCAATATCACTCCTCCCTGTATTGGGTAAACTCTTTGAAAAACTGTTCAGCAAAAGGCTTACAAATACTATTAATGATAGAAATATAATACCAAATCACCAGTTCGGTTTCCGTGAAAAGCACTCAACTATTGAGCAAATACTCCGCATTACTCATTCGATTGAAATAGCACTAGAAAACAAGGAAATATGCTCTGCTGTATTCTTAGATGTTTCAAAAGCTTTTGATGACGTATGGCATAAAGGTTTGCTTCACAAATTAAATCATCTTCTTCCAAAACAATATTGTGAAATGTTAGAATCTTACGTATCAGACAGATTTTTTAGAGTTAAACAAGATGACCAATACTCAAATCTATACCCCATAAACTCTGGTGTTCCTCAAGGTAGCATTCTGGGACCTATTTTCTACTTGCTGTATACGTATGACATACCTGTCAATGAAAATTGTGTTGTTGGTACGTTTGCTGACGACACCGTAATCATGTCCATCGACAAGGACATCGATACATCAACTACTAAATTACAAGCTGCCCTGCTGGAAGTAGAACAATGGACTAACAAATGGTGCATTAAATTAAATAGCTCGAAGTCTACACATGTAAATTTCACAAATAAAAATTATAACTACAAGCCAGTTTACATAGATCAACAAAGAGTTCCTGTCTCGAATACAGCAAAGTATCTTGGGATGACTCTCGATGCAAAATTACATTGGAAGGAGCATGTAAAAAAGAAAAGAGAAGAACTAGATATAAAATATAGCAAATACAAATGGCTCATTGGTAGAAAATCGACTCTCTCATCTCATAACAAGCTTATGATTTACAAACAAATCATGAAACCAGTCTGGACTTACGGAATCCAAATCTAGGGATGTGCGAAGAATAGTGTGCTTCAAATCATACAAAGATTCCAAAACAAAGTGCTACGAAACATAGTTAAAGCTCCATGGTATGCCAGAGATGCAGATATCCACAGAGATCTAAAAATTAAAACAATAGCTTCAGAGATACAAACCAGATCTGAAACACATGAAATTAAACTGATACAACACATTAATCCTGAAATCCCGCTCCTTCTAAACACTTCAGGTCTACAAAGGAGATTAAACCGCTTCAACCAGTAGGATGTTTTTTATAATAAAACTCCGTTTTCTGTTTATGTAAAATAAATTTCACAAAATCATCCAAACTAAACTGCTAGTTAGTCAATTTTGGCTAGTCGTAGTCTGTAAGCAAATTATATTTAAAATACTGTTTAAATAAAAAAAAAAAAACTAAGTGTTAGCAAAACTTTTGCTGAATCTACTAATTTTGTTAAAAATTTTGCTAAAAATCAGCTCGCTGTTTTTCAGCAAAAGCTTTTGCTGACATTAGCAATTTTTTTGCTAGCACCCTCCTGACTAAAATTTTGCTGACTCAGCAAAATTTTTTGCTGACTTTACAAACTTTTTTTTTGAGTGTACGTGTTCTTTGAATTTTTAAAGTGAAAACAGTGCAGTGTAACAATATTAAACTGATCTGTTTCTTAAACATAAAAAAGAAGAAATAAGAAACAACATACCAACAATACAAAAAATACACTCACAAAACCCCTTGTTAAACAACCCGTGTTAAATATATACTAACTACATCCGTTATTTTTTTATTTTATTAAAACAAAAATAAAAAGATTTTTTTTTCTCTGCATTTTTCCTGAAAAAACAGACAGACACACTGTTACGCGCGGTCTAATTACACAAATAAAATTTCCGTTAAAAATTTCAAAATTCCGAGAAAAGATGAGTCAACGGCATGTAGGGTTAGTTTTGGCTAGCTCTGCCAATTGTGGCGTGGTTCTCGACCCAAATTTTATCGCCGCGTAATCATAGTTAAGAAAATAGTCCATGCCGTTTATATAAAAGCCACTTTAAAAAAAAGAGTAAAAAAAAGTGTCAAGTCAACAGATTGCATGAACTCAAACCGAATGTTCACCAAAAGTACGGTGATTAGATGTTCTTATCACCGAGAGTGCAATTTTCCCTCCCATAGCGAAATTTGCTACGCCTATGGTAACCGATGACACTCTTAAATTTACAAGGTCACTGATCACTGTTTATTTATTCATACTCTTCACGTTAACCTTCATTTCTCAAAAAAAAAAGAGATTTAGAATTTCATTATGAATTATTTCAAAAAGTTTATTTAAATTCAATAGAACAGAGTGAATAACTAAATGTTATTAAAGTTATAATGGTTAACATTAACAGGGAATTAATTATAAAAGATTATACAAATTTAAATATAATTTATAAATTGAGTGAAAGATGAATGAATTAATTTAATATTTGAAAATATATTTAGTAAAAGATTTATAGCCTGTTTCTCGATTTCGAAAGAATTGATTTGGGTTTCTCTAACTAAATTTCTATGCGAACGATGACTTGAAGTACAAGTCGAATGAAAACGTAACAGTTTTCATACAAAATTTGGTTTCTCTATTTCGAACGAGTATGCGAACGTAAATGTCAAAACCAGTCACTTGCTTTTTTGATTTCGAGAAACAAAATATTTTCAAAAAAATATATCATTCATTCCATTAAAAAACGCAAAAAATCTGAACACGGGTCCTCTGATTTTGTTTATTTTTTGTACATGAATACTCTATGTTCCCATTTGTACATTTCCTTTTTCAGATCTCCAAATTTGTGAAAACTCTTGATTTTATGCATGTTTTTACTTCTCATAAATATCAAAAAAATGCTAAAAGCACTGTTTAATATTTAAATCAAAATATGTTTAATGTTGTTTAATAAATTAACGTAAAAGTCATAAACAAAAAAAAAAAAAAAAACAAAAACAAACAAAAACAATTTTTTTTTGCTTGTACATTATGTTTTCATTGAAAGAGTAGAACCTTTCAAGGTCGGCAGAGTGTTTAATATTTAAATTAATATATTTATAATGTGGATTGGGTTACTGACCAAGTTCAATGACTGTTGCATTTGGTAATTAATCCAATAATATTTCTTTATGCAAAAATGCTTACTCATTTTTGCATGTTAAATAATTAGGTTATTTATTTGCTTAAAATAAATTAATTGTAAGCATATTTAGAATAATTTTAAACTATAAATAAGATTGTAAATAAAGTAATAATGACCAGTTAACTTAAAACCGTCTCGTATTATTATTTCCGCACCATTTTGATTTAACTTCTGCCGACCTTGAAAGGTTCTAATCTTTCAATGAAAACAAAAAGTGCAAGTTAGCAAAAATAAATTTATTTTTTGTTTTTATGGATTTACGTTAATTTAAATGGAGAAGCAACAAAAAAAATATGACAAATAAAATAAATGACTAATAAAAACCATTACTCTGAATTTTACGTTAATTTAAATGGAGAAGCAACAAGAAAAATATATTACAAATAGAATAAACGACTAATAAAAAACCATTACTCTAAATTTTACGTTAATTTAAACGAGGTAGCACAACGGTTGCAGGCAAGAATTTTTCTGACATCCGGCAGGTTTTTCTTAGGATCCAAAACAAGGCAATGATGATGATGGCTATGATAATCCATGTAGTCAGGCTCATTCCATAGTGCGTTAGATGATGTCTATCGAGCGTCGTTGGGAACCCCAGTATTTTTGTGGGAGTTGGAATATCTGGGATTTTATACATCTCCATTTCACCGTTTAATTTAAGGTGTGTTATAGATGGCATAAATTTCGTTAAATTTAAGGATGGGAACACATAATCGACATCGGATGAATAGGCATCGTATGCCCACAAATTTATTTCGGCTGCTTCGAGATGGCATTCTGCTTGCATAGTTAAAAGGCCGGAACTGCTGAGAACAACATTTTGTCTATTTCCGTTGCATGTGATGTCTGCTGGGGTATCTTCATATAGAGAAAACAGCCATGTGTTAGGTGCATGTGTTTGTCGCCAATAGTTTTCAAATCTTTTAATTTCGATTTCACAACTATCTGGAATACTTCTAGCTCTCAAGAACAGTTGTATTTCACAGCTGTTCGTCGTTCTAGTGTTGAAAAGGGGATGAACTTGGTGACATAGAGTTAGGTCTTCTACTTGCTGACAATGCTCGAAGTTATCATTATTTAGACTGTAGTACAACGTTTTTCTTTCATCTATCAAAAAGAATCGGTTGTTAACATGAATATTTATAGAGAACCCATCATGAATTGTTGGATATGTGTATATTTCATACGCATATAACAGTTCGTTGTTTATCAGTGGAATTTTAACATTGAATAAGACAAAGTCTTCTGTTGTTCTAGTTGACACAGTTGATAATTTGGATAGCTTAACAGGTTCCTCTGTGGGCAATTTTAAGTTTTTGTTTAAGTTCATCTTTATAAGTTCAATTTGTTTTTTAAACTTTTTTACGGGGAGTATTCCATAAAGGAAACTTTCTTTGGAGTTAAAAATGGCTTCAATGATGTCTTCTTGTATTTCTTCAAATATTTTTAAAGACACTAGCATATTTGATATAGCGCTGCTACGGGTAGTTTCTGTCTCAAGTGTCTGGATAGCCTCACTAAACGTTCGGATCTTTTCGAAAACTGCTTTATTTTGGCTTTTGATGATATCCAATGTCATATCTTGGACGGATGACAGATTTCGAACCACGTTGAGCATATATTCATCATCTAGAGCGTTCTGCTTAATCTTCTGCGATACTTCTTCTGCATGCTCTTCATCCATAAGACCAAATAAAGAATGATAAACACCTCCAATGAATGGTAACAGAGACCTTTTCGGCCTTTTTTGTGTTGAAGATGTTATAATCTCATGTCTGTTTAGAACCCTCTCATAAATTTCTTGTAGACCTTGGTACAGTGGTGTCTGTTCAACTGCTTCCTTTCTTTGTAAATTGACGAGTGATTTCATAGCTTGATCAAAGGACGTCTTTGCGGCCCCATACTCCGTTATGTTGATATGTACAGCGATGTTCCACGATGTTCTTGTTAAGCCTACCGTTGCTACCTTATCAAAAAAAAATACCTGCTTCATTCTTGAAATTTATTACATTAAAATCTGACCTAACCGGACTTATGATTGCTAACAGAGACAGCATTACTGCTAACATATTTTTATTTTTAAGTTTTTTACATTTACCACTTATTTGGTGGATTTGATTTGCCTTTTTATAGTTCTCCATTTTTTTTTTATTTTCTAAATTATTATTTAAAGATGGATTTTCCATTCTTTTATTTGATTCTAAAAATGGATTGTCCATTTTTTTAATTAATTTTGTCTTTGCAGAATGTATAGAGTTACTGGATGGTTTGTCTAGAACTTCTTCATTATCATCAGTAGGAAAAGGACAAACATTGTGAATTGACCTCTTGGTTTCCCCATTGCTGGTCCTTACGTCTACCATTCTACACAACCCATCCGAACCCATTATGGTTCGGATGACCCTCCCCCGCCTCCAGCTCATCGGAGGACAATTTTCATCCTTTAGGAGGACAAGAGCATTAGGTTTTATATTTGCACATGGTCTATTCCACTTGTATCTTTTCTGTAATTCGGACAAATATTCTGAAGACCATCGTCTCCAAAATTCCTCCATATTCGTTTGCACGGCTTTCCATTGCTCTCGCATTCCTTGGTAACATTTATTTCCTGTTGAGTCAATAAATGTCGAAAACGATTCGCCAATTAGGAGGTTTCCGGGCGTTAGAACTTTAAAATCATTTGGATCGTCTGACAACGGAGTAAGCGGACGAGAATTCAAAACGGACTCAATCTGTGTCATTAAGGTGTACAATTCCTCATACGTCATTGTTCCCTCAGTTACCTTGTAAAAATGTTTCTTAACAGATTTAACGCATGCCTCCCATAATCCCCCTACATGTGGTGATCTGGCTGGAATATTCAACCATTAGATGTTACGTGAAGTACAAAATTCGCTTAAATTCATCTGATGCTGCCCACTAGCAAACAAATGAAAAATCTCATTTAGGCTATTTGCTGCACCTACAAAGTTTGTTCCATTATCCGAATAAATCTTCAATGGGCAACCTCTTCTTGCTACAAACCTTTTCAAAGCGCCTATAAAAGCTGTCGAAGTTAAGTCTGATACAACTTCTAAATGAGCAGCTTTAGTAGTAAAGCAGACAAACACACATACATAAGCTTTATCCGTCTTTCTGCCTCTTACCTTGTGGTGAATTTTTATAGGACCAAGAAAATCAATTCCCACATTCAGAAATGGCCTTGTTCTTATTACCCGATCCTCTGGCAAATTTCCCATTAATTGGGGTATATTTGTAGGCTTTACCCTAAAACACCTGTAACACTTTTTAACTATTCTTTTTGTTAACTGCCGCCCACGTAACGGCCAAAATTGTTGCCTTATAATTGCCAACAACCCTTGCGGACCTACATGTAAATGTTTAACATGCTAATACTCTACAAGTAGTTTTACCAATTCATCATGATAGGGAAGAAGAATAGGGTGTTTAGAATCATATGGCAGGTTACTATTTTCTAACCTTCCTCCTACTCTAATAATTAAATTCTCATCTAATATTGGACACAAACTTGACAAATTAGATGATTGTTTTAAACTTTTATGAGCCCTAAGTTTCCTTATTTCCTCACAAAAACTATCGTTTTGAATCTGTTTCACTATTAGCGTTAGAGCTTCTTTTCTATATGTTATAAACGATTTTTCAGTAGCGCTTTTCCTAATTTTATCTATAAATTTCAATACATAAGCCACCACATTGTTCAAAAAATTAAAATTATTTTTATGGTTTATCTTTCTAATCATAGATTTAGTATCCATCACTAACCCAACTATCTTAACTTTCTTGACCTCAGGTACTTCTTTTACTGTGCTCATTTCTGGTTCATCATAAAATTTCTCCCTTAAAAATTTGGGACCTTCAAACCAGAACTTATTTTTCAATATTTCCTTACCCAACAAGCCTATGGATATAAGATCAGCAGGATTTTCTTCGGACCGAACGTGTCTCCATTGAGACACGTCAGTGCTTGACTGAATCTGGCTAACCCTATTGGATACAAATATATGTAATTTAGCTGGATCCAATTTAATCCAGCTTAAAACAATAGTGGAGTCGGTGTAATAGAAAATACTGTGAAAATCTAACTTTAGACTTTCCACAATTACTTTCATCAACTCTACCAATAAAACACTTGCACAAAGCTCTAACCTTGGCAGCGTTATAACTTTAATCGGGGCCACTCTTGATTTTGATGCTGCTAATTGAGTCAGCACGTTGCCGCAGCCATCGATTCACCTTACATATACTACTGCACCGTATGCTTTCATAGACGCATCGCAAAACCCATGTAGTTCTATTCTTGCTGGGTTGACACAAATAATATGTCTAGGAATTTTCACTTCGTTCAAATATGTAAAGCTCTCTTTAAGTACCTTCCACTTGGACGCTACTTCTTCTGGAACTTTTACATCCCAATCTATTTTCACCTTCCACATTTCCTGCAGTAATATTTTCGCAGTCACTATTGCAGGACCAATCAAGCCAAGTGGGTCAAATAATCTGGAAACTTCACTTAGAATGGTTCTCTTCGTGATATTGCCAGCTGGTTCCCATTTATATTTAAGCCCGAATTCATCTGATCCCGGATTCCAGATAACGCCCAACGTTTTAACAGAATTAGGTTGATTCGAATCTATGTTCAAATTACCCTCGATGTCATTATCATCGATGTCCTCCATCAATGACCTTTCATTTGCACACCACTTCCTCAATGGCATTCCAAATTCTAACATAATATCATTAATATTTCTCCGTAGGGATTTCACTGATTCAAGACAGTCTCCTCCTGTCATTAAATCATCCATATAAAAATCACTTTTAATTGATTCAGACTCTGATGGAAATTGGTTTGTTTTCAACTCAGAAATCTTTTGCAAGCATTTTACTGCCATATATGGCGCCGATGCTGTGCCGTATGTTACGGTCTTAAGAGCATACGTTTTTAAACTCTCATTTGGGTTCCATCGCCAAAATATCAATTGATACTTTCTGTCAGCCTCTGGTACCCAGATTTGCCTATACATTTTCTCAATGTCGGCTGAAAACACATAACGATGTTTTCTAAAACGTAATAGAATATTAAACAGATCCTCCTGAATTCGTGGACCTGTATGCAGAATATCATTTAATGAGATATTTGAAGTTGTTTTACATGATGCATCAAATACTACCCTTAATTTGGTAGATGTACTTTCCGGTCGTAAAACACAATGATGTGGTAAATAATACCCACTGTTTAACAATGAACGGTCGGTCATAATCGCCATGTGACCCATTTCCAAATATTGCATCAAAAATGTATGATATTGAATTCTTAGCGCTTGATCCCTTTCCAATTTTCTCTCAAGGGCAAAGAATCTTCTCTTAGCCACCAGACTAGAGTTCCCTAATAAGTTTGGCTCACCCTTGAAGGGTAATGCAACCTGAAATCTTCCATCCAATTGCAATTTTACACTCTGATCGAATAGTTTTTCACAATCCTTTTCCAATCTTGTCAACTTATTCATCTTTGGGATTTCCTCCGTTTCCCAAAACTTTTCCAGAGTTTTATCACATGCATCGCATACTGTTGCAACAATATTTGGTTCTGGTTTGGAACCATCTATCCTTGTCATGCAGTATGCAACACAGCCCAATTGTGTATTTTGCAATTTCGTATTTGTCCTCGCATCCTGTATCTTCCCATCGCATATGAGATCAAATACAAACTGATTGGACAAAAGAAGATCCACCCCATTTGGAATATTATACCCAGGATCCGCCAATTTGATGGTTTCTGGAAACTCACCAGCCATCATTTTCATTCCCGGTACATTCGACACAAATTTGTCCATTACCACCGCATTGAGAAAAGTTTCGTAATCAGTCACCTTTGACCTCATATTTACTCCCACCTTTTCCTCAGAAGAAGACTTTTTCATTTTCAAACCCTCAAATTCCCTTTTGATCCTGAAGCCTTTAAGTTTCAACTTATTTCTAAACTCTTTAGAAATTATGTTAACCTGCGATCCCCCATCTAACAGAACCCGGCAATTTATCCATTTGTCATCACCCGTTTTAACCTCTACAATTGCTGTGGATAGAATGACCTCGTCATCCTCCTCTCCGTTTACCAGAACAGTTTTAGGAAGAGTCTTGTCCTTATGCAGAAGCGTGTGATGATCACCTTTGCAAATTTTGCAAATAAATTCGCTGGAACATGTTTTCTTAACATGACCAGGATTTAAACACCGCGAACACACTTTGTGTTCAAATACCTTATCCCACTTTTCCTTGATGGGAAGGCTTCGAAATTTGGAACACTTACATAAAACATGCTCAACTGAACATTGTAGTGGACATTGTAATTTTCCATGCCCCTGAGAATTCCATTTATTTCCCTGTGGCTTTGGCCATCTCTCTTCACATCTTGTGAATTGCTGGCTCGCCTCCAGAGAATAATGCATCTGGTTGAGAAACTCCAACAGACTTTCCAATTTTGGCAGCTCTCTTGACTTCCCCAAATGCTGTTCAAATTGCAATCTTAGCTGTTCATTTAACTTCCGCTGAAGAATGAAGCATAAGAATGCTTGATGCATCTCTTCAGCATCGATCTTCATTGCACCAAGCGCCTGTAAACCCTCGTTTACAGTCTCAATGAAGACCTTTACACTCCCAGAATTATAACTAACTGGGGGAGCATCCAGTATAGCCTTGAAATAAATAGACGTCGTTGCCCGTCTATTCGAGTAATGATCGTCTAATATAGCCCAGGCTATATTAAAGTTCTCATCCGTTGAAGGCAGCTTGGAAATCTTTCCAGCTGCCTCACCCGAAAGCTTCGACTTTAAAATACACATCTTCTGTGTTTTCGGAATGGGCTGATCCATTATCAGCTGCTTGAATAACTCCTTGAAGGTGTCCCATTCCGTGAAACGTCCACTAAATATGGGAATTTCAATGGGAGGCATCTTAAAAGGTAGGCTCTGTGTAGAGCCCTCTACTCCAGGTATCCTAGAATAGTTATCCCTCAAGTTGTAGAAGATTTCCGTCAACTCATCGTCAGGAAACTGGCTCATATATTGCATAAATATATTCTCTGCCACCTTGTACCTTTCCCTAATGACGTCTATGGAAATCTGCCCAGTCACAAATCCATTTAACTTCGACTCCAAACTATCCAGAACGTACTGGAATTGTCGAATTAGGCCCCTGTTGGCCTGGACTTGCCTGCTATCATCAAACAAACCCGTTGTCCTTTCCGAATGACCCAGGCTTCCTGGTGGCACCACAGGAGCACTCGGGGCGGTTCTACGTACTGCACCCGGTTCCTGCTTAAGCCTTTCCCCCAATTGATTAACCAACTTGTGAAAATCGCTGACAGACTTTCGAACCTTATTAACGAAATCTGTCTTAAAATAGGGGTTTTTCGTTAAAGTTGCCGATGGAGGCTGAAGTACCTTATCGTTCTCTTCGAACTTTAAGGCCAGTAACTCTATTCTCGCTTTGAGCTCCGTAACATGCTTTATCAAATCCTCCCTGGTGGACTCGGATTGAGTCAACTCACACAGGGAGTTGTAACATGACACTATCTCCGCACCCAAGGACTCTTGCTCTTTAAGCGTATCCATTATATGTAAAAAATTTACACAAAAATAAACCGAATTCGCACTAAAACTACTACGTCGTTCCGTAGTATCACGTAACTTTTAAATTAAAAATCAATTAAAAAACGCTCGAGTTGCCTAAATGTAATCAGCAGAGAAGACTAAAAAAGCAAAATCACACTTCAAAACTAAGAAACTCTGACGAAAATTTAACAAAAACAAAAAGCAACGTTTCCAACTATGTTTCTATGTAAAGTTTTATTGAAAACTATTTTTATTATATTTTTCTTATTTCGAGTTTCCGAGATAAAATTTACAAAAATGACGTAAAAAAAGCACTTCTGTCTTCTCTGGTAATCAGTATAAACAAATAGTCAGTATAAATATATAAATAAACATAAAATACCACTTACCCTTTTTCAATAATGTAGCACTTTGTTTCTTTGTTAGTTTTTTTTTTTTTTACTTCGCGACGCGTTTATTAATTTTTTTTTTTTTTTTTACAATGCGTTTTTTTTATTTTCAACCTTAACGCTTTTTTATTAAATTTTTTTTTTTTTCTGCGTTATTCTTGCACTTAACGCTTTTTTTTTTTATTAATTTCTCTGCGTTATTTTTGCGCTTTTTTTATTAATTTCTCTGCGTTATTCTTGCACTTAACGCTTTTTTTTATATTTTTTTTTTTACAAACAAAAACAGAAGGTTTTTATGTATCTTGTTTTTTTTTTTGTTTTTAACAGAAAGTATTTTGAGTTCCTTACCACTGGTGGGGGGAAACTTAAAATTTTACTGTTATCACGTCGGGGTCACCAAAATGGTGCGGAAATAATAATACGAGACGGTTTTAAGTTAACTGGTCATTATTACTTTATTTACAATCTTATTTATAGTTTAAAATTATTCTAAATATGCTTACAATTAATTTATTTTAAGCAAATAAATAACCTAATTATTTAACATGCAAAAACGAGTAAGCATTTTTGCATAAAGAAATATTATTGGATTAATTACCAAATGCAACAGTCATTGAACTTGGTCAGTAACCCAATCCACATTATAAATATATTAATTTATATATTAAACAAGCACTTCACTTTGAAGTGGCATAACTTTTAATTGTATATTGCATGTTATTTATTTAAACGATATTTGGAAGATGCACTTGTCTACTTTATAACTGGATTTTTTAAACAAAATGATTGCTAAAAAAAATTGAATACTTAATGCAAATGCAGTTTTCTAATGCATTTTTCAAAACTTTATCCCCCTACGATTTTCAAAAAAAAAAAAAAAATACAGTTTACTAAAGTATGGAATATTAGCTAATTATACAAATGCTGATTTTTATGGAACAGACATGTCTTTTTATTTTAATGATTTCAAAAAAAAAATATTTTTTTTATTCTATAAAATGGAAATATTTTTATACATTCTTGTGTTTCATATTTTTTGTGATAAATTTAAATTACGAACTCATTTAGTAACTTGTTTGAAGACCTATATTTATAAAAATATTCATTTATTAAAAAAATATTGAAAGAACAAAAATCAGAAAAACGATACAAATAAAACTTGTAATTTATTCTTTATTCTTACTAGTATACTTATTCTCACTTGAAAAAATATGAGTAACGAATTATTTAAATAGTAATTGGGAATATAAGTTTTGACTGAGTTGCTGTACGGAAAATAATCTAAGTACGTTATATTTTTATTTTTGAATCCCAAATAACTTTTTTGACATCATATCGAAAATTTAACTAGGTGAAAAAATATTGTAAAAAACGATACAAAAATGTATAAAAATATTTCCATATTTTAGAATCAAAGTATAAACTTTGTTTAAAAATATCATTACAAATAGAAGACATATTTGTCCCATAAAAATCAGTATTTGTATATTTAGGTAAGATTCCATATTTTAGTAAACTGTATTTTTTTTTTGAAAATCGTAGGGGAGAAAGTTTTGAAAAATATATTAGAAAACTGCATTTGCATTTCGTATGCACTTTTTAACAATAATTTTTTTGAAAAACCTCCAGTTATAAAGTAGACAAGTGCATATTCGAAATATTGTTTAAATTAATAACATGCGATATACAATTAAAAAGTTATGACACTTCAAAGTGAAGCACTTTTAGTATTTTTATCAAATTTATGAAAATTAAAAACGTGCATAAAATCGCGAGTTTTTACAAATTTCGAGATCAGAAAATGTCTATGTGTAAGTGGAACTATAGAGTATTCATTAGGCCGGGTCGATTAGTATGGAGGCAAAAAAATCGCTCAACGTTCAAGGAAAATCGTATTCTAGTTATCAAAATAAGAAACTTTGCCGAAGGAACCATACCTCTAAAACGAAGTCTGATATCCCGACTTTTGACCCGTAGGGTCAAATTTTGAAAAATTTCACTTTGACCCATTTAGAGTGCTCCAATCGAATCCAACCCAATCGAATATAATTTATACATTCATCTGCTAGAGCGTCTTCCGGAGGAGAACTAGAAACCCTAGTCTTGGAAAGACTCCTCCTACTTTCTGAAATATCTCTATCCCGAGATTTGTACATTTTGCTATAAAAACACGGCTAAAAAGGCCCTCTTTCAACTTAAATTTCAACCCCTTACCGGTCACCTAGAATGATGATTTATGCATTAATCTGCTAGCGCGTCTCCCGGAGAAGAAGTAGCTTCAATAATCTTGGGGAGATTTTTCCTACTTTCTGAAATATCAAAGTAGGCTTTTTCAAAATTTGACCCTTTGGGTCAAAAGTCGGGACATCAGAATTCGTTTTAGAGGTATTGTTCCTTCGGCAAAGTTTCTTATTTTGATCCCTAGAATACGATTTTCCTTGAACGTTGAGCGATTTTTAAATCGACCCGCCCTAGTATTCATGTACAAAATATAAAAAAATCTGAGAACCTAAAATATCCTCATTTTTTAATGTTCTTTGCTGGAATGAATGATATAATAAAAAATTATAAATATTTAAAAAAAAAAGAATGGATAACAGAAGGTAAGAAAAAATAACACGAATATTTGTAGTTTTTTAAGAACTTTAAATTTCAGCGTAATGAAATCCACAATGGAACAGCTGAAAACGCTGGTATACTTTTTTGATTTTCTTTTGATTTATTAATTTTTCTTTTGTTTTATTTATTTATTTATTTGTCATATACAGCTGATCACTGTTAAGTAATGTTGTATTTATCTTCAAACAATTTAGTAGTATTTTTGGTATTTTTAAAGGAAATTGTAATAGAAGTTTAAAATATCCGGTCTGGCACCACTGATTTGTAAATACGTAAAACACAAAATTTGACACACGTAAGTATAGGCGAACGAAAGCTTTCGAAATAGAAAAACCCAAATTGATTCGAATTCGAGTGACTAGCTTGCGTTCGTTTAGGTTTTCGTTCGAGATCGTGGAACAGGTCATTAATAAAAATTAAATCGAAGAAAATTTATTATTTTAATGATTGCATTCATTTAACTCACTTTAATGAGAAAAGGGTTAAAAACAAAGAAAAAAAAATTATATTAATGTACTCTTACTTAATTTACATTTGTGGTCTCGTACTTAAACTTATACTGCTTACTACTTAACATAATATTGGGGTTATTTACAAACAAAATGAATTGGTGTTCCCTATATTGGAAGTTAATCAATTAAATTAAAAAATTCAAAATTTGTTTTTTAATTTGTTTTTTTTTTTTAGTGACGTATTGGAAAGTGTATGGGCAATATTAATATATTTGTTTTTTCAAAATTTGTTTTTTGATGTATAAAAATTAATAAATTAAATTAAAAATGCATATATGTTATTGCGATGTAAAAAATATTCATGCAATACGGCATTCACACTAGATAGCAAAACATATGTTTTGCCAAAACACGCATTAAAGCTCTTTATTCCATTCCAATAATTCTTTATTTTTTTCGAATGATTTTTCGAACGAAGTAGATCTTAATTCAGATGTTAATATAAAAAATTGTTGAGCACAAACTACTCTATTTCCACTTCTTATTCAACACATAACAATTGAATGGTTTATTAAAAACACAAATATAATTTCAAATTTGGTAATTAAATTCAAACGAATCTCTTTTTAATTAAAAAATAGCAAATGAAATTCAAAAACTTCATTTGTAAATAAAAAAAAAATACCATTTGTTTATCAAAAAAATTTTACAAAAAAAAAAGCAATTGTAAATCAAAAAATATAATTTGAAATTTAAACAGTAGCAATTATAATTATAAAATAATCTCTAATAAAAATGCAATTAAAATTCGAAAATGCCAATTAAATTTTAAACAATATTAAATGTTATTCAAAAAATAAAAAATAAAATTCAAAACATTTAAAGATAATTAAAAAAATAGCAAGGATAATTTAAAATATTAGTTTAGTTTTATTTTTTTTTTGAATTCACTTGGTATTTTTGAATTGGCATTTTTTGCTTTTCATTTTGTATATTTTTAATTTTAATTGTGTTTTTATAACGGATTTTGTTTTTGATTTGAAATTGCTATTTTCTGTTAATGTTTTTTTTTTTAATTTTAAATGGTGTTTTTTTTTAATTTTAAATGATACTTAAATACTTTAAATAACAAAGGGAAATGGTGTAGATTCCATAAATTGAAATGCATGGCTATTTATGTTTTTCTAAATTACAGTGTCTGCGTAGTTTTTTATATTTTTTTTTATATTTTATTTTTATGATAATAATTTTGAACTCATTGAAATATAATAAATGATTATAAATGTTTTTCGCAATACGCATTGTTCTTTTCTGAATGGCAATTGATGTTTTTCTAAATTGAAGTATCTGCATAGTATTATATATTACCTATTTTTTTATTTAAAATGTTGTTAGTGTTTAACACGGTCTACATCAAAAGGGATATGATATTATATTTGAGATATAACTTTTTTGACCGGGAATTTACCACGCCCACATCAATGCCGATATGATAGTTTTGAAATTACGATTCCAATAGTGGCATATACCTTCTGATATAACAGGGCTTTTTTAAAAAACTTCCCATTAAATTTTTTTAATCAACAAAATAACGTTATACATCTTCGTTTCGGTAGTGTTATTTTGACTTTGGTTCAAGACATTTTAAAATCAAACAGGTAAACTAGCAAAATTAAACCGGTTTTATTAGAGGAAACATTGGAAACGTGTCATTAATGAAATGGCAAATTAAAAATAATTTTGAATTTTTTAATTTAATTTATTAACTTCCAATATAGGGAACACCAATTCATTTTGTTTGTAAATAACCCTAAACTTATCAATACTATTTAACTTCTGTATTCCTCTTTATATGATAAACTACCAATATAGGGCACAATATTTTATTTTGAAATAATTTATTGACAAACAAATATTTATCAATAATATTGAACGTGTATTGTTGGTCACTTTATATTTTTAAATTCCAATTAACAATAATACAATTTTTAAAGTCTTTATCCATTTTATTAATGTTGCAGAATTGTGAAAAAGAACAAATAATTATCATATACATTACACACATTGTAAAACACATTTATTATTTTTTTCTCACCGTTCTTTTTCAAAAAGAGAAAATATTTTTTTTTCAATGTTAAAAACGCACCAAATTGGTTACGATTCATTTTTCATTCTATGATCGAGACACAAGTTAATAAAATAATCATATCATACGCATGAGAATGAGATGCGAGTTTTTTTTCAAATGGAAACACATGGAATGGAAACATTTTTTGTTTTATCTTTCGTGTGTGTATAAAAACTAAAACAGAAAACATATAATATTGTACGTGGAGATGAAATAAAAAAGAACAGCAAATACGTACTCTGTTTTAAAGTCTATTAAATATTTATTTATGTTAACAAAACGGTTCTATATATTTCAAGTTTGTTGTAATTTATTTATTGTTTTAACATTTTGTTTCAAACTAACACTGTTTTTTTTTGTTGTAGTACTTGTTCTTAATTTTACTTTATATCAGTGATGCAAAACGTGGCACAATAGGGCCATTTGTGGCACTTTTGACTGCTTGATTGCCCTTTCAGCTCAAAATTGAACTAACTACTTTAAACCGTTTAGTTCAGACTTTTATGAAATTTGCTGATTTTTTGTATTCGATGAGAGCATATGCTAGTTCCTTAGAGAATGAAAAACGGGGAGTTGTTTAATTTTTTATAAACATCGCATTCAAAATCATATATTTTCGTACCAGGAGGTCAGGTTTTAAAATTTTTGAATGTAGGACGATAACATTTTTAAATCTTTTTATTTTTGTCCAAATTTTTAAAAGTAGTGCCGCAATTCATTTTTTATTAAAAAAATGTGTTTTTGGAGGCTTTTTAAAAATGTTATGTTATCGCAAGAGCGGAAATAATTTAAAAGAATTCATATAATATGTTAAACTTTATTGTCAGAGGGGTTTGTCTTGCATTTTTAAAAAAGCATTAAAATGACGAACTCTAACAAATTAATATTATTTTTATTTTAGTTAAAATCTAATAATCGAATTTTTTAAAAAATATGGCTCTACAGGGATGATAAATGGGATTTTCAAATAGTACCAACCAGCATAAAAAATAGTACTTTTTCGACCCTCATAGTACTAAATACAAGTTTTTATTATAAATTAACGTTTTTAAAATTTATTTGTATATAAAAACAAAATTTAGTTGATTTTAGTAACAGAATTTATAAAAATTATCAGACTATTTCTTAAATTCACCTTTTTTTGCAAGGAAATTTAGTTCATTACTCATTCGATTTTAGAATCACAATGCAAATTTGAAGATGTTGGCAATGGCCTTTTTTCAATTGTACTTTTTTAAGATATTTATTTTTCACTTTTCGAACACTTTTTTTTACTCGAACTCAAATAAAATAATCTTTAATCAATTCCATTTACAACGATTGGATCCAAATAAATACATTTGATAAATTTTAATTTTTTAATTGAATTAAATGTTGAATCTTGAAGTTTCTCTGAAGTTAATAAAAATAGAACTGTTGTGTTGTTTTTTGTTTGATTTTTGTTTTTGTGGAAGAAATGTTCTTAGCATTATATACATGATGTTTATATCAACAAAGTATATTTTGCCACAATTAATGGAACGTGGCCAACCATTTCAAGAACAAAAACACCGTGTATTGAATAGTTTTAATCACAACAAAACTCGACCTGACGATAGATCAGTGCGCTAAAGCGCTCTGTCTAACGTGTGGCGCGAGTGCATGTGGCATTAGAAATCAGTTTATCTATACCATAGTCAGTGATTGCACAGAAAAATTCATATAGACGCAATCGAACAAATAAAAACATAACAAATATTACATTATTCAAAAAAACAGGGTCACTGACGAAGGTTCAAAAAAAGTACTATAGTACTAACTTTATCATCCCTATCAATGGTATTTTGGCCCTTTTAAATTGCCCAAAACAAAAAAACTCAAAATGCATCACTGCTTTATATGTTTTGTTGACCATTTAATATTAAAATGTTATTTAGTTTTAAGCATGTTTTAAACATTTTTATTATTTTTAATATATATCGATGGCTTAATATAAAAAAGGCGTAACTCGATTTTTTGTTACTTTACAGGAGAATGAAAAAACTGAATAAAATCCGTAAAATCTTAGATACAAAAAAACTTTTAATGCTATTTTTAATAAAAAGAGGCAACACATTTTTTTCTCATTTAAATTTTTTTTTTTTTTTTATTTTAATGAAGTTATCTAAGATAGGCCCTTTTTTATTGATATTTTTGAAACAAAAAATTAAGTTAGGGCTTTTTTAAAATGAGACATATTATAATAATTTAGGTTAAAATAATAAAAGGAAATAATTCATGAAATTGAAAGGATTAAATCAGAAGTGAACTGTAAAAAATTAGTTCTTATAAGACAAGTTATCATAAAAAAGATGGCAATCTGCAGGTAAAAACTTTTTCAAATCCTGTAGGTGGTCCCATTTCTTTTTTGTGATTGCTATTTTCTCCTTATAAAGTGAATCAGGTGAGATATCTTTAATCGCCGACTTCGATCTATTTGGGAGAAATTCGTAATCGTCTGTTATGTCTGTTTTGAAATATATTGATCCGGGTGGGTCATACGCTAAGGCTTGTAGCATATTTACAGTAAGATCACCAATACGTCTGCCTAAAATTTGAAATAGAAGTTTGAGTACACACATTTCTAGAACTTTTATAGTAAGCAATATTTTTACCAGGACGAATCGAAGAGTGTCGTTTAGGGATGTTTTCAAAATTTAGAAAATAGTCGTTGGCCAAATGGTGAGATTGTAGGGGTGCTGGAACTTTTCGTGCCTCCTTTATTAATTGCACAAACTGTGAGGGCAAATTTATTTGCTTATTTTTAATTTTTCTTTCAATAAGGGAATGGCTAGTCACATTTCATTTGCGTATGTCCACTTATTAAAAAATTTTTGTTCAATCGTTATTTGTGTTTCCATACTAAAAGCCAGCAATGCTTTAGACAGTATTACATTGCGGTTTTGGTAGAAACAGCCGTCTGAGTAAATAATTACGTGATGGATTTCTGGCGATCGAGTTTGGATCTTCCTCAAGTGTTCAATAATACATGTCGCAAAAACGGAAGCCACTAGACATCCATCTGTTTCATCCTAAACATAATTGTCTGATTCGTGTGTTAAAATATTGTATATTGTGAAATTATGTAGTTGTAGCTTCATTTTATAATATGCAGCACTCGTCTTTAGTTGAGGAATTAATTTTACCGCTTGCACATCCATACATATAACTGCACATACTCCGAACTCACCATTTTTATGTCATTATATTTTTCTCCACGCAGTTTTTTTATTTCTTCTCTGTTTTTTATAGTCTTCATCTAACAAATTACTAGCTTCATGTGATACGCACATATCGCACTGATCTTTAAATATGGAATAGTTCGATTCCTTTAATAATTGCGCAAAAATTGGATAGGACAATTTTATGTCTCCATTTTCTTTGAATCACACTCTGCTACATAAAGCTGGTAAATTTCCTGATAGGTGGAAAAATCCGATTCAAAATATAATTTGTTGGTGTCCTTTCGGCAATAATGGGACTCCATTTTTGGCAACTCGTCTAAAAAATTTTGTAGAAATGTACGCCTTTCTTCGTTGCGCTTTCCTGTGACAGATGACCGTTTGGCAGATTTGCGTAGATTTGAAGTCTTATCGGGACTTTCTTACATACCATGTTTACTGGCCCCACTAATCCAATTTCGAACCAACTTTTCTTTTATGCCTAGCGTTGAATAAAACATATTACGGCACACTTGTAGTCTGATTGAATTATGTCTCAAAAAATATTGAATTGTCTGCGTTCGTCTCGATTTTTCAGTGCAATTAATTTTTGTCTCAGAACTGCTTCTAAGACTAATGACATACATCCGTTATTGCTCCCAAGTCATCTTCCAAAACAAATTAAAGATTTCATTTCGATTGTACTCTTCAAAAGATAAACAATTTCTAAGCGCACTTTTTTTACAAAATTGTGATATACATGCTTCACCTATTTCTCTAAGAGGCTTAAGAGACAGTTCTTTATTCGATGTTCCAAAATATTCCAAACCTTCCATTCTTTTTTTTCTATTTACGTTATAAGTCCATTCGGACTTTCTTGTTTATTTTAATTTATACAACATACAATACTATTTTTCTTTACAGCATAGAATTGTATGTTTCATTCACGAATTTGCATTTAAAAATTTATTAGTAACCGGCGGCTTGTAGTAAAGTTTTTTGCTTAGCCGCCGGCGCAATTTTTTATTTACTTATTTCTCCGCTAAAGCGCACAACTACAGCTGCGCTGACAGATTTACCTTGTTTTACTGTGTAATGGTGAAAACTAATCAAACAAAACAAAAAAAAAAAACGAGTTAGGGCTTTTTTCTTTCAAAAATTCTTTGACTTGACTTAGGGCTTTTTTTAAAATCGTTATAAATCTGTTATTTGGAATTATATCCCCCTGAAATTTTGAGGCAAGGTACAGCTGACATTTGTCTACCAGAATAAACAAAAAACGCTATTTTGAAAAAAAAATGAGTTACGCCTTTCTTATATTAAGCCATCGATATGCACATTTTATTTTTCCATGCTCATAATTCACTTTAAATTTTGTTGTTAATTACAGGGGTCTCTAAATTTTCTATAATTTGTGGTTTTAGATAAATGTTGGCAACTTTTGTTGCAAAGTGTTTTAAGACATTTTCAAGAAAATAATTTTATTGTTTAAGAATTGTTCTTGTTGTACTTTTGTAGTTTTGTTGAACATTTAAATTCGTTAACTAGTTTTAGGAGTACCGTTATTTTTCAAATTGATGGTTAAAATTAATTCTTGTTAGATTTTCATAATTTTTCTTTTGTTGAATATATTAATTTTGTTAACTAGTTTTAAGAGTACCGTTATTCATTGAATTGTTGTTTTAAGGGCGATTTTCAATATTTTCCCTCTTATGTTTAAAATTCACTACACTTGTTGTTGTTAGGTATGTGGAGTCTCAATTTATTTAATTTTGTTGGTACAGAAATAAATTTTCATTTTTGTAGGTCAAAAATTTAACACTTATGATCAAGTTATTTCACAATTTAATGATTATTGAATATTTAAGCCCATTTGTTAATAAAATATTAAATATATTTTTGGGTCTTTAACATTTTTATACCCTCCATCCCATAGTGCAGGAGGGTATATATCACTTTGTCAAATGTTTGTAATTCTTTTAAAAAAAATCTGGGATCCCATAAACTATATATATTCTTGATCAGCATGAATAGAGAAGTCGATATAGCCATGTCCGTCTGTCCGTCTGTCTGTGTTAATACAAAATACTCCGCCAATACAGAAGAGGTGTTGCTAATTTTCAGTCAAATTGTTTAATGATATCATAACCAGTTTCTTAGTGAAAATGATCAAAATCGGTAAACGCGTTCAAAAGTTATGAGTGAAAATGTGGGAATACCTCTTAAAATTTTGAATCAAATTTTAAAATATTCTATTTATTTCATCATACATACGTACATTCAATGCTTATACACAAGAATATACGCAATCAGGGATGGCTGTCAATATCGCTAAAATACTGTCTCCGATTCAAACCCCTTCCAAATGACTATCGTTATCCCAAAAATACCGTTACCGAAATAATTGAAATACCGTTATCCGTAAAATACCGTTACCGATATAATTAAAATATCAATATCTTAAAATACCGTTACCGAAATAATTGAAATACCGTCATCCGTAAAATACTGTTACCGATATAATTAAAATATCAATACAATATTTTTAATACCGTTACCGAAATAATCCACCAAGATCTGAAAAAAAACTTCTTTAAATATATATATTTTCCCAAAGTAAGATCATAAACTAGAAAGTCATTAAAACTCGGGTATAATGGGGCTAAAAATTGTGGTGTGCATTGACATTACCTGAATAACTAAAATAACGTTACCCTTAAAATGCCGTTACCAAAATAACTGAAAAATCTTTTCCCTAAAATAAAGTTACCGAAATAACTAAAATGTAACGTTATTTTATATCTAAAATACCGTTAGCGAAATAAATAAAATACCGTTAACGCTAAAAGCCCGCAACCGAAATAACTGAAATCTAGTTACCCCTAAAATACCGTTACTGAAGTAAAAGAAAATAGCGTTAAATAAACCAATAACCACATAGAATCGGTTACCATCCGTGGTCATAATCAACACGCACAAAAACAAAAAAACCCACAAAATATTGTTGTTGTTTTTTTGTTTTGTAATACAGGGTGGTTCATAAATGCCACTACAAAACAAAAACGTAATAACTTTTTTTCTGAGTTATTAATCGGTTCCATTTTTTTTTTTGTTTCATTGCTTCGTCTTTCAATTTAAGGAAAACGAACGATTGGGGTAAAGAATAAAAGGAATAAAAAAATATTTATATGTATTGAAAAAAAGTTATTTGATTTTCTTAATATAGCACTATTTATCAGCCACCCTGTATCTATGTAGGTTTTATAAATGGTATGTATGTATGTATGTTTAGTAGCAATCGCATGCAGTGTTGCCAGGTTTGGCGATTTATCGTCATTTTGACGATATTTAATACCCAAAATAACTAAATGACTATTGGACGATTTTTGCTGCCAACAAAATTACGAATTTTTGCCAAAAGTTTAATATATCAGCAAAACATATTTATTTGTCACTGGATCTATTTTTCGATTTATATTATTATCGATTTATATAATTTGAAAAAAAATACCAGTTTCTTTATTTTTTGTGTCTCGAAAACACTCTAAACACATAAAATATATATTTTTTTAATTTTTTTAAGAACTTAATTTTATTACACTTTTTGTTTGATTTATGTGATGTATAGTATAAACATATCTGTCGTAATGTAAATGGGTATTTAATAATTATTTCATTATGTATGTCTCCGCAAGCGTGTTTGTAAAAATAATTTTCCATCCCATAGTGCGGAGGGTATACACACTTTGTAAAATGTTTGTAATTCTTTTAAAAAAAAAATCTGGGAAAAACCCACAAAATATTATTGTTGTTTTTTTTTTTTGTTTTGTAATACAGGGTGGCTGATAAATGCCACTACAAAAAAAAAGTAATAACTTTTTTTCTGAGTTATTAATCGGTTAATTTTCTTTTTTTTTTGTTTCATTGATTCGTCTTTCAATTTAAGGAAAATGAACGAATGGGGTAATGAAACTATTATTTTTGATTGTGCGCGACTACAATGCTTTGGAGGCTGGCGTTTCCGCATAAACAAACTTCACGGGAACATTAGGCGGCACTCCTTCGAGAAGATTGGGCTCGTAAATTATTTTGTCAATCGTGGGACAATCATTAGGACGCCTTTTAATCAAAATTTCTCAGTTGTAATGTAAGAATCAATTGTTGCCATAGTTGCCGCAATACATGTCAATTCTAGAGTTTCGACATGGAATATTTTTGCTCATATATGTATCACCAGACAGTCAATACGGACAGTTCTGATTAAGGATTTTCATTTCTCTCCTTTAAAAAAATCAAATAACAAGTAATTGAACGCAGTAGACTTTCTCCTTACCTTGGAATTTTCTCTGCAATTTGCATGGAATTTCGCTTGCATTTGATGTCATCAGGCGTGTTAGTCATTTTAATTAAATTGTTTCTTAAAAGCCATTAAAAATACTTAATAAAAATGTATGGCTTTTCAAATGTAAAAACAAAGAAATATTTGTATGTATTGAAAAAAAAGTTATTTGAATTTCTTAATGCAGCAATATATTGCTATATACAGGGTGGCTGATGCATATATGCATCAGCCACCCTGTATGTATGTATGTATGAAGGTTTTTATAACTGGTATGTATGTATGTATGCATTAGAAACAATCACATGTAGTGTTGCCAGGTTTGACGATTTATAGTCATTTTGACGATATTTAATACCCAAAATAACTAAATGACTATTGGACGATTTTTGCTTCCAAAAAATTTACGAATTTTTGACAAAAGTTTAATATGCCAGCAAAACATATTAATTTGTCACTTGATCTATTTTTTGATTTATATAATTTGAAAAAATACCAGTTTAGTTTTAGTTTTGTGTCTCAAAAACACTCCAAACACACAAAATATTTTCTTTTTCAATTTTTTGACAAACTTAATATTATCACACTTTCCGTTTGACTTATGTGATGTATAGTATAAACACGTGTGTTGTAATCTAAACGTGTATTTAATAATTATTTCATTATGTATGTCTCAGCAAGCGCATTTTTTTAAATCTTTTTTTTAATTCGCGTATGCTTTTTAAACCCTAAATTCACTAAAACTAATTCACTAAAACACTAATTTCCCTCTGAAATTCAATAAAAATAAAATTTGCAAAATGGATCTTTGTTATAAAGAATTCATTTTATTTAAATTGTTTGTCTCGTCAACCAGCCTCCATACAAATGATGTCTGATATAACGAACTTCTTATATCCACAGATTTCATAAATACTTCAATTTGCATTTCCCTTTAATTCTGTCCAATTCGACTGAATATATGTAACTGAAACGATTTCCACTTAAACTATGTTAATGTAGTATTTACAAAAGTTTCTACGTAATCACCTTCTTGGACCTCTAAATGTTTTTTTAAAAGTCCATGTGAAAAAAGCATAACTTTGCTTAAAATGTAATATTAAATTCCTGTCAGTGCATGCAAACGATTCCTCAAATTTTTCCACAGTTTTTATCAATTCTGTAAATTGTCACTATTGATTTTAAACCAACTATTATCCCCAAAAAAACTTCCTTCATTGAGAACAAACCTGCAGAATAACTTTGAACATTAATTTGTGTTTCAGTGAAAAATAATATGAAAAACATTTAAAGTTTTTATTAATATTATTAAAATATAATATTCCTAGTATATTAAGATTAAATCGGTATGTTTTTCGCTAAAATTAAAGTCTTTTGGTATTTTATACAATTCATTTTCGTTACATTGCTAAAAGCCCATTTTGTGGCTTTTTTCTACTAAAATCACGGGTTTTGTTTTATAGAAAAATAATTATTTCATGTACGGATAATATTATTTTCTACAAATATTGATTACTTTCAAGTGTTATAAGCAAACTGCATTTAATTATTGCAATAAGCTGAGTTTAATTTTGCCTACATAACCCTCGTTAATCGAGTGTTAGATTTTTCCTACTAAAATCGTTTCATTTACAAAACAAAAGTTTTTTTCCTACACTCAAAAAAAAAAGTTTGTAAAGTTAGCAAAAAATTTTGCTGAGTCAACAAAATTTTAGTCAGGAGGATGCTTGCAAAAAAGTTGCTAATGTCAGCAAAATCTTTTGCTGAAAATCAGCGAGCTGATTTTTAGCAACAAAATTTGTAGATTCAGCAAAAGTTTTGCTAACACTTAGTAGATTAGAAATACAAAAGCCTTGCTAAAAATTAATAAATTTTTTGCTGAATTTTAGTAGACTGAAAAAAACGCAAAAAATTTGTAGAAAAATTGTAATTTAGTTAATTTATTTGCTGAAAGTCATAAAACATATTTTTGTGATTCTTTTAAAAATAATTAATTATAATAACGATATATAAAAATTTTCATTTTCCACATTGACGACATGAATTTATTTAATATCTGAAAATATATAGAAATAAATATATATAACATAACAAAAATTGTCTTTCAATTACTTACATCAATGGTTGTCTAAATGATGCTATCGTTTAAATGACGCAACTGCCGAAGATAATTATAGAAACGAAATGAAAAAATAAACAAAAACAAACGAAACGAAACGAAAAAAACAACCCTTTTTGCAATAAGAAAAAGGAACCATAAAAAAATCTACCTAAGATGTGTGTCTTTGTCTTTCAATTTACTCTGTCTGTGTGTCTTTGTCTTTCAATTTACTCTGTCTACATTTCATTTTCCTCTTCTCTACTACATCTTGACATGCCGCGACATCTACTTCATTCTGTGTATATCTTTCAATCTGGTTGTCGTACACACTATTAATGTGCTTATCAGCACAATTTTTTTTTAGCATAATTAATTAGTAAAACATTAGTATATTAGTAAAGCATTAGTATAAAACAGTTAAGTGCTGAATAAGTATAACAAAAATTTTAGCTGAAAACACGATTTTAGCAAAAAATTTTGCTAAAAAATAGTATACATGATTTACAAGACGTTTTACTAACTTTTCTACTAACTTATTTTTTGAGTGTAAGAATATTTTTTTCTATATATTTATTATTTTTAAAACAATTTTTTCTTATTACTGTCCCTTTAAACCTATCCCTTTATAACTTAATAGAAGACGCTATTGACAATTTTCCCAATTGGACGTTTCCATCAATTGCAATTGGATTCTTAAAAGAATATTAATTGAATTTTAACTCTCAATTCAAATATATATTTAATATCATAGAAATTAAACATAGCGATTTCAGCGCCTGAATATCGACGATTTTTTTATAGCAAAGACACAAACCATATGTATTGAATTGTGTAAATCTTTATCTGTATTTATAAACAGTGCAGTTCGCTTTTAACGATAATTCATACAACATGTTTTTCTTCACCCCAAATACATTAATTAATCATATTTTATTTTACTTATAAAAACAACATTGTTATTGTTATTTTTACAAATAATATAGATATAGATATATATATATATATATTTTTTGCACTTTCACTGGTTAATTCAAACAATGAGATGGAGGGTATCCAAAAATTCGGCACAGCCGAATTTAATCTTTTTTATACCAAATTCGGCACAGCCGAATTTAATCTTTTTTATACCAAATTCGGCACTTCGGACTTTAATGCTTCCACTTGTTATTATTTGGTTAACTCATAACCGAATATTTAATTAGTTAAGGAAAAATCAATTAATGTTAATTTGTTTCTTTTTTTATATTGGCACATGGTTTAAATAATTTTCCACCAAACTTAATTTTCATGCCGAATTTGTGTGACCGTACTTTATGAAAGTCAAACTGTTACTTCCATTCTTTTTATTAGCTCTTGCACTTGTCAGTAAAATTACAATCATAGAGGCCATTTAAACGAGGCAATTTTTGCATGCAATGTTGCGTGCAATTATTATTTGTTGGCAAACGGGGTAGAGAAGCAAGCGGGGTAGCAAAAATTGCACGGTTTTCGTTTTTCAAGATATTTTTTGACATTTCTTTTTGCTATCGTTCGTATTCTTGTTAATTTGCTTTATTCGTATTCGGCTTCTAAAGTGTTGTGTATCGAAAATATTTCGTAAAATAAAAAATAAATAATGTGGAATAAAGAACTATTTATATATTATTTTAAATTATATTATTTTATATTATATATTATTAAATTATATTATTTTAAATTATTAGGAATAAATTAAATTTCAACGAATGAACAATTAAAGAAGATTGGCAAAATAAACGTCAAAAAATTGCATGCAAAAACTCCTCGTGTAAATGTTCATGATTTTTAGAAGCAACTTTAAAAGAGAATTCAAAAATTTCCTGCAATTAATTTCTTCGTTTAAATTGCCTCACATTCCCTTGACATAACGGGAATCTGAACAGCTCACTTTGTACATAAGAAGTAAATAATTACAAATACAATACAAGTTATCGATAAAGTAAGAAGCAAATTGGCAATGTGTTTACACTGACAAAAAAATAGTTAAAATTAGTTATGATTATTTTCTTTAAATTTGTGTTAATGAATTTATAAAAAAAAATCGTAAATCACCACGGACCAAAAAAAAAAAAATGCAACAACAAAATTTATTTGCAATGCAAATAGCCGTTATATTTTTGAAATTTAAAAATATATTAAAATTTTTCCTAAATCCCCAACAACACGGTATAAAAAATATTAGTGATTTTAATGTGAAATTATTTAATCAAAAATAAATTCTATTATTTAACTCTGTGATTATAAAGTGAGTGAAATTAATTTAACAAGAAAAAGTGAATTTTACTGTTTTTATATACATATATTGTTACACACACCACATCAGTGTTGCAAAGTTGAACTCGAACTAATAAACCGGTTATTTTTTGTAAATTCAGATAACGTGTTAATTTTTTACCCATTTCCGAAAAGTAATTCGGAGTGGATTTTTTGTTGTGCATTTTGACCCACAAATACCCATTAATTTAAAAATTAACTTAAAATCCCGCAATTTTAAATTGTTTTGTTTTAACCCTAAAGTGAATAACCGTGATATATTTTGTGCAACACTGGTGTATTTGGTTTTCATACCCTTTTTCTACAGTCGGAAGTGCTTTTACACTGTGAGAAATTGTTTTTCAAATTTTATAAATTGAAATTTGGAAACAATATTGTAATTTAACCCGGTTCTTTTTTGAAGAAATAAAAAAAAAGAACAACGGCGTAAAATCACTTTCTATATTATACATTTTAAAATTTTTATCAATTATTTTTCAATAATTTGTGTTTTTTAAATAGTTAAATATTGAAAATAAAACCGTTTTTTTAGACTTTTTTGAGGTATTTTTTTTTGAAAAATTAACCCGTTTTTTCTCTTTTTTGAGATTTTTACCCGGTTCTTTGATTGTCTTTTCGAAGTCTACCCCCATTTTATACTCTTTTTGAGATTTTTTAATCGATTTTTTCTCTTTTTATGAGATTTTTACCCGGTTTTTTGAGGTAATACCCGGTTTTGTCGATTTTTTTTTTGAAAAAATTAACCCGATTTTTGAAGAAATTGAACATTTTGAAAGGAATTGAACACAAGTACGTGTCTTCATACTCAACATACACTCGTGGAGTTTCGTTCGTATTTTGGAGCCTTTAAAGGTGAAGAAGGCTAAGGAGTTTACCCTTCTTCCTACCCCCACTATTAATTTGACACCGTGTAAAATAAAACCCTTCGATGATACTTATACAATGTGGCCCACTTTTCGCGATTTGTTCACCGCAATGTATATTAAAAGACCCATAAGCCCAATTGAGAAATTGCAGCGTACCATAAACGATGTCATTGCAAATATCGAACTTTTGAAGATTACCCCCGAAGTGTTTTACCACGTAATATTCTATGGCAAGAGTCAGTAAAACGTAACCCCGATTTACCACAGTGGGACGAAATGGATAAATATTTGTCCTCTCGTTATCAGACCCTTGAATCTGTTACAGATATCATGCGTTCACAGAATGGCCCTAGTCAGAATCAGGCTAAAATTCTTACTCAAAACCAGCCTGTTAAACATCTGACCGCGAACCCTAGTTATTCTGGAAAACCTTTGAATATGTCACGAAAGGTTAACAGTTTTGTGACGAAGACAAATTCGAATCAAACAGTCTTTATGCTCTTTGTCAAAAATCGCATCCATTGAGACTGTGCCCATCCTTTTTGGGTATGAATGTCGATAAGAAAATGTCAACAATAAGGCGGCTAAAATGTTGCACGAACTGTTTGGCGAGCTCTCATGAGTTTAAGAATTGTAAGAGCAACCATGTCTTTTTTCTGTGTAGGCAAAAACAACATTCTCTATTGCACAGAGATGTTTCTCGCAAAAATACTGGTACAATTATAACAATCTGCTACTCTTGAGGCACCTGTGGTGAACTCTGGAAATTCTACTGTCCCATCCAATAACCAACCCCCTCTTAATCATAACCCATCCACGTCATCGGCTGCTCGTATGTTGCAAACGTTTGCTACACATCTTCGGGAAGACCTCTATTCAACAGTATTGTTGGGTTCGACTGTTTGTGAAGTGTGTGTCAATGATATTAGGTGCGCAACGCGAGCGTTAATTGACCCATGTTCTCAGAGTACTTTTATGTCTAGGAGATTGCTGAGAAAGCTTGCAATTCCCACGTTTTCGGCACCACCCATGGGAATCTCTGGTATGGGTGATTGTTCGGTTGGTTGTTCATCTGAAATGTGCTATATAACGGTCGGATCCCCTGTCGATCCCGATTTCAGTTTTCGTATTGCAGCTTATGTAGTGGAAAGAGTAGCCGGACGGCTGCCAGCGTGTTCACTCTCGGATATTGTTACCTCCAATTTCCCCAAAATTTTTATGACTGACGTCAAGTGTACCCGTATGGATGTACTTTTTTGAGGCGATGTTTATGCCCGAATTTTGTTACCCGAGACCAATATACATCCGGAAAATGACCTTGTCGCTCAAAAAACCCGTTTTTGGTTGGATAGTGACAGGTAAAGTTGGTCAGTCTGTGCCCATGCATGCGGTTGTGTCGTTTTTCAATCAAATTGACTTTAATTCTCAACTTTGTCGTTTTTGGCAACTAGAAGAGGTTCCACAGGCGACACGGTTGTCTGAAGCCGAGAAGTTTTGCGAAGAACTTTATCGGTCAACGACATACAGAAATTCTGATTGTCGTTATGTTGTTTCACTCCCTTTCCGTCGAGACTTTCCAGGTGACTGGTCATTAGGAAATTCTAGAAATAGTGTCCTGTCCCAGTTCATGAGAAATGAAACTCGTCTTTTGAAAAACCCCGAGTTAAAATCACAATATGATGGTGTTGTTGGCGAGTATTTTGAAATGGGACATATTTTTTTCTTTTTTTTAATTCAAGCGGTGGGCCCCTCTATATCGGACTCGGCATCATATTATTTGCCCATCACGCCGTTTTTAAACCCGATAGCGTGACTACCAAATTGCGCGTAGTATTTAACGCCTCTAACCCATCATCCAACGGCGTAAGTCTCAACAACTTGTTGTACCCCGGTCCTGTATTTCAGCCGAACCTCACGGTCTTAATTCTACGCTGGAGGCTTTATCGTTTCGTTTTTAATGGCGACATCGAAAAGATGTATCGGAAAATTTTAATTCACCCCGATCAAACACCTTTTCAACGAATTTTATTCCGTAAAAGTCCCGAAGTCGATATACAGGATTATGAGCTGAATACGGTGACATTCGGAGTGAACTGCGCTCCGTATCTTGCAATACGAACCCTTATTCAATTGGCTGATGATTGCGAAGCTCAAAATCCTGCGGCATCCGAAATTTTGAAAACTCAAATGTACGTCGATGAAGTACTAGCAGGCTCTCATGAGCTAGAGGAAGCTTTAAGAAGACGAAATGAACTTGCTTTGGTTCTAGGTTCAGCTGGTTTTGGTCTTCGAAAATGGACAGCGATCCATATTTGTCTTTTGGAAGATATACCCATTTATTGACTCAAGTGGTTTTGTCCGAATGAGTGGTCGATTGGTTCGAGCACCTGGTCTGACATATGATGAACGTTTCCCCAAAATTCTGCCTTATTCTGCGCTTTTTACTCTTTTGTAAGTGGAATATGTACACAAGTGTGCTGTGCACGGCGGTCACTCTTTAGTATTGCGTCTTGTTAGAAGTGAATTTTGCATCTCTTTCGAGACCGTTTACCCATACTGGTCTTAATTTCGCTGGCTCATTCGACATTGGTAGAGGCTGCCGGATTACAAAGGGTTATGTTTGTTTTCGTTTGTTTTGCTACAAAAGCGATTCATTTAGAGGCAACAGGCGATATGTCAACGGAAAAATTTTTGGCGGCTTTTATTCGGTTACTCCAGCCGTGGATGCCCATCTCATTTATACTCGGATAATGGGACAGCTTTCGTTGGTGCTTCAAATTTACTCGATGTCGATCGAAGGCAATTTCTGGCCGAAGTAAAACGAAAGGTTCTGGTGCGAAACAGTTTTCAACCTGTTGACTGGCATTTTATACCCCCAGGAGCTCCTCATATAGGCGGCTTATGGGAGGCCGGTGTGAAGAGTGTCAAAACCCATTTTAAAAAAATTTCTAGTGCTCAGAAATTTACTTTTGAGGAGTTTATGACGATGTTGACCCGAATCGAAGCATGTCTGAACAAAGGCCTTTAGGTGCTATGACCGAAAACCCCTCGGACTTGGTCCCCTTAACTGCCGGCCATTTTCTGATCGGAACCCCTTTATTAACACCCCCTGAACCCGATCATTCTAATTTAAAATTAAGCATTGCCAACAGGTGGCAAAAGCTTAAAGTTCTTCACCACCAATTTGCTCAACGGTGGAAAGACGAGTACCTGAAGGAACTCCACAGACGTGTGAAGTGGAAGTATCCTCACAGGGATTTTAGGGAGGGTGACTTAGTTGTCATCCGTCAGGATAATCTGCCACCTAATGAATGGTGGCAAATTTTCCTGACGGCCGAATGTGAAGCTTGTTCTCTTACCCAATTCAGAATCTAACTAATAACTTTTTTTATATTTTCTTCCCCCCAGATAAGATGTCTCGTATTTCACGTCGTTTAGAGGTCAACCGCTCGTGAGCAAAACCTGCGAGATTGTCGCTTATGCAAAAGCGACCACCAGTTGCGCAAATGCTTAAACTTTCGGAAGATGTCGGTGGGGGATTGGTGGAAAACAGTCCAAAGGTATCGATATTGTTTTAACTGTCTAGCTCATTCCCATATTAGAGACAAGTGTACAAGCCGAGAAAGATGTGTTGAATGCTTGTCGGAACACCATACCCTCCTCCACCTTGTCAAAATGAGTAGAGATCAGCCACCAACAACTCTAGCAATTACTTGCAATCACAACAGGTCGAGGCCTCAAAACTCTCATCAAATGAATCATCGCAAGGCCAAGAGACATCTGAACTACAACAACAATTCAGCAAACAACCAACATCAGCGCTGTTGTAATTATCGATTCCAACGTCAACAACAGCATCAACAAGTTCAACAACAAGTGCAGCCACAGCAACAACCTCAATTTATTTATCCAGCTGCTAATACAACGCTGGCAACAATTGTTATTAACGTCCACTCATTACATATCGTTTAATATTTTTATATATGTATATATTTTATTTTTTTTCGTTCTTTTATTTTTTTTATATTATTTCTATATATTATATAAATATTGTTATCTATAGTATTATATTTAAATTTTAAAAGATACAAAATGAATTGTAAAATTGAATTTTATATCCTGGTATCCTTTTAATTTTTTTTTTATTTTAACACCCGCTTTTAATTGTTAGCCTCCTTTGTTGCAATCTTGCAAGGGGGCGGGATGTTTACGCGCATAGTATAAACGGCCTGTTACTGTTCAGTGGGCCGTTTTCTATGTTATTGGTTTTCTCCTTTATCTTATGTTTATGGCGTTTGCCTAAAGTTTTGTGTTACATGTATACTCACTTACTATTGTCAACCCAAAGCGTACGGTACGTAACTAAACCCCTAATAAAAGCCATTGTAAATTTAAATTGAAAACTAATTTGTTTTACATTTTTTTTCTAAATTTTTTGAGGAAATATTTTAAGGAAACACTTACCAGGAAGAAAAATAAATTAGTCTAAAAATAAATTAAAAAAAAACTAAATTTAATAAAACTTTAGGCAAGCGCCATAAACATAAGATAAAGGAGGAAACCAATAACATAGAAAACGGCCCACTTCAAACCTTGTGTAAAAGTTTATATTCGTTTATGAATACAGTTTTAAGGCAAAAATTGGTGTTTTATCTAAAATATATTTGAAAGGTTGTGAAAGGCGTCGTAGAGAAGAATGAGTGTATTTTCTAAAAATCATAACTACATTGCAAATTTTAATTTTTTTCTGAATCAGACTGCGCAGTTTCTGGTATTGAAACTTCGGCAGTGACCCTGTTTTTTTGAATTTTTGAATAATGTAATATTTGTTATGTTTTTATTGTTTAAAATGTTTATGAATACTGCAAAACTACTGTTTATTTAAAAAGATTATTAAAATACTAAAATAACTACTCAAAACAACTGTTACAGGAGTACAGTATTTTTGGTAAGTTATTTTTTGAAATTACTGTCTAAAATAGTCGTTATCCATTCTTTCATAGAAAAATTACTACAGTAACAGTTTAAACAACTACTACTATTTCCTACCTGAATTACCTACATGTAGTTACTGTAAGAATATTCTAAGTGTATTGTTCTGGCGTGTTTGAACCATTTGAAACGTGTTTTGAAACATTAACATGTTTTCCCATTCAATATTTTCACCAAAATTCGTAAAGTGGAAACGTTGCATTACTTTGACAACGATACAAGTTAGTAGAGCCTTAAGTCTGATATACAAACACACATACAATATTAAAACTTACCAGAATATGCACCAATACACACAAAAGGAATAATAAGCAGTAGTCCTCGAAGTATTCGTAAATGTTGTAAAATTGAATACATCATTTAATTGACACTTGTCCTCAATAAGATATCGTATCTATTACCGCCATTGACATCTGTTTCAATTCGATCTTTATTTGAATCGGAATTACATTCTAAAAATATAAAAAATATGTATATTTAATGATACCCTCAAAGGAAAAAATCACTAAATTTAACATTAAAAAAATGCTGTGTACTGAATGTCCAGTTAAAATTTAGCAAACAGTTATGACCAGTTTTTCACTTCGTATTTAAATGCGATTTGGACTTTAAGTTCTATTTAAATACAGGGTGGGCCAAAAGTTACCATGGGGTTTAAAATTTTAATAACTTTTTCGTTTATATATTTTTTATTTTTTTTTTCAGATTATATAAATAACACTTGGAGAATAAATAATGGAGAGATTCACAACTGAACAAAGAACCAGAATAATAGAATTTTATTATTTAAATCAGAGATCAATTATTTTAACCAGTGATGAAGCTCATTTTCATTTGAATGGCTTTGTTAATAAGCAGAACTGTAGGTTCTGGAGTTCTGAAAATCCAAGAGCCATTCATCAACGCCAATTGCACCCCATTAGGTGTACAGCATGGTGTGGGATCACAATATCATTGGGCCTTACTTCTTCGAGAGTGATGATGGAAGTGCTGTAACCGTAAATGGAGTGCGGTATCGGTATATGATAGAACATTTTTTACGTCCTGCTCTTGAAAACAAACCTCGTATGTGGTTTCAGCAGGACGGAGCCACACAATGGCACTTTTAAGTCAAATTTTTGGAGAGCGAATAATTTCTAGAAATTCGGAAATTATTTGGCCAGCGCGATATCCAGATTTGACAGTACCCGACTATTTTCTTTGGGGTTATTTGAAGGAGAGAGTATATGCGAACAAGCCAGAGACAACCCTTGAACTCAAGGCAAACATTGTTGCAGAAATTCGAACGCTACAGCCACAAATTTTGAAAGATGTTATGGAAAATGCTCTAAAACGAGCCCATCAGTGCGAAACTGAAAACGGTGGTCATTTAAGAGACATTATTTTTCATACTTAGTGTAAAAAAATTTCCATTTTGTATATTATATAATCTGAAAACAAAAAAATAAAAAAAAATTAATAAACGAAAAAGTTATTAAACTTTTAAACCCCATGGTAACTTCTGGCCCACCCAAATTTAAATCACATTTTTTTTTTTTTTTTTTAACGTTTATTTAGCAAAATTTCTTATATTAAAACTATAAATAAACAAATAGTAGATTATATAACTTAATATACACTGTCCCGTATTCGAGCTCTCAAGTACAATTTACGTTTATCAATTTATTATTCTTTTTGAGAAAATAATTTAAGTGTTTACTATACAACAAAAGAGTAAATATTTATAAATTCATGTAAAGAAAAATTAAAAAAAAAAATCACTTCTATATTTTGTTTGAATAAAAACGAAGTTAAGTGATAAAAACAAAAAAAAAAGAGTAAGAGCTGTAGCTGACAATTTAGTCTAGCCACCAATATTTTATTTAAATTTATGTTCGGTCTCCAGAGTATACGCTAGTGTCGAATCTTTTATTTTCTATTGTCATTTGATTGCATTTTATAGCTTTTTCTGTGGCTCTTCTATATACGTGGTTGTATATAGGAACGCCCATTTCATTTTGGATAAATCGTTGTTTATCAAGGTGTAAAAAGGCCTCCGGTGGAACATAACCATTTTGAAGGGTTTCACATATATATTGATCATTTACGTAATAGGGAGCCATAATCAGGTTATTTTCAATTCTTTGCAATGTGGTTTCTTATTAAATGAATAATAAAGTTGTCAATACGGCTAGTCTTAGCAGCGTTATATAGTTTTTAGTTGGAAACATATTTTTTGAAGTAACTGTTTGAGGATCTAAAAAGTGAAGTGCATGCAATTAGACATTTCCTTTCAAAAACTCTCATTTTCTCCATATAAGAGGGGGAGATATTAAACAAAATTTGGCAACCATATGTTAAAATTGGTCTAATTAAAGCTTGGTATAGTATTATCTTTACCTGAGAACTAATATATTTTGAAAAAAAATAGTTTTTTGTATACGAAAAATGCTTTTCTTGCCTTAATTATTTACAAGTTAATATGATCATTGAAATATAAAAATTTGTCAAGGTGAATACCTAAATATTTAACGATTTGTTTGTTTGGAATACTAATATTAGAACTACCTTTAATACCAAATTTTCTCCAATTATTTCTAATATTATAGTTACATTTACCCACTGGGGTTCGAAAAAGAATAGTTTAACATTTATCAATATTAATTTTCATTTTCCAGTCGGTGGCATATTGTTCTACGGTGTAGAAATAATTTTGCAAATTCTCATTGATTTTCTGAATTTTGTCATCAGAATGATAAATAATAATATCATCGGCAAACCCTATTATCTTATCTATTTGTTCCATAAGATCAAGTATAAATAAATTAAATAATATTGGGGAATTTACTGTTCCTTGCTGTAAGCCATTAACAATAATAAACTTCCTTGTACTCATTTGATTTTTATTACAAACCAGAAAACACTTATTGTTTAACATATTATATATGAGAACGGTTAGGTGAAAAGGAATTTTATACTTAATAAGTTTATATATTAAGCCCGGAATCCATATAGAGTTGAACGCTTTTTCGAAATCTACTAAGCAAGCACCTGTACATAACGATTTGTTCCAATTCCAAGTAATATTTGAAGTGAGATTGTGTATCGCGTGTATGGTTGAATGTTTAAATTTAAATCCAAACTGCCAATCATTAATTAAATTATTTTTCCTACAATAGTTAAGTAAATTGTTGTTAACACACATTTTAAATACCTTGCTTATGTTAGTTAGTAAACTTATAGCTCGTAGATTTTTCAAGTTACTAGTATCTTTGTCTTATTTAGGCAAAATAATAACCTTAGCTGTTTGCCACACTCGAGGAAAATATGAATTATTAAGCATATTATTGAATAAAGTACAGTATTCAAGAATTATTTCATTTGGTATGTTCTTTAGTACAATATTTGGAATGTTATTCAAACCTGAGGAGAGTTTTTTCTCAGATTTTTAAAGATATAAAAAATTGATTCTTTTGTTACAAAATAATCTACAGCAAAGGGATCAATTAAATTATTGGCTTTATTAAATTCAGTAAACGTAGTAAGAGTTGATTGATTAATTTCATATTCGTTTTTTTGTTTCCAAAAATCTGGAGAAATAGTTATCAACATCGTTTTGCAAACTATTGTTAGTATCAATCTCTTCTCTTCTTTTAGAATGAATTGATTCTGGAAAAGTGCCAATTATATTTAATATATTTTCATTATCTCTTATTAAGAATTTATTACTTCCTTGATCCTTTCCCAAGTATACTGGAGAAATTCCAGCCTTTCTAATCAAATTTTCTTCATCGTGACCAATTTTTATAGCATCAATATTAACGTATTGACTAGTTCTAAATTGCTTTTTTACTTCATTAAACATTTTTGACGAGTTCTTATCGTTCATGTTAGATAGTTTTTCTCTAAAATGATTGTTGACAGAAATAGTGAAATTATCATTAATAAGCTTTCTAACTAATTTCAATTTTGTTTTTAATAAATTAAGCTCTGGGGTTGTTAAAATGCATTCTAATCTATTGTGTTTTTTTATTATACTCAGGATTTTGCTTTTTTCTTGTTGTAATTTCTTTATGGTTGTGTTTGTAAATTTTGATATTGAATCAGAGCTTTTCATTTTTGGGACTGATTTTTCAATAGCAGTACTTATATAACTACTTAATTTAAGCAAATAAAAATCGATTTCTGAATTGGTAAGATTCCTGTTGTTTGGGATCCTATCATTATTAGTAAACTCATTTAAAATACTACTTATGAACCTTAGTTCCTTTATAATTTAACTGTAGATTTGGTAACTCTTTGAAATATGCAAAAGGATGGTCGTTTTCGTATTTGGATTGCATTATGATCGCAGTCGTAGTCTAATGTTTTTAGGCAATTCATTGTGTTGTTTTCTCTATGAATATTCAAACGAGAATCTGCGATACATATATCTAAATAAGATCCGCAACGTGGAAAAGATGGTAATGTAGAAGCATAAAAACTGCATCTAAAGTTAATCTCGTTACATGATAACCATTCTTTTAACATATTTCCCTTCGTGTTGCAAGAGCTATTACCGCAATCAGTATGTCTACAGTTCAGGTCTCCTGCGAGTATATACAAATTGTTGGGATTCTGTAAATCTAAAGATTTAAAAAGTTGTAGCAATTCTGTTTTAAAATATGTATTATTATTTCCTGATGGATAATAAGCCGATATAATGAATAACATTTTATTTGCTACCATATAGAGTGATTTCTATATTTTATATCCTTTTTGATCAAAATAGCTGTTCCACCGCCTCTTTGAGCGTCAATTGGGGACGGGGGATTTCAAAAATATTGTTTAGGGATATTACATATTTTTGATAAATATTTAAATTCAATAGATTTACAATAAAATCCGTCAAGTTAACTATACTATACCTGATTTTTCCAAGCAACTTTACCAGACTTTTTATTAATATTTATATACAATATTTTAAATTTTCTTTAAACATTTATGCCCAGTTTTTCACTTCGTACTTAAGTGCCATTTGGACTTTAAGTTCTATTTAATTACAAATGTCAGTTTTTAACTTCAAATTTAAATCACATTTAAGTGACCAATCTTGGGCATTTAAAGTATATTTAAATTATACAAATATAACATATGATTTTGACAGTTTGTTTTTTTCGCGTGGTAAAACAAACAATAAAAAATAAATTAAATTACAGCAGCCAATAATAATTTAACTTCGGTTGCACTGAAATTTTCATATTTTAAAATTTCTGTTTTTTCCATTCTGTAAACAGCTGTTTTATGAATAATGATCATTAATTTTTTGACATTTCATGATGCTAAATAACAATTATCATTTAAGACTGAAAAACTGAAACTGTATTTAAATACAACTTAAATTTAAATGGCAATTAACTAATTGCATATTTAAATACGAAGTTAAAAACTTGACATTAAATTGATAATGATATTGGAAACAACCCAAGAAACATTTTTACGGACTCTCCGGCATGTACGGATTCTTGAATCCGGGGTTTACGGTACGTTTTCTGACCGTTTAATCGGATTTTCGAAAACACGTTTTTAGTCCGTTTGGGGATATCAGTTTTCGTGCCATTTAATACGGACTTCACCGATTTTCATCCGTTTCAAGTCAGTCACAATCGGTAACATTTTTTTGCAATTTGTTTTATTAAAATAAAATTAAGTAAATAATATAAAAGATCGGGGCGCCAAATAAATTCAGATAGCATGCATAATATGCATTGCATACGTTAGATGGTAAGTATTTATATAATTTAAAACGCTCAAATGAGATTGCAAACAAAAATATATTTGTTCATAGAATCCATCGTTTTTAAACCCCACTTAATATTTTTTACATGTAGATATCTGATTCAATAATGGGCCACAAACTAACAATGATGCTCTTGGTGGAAACAAAAAACTGCATCGAAAAAGTAAGTATCAATTTTTTTTTTTAAATAAAAAAAATATATTCCAAGAAAACTCTTACTATCTCTTGAAACTAAAATAATAAATTCTTTTTTCCTTTTAGATTTTGAATATTATCGACCACAAATGTTCCGTGATGCTGCTAAGCTGGATACAAATAGTAATTAAAGTTAAATGAAGTATATTTTAATATTTTTTCTAATAAATTATTAAATGTATAAAAAAAAATAAAATCCATTGAGTTTTTTGTAAAAAAATGGTTGGAATACGGACCAAATAAGTATTTTCAACGATCCGTTTATTGTCCGTTTTATATCCGTAAAAAACGGAATCATCCGTTTTCAGCACGACAAAACGGTCCGGAAACGGTCCGTATTTGACGGACTTTAAACGGATTTGAGTCAGTTTTTAACACTACCCAACGGTCCGTAAACGGTCCGTCATTGACGGACTTGCAACGGATTCGAATCCGTATTCGATGTTCCTTTTAATCCGTTTTCTGGTCCGTATACTGATCCGGAAAACGGTACGGAAACGGACTCCGGATCCGACTATGCTGTACCGAAAACGGCACATAAACGGACCGGATTGTTTGCTGGGAATAACAAATGTATCAGCTGGAGTCCCAGTTAGTAGCTAACGGGACATTGTGAAAATGAGGCTAAGAGTCATTAATTGTGAAAAATTATTTTTGAAAATTTGGCTTCTCTTCACTTAAGCTTTTTTATAAATGATTTTAAATTCGAACTTTCTCGAAAACTATTCCAGATACGAAAAAAAAACTTCAGATCAAAATTATTGCAGAGGAAAAATATTACTGATATGGTGTACTTTCAAATTTGCATTGCAATTTTATAGCTGTCAAAAAATACCAGAGCTATAATAAGGGTACTCACGATGATGATTTACACACGATGCAAATATGCATAGATGCAAACTCTACTGTCACTGCCACTACTGCTCAAGGCCGAGGGAATTCAAATGACATCTGAAAATCCTCCCTATTGCTATCAAAACTCATGTTTAACCTTTATTTTTTAATATTAATTTTGTAATTTGTAAGCCTAATTGGCCAAATAATAATTGCAATATATCAAACACTAACATAATCCATAATAACATAATAAAATAAATATTAATAAATTTGTACAAATATTAAAAGTTGCTAGATATCATAAATGTATAAAAAATTAAATGAAATAATAATGAAATAATTCTTGCTGTCCCTTTTGACGAATGATAATACCGAACTAGATTATGCCATTTGTGCAACTATACCGAATTAGTTTATTTCTGTGGGTAGAATAAGTTTTGGTTTGAAGTATCTTAGAGTTATGGGCAAAGAATTAAATGAACGTATAACACGTATTTGATGTGAGTGCTCTAGCCATGATGAAATACTTGGTAAATGTAAAAAATCTAGTTTAAAATGTGAGGTAACAGAAAATACGATGACTTGCAATTCTTAATTTTTACTTATTTTACCTTTAAAATATTACAAACATGGGCAAGCAAAAGTGGCCTTCGGGCACACATAAAAAAATAATATGATCCCCTCTTAAATTAAAAGCAAACAAAAAACCGAAATTGAAAATTAGTGGCGCCGGGGCAACATAGGCCCAAAAACAGGAATACATATTTACATACAAGTGTACTTAAACGAAAGGAAATTTTCTCACAGTTAAAAAATTTTTTTTCAGATCCGTAAACTTTCAGATCAAAACCTATAATTCTGGGTAGACGGCCTTCGGCCGGACTTAGGGGTTTTTTTTTGCAATCCAAAAGTACTTTATTTTACTTTTTTACGCATTTTTTGCCACACCCTAAAATTTTGCCATACCTAAAAATTTAGTTCGTTATTCTTCTTTATTTTCAAAATGGCTCTAGTTCTTTAGTTTTCGTAATTTCCCTTCATTTAAGAACAGTTTTTACATAGTCTGTCATTTTTTAAATTTAAAAAATTCTATTTAATATTAAGAACACAGAATCTCAAATAATTTCTCGTATTTTTAAGTTTTAAAAAATTTTCAACACACTTCTTTTTTGAGTGTACAGTTACGGACAAAAAAAATAGGGTCACAATCCGAACTTAGTTGTTGCAATTCCATTTTTTAAAAGACAAAAAAATAGGGTTAGTATGCAAATTCTACGAAATATACAATAATTGTTTTATCTGAAATATCGTAATGGTGATTTGTCAAATAGACAGACTAATTTCTGTACACCCAGAGAAAAGGTGACAACATTCGTGTACAAAATGACCACATTCGTTGTCAATAGTCCGCCAACCACGTTTGTGGTCAAATTTTACACGCCGTTGTCAATTCAACAACGAATAATTGACAACGATTTCGTTGTTAAACCGACCACAAATGTGTACAAATTGACACCGCCATGGTGTCGAAGTGACAACATGTCGGTGTTAAATTGACACCCTACCGGTGTCGAAGTGACACCGTGCCGTTGCTGAATTTACACCCTAACGGTGTCGCTTTGACACCGTTCGTGGTTGATTTAAAAATTTCTGGTCCTTTCCCATTCTGTTCCCAACCTACGCGTTCCCATCTACTTAAGTAATAAAAAACTATTAAAATTGATTACAATTATGTTTTATAAACATATTTTATTCAAAGAATGTATTTACTTAAATTTAAAGCACAATAACTTAAATTAACTTAATTCTAAAATAAATTTTTTAATTGTTCATAGGGTATAAATGAAATGGATTAGTTATAAAATCTAAAATTGGTATTAAATAAGTTGTAGCATTGTTTAAAGAACCAATTTCATAAGATTGCAAATGAAAATCAAAATTTTCAATGTTAACTTGATTACACAAAACATAAACATTTTCATTTTGAATAATAAAATTTTTAATTTTGAAAAGTTCAATTGATGGCTTGTTGGTAGCTAAGTAATAATTTGCTTTAAAGACAATATCATTAGAAACTTTGCAATTCTGTAAATTTAAATTTTGATTATTTTCTTTGAAACAATACTCTTCTTTTATTAAATTTACAGTCTTATATGAATTTAAACTAAAAATGGGTTCTAAATTATCTTCCTGATGTAGCAAAAAGTTCGAAAATCTAAGTCCAGCCATCGCAGCTAGACGAGGCTTTCCTGTGAATCGGCTATTGTTACCTTTTTCTAATTTTAGCACCTCCGCCTTTAAATCTAGCTGGTGATGGTAAAACCGCATTAAGCAATATGGTGTATATATAGTCTTGTGCATCTGCGAAACATGTAAAATAATAAGATAAATTACATTTATAGAATAACCAATATAATTGGATAATTACCTATACTTGTCGCCGACTGAACATTTGTAAACAGATTTTTACAATATTCATTATGGATGTTTTTTGCATAGTAGTTTCGAATCGTTTCTTTAAATTTATCCCATTTAGAAAGTAACAGATGTCCTTTTAATGGTAAACATTATATCAAAATCAATATTGATCTAAAATAAATAGAAATTAGCAAAAGCAAATGTAAAATATTCTAATACCAACCAATTCCGATGCTCTTGCATCCGACAATTTTGGCCATTCTTGTAGAAACTCAACACTCTTCTTTTTGTCGTATATTGAAAGATCTTTTCCATTTTTCACAAACTGCTCCCCAATCGTCGCATTCTCTGATCAAGGAAGTTTTCAGTGCAACAGCAACTGATTCATCGATTTCAACAAGTTCTTTGTCAGGAGATTGCACAGACATGTTGCTTTCAATGGTGCTACTGGTTGGTAAAGAGTGCAAAAGCTTTCTTTTTTTAAAATTCTTGTTTCTATACTTTGCATACAGCTTTCCGCTTGCATTGTTTTTTTCCTTTTCGTGAAATGTAATAGTAATCCCGAAAACATTGAATTATTTGTTTTATATTTAAAGTTTTGAATTCATGTTATTTAAACATTAGCTTCATTTCGGTTTCAAGAGGGATAACTGTGTGCAAAGCACAATATCTCTACTTAAAATGTCTTCAATAATGACATTAATAATGTCATCTCTATGGTCAGATGTCAATATAATGTTTCCACTTGCAAATTCAAATAATGCCTTCCCTTTTGAAGTTTCACTTAGCAATGTCTTCAAGTCCTAAATTAAATTATAATGCTTAGATGTATTACATAGAACCTATTTTAATTTGTCTTACCTTTGACAAAACTCCGCAGTTTTTAGAACAATGTGATGCCGATGTGTTGGTGGTATTTTCATTACGTTTCCATCATTCCTCAATTTTGGATGTCACTGACATTGTCTCTTCATCAATTCCTAACAATAAATTCAAACAAAAATAAACAAACCATTGTGTCATCAGAATAGTAGTACTATATTACCTCCTTTTTTTTCCAGGCAAATAGTTTTTCCCTGAACTCCACACATAGCCCTAGTGTCAGCAATTTCTCCTTTAAATCTTCATTTTTTAAATAGGGCAAGCTTCTAAATGATTGTTTCTAACTGTATATTGTACATTGCTTTTTCAACCATTGATTTACTTACATTTTAAATATTGAAAAATTGAATCCATGTTTATGGTTTTTAAAAACTGTTTTAGTTGCCCATCGTCACTGTCTTCAACGATATCATTTGTTGAAAAGCATGAATCACTGACCACTACAATTTCACCATTTATTTCTAATAAATCACCAACTAAATTAAGGTCCTCAGATAATTGAATTTCGTGGCCTTGTTCTATTTTATTAATAATATTTTAAATAATGCTGCTAAACACACTGACTAAAACTAAAATAATGAAAAATTCTTTAAACTTCTTCGTTGGCAGAGAGTTTGACAACGTTATGTTGTCAATTTGAACACATTCGTTGTCAAGTTGTAAACACGCGTTGACAAAAACTAAAAATGTTGGCGTTAGCAGAGATTTTGACAACATAACGTTGTCGATTCGAACACGTTCGTTAAAAATTTGACACCGTGCGTTGTCAAATAAATTGAAAACGTTGGGGTGTAATATTGACCACAACCGTTGTCGATTTTGCAACGTAATTTTTCCCTGAGTGTATATTTATTGTACTAACTTTGCCACACTGGGCCAGTATAGCCATATTTTGGTCAAAAGTACCTTTTAGGTAAAACAAAAATGTAATTATATTTTTAGAATACAGAAATTTGAGTATTATATAAATAAAATATTTAATCATTCTGCGTAACAGTATTTTGTTGATTTGAATTCCAAGTTAAAATTTAAAATTTTTGTGATATTGTTGAATTTAAACAAAATATTAATTAAATAAAAAAATTTAAAGAATTACTTTTTTTTGGGTATCAGAAACTAGTAACTTGGACCTAGTTTACAAAACAAAAATGCAAAACTGCCAAATATTTATTATGAGAAAACTTACTAGCTTACTAGCTTTAGCTTGTAAAATTTCAAAACTTAATACAATTCGTTAGGAAGTAAAACTGTTATTGATAAATTTAATAAAGGGTCCGCCAAATAACTTTTTGTTTTTGAACTCCTGAACCAATTGGACTTTGTATGGCGTCATAAAAAGGTCTTTATGCAAAATTCGTCTCAATGATGTCTCCGAAATGTTCAATTGTTGAGAACGACAGTGAATTGATGTAGATGGCGCTTCACGCACACAATATTCTCGGGTGTACGCACTGTTTTTGCGCTTTGGTTTATCGATGAGGATGCCAGTTTCTTTCACTTTTTTCACAAGATAACGAACATACGGACCATATTCGTTCAGCGGAAGGATAAAACTAATTATCTGTCAAATCAGACATGAGCTAAGTGTTACCATTCACGAAATTAGCACTAGTTGAAAAAAAAACGTTAGATGGCGGACCCTTTATAAAAATATTTAAGTTTGACTAGGATCAAATAGGAAATGCCTGTTAGTTCAGTATTATATGGTTCGAATCTTCAAATTTCATTAGAAAACATCGCCTGCAAATGTCCGGCTATCATTGTTAGAGTGGATTTTCGAGAAAAAAGCAATAAATAAAGACATTTCATAAGTGATGGGGATATCTTTGGCTTAAAATATAATCAAAAAATTGCATGAGACAATACACACTAAAAATTAAATATGTCTACACAGAAAAAACTAAAATTGAGTCTCATTCTTCTTATTTTTAACGAGCTTAAGATCATTTATTTATTTATTTATTAATTATATTATTATTTATTTCCAATATTTCGTCTATACATTGGGTGAGTTCTTCAGGGAACAATTATTAAAATTTGATTGAAAAACTAGTTTTAATAATTAAAAACTTATATACATATATCAAATTTTTTTTTAAAAAAGGAGGGAAATCAAAAATATTTTCTGTCAATATGAAAAAATATAAAAATATCAAAGAAATCAAAATTAAATAAAAATATCACAGAAAACAAAAATAACTATAATAATATTTAAAAACTTAACTAGAATATTGAAATACATATTTTATTAAAAATCATTAGAATTATCTTAGTTTCTATTAACTAAATGTCTGTAATTTTGTGCAATATTTGCTATGTATGTCTTATAGATAATGCGTTGTGTAAATTTTACTTTCCTAATTTGTAAAATTTCTAACATATATCTAAGTTTGTAATTATTCTCTGTGTTTAAAATTGATGTATTATTAAAATCTATATAATGATTATAATTATTGCAGTGTAATGATAACGGTGTGTTCTGTGTAGAAGTAGTTTTATTGTATTTTTATTTAATTTTCATTTCTTTGATATTTTTATATTTTTTCATATTAACAGAAAATATTTTTGATTTCCCGCCTTTTAAAAAAAAATATTTGTTATATGTATATAAGTTTAATTATTAAAACTAGTTTTTCAATAAAATTGTAATAATTGTTCCCTGAAGAACTCACTCAATTTGAGACGAAATATTGGAAATAAATAATTATAATTAATAAATAAATAAATGATCTTAAGCTCGTTAAAAATAAGAAGAATTAAATAAAAGAAGATCAAAGAAAACTTAACATTTTTAAAAAAAATTGAGTTTTAATTAAAATATTTGTTGATTCAGTTAAAAGTCTAATTGAATTAGGTCATATTGAGAAAATTGTGGTAACAATTAAAATAATTTGTAACTATTTAATTGATATTATTTTCAATTATAGTTTTATTCATATCTATTAAAAGTTTAAATGATTATTGTTTTTTATTTCAAACAAATTTTTAGTAGATAAAACATTAATAAAAATTTAAAAAAAAAACGCCAAAAGTTTTGAAAAAAATTGCTTAAATTGCTTAAATTAAAAACAAATCGCCAAAATGATTTAAAAAAAATCACAAAAATTGTAAAAAAAATCGTCAAAAGCTTAAAAAAATCTAAGTCATTTGAAAAAAAAAAATGCCAAAATTTAGAAAAACAATCGTCAGAATTGCAGAAATTTAAAAAACTGACAGAATTGGAAAAAACGCCAAAATAAAATTTAAAAAACAATCGCCAAAATTAAAAAAAAATTTATAAATTTTTTGTTATTTATGTTATTATACGTCATAAAAACTGAAAATTTTAATTTAAGTTTACGTGTGCCGTAGTGTGTCATTTCAAAAGTTGATACTTTACTTAAAGTGCAATTTTTTTATTTTAATTAGGTTTGCTACGCACGCTTCTGGTAACATAGTTTTCAGTATTATTTTACGATGTCTCAAAATCCATTAAAGCAACTTGTGTTCAGTACGCAGAGACTATTATTTTTTAATTTTTCGAAATAAATTTAAGCTTTAAACTTTGATCGATATGCTTCACGTTAAGTCCAATTTGACTCCAATTTTCAGAATTTTTTTAGACTAAATGTAAACAAATTTCGATCGGCGCTCCTTGAAATGAAACATTTTAAAATTAAGCTGCTAAACTAGTTTCTGTGTTATAACGATGTTTTTATTAAAAAAAATTGGTTAAAGAAAATTGTAATTATTACAAAATTTTAAGTTTGAATATTGTTCAGACCTACATGGGGTAATCATTGATATGATTCAACAACTTAAATGTTGTTTAAAATTTTCCAATCCCGAAATCCCGGGAATTACTGCGGGAATTCCCGGGAAATTTTTTTTTTGTGATATCAGCTCATGGTGATTGCCTGGTGTTATTATATTACGGTGGGAACACCTTTTTTTAGTTTTAACAACAGCCGTTTGTATTTTGACGGCCAAAAAACTGAAAATATTCAGAAATTGTTTGACGCTTTACTAACAATACGGCCCACTTCTGTTGAAAGTGAAAGAGTATTTTCTCTTACAGGACTATTGGTAACTAAAATTAGAAATAGACTCTCTGATGAGACCATAAATGCTCTAACAGTATTGAAAACTTATTTTAAGAATCAAAAAGAATAAGTTTTTATTTTTATTTAATTTTTTATTTTTAAATGTACACATACATTTTTAATGTATATGAAAGAACTGAATTAATTTATTTTGCAGTTTTTAATTTATTTTGTTGTTTTTAACATAAAAACTTTTAAAAAGTTTGAACTTAATGTGATTTTTTTTTAAATAAAATATAATTAATAAATTAAAATACCAAAATTTTTTATTTTATTATAGAGCGGGAATTCCCGGGATCCCGGGAAATGAGAAAATGAATCCCGCTTTCCCGGGAAATGTTAAAGTCCGGGAAATGAAAAACCCTATTTAATATACAAACATCTAGACTAATGCCCAGTTTTTCACTTCGTATTTAAATGCCATTTGGACTTTAAGTTCTATTTAAATACAAATGTCAGTTTTTAACTTAAAATTTAAATCACATTTAAGTTACCAATCTTGGGCATTTAAAGTCTATTTAAATTTTACAAATATAACATATGATTTTGACAGTTTGTTTTTTTCCGCGTGGTAAAACAAACAATAAAAAATAAATTTAATTACAGCAGCCAATAAAAATTCAACTTCGGATGAAATTTTCACTTCTCTTCATTTTTATTTTATTAATTTAATTATAATTCATATTTTATTTATATTTATATATATATTTATATATATGTATATATTTTATTTTTTTTTTATTTCTATATTTTATATTTTCTGCTTTTTTCTATTCTTTAAACAGCTGTTTTATGAATAATGATCATTAATTTTTTGACATTTCATGATGCTACCATACTTTTGTCGCAAATAAACAACAATTGTCATTTAAGACTGAAAAACTGAAACTGTATTTAAATACAACTTAAATTTAAATGGCAATTAACTAATTGCATATTTAAATACGAAGTTAAAAACTGGGCATAAGTTCAATAACTTAAATACTGGGTGTTTGCATAAATATCTGGAATAAAAGTAAACGAGATAAAACATTGTTATGCTTAGTCAGTAATTCTTGTTATATTAATTTTTATACATTAATTATTTATCATATTATTTTATTGCAATTCTGCATTTATACTGTATATAAACCCAAAAATAAATAAATATTTCGTTAGTCATTAACACAAATTTCAAGTGTTTAATTGCAACCATTCTTAAGGTTTTTTTCCAGTTCAAGTGCTGGAATAAGAAATCATGACCTTTGTCTCGACGTGATCATTAAATTACAAGTTTCCCCCCACCAGTGGTAAGGAACTTGAAACACTCATTGATTCACACGTATCAAAGGCTCCTCAGCAGTGATTTCTGCTCCAGTGATTTCACCGATTCAACAAATATAGCTGCTCAACAGGATTCAGCTATCAAAACTTTATCAAGTCCAAGCAGTAAAGCAATGACGACCACAGACAAGCTTGGAAGCCAGCAAGATGATCTGGCCTTGGACAAAACGGAAATTTCATTACAACCTGCAAAACAAGGGTTGGTAATGAAACAACAAACCTTAATCGCAGCCATAAACAACATGTGGGACAACCTACTGGCGGAATGCACAAGCAGAACCAACATTTATATGGCTACAAAATTCAAACAAATAGAAATACATTTCAACACTGTGCAACAGTTGCATAATAAAATATGTGCCGAAGACAGTGAATATGATTTGGAGCAGTTCTTGGCCACAGAGGCGGCAATTTGGGACAAAATAACGCATACCCAAGCAATTCAAGAAGGTCTCACATAAACACCCAGAGACTCATCAGTTTATATGCCAAAGGTAACAATACAACCTTTCAATGGCGAATATCTACAATGGCAGTCTTTTTACGACATTTTCAACGAAATGATCCACAAGCAGCCAATCCCAGCTATAAAAAAGAAGTGATTCCTGAAAAACCATAGTAAGGGAGAAGCTCAGAATCTCATCCAGCATTTATCACCAACCGAAGCCAACTACACAACAGCTTGGAAAATGCCACAAGACAGATACAACAATGCCAGTATTCTAACGTTCACATTACTGGAAAGGTTAACTGGACAGAACAGGTTTCAATCTAATAATCCGTCTGCATCAGCTATCAAATCCCTCCAAGATACAACAATTGAAACAATTGCAGCACTTAACAATGTGGGTGTAGACACACAAACTTGGGACCCAATTATTGTTCATATAATTATCAACAAATTGGAAAAGGGTACTCATATGCTGCCAAAGGCAATTCACAGCCAAAGGCAATTCCGTCACTTGAAGAATTAATTAAGTTCTTGGAAAACAGATTCCAAACATTGGAGGCAATATTCCAAAAGGGCAAGCAACCTTCAACAAAACCACCTTATAAAACATGCTCCACGGCAGCAACAAGGGCATCCGATGATAAAAGGAATTGCAGTGCTTGCCAAAATAAATATCATCCGCTTTACAGATCTCAAGGATTTCTAAATCAACCGATCCACAAAAGGTTGCAACATCTACACTGAAATAAAAAAGTAAGTAAAGTCAGCAAAAAATGTTGCTGATTCAGCAAAAATTTTAGTCAGGAGGGTGCTTGCAACATAATTGCGAATGTCAGAAAAATCTTCTGCTGAAAATCAGCGAGCTGATTTTTAGCAACAAAAGTTTTGCTAAAACTTAGTGGATTAGAAATTAAAAAACCCTTGCTAAACATTAATAAAATTTTTGCTGAATATTAGTAGACAGAAAAAAACTAAAAAAAATTGTAGAAAATTTTTACTTTAGATAATATATTTTGCTGAAAATCATAAAACATATTTTTGTTATTCTTTTTAAAATAATTTACAATACGTTACAAAATATAAAAATTTGCATACTCCCACATTGACGACATGCATTAATGTAATATCTGCAAATATATAGAAATAATTATATATAACATAAACAAAATTATCTTTCAACTACTTACATCAATGGTTGTCTCAATGATGCTATATTTTAAAGGAACACTAATGCCGCAGAGAATTATAGAAATGAAACGAAAAAATAACAAAAAGTAACATATACAACCCGTTTTTTGCAATAAGAAAAAGGAAACATAAAAATTTACCTAAGATGTATGGTTTGTCTTTCGCTTTAGTCTGTCTACCTGCTGTATATTTGTTATCAACTTGACCACTCAATTTGAATACAAATACACATTTAATCTTTTTTAAATTTAAATATTATATTTTGTCTTTTATTTAATTAATAGACAATTACTTTCACAAGCCGGTGAAAACGCAAAATTTAAGTTGTTCGAATCCACAATTTTGTTTTATGTATGAAAAACAGATACAAATATCTTCCATGGTTGATTTTTTTATATTATGTCTTACTAGAGTTGTACTTTTTAGTATAGTTTTCCTCATCACTACTACATCGTGACATGCCGCGACATCTAATTCATTCTGAGTATATCTTTCAGTGTAAAGAGTAAGAATATTTTGAATGATAATAATTACCCAATTAAGCAAAGCTGGAAATTAATAAGACAATAGCGGTAATCACTCTTGATAGAAAAGTAAAGAAGAATCGAAGAAAACGAGAAAAGAAGAAAACTTTTGACAGATACAACAACAAAATGTATGGGATTTGTTTTTTCTCGTTTTCTTCGATTCTCCTTTTCTTGATAGGAAATTTCTTTGACTCAAACCTTGAGTAAGTTGTAGTAGAAAACAAGAAAAACTTTTTTTGACAGAAGAACAACTGATTTTAAGCGTCACAAGATAATAAAAATGAAAATAAGAGAAAAATCAAACAAAAAATGGACAGATGAGGAGACAAAAAATCTATAAATTTAATTATTTTAATTTTTTCTGATGTTTTTGGCATTTTGCTTATTTAACTTTTAATTACATTTGGTGAAAAACGTGTTCAGCCTAGAACAAATGTAAACAAAGATCAGCTGACAGTGTTGAAAACAAACTTGCTAAAAAAGAAGCTCACTCTTTAATGAAAAAGAAATCGATAATGTTTCCTCCAAGAAAAAGTTTTCTATCAAGAGTGATTACCGCTAATATAAAAACCGAAATAAATTAAATAAAATAACGGTTACTGAACCTAAAAATTATAAACCTCTAACTTATGCTCCTCTTATATCTGAAAGATTAGGAAAATCAAAAATTTATATTGATAAGAAATATTTAGTGGCACATAAAACTTATTACACATTAGGTGGACTATTCAGCAAAACGAAGGATAAAATAAATAAATTGGAAATGTCCAATTTAGTTTATAAGATACAATGTAGGGGTAATGATATTGAAAATTGTAATAAAGTATACGTAGGACATAAATCTGATCATAAATACAATAAAACTACTTCTACAAAGGAAACACCGTTATCATTACACTGCAATAATTCATTATCCTGATTTTGATAATACATCAGTTTTGAACACAGAAAATAATTGCAAACGTAGATATATGTTAGAAATGTTACAAATTATAAAAGTAACATTTACACAACGCATTAACTACACAGAAAAAATTATCATTCAAAATATCTAATAAAAGATTTGATTTGAATAGATTTTGATTCTAAACAAATATTTAATTGAATCAATTAATATTTTAATTGACTTTTTAATATACAAATATATATTTTATTTGAGACATAATTCTGAAATTATTTTTTCATATACTGTATGTTGAATAGAAAAGTTTCTGTATAAAATATCAAATGCATTTGTAGTTTACAAACAAAACAAGCACACACACCAATACACAAACGGACACAGCATTACCAAAAGCACATGTACATACAAACGTGTAGTTTACAAAATTTTTTTTGTAGATAGATATTTATAACTTTTTTTTTCATTTTCAATACAAGTTTAATTTAACGTTAGCATTGCCGTGATAGGTGCAAAATCAATTAGAATATTGATTAAATAAATTTTTTAATTGACACCCGTTTTTAATTTTTCTCTGTGTATAAGACGGACATAGCAAATATTGCCCAAAATTACAGGCATTTAGTTGATAAGAACTAGATTAATTATTATGATGTTGAATACTAAACGTATTTCAATATTTTATTTAAGATTTTAAATATTGTTGTAGTTATTGTTGCTTTCTGTGATATTTCTATTTATTTTCGTTTTTTGTGATATTTTTATTTTGTCATATTAACAGAAAATATTTTTGATTTCCCGGCTTTTTTAAAAAAAAATAAAGTTTTTAACTGTGAAAACAAAATTTATGGCGTTTTCTTTTCTGGCAAAAAATGTAACATTTTATTTGCCCTTTCTAAAAAATTGCACTTTTTGTGTTCTTTTCTAAAAAATTGACAGCACTTTAAAAAGGAATCATGTTCTTTTAAAAATATGTCGCCCTATTAACATGCAAAAATGTTGCCATTTTCACCCTTTATAAAATGATGGGGTGAAAATGTTGCACTATAAAACAGCTGATTTTATAGTTTTGTTTTGAAAAAAAAAAAAATATTTAAAGACGAAAATTAACAGATTTTGTTTTATAAATTATAATAATTTTAAAAAATATACATTTAAATTGCTAAAAATGGAAAAAGCTGCTGTAGTGATATGCGTAAACTATGTTGTTGGGGTACTAATGGATTCTTTCTCATCATTAGATGAAGAGGAAATGATTAGTGGTCCTATTGCTGGCATATATTCCGCATACAAATCCAAAAGGAGTCTGCTTTCTCCATCCGACCATACTAAACAAGAGAGATTAGATATAATTTAGTTTTTTTCTTTATAATCTTTTCATTTGTACATACGCTGAACTTTTTTGTACAAATACGAGCTTGCATCAATTCCTGAATCCATTTTAAATAAAAAAAATAATTAATTTAAAACAATTTGAATGCCAATTTGCAATTTGCCGCTTTTTTATTTTTCAACTTTTTTTCTTTTATACACAAATCAGCTGTTCTAAAGCAGGGCAGCATTTTTTTGTATAAATTCATGTTTTATTGTGACTATGAATATGGCAACATATTAAGAGGGTCATGACAACATTATTTAAATGTCACTTATAAAAATGCAACATTTTTTTGTCAGAAAAGAAAACGCCATTAATCAATCAAATTATAATAATTGTTCCCTGCAGAAGTCACCCAATGTGGAAACGAAATATTGGAAATAAATAATTATAATTTATAAATAAAGAATTTAAAAAAAAAATACTTAAATAAAAGAAGATCAAAAAAGACTTAACATTTTGTTATTTTTAATCGCATAGTTGAAAATTGAATGAAGGAATAAACGGACGTCTTTGCTCATCGGAGAACAGAAAATTATGAGAAGAAATGATATAAATATGAATACGTTTTCTCCACCCTTAACATTAATATGAACATAGATAATTTATTTCCGTTATTCTGTTGACGTTCTCGCACATATTTTATCCAACTTAATATCTTATGTGGACACTGTGTTAACGTTGTAAATAAATACAAAAATTGTCTGGTGCTATTTTACGCTTTTGACTCTCAAAAAGTTGGCAACACTGCATACACAATACATTTTTTTTTGTTTAAGAGAAGCTGCGATACATATGAGGGATAGAAAACTCATATATATTATTTTTCTAAATTTCTAAATTGTTGTTGTCGGCACCGGAAATCGAACTCGGGACCATCTGCGTAACAGTCCAACGCGCTAACCATTACAACACAACGCCAGCAAATTTATATTATTATAGGACGGTTACAAAAACTTGACCCCAGAAAAAGAATTTAGTTTTCTTTTAAATATATTCCTGTATACAAAACTACCGGTACCGAAATATCGGGAGTTTTAAGCTAGCTTTAAATAAAAATAAAATACAAAATGTAAGGATTATTAAAGATTTCGTACAATTTGCATACTGGCACTATTTTATTGTCCGTAAAAAATTAATTAACGGCTTGTTTTTACAAGACGTGTATACTACCACACGAATGAATACGGAATGAAATGAGTATTTATAATTCGTTCGTCTGACTTACGTTTGATTACGTAAAGCTTTATGTTTTGTCAAACAGTAAGATTGCCAACATAATGTTTTTCGCATTTTGTTTAATTTTTTTCATATACAAATAACGCATTTTTTGTTGGTAGATGGCAACCCAACACTGTTAATGAAATATAAACATAAAACAGCTGATTTTTGCTTGAAAAAATCATTTATTTTGTTTAGAAAACAATAAAAGTGGTGACAAAAATATGCTTTGTATAAAAAAAACCAAAACATTTACAAATAAAAATGATCGGGTCAATTGCCATGGGTTTTGATAGTGATTTTTTTATTACAATTTTTTGTTAAAAAGTAATTTTTTTTTAATATAACATTGTGTTGCCTTTTTACTTTGTGAACGATACTGTTTTTGTGAACGTCTGTTTTTGACGTTAGTGACGTTTAAAGTCGCAATGTGGAAACCAAAAAAAGAAACGAAAACGACAACTCTTAAGGCTCCATTAGTCTTGCCGTTCCGTGCCGTGACGAATCAGCTGTTTCGTTCATGATTTATGTGTGGTGCTTTTTGAAAAACGCACTATACATAAACCAAAAACAAAACAGCTGATTCGTTACGGCACGGAACGGCAAGACTAATTATACCTTCGTTTTCACTCAATTCAAAGTGACATTTGCGATACAGAACCCCAAAATGAATTTCTTCACTCATTCACACGAATTTTTTGAGTGACACGTCTTACAAAAACAGGCCGTAAGTCTATATTTTTTTTGTTTTTTAATTGCAACAACTATGTTTTCGTTATATCATAAAACAAAGAGTTGTTATTGTACGAGTATTATAATCTAAAATAATATTGCATATTTCCCCACCAAATTTGTTGTTTTTTTTAACTTTAAATTGTATTACGAAAAAGTGACCCTATTTTTTTGTCCGTAACTGTATATTGATAACTGTATTTAATATTGACAACTATTGATAACTGTATTTAATATTTTAATAAAACGGAACAAAAATCTGGCGGTCGAACTGGAATAAAAACACTTTAAAATTTGGCCATACTACATCTAATGCTGCGTTACTAAAATTTAGTAATTTTTATACATTTATTTTTTAATTACAATTTTAAAACTTTGCATTCGTCTACTACAAAAATAACTTACATTTAGTAACATCAAACTTTTACCGAGTGTAGATATCTTAAAGAGCATCAGATTGTGTAAGGTCATTAAATATATGAAATTCTATTTCTAGGGATATTTTGTTTTTTCAGACATAAATAATAAAAACAAAACAAAAATAACATCCTCAAGGATTATATTAACTTTTATGCATACACAATTATTTATAAAGTACATACAAAGTTTATAATACTGATAAAGTGACATACATTTTACTTACGTTTCACCATTATCTACTAATTTACTAATTTTGGTTATATTGACACAATTTTTGAAATCTCGTCTTGAAATATAAGGTATTATATAAATCCTCATCAATTTTATACTATGTAATTTAACCCAATTCTTTTAAAATATACAAATCTTTTCTTTTTTTTTAATTTTGTTTTGAATTCAAACTTCTTGTATACATACTACACATGAAAAGGACACATTTATTTTTTAATTTTTTTTCGCACGTACTTAATTGCGATATACTTTGTTAGTTTTATTTATTTAAATAACTTGCGTTTTTCATTCTATGCCGATATGTTATATGTTTTAAATTTGTTTAAAAGTATTTAGTTAAATTTTATTTTATTACTGAATTTGTGAAAGATATTGTAAATTTTTTATTATATTAAGACGCGCATTGCGCATTGACACTAGCTTTGTCGAAACAATCCAATATAAATTTACTCGTATTCAATTGTTACTTTACTATGAAATATGTACAAAAAATTGTAACATAAAACTTTCACATTCAAATTAATCCTTTATGACAGGACATCTTAACTCATTAATGGCACGTCATAGATCCGCTGGACGTTTATCAAACAAACTTCCCAGATATATAAAACAATGGTTCATTGAGAAAATTTTATAATTTGTTTGCCTTAAGGCGCCCTCTAGTGGAAATATTGGCATCCAAAGTCGAAACTTTGACAGCTCATAAATCCTAGACGGTTGAAGATATTTTAAAATTATAAATTTTGTATAATTTTATGAACAAATTTTTATTCAAAACTTAATGAAAAATATTTTTTTTAAGTTAACCGATTTTTAAATTTTTTTTTTTGGAAAAAGATTGGGGTTTTAGACCACGTCTGCCGTGCCATATGACAATTAAAAATCATCCATTATTTAAGTTTTTATCAAAAATATTGTCTTTTTATTAAACGAAAAGGTTTCTATTATATTTCTAAGAACATGTTACTGATAAATTCATACATTTCATATTCAAAATGCATAATTGAAATATAAATAGTTTAAAGTGAAATTTTTTATGAAAATACTATTTGGAAATGAATTTTATTTTATTTTATTTATTTACATCAGCTACAGTATAAAATACATCAGCTGGAAAACCAAATTTCGAAAAATACAGAATAATATAATAATAATATAATATAATATATGAAGTAATTGCATAATATGTAATGAAATAAGTAATTAAAAACATACAAAACAAATAAAAATAAGAAAAAATTAATTTTAGGCAAAAGTACAATTTTTATATATATAAAAACATAAATTAAAAATTAAAAAAAATAAATTAAAAATAAAAAATTAAAAAAAAGAATGGAAAAATAAAAAAAAAAAATGTATAGACAATAAAGGACAAACACAAGATTACAAGTCAAATAGAAGAACAACATAAAAACAACACAGACAATAACAAAACAAACAAATTTACATATAAGAAATAAAATAACACAAATAAAATAAATAAATTAATGATGAGTTATTGACGATAAGGCGCCGACAAACAGACAGGTGCAAAAGCTGGAACACATCAAAATTGACACACAACAAGCACAGGAACCCACAGCAGAAACAGCACAGGAGAAAAAACAGGAACAGACAGGCAGGGATTTAATAAATTAAACTGGAACAATGGATAAATAGGCAGACAACCATCACATGAGCATAAACAGGAACAGACAGAGCAGGCAGGAATTAAACTGGAACAATGGATACATAGGCAGACAACCATCACATGAGCTTAAACAGGAACAGACAGAGCAGGCAGGAATTAAACTGGAAAAATGGATAAATAGGCAGACAACCATCACATGAGCATAAACAGGAACAGACAGAGCAGGCAGGAATTAAACTAGAACAATGGATAAATAGGCAGACACCCATCACATGAGCATAAACAGGAACAGACAGAGCAGGCAGGAATTAAACTGGAACAATGGATAAATAGACAGACAACCATCACATGAGCATAAACAGGAACAGACAGAGCAGGCAGGAATTAAACTGGAACAATGGATAAATAGGCAGACACCCATCACATGAGCATAAACAGGAACAGACAGAGCAGGCAGGAATTAAACTGGAGGCAGTCGGAAGATTCTCACACACAAAAGAATAATCCGACACATCGCTACAGATACAGTAGTTGGCAACAGCGAAAATAAAAATTTAAAGTTAAAGTTAAATCTCGCGTAATAATAACCGTTTTATTTTATGAATGGGATCGGTCACGGAAAGTAAGTTGTAAAACTCATTAAAATTTGTACATAGACATCGAAATGGATTAAATTCCTCATAATTATATCTGCAAAACGACGTTTGTATAGGAACATAATTCCTTGTTACCCGAACTGGAACATTAAAATCAATGTTCCCAAGTAAGAACCGCGAATCAATTTCACCATTAATTAATTTAACCATAAACGTTACGCCTAGCATTAATCTTCTCTTCCAAAGTGTAGGGAGATCAATAAGCTGTAAACGATGTTCATAGGGTGGCAGATTTTGAGTCACACTCCAACCTAATCCGCGTAAAGCAAATAACAAAAACTGTTTCTGAATCGATTCTATACTATCAATATAACAACCATAATTTGGGGACCATACGACCGATGCATATTCTAGAATAGGCCTAACAAGACTAATGTATAAATTTTTTGTAACATAAGGATCATCAAATTCCCTAGACCACCTTTTCATAAAACCTAGCAATGATTTTGCCTTATTAACGCATGAATTAACATGTAAATTAAACCTTAACTTATGATCAAGTAAGACACCTAAATCCAAAAACGAAACAACATTTTCCAACCCATAAGTTCCAATGAAGTAATCAAACTGAATTGGGCATGACCTGTAAAAAGACAATTTCTTGCACTTTCTTAAATTAAGAGACATCCCATTAAAATTACACCATTCAGAAAGTTTTGTAAGATCATTCTGTAACAAAATGCAATCTAATTTACTATTCAAGGATAAAAATAGCTTAACATCGTCTGCATACATCAAGATTCTAGAGTTATTAATAATAGACGGAAGGTCGTTTAAATATAAAACAAATAAAATAGGACCAAGATGACTACCCTGCGGCACACCAGACGTGACAAATATCTTCCTAGATACTTGATTTCTGAACATAAGCCGTTGAGTTCGATCCTTCAAGTATGACGATATCCAATTTAAAAGCCTCGGAGGAAAACCAAAGGCACCTAATTTGTGTACTAAAAGATTATGACTGACCGTATCAAAAGCCTTACTAAAATCTGTATAGATAACATCAGTCTGAGAACCACACGAAAAAGCATTAAAGACATGACAGGTTAATTCCATTAAAGTTGTTGTTGTAGATCTATCCTTAACAAAACCATGCTGGTATGGAGATATCAAATTTCCAACCATATGAATCAATCTATCAGTGACAATCTTTTCAAATAACTTAGGCAAAGCACTCAATTTCGCAATTCCTCTATAATTGTCAATACAACGTCGATTACCAATTTTGTGAAGGGGTATAATAAAACTCTCCCTCCAAAAAGAAGGAAAGTAGCCCAATTTTCAGTGAATAATTAAAAATCTTAGTAAGCGGAATAAACAATTCACTAGCACAATTTACCAAGATAGATGAAGGCACACCATCCGGACCAGGTGAGTTAGAAAGTTTAAGACTCTTTAAACCTTTTAAAACTTCATCCTCAGTAATGATAAAATCAGAAACAATATTAAAAACATTAAGATTGAACGGGTAAATAGTTGTTGATACAGGAACAGCAGAATAAGTATTCTGAAAAAATTTTGCAAATAAATCAGATATTTCAACAACATTTGAAAACTCTTTGCCATCAAAATTCATAGATGCGGGAAAACCACTAATCTTCCTTTTGGAATTTACAAAACTATAAAAACTTTTTGGATCGGTCCGAAACCTAGCCTTCACTTTAACCAAATAACCCGAATAACATCTCTGATTTAATGCATTATATCTATTCCTAGCAACTGAATAATTCATGTAACTAATGGAAGAACCCTTCTCCTTATGTTTTTTAAACAGTCTACTCTTAACATTCCTTAATCTTCTCAACTCACTCGTAAACCAAACAGGACCAATTGTAACAAATTTATTATTACGGATAGGGACTGAACTCGAAAACCCAGAAAACAAAATATCATAAAATGTGGATATGCAATTATCCAGTCCATTATTCAAACAAGGCCATGATTTTTCTCTTAAAAAGCATTTTAGTAAATCATAATTCGTCCTACTAAAATTAAACTGTTTAAGGGAAAGAACTTCAGAACAGGGAGCCCTAGAAAAATCAATAATATCAACCACAATGAAGAGTGTTGGATGATAATTATCCTCAGGACAAACAAACGGTAACGATCTAGAAAGAGAAATGTCAGGACAATTTGAGAAAACAAGATCCAGAAACTTGTCACCTATATTAGATATATTGTTAAACTGAGTAAGACACGAATCAAACAAGATATCGAAAAATGTATCCATATCGTTGGAAGAACACAACGGTACTCAGTGGCGTACCCAGGGGGGGGGGCCCTGGGGGCCAAAGCCCCCCCCCCCCCCCCGAAATATTTTCGATTTTATATTTTATTTTTGTTTCGGTTAGTATGTAATAAATGAATTTATAATATTTTTTTGAGACTATAATTTTTCAAACTAATGATATATTAACTGAAATTGATCTATGGAAACACTACCATAAAGACCATCAAATCCGCTAGATGCTATTCAAGATTGCAACAAGGAATTTTTTCCAAACGTTTACATGTTTTTACATTTACTGATAGTAATTCCTGTTACAACTGCATCCGCGGAGAGAAGTTTTTTCACCCTAAAAAGAGTGAAAACATATTTAAGGAATTCTATGGGTGAAGCTAGACTTGGTGCTCTAGCTCTTGCATCAGTGTATCGAGAAAAGCAGGGACCGAAAATAACAGCTATTTCCAAATTTTTAAACAAAAAAAGCAATTAGAAGTAAATGTCGGAAAACTGTTTAAAGCATACCATTTTGATCCTTATGAACTAGTCTATAATAAAATGATTGCTTTTTAAAATTTTGATTTTTATTTTTTTTAGCAAAAATAAAAGTTTTTTTTGATTTTTATTTTTTTGAGCAAAAATAAAAAATATTTTTTGATTTTTATTTTTTCGAACAAAAATAAAAGTTATTTTTTGATTTTTATTTTTTCGAGCAAAAATAAAAGTTGTTTTTGATTTTTATTTTTTCGGGCAAAAATAAAAGTTATATTTTGATTTTTATTTTTTCGAGCAAAAATAAAAGTTATTTTTTGGTTTTTATTTTTTCAAGCAAATATAAAAGATATTTTTTGGTTTTTATTTTTTCGGGCAAAATTAAAAGTTATTTTTTGATTTTTATTTTTTCGGGCAAAAGTTATTATTTGATTTTTATGTTTTCGAGCAAAAATAAAAGTTATTTTTGATATTTATTTTAATTTCTTGAGTTGAAATTCCATAAGTTATAATTTTTTATTTTTATAACGAATAAATAACAAATAACGCAGTTATATTATATATATATAATATATAAATTTTATGGTTGCCTTTTGTAATATTTTCGAGTTTTATAATCAGTAAAACTTATTTTTAATATGACGATTTTTTTGAAGAATTCTTGTTTTAAAAATGACGAATTTAATTTCAAAAATTGGCGCACTGCTCGTACAAATAGAGATGTTTGTCTTGTAGTTAGATACTTAAAAAATGTATAATAATATATATTAATACAGTTATCACAAAAAATAACATTGCAAAATATTTGCTGTATATCTATCATCACTGAAAAATCATAATTACAAAGCTAATAACTTTTATTTTTGGTAAAAAAAAAAAAAATTAAAACCAAAAAATGACTTTTATACTTGCTCGAAAAAATAAAAATCAAAAAAAAACCTTTTATTTTTGCTCGAAAAATTAAAAATCAAAAAATTAATTTTATTTTTGCTCGAAAAAATAAAAACCAAAAAATAACTTTTATTTTTGCTCGAAAAAATAAAAATCAAAAAATAACTTTTATTTTTGCTCGTAAAAATAAAAACCAAAAAATAACTTTAATTTTTGCTCAAAAAAAATGAAAATCAAAAAATAACTTTTATTTTTGCTCGAAAAAATAGAAATCAAAAAATAATTTTCACTTTTGCTCGAAAAAATAGAAATCAAAAAATAATTATAACTTTTGCTCGAAAAAATAAAAATCAAAAAATAACTTTTATCATCTGGCTTTTATGAAAAAAGGAATAATTTTTACGGTCCCTGGAGAAAAGGTTGAACCTGACATTGACATTGACACTTTTGACATTGACACTTTTATGAAAAAAAATCGTTGAATTAAATTTTAAGAGGGATCTTAATTAATATGATAGCTCACTTTAAAAATCAAAATAAAATTATTTAATTGATACATAAATTTGTTAAATATTTCAAAAAAAAAAAACTTGTTTGTAGATATAAAAAAACTAAAAAAACAAAGACATGTCAAAACATTTTTGCTTCAAAATTGCTATCATAACTGGGTATAACGTCAATGGTAACTTTCCCATCCAAAACTTATTTAACAGATACAAAATATTAGTGTCCGACCGAACTCATTTTTTTCGGCCGAAGCCGAACTTCGGCCATAATATCAATGTTCGGCCAAAGCCGAAGCTGAACTTTTTGTTTTAATAAAAAAAAATATAAATTGTTTTTTTAGATCAATAAATTTAAACCAAAATTATATGCTTTTCAAACAAAAAAAAATTTAAAAAACAAAAATTGGGACCCCCCCCCCCCCGAAACAAAATCCTGGGTACGCCGCTGACGGTACTAATCGACAAAGATCAGGACACAATGACCAAGACACCTTAGGCAAATTAAAATTACCCAAAACGATGATAATATCGTTTTCACCAAGTCTGCTAACAACTTCGCGTATCAAATTAGCATGATCCAGATAAACTTGCAAACTAGATCAAGGTGGAATATATGAACAGGTAATATAAACATATTTATTGTCAAAAGACAAACGAACACATAAAATTCAACATCTATAACACTGGGAAAATCAACGCGATCCGAAGATATTGAGCAGTGCACAGAAATCAAAACACCACCTCCCATTCTACTCTGACCGCAATTCAGATCATTTCGATCATTACCATAACGATCACATCTATAAATATGATAATCACTACAAAAAATCTCACTATCAAAAATATCAGGATTCAGCCAAGTCTTAATAAAAGCAATAATACTATGCAACATCCAACACTATTCCTACAAACCTCATGCAATTTTGTATTTAGACCCCTCACATTCTGATACAAAATCGACAACGACCTGTTAACACCACTTAGTTTTTTGGCAGAACAGCGGGTCTGTCCATTCTCGGTTTATCTCTATGGATAAATTCACGGACAAGCACACCCTGCGGCCAAAACGATTTATCATTGAGAACATCAAACAGATTCAACGGCACAATTATCCTAAAGGAAGAAATATCTCTAGGCTGCGAAAATTTAAACTTAATAACATTAAAATCAGACCCATTTATACCTGAACAATTTTTCCCTATAAAATTCCTTAAGTCATCAACAGTTGTATCCGGAGCGAATCTTGACACAAAAACAGTCTTACGAGGTGGAACAACAACTAATCCACACATTTCAACAGGACCATTATCACCGGACGTCTCCTTACTCACCACCGGTGAAACATATGAACTCGATGATGGCCCGACATTGTCCCCATAAACAGGAGCAGCATTATTCCTAAAACCATCTACCTCAATACCCCCACCTACTACCCCTACTCCCTTAGCAGCTTGATCCCCAGCCGCCGTTACGGAAATAAGCGGTGGATCCACGATGGTTCCCCTGGACGGTCCCAAAGTCCTGGTACCAAGCGAATTAGACGAAAAAAGTTGGGAAACACCGGGCGAAGTTGGTGAAATATTTGAGGGAATATCCCCAACCTCTAACCTTCCCGAGGACTTTTTTCGTTTCGGTGAAGCACCCAATCTCAGTAAACCCTACTTTACCATCCTTAAAAAGTTTATAAAAATGTATGTCCAATGACCTACAGTTTACACAAGACCACCGAAGACCTTTAGACGAATCAGTTATTTTATCAAAATCCCTACCATTAAACCCAGCGCACTGGTAGTGAGCAAGGTTATCACATAGCCAGCATGTTAAAAAATGATGTTCATTTTTAACTTTACAGTCAGCAAATAAGCACGAAATTTTCTGAGTGTAAGTAAATATATAAATGAATAAGCCCAAAGGTATGCTATAAAAAATCTAATTATGTTTTGAGTTCCGAAAAGTCATAGTTTTCACACTAGTAAAAACAAACTAGTTCTCAACAGTAGTTTGGGACCAGTGCATACTAGTGTAAAATAATCTACACAGAAAAAATTGTGGGCCAAAAATATCTAATTAATCGATTGTTTGAATATCAATGGCAATTTAAACAATTTTTTTAATTGATTCAATTAAAAAATTTATTGAATTTTCTAATATATCCATTAGAGGCGTTCAACTTTGTATGGGCGTTTTTGAAATTGAGTTCTAAAGTCAACGCATGGGCTAGCTTGGTTCCTTTGTACATAAAAACATTTAATATGAAGTTTGGTGCCGATCGGACAAAGAAAAGTCGAGGCGGAAATCGATTGAAAATTGACAGTGTGTTTTGTATGGGAAAAAAAATACTTTTTTGCATTTTTTTAAAAAAGAAGTAATATCGAAGCAGTTTTTGTGCCATATTAGTAAATCTGTATTTTTTTCTTTATAATTCAAAAATTTTACCTTTATTATGCAGATATTTAAAAGAAACTACGTTTTTTAATGTTAAAAAATATTGGGACATTTTTGGCCCCAAGTGCACAAAAGGGTTAATTTAGGTTTTTTTCTTTTTAAATAACAAATACCAACTACGAAAAATAATTTAGACAACTTTCATCAAAATACGAAGATACCACACGATTTTTCGTTATCAATTTCATAAAATCTTCAATATTTCCAAAAAATTGACCTTTGACCTTGTGTTTTGACCTTTGGAGTGGGTCGATTTTGACAAAATTTTCAGAATATACTCCTTGTAGCTTGTGTTATCAAACCCCAAATTGCATTAATTGGTGCTTGTTAAAAGTAGAAAAATTTTACCCTTATATTAAATGTTGTGCAAAAAAGCCATTTTCATCGAAATCCGCCGAATTTAAATAGGTGCCCTAACTAAATTAACCGGGGGATATGTCTAATTTTTGGTAGTTTAATTTAGAATTTTATGCTTAATAAAACCTTAGTGTGCAAAATTATTTTTTTCCATTTTTGTTGAACAAAATTTTTTAAAGTTGGATTTTGGAGATTTGAAAAATACCCTAAAAATATTTTTGGTTTTTGACGTCACCTTAGGACAGGTTAACGACATTGTGTTATCAAACCCCAAATTGCATTAATTGGTGCTTGTTAAAAGTAGAAAAATGTTACCCATATATTAAATTTTGTGCAAAAAAAGCCATTTTCATCGAAATCCGCCGAATTTAAATAGGTGCCCTAACTAAATTAACCGGGGGATATGTCTAATTTTTGGTAGTTTAATTTAGAATTTTATGCTTAATAAAACCTTAGTGTGCAAAATTATTTTTTTCCATTTTTGTTGAACAAAAGTTGGATTTTGAAGATTTGAAAAACACCCTAAAAATATTTTTGGTTTTTGACGTCACCTTAGGACAGGTTAACGACATCCAAAAAATAATATATTTCATATCTCACAGTTAATAAGTCCACTAAGTAAAAAAAAAATATTTCGGTAATTAATTTCGAAAACGTTTAGAATGTGGGCTCGAAATTTGTGATCAAGTGGTATTTGGCACATTAGTGGTCTGGGGCATTATTTATTACTGGGCTAATTCTTTACCGATTTTGGATTTTTATATCTTTTTGAAAACGTTTTTGTGTCTTCATCTCGATTAATATATAATATGGTACAAAAACTGCTTCGATATTACTTCTTTTTTGAAAAAATGCAAAAAGGTCACTTTTTTCCCATACAAAACACACTGTCAATTTTCAATTGATTTCCGCCTCGACTTTTCTTTGTCCGATCGGCACCAAACTTCATATTAAATGTTTTTATGTACAAAGGAACCAAGCTAGCCCATGCTTTGACTTTAGAACTCACTTTCATTTTTTTGAACGCCTCTAATGTATATATGAATTTACAATTAAACCAATTAAAATTTTAAGTGTTTAAGGTTTTTCGGAATAATTGACAATTAATAAATTTTCACAAAATTTTTTACAAACGAACCAAATCAAGGTATACTTTTTTTTTAATAAAAATAATATATTGAACAAGTATTTTATTTTTAACACAGTACGACAATAATTTCTTTTATATTTTATAAATAAAATGATTTTTAATAAAATAATGAAAGAATAGCATATTTGATCTAAGCTTAAGGTATGTTTTCTAATAAAAAAGATAAATTACAAAAAACACTTTGAGTTTAGGCTGACATATAAAAATCAATTTGGCAATATTTATTAGATATGACAATATCGAACATAAAAGCATAATGGAGGTGGAGTTTCTTAAGCATTTTATTTCTAATGGAATTTAATTTAATAAAAATAATGTAAAATTGGCTGTGGAAAGCGAAAAATTATAAAGAATGTAAGTAATATCTTATATATACACATGCCGATTCCAATGACCTCTTCCAAAAACAACTGTTTTTTTTTTTTTGATAGTGTTTGTCGAAAATGTTAAAAATTTGTTAACAGTGGACTTTTAATTAAATAATTTTCAAGTTTTTAAGTCGTTTTAATTAAATTTTAAAGTTAATTTGTGTTTTTTAATATATTCTCTGCATTATTAATGCATAATTAACACAAACATTCAATTATTTAGATTAAAAATTAACCATTAAAAACAGCACTATTAACAGTTTTTTCCAGACCCAGTTCACATATAAAATTTTGCAGCAACTGAGTATATTGGTTCCTCTTTATGTATAAATACAAAAAATTATGATATAAATACAAAAATTTAATATTAATTGTATTGTTTTTTTAGACACAACATGTTGTATTTATTACGACGCAGAATTTTCTTAAGATGTTGGACATCATAAACTCATCATGCACACAAAAGATCAAGGGGGACGTTTATATAAAAAGGGTATAATATTACCAAGTACAGTAGGAGCATTTCAAGTAATAATAGCACTAGTAGAAAGTTTGTCAATCACAATCAACTTAGTAAGAATATTTGGGGAAGCAAAATATATATAATAGTTTTACTTTGATTGTATACAAATCCTTATTTAGCATAAAATATTGTCTTATTTTCTTTGGATTTAAAATGTAGCTATATTTTAATGTAATAAAATTACAGTTTATTTATTAAATAGTAAACAAATACATTAAATTAGTTATAACTAATACCTTTACTAATAGCACATTTAGCAAAAAGAGCAAAAACCAGAAGCCCATAAAATAGCGCAATACCAACGCTGTTGTCACCTAAAAAAAAAATTGGGGTTAAAATTTGCCTGTTTTATTTAACAATTTAAAAATATACTTATTTATTTTTAATAACTTTTCGAGCTACTTTTGTAAAACGCACAAACGACAGTTCGATTTCACTATACAAAACTTAAACTCCATTTTCGACTTTGTGTTATATTTTTTTTTTTTAAGTTTAAGGCGAAATTACCTATTATCTGTTATGTTTATCCATATTTATTTTGTTACATTTTACCAACTAATCTTTGATTAAAATATGTACACAAAATATTAGACGCATGCAATATAAGTTTGAAATTTTGTAAAGATTTAGCACATTATGAACAATTGTATAAATAGATAAAAAATTTAAGTAATATCTTATAATGTATATCATGACTTGTTACGTGGAAAGGAGCTTAGCAAAATGGTGCGAATGCAAATATAAAATCAACACAATGAGATGCATAATATATACAAAACTTAATAAAATCCACAGAGTTTTATTGAACAAAATTTTACTAAGTATGCTTTCATCGTTTTACCTATGTGTGGTTAACTGTATCTAGGTATTTATATTAGATTTTAACTATATTTATTTAAAAAGGTGTTATTTGTTTTTAAATAATGAAAATAATATTTGCAATATAATGGGAGTATTTTTTTTTAACAAAAATAAATAGTTTATTGAACATGGAAAACGTTGCAATATTATAAACAAAACTTCGTTTTATTTACATATATATCACTTCGAACATTTACCTAAGCGTTTTGACAAATTTGTCGTTAATTTTTTGTAGTTGTATAATTTCTACGAAACTGCAAACTTTTTTTGAAAATGATACACCTTTTTTTGTGTATAATTGAATATGGCATTCGCAGCTATATACAAAACACGAGTTTTGCCAAATCGAGTGGAAAAGAATAAAGAACATTTGTAATTAAATAAAGAGCTTATATTCGTGTTTTTGGCAAAACACGTGTTTAGTATGTAGATGTGAACTCGACTTACGCGAAATATAAAAATGATGTCCAAGAAAAATGGCCTAGCCCTGTCTGCTACTTAATTGTAGTTTTTATAGTGACTATTTAAAAAAGTATAAGTCTGGCAGCTCTGGTTACGGTCACTAATACCAAATAGATGGTATCACTGTTTACACGGTATTTACCATCTGACAAGAAGAAAAAAAAAAACAATTTGCTAAAGTTTTTAAACAATTTTTAATCGGAATGATATAAATGAAAATTAAAAAGGTGGATTTATCTTCATAGTCAATTTAAAACTATGTTCAAATTATTGTTAAATAAGTCAACACACAATGGATGTTTGCTGAACAACATATATAAGCAGTCGGTGCGGGTAAGAACGAGTTGAAGATTATTAAATTATATAAACATTTAATAACACTAAACCCTGTGTACAATTAGAACTTTGCAAATGGTGTAGAAAAGATTAAAAATGATGTCAACAGTTGCAAAAGCAATAATGAAACAAATGACCATCATGGAGCTATGACCCTTAGCAGTAGTACCGGAGCAGCGTCTGATGCAGCCATAAATAGTTTAGAAGTGACCAGACATGTGTGGCAGCCAAGTCCTAGTTTAGAAGAAAATAAACTACTTAGCCAGTATAAGAAATTATCCAAATTCAGATTAACATGTATGTATTAATGCGAATGTATATCTAAAGTTGAGCTTAGTAGCCCCTTCAGGGTTTATTCCAAATATTTACCACTTAACAGGTCCTTTAATTGGCATTACCAATATATACATACGTATATTAGAGTATGATTTTTTGGATTAAAAAAACTGATATGTAGCATTGTATAATAGTATCTAATTAATTATGACCCCATAATTAATTATATATAATTTCATAATAATTTCATATAATTTCATATTAGTGGGCTTTGTGGTGTAATGGTTAGCGCGTTGGACTGTTACACAGTTGGTCCCGTGTTCGATTCCCGGTGACGACAACATCAATTTAGAAAAATAATATGTATGAGTTTTCTATCACTTACATGTATCGCTGCGCCCACCTTCGGTGTTCCCATAGCACTTAACCCCACCGAAGTAAAATAATGAATCAGGGCTATGAACCAAAAAGCTTCAATAAATTCGCCAACCCTACATCAGGTGGCGAGCAACAACTGTTCTAAGACTTATCTACTCGCGCAATTACAGTGTTGCCATGTTTGAAGCCCTTCATCTTTCACCACCTTTCATCTCTCCACTATCCCCTTTCCAAAGAAAGCAACACATTAATTAATAGGAAGAATTTCCTGTGTTGCTTCTCTTTAAAAAAAAAAAAAAAATATATATAATTTCATCCGAAAAATGGCCTGCTTAAATTGTATCAAATTGCATCTAATTGTATCATATCAGATTAATTTATATTCAATTAGAAGTGATTTCAACAGTTTTGCCAGAATTTTGTCCACATCCAATATTATCAAATTATACGTTATGCGATATGATTATATCTAATTTAATATAAAAGGATATAAAATGGTCTATATATAATTTTAAATATAAATATCGTGTCGGTCTTCCAATTTACAAAATAATAACATTGGGTGTCTCATACTAACATGAATAGATTTTGTAAGCATGTAAAACTATGTTAAACATAAAATTTATTAAAGTTTTCAAGCCCTTATTTACCATTTCAGCAGAATTCAAGAAAATTTCAAATTTATTATAATGTGTTCTATTTGAAATGTAGAATATATGCAATTAATATTGAATATTTTCATTTGTAATTAAAGAAGTTATGAATATATTAAAGAATTTTCTTAAATGAAAATTAATGATGATTAATAGGTTTTTTGTTAAAGCTCTACCTATTATGGAGGATCTAGCTTTTCTAAAACTTTGGGTTCTGATCAGATCTTTAGCCAGATCGTAATACTAGTATCAACCTAGCTAATATGTTTGATTTGCTTTATTTTTGTAATTATACGGAGGTTGAAAGCTCATTATAAATTGAAAATAACATAAAAATAATCTCGATGTATATAAAAACAAAAAACTAATAAAACTGTAAAAATATTACTTGAGAGTAAAAACTAAATTTTTTTATACAAATAGAACAATTTTTGGTCTTCAAAGTTTAGTAACGTCATGCTGCATGTTATGAAAAGACTAACCACGTGTTTGATTACTAAGAAGACAACAATGGAGCTCAGCCTGTTATGGAAGCTCTAGCTTTGGGTTCTGATCAGATATTTAGCCAGATCGAAATACTAGTATGAACCTAGCTAATATGTTTGATTTGCTTTATTTTTGTAAATATACGGAGGTTAAAAGCTCATTATAAATTGAAAATAACATAAAAATAATCTCAATGTATATAAAAACAAAAAACTAATAAAACTGTAAAAAATGAAAATGATTAAATATTTATAAGATAGCGCAAATATTTAAATTAAAATTAAAAATTTATCGTTATTAAACAGATTTTTTTTGCAAGTTCTAATGCGAAATTCCTATTCTGTTTCAATGTGTTACGCTTCCTGCTGAAGTTTTAAATCGAAAAATTACAAATTTAAATATAATTTTAAAATTTTGTGAAACCCAATTACATTAGAAATTTTCTTAATTTTTAATTGCCAAACCACAATTTTATTTTGTATATTGTATGTCCAAATAGAAATTTATGTTTCAATTTAAAACTGTTATTAAACACTTTAGATTATATGTAAAATGAAATTTGTATATGATACTATATATTATTATACGTAACATTGCATTAAGCCATATAGATTTATATATCAAATCATGCTAATTAATATATACCATGTGTAGTAATATATGCCACATCAACGGCAATATCAATCAATATATACTTACAGCCATATTCATAAGTTAAACTTAGCAGTCGCAAACAACGAGCTGCTTACTAAAATGCATTTTTTGCTTAGAAGCTTGAAATATAGTTTATTCATAATACATTTAAATTTGACAACTTAAATTTAAAAAATCAACCCTTGTTTTCTATGAGTTGCAGTGCAACTCTGATTTTTTAAAATAATGAAAAAAAAAACATCTTAAATTTTGTAAAAGCGGAAAAAACTGATGAATCAGATAAAAGTTATAAAAATATCAGTTAACTGGGAACAAGATTACATTTATGTTATTTTTTACATGTATTTACAGGATTTGTTAAATAGACTAGTTATGCCAGCTGTAGTTGGCATTGTAATATATGTCATGTATTTTTTAGCAAACGCCCTGGCTACCTTTTCACGAATTCGGCTCATTGAAGATTGACTATATCCATGAAATTCACCACAATCTTCTTTTACGTTTTTGCGGCATAAACACTTAACGCTGATAAAACTTATAGATACGGTGTACACCGTTCTTTTTCTTTACTTTACGAAATTAAGTGTCAGTATATACAAAAAAATGTTTTTGTTTCTTTTTTTTTTAATAAACTTTAACCGCATGATTACGGGCTCTATTTCTTAAAATGTCCAATAAATCTACATTATTAAGCGTTTCCATAATTTAAATATTACAAAATATTTTTCGGGCACAAAAATGTATATATTTATTTTTTATAAGGCCGAGTTTACCGAATTTTGACTGCCATTTACAAGATAATTACCAAAAAAAATTTCGGAACCATTTCATCTTGTTTTGAATTTTGGTCTAAATTTTGGTATTAAAGCAAAATAAAACACATTCAATTTACAATATTCGTTGATCTTGGTTTTTAATTTACATCCTAAAAACTCGGCCTACTTGCAAACAAATATGCGTTCAGGTAGACAGACTAAAGTGAAAGACTAGGACACACATCTTTGGTAATTTTTTCTGTTTCCTTTTTCTCATTGCAAAAAAAACTTGTATGTGTCATATATTGTTATTTTTAGTATTTAGAATTATCGAAAGCTTTTGTTTTCTTTCAAAAGATGCCATCATTTAGACAACTATTGAAGTAAGTTGAAAGATAATTTTGTTTATGTTATATATAACACTGTGTGTAATTTTTTAAGTCATGGCAAAATAACCATATACGGACACCATTACGTGATAAAAGACTAAAAAAAAAAGACCCGTGTCTCCCAATTTTTCCCAAAGTCATCTCCTCTTTTGGTTATGGGCCGCCAAAGATTTGGGGCCTAGGTATCATTTTCGCAAAAAAGTGATCATTTTCTCAGGCTCATATCTTGCAAACCGTTCAGAATTTCGATTTACTCTCTATGGCAAAGTTGTAGCTCATAAAGAACAAAAATTGCGAACATATAAAATCAAAAAAACTTCACCTTCCAGATCAAAATCGCAAAAATCTTAAAAAAATTCGATTTTTTTTACCTTTTTTCCCGTATTCAGGTCCATAGGTAGCAAACCGTTCAAAATTCAAGGAAACAATCAACTACAAAAGTTTACCTAAGATCTCAATAAACAAATTTCTAGAACATATAAACTCCCTGGGAATTGGGTTTGCTACCTATGCACCTGACAAGAGCTACAACTTTGCCATAGAGAGTAAATCGAAATTCTGAACGGTTTGCAAGATATGAGCCTGAGAAAATTATCACTTTTTTGCGAAAATGATACCGAGGCCCCAAATCTTTGGCGGCCCATAAACAAAAAAGGAGATGACTTTCGGAAAAATTGGAAGACACGAGTCTTTTTTTTTTAGTCTTTTATCACGTAGTGGTGTCCGTATATGGTTATTTTTTTTCGTGTTGCACTGTGTAATTATTTCTATATATTTTCAGATATTAAATTAATTCACGTCGTCAATGTGAGACTATGAACATTTTTATATTTCGTAACTTATTGTACAGTGTTTGTAAAAGAAAAAAATTTTAGAATTTTTAGCAAATAAATTAATAAATGTTATTAAAACTACTATATTTGTTGCAAAAAAAAAGATTTTGCTGACAGCATTTTTTTGCACGCACCCTCCTGACTAAAATTTTTCTGACTCGGCAAAATTGTTTGCTGACTACTAACTTTTTTTTTTAATTCTTTTAAAAATAATTTACAATTCAAAAAATAAAAATGTTCATACTTCCACATTGACGACATGAATTAAGGGATTTACTAGCTTTAGAAATCAATAAAAACGACAATATTTAAGCAAATATAAAAAATAAAGGGTTAAATAAAAAAATTATTTTTGTTGTAAACACATAATAAGATATTACTCTAAAAATTATAAATTAGAATTCGGACTACCCCTTCAACCCTGGCAACCATTTCATTGTATACCCTTTTTTAAAGGCAAAATCGGGTGCCATCATGTAGGCTTGGGTACGTATCTGAGAAAAAAAATCACACACGAATAAATTCTTTAGTGTCTTACGTAACCAGATTTTTGATTTGCATTAAAATGGTACGAGTGTAAACGCAAAAATTAAAAAAAACCCCAAACATCCTTTTTTATTTTTCAAAAAAAAAAAATACTAGGCAAAATTTAAAAATGTATCTACGTTAGGGACTCAATTTTTTAGTCCTCTACAAAACAAAAAAAAAATTGGAAAATCGGTTCACTCGTTAATATTTCAATTTCGATTTTCAATATCTTGTTTTGACTAAAAAGCATTTAAAATAAATATTTCTCATGTTAAATATAGGTCAAGGAGTTTATTTAACAAGTAGTAACTTTTTTTAATTCTGCAATTTTTTCACCAAAATTTTCATTCCAAAAATTTAAACTATTGAAATAATAAAAAAAATAAAAATCTAAAGTAAATATTGCTCATGTAAAATATAGGTCAAGATGGTTGTTTAGTAGTATTTCTAAAATGTTCTTAGCATATACACATAAACAAGTTCAAACTATTAAAATATGAACAAAAAAGCATCTAAAGCTACAAAACTTTCCACCATTTACATAAATGGTTGCCAAAATGATGGCATATTTTTAAGGAATGATGGCATCTTTCAAAAATGCCGTAGGTAATTCTAGAAACGAAACGAAAAAATAACAATATATGACATATACAGCCCTTTTTTGCAATAAGAAAAAGGAAACAAAAAAAACTATCTAAGATGTGTGTCCTAGTCTTTCGCTTAAGTCTGTCTACATGTACGTATATTTGTTTTCAACATGGCCACACTACATTTTTAATCTCTATAAACATTTACACCCATATTCATAAGTAAAAGTTAGCAAGGAGTTAACATACATATGTATATGCTATTCATAATACACTTGTCATACTCTTGTTAAGTTTATGTTAGCAGGCTTCTAAACTGTTGTTAAGAGTTTAAAAAACAGATGTTTTCTGTCAAAGGGACTGCGAAAAAATAAATATACATTTTTGTGCCCCAAAAATTTATTTTAATATCTAAATTACGGGAACGGTTACTAATTTAGAATCATTGGACTTTTTAATAATTAGAGCCCGTAATCGTGCGGTTAAATTTTATAAAAAAAAGAAAATCATATTTTTATATATCACTTTGTCAAATGTTTGTAATTCTTTTAAAAAAATTCTGGGACCCCATAAGCTATATATATTCTTGATCAGCATGAATAGAGAAGTCGATATAGCCATGTCCGTCTGTCTGTGTTAATACAAAATTCTCCGCCAATACAGAAGAGGTGTTGCTAATTTTCAGTCAAATTGTTTGTTGACTGAAAATGATCAAAATCGGTTAACGCGTTCAAAAGTTATGAGTGAAAATGTGGGAATACCTCTTAAAATTTTGGATCAAATTTTAAAATATTCTATTTATTTCATCATACATACGTACATTCAATGCTTATACACAAGAATATACGCAATCAGGGATGGCAGTCAATATCGCTAAAATACTGTCTCCGATTCAAACCCCTTCCAACTGAAATAATTGAAATACCGTTATTCGTAAAATACCGTTACCGATATAATTAAAATATCAATATCTTAAAATACCGTTAACGAAATAATTGAAATACCGTTATCCGTAAAATACCGTTACCGATATAATTAAAATATCAATACCATAAAAATACCGTTACCGAAATAATCTACCAATATCTGAAAAAAAAACTTCTTTAAATATATATATTTTCCCAAAGTATGATCACAAACTAGAAAGTCATTAAAACTCGGGCATAATGGGGCCAACAATTGTGGTGTGCATTAACATTACCTGAATAACTTAAATAACGTTACCCTTTTCCCTAAAATAAAGTTACCGAAATAACTAAAATGTAACGTTATTTTATATCTAAAATACCGTTAGCGAAATAAATAAAATACCGTTAACGCTAAAAGCCCGCAACCGAAAAACCTGAAATATAGTTACCCTTAAAATAACATTACCGAAATAAAAGAAAATAGCGTTAACCAGACCAATAACCATATAGAATCGGTTACCATCCGTGGTCATAATCAACACGCACAAAAACAAAAAAACCCACAAAATATTGTTGTTGTTTTTTCGTTTTGTAATACAGGGTGGCTGATAAATGCCACTACAAAAAAAAAGTAATAACTTTTTTTCTGAGTTATTAATCGGTTAAATTTTTTTTTTTTTTTGGTTTCATTGATTCGTTTTTCAATTTAAGGAAAATGAACGAATGGGGTAATGAAACTATTATTTTTGATTGTGCGCGACTACAATGCTTTGGAGGCTGGCGTTTCCGCATAAACAAACTTAACGGGCACATTAGGCGGCACTCCTTCGAGCAGATTAGGCTCGTAAATTATTTTGTCAATCGTGGGACAATCATTAGGACGCTTTTTAATCAAAATTTCTCAGTTCAAATGTAAGAATCAATTGTTGCCATAGTTGCCGCAATACAAGTCAATTCTAGAGTTTCGACATGGAATATTTTTGCTCATATATGTATCACCAGACAGTCAATACGGACAGTTCTGCTTAAGGATTTTCATTTCTGTCCTTTAAAAAAATCAAATAACAAGTAATTGAACGCAGTAGACTTGCTCCTTAGCTTGGAATTTTCTCTGTAATTTGCATGGAATTTCGCTTGCATTTGATGTCATCAGGCGTGTTAGTCATTTTAATTAAATTGTTTCTTAAAAGTCATTAAAAATACTTAATAAAAATGTATGGCTTTTCAAATGTAAAAACAATGAAATATTTGTATGTATTGAAAAAAAAACGTTATTTGCATTTCTTATTGTAGCAATATAAATCAACCACCCTGTATGTATGAAGGTTTTTATAACTGGTATGTATGTATGCATTAGAAGCAATCACATGCAGTGTTACCAGGTTTACGATTTATAGTCATTTTGACGATATTTAATACCCAAAATAACTAAATGACTATTGGACGATTTTTGCTTCCAAAAAATTTACGAATTTTTGACAAAAGTTTAATATGTCAGCAAAACATATTAATTTGTCTCCGGATCTATTTTTTGATTTATATAATTTGAAAAAATACCAGTTCAGTTTTAGTTTTGTGTCTCGAAAACACTCTAAACACACAAAATATTTTCTTTTTTAATTTTTTGACAAACTTAATATTATCACACTTTCCGTTTGACTTATGTGATGTATAGTATAAACACGTGTGTTGTAATGTAAACGTGTATTTAATAATTATTTCATTATGTATGTCTCAGCAAGCGCATTTTTTTAAATCTTTTTTTTTAATTCGCGTATGCTTTTTAAACCCTAAATTCACTAAAACACTAATTTCCCTCTGAAATTCAATAACAATAAAAATTGCAAAATGGATCTTTGTTATAAAGAATTCATTTTATTTAAATTGTTTGTCTCGTCAACCAGCCTCCATACAAATGATGGCTGATATAACGAACTTCTTATATCCACAGATTTCATAAATACTTCAATTTGCATTTCCTTTTAATTCTGTCCAATTCGACTGAATATATGTAACTGAAACGATTGCCACTTAAACTATGTTAAAAATCGACCTGACTTTAGCTCAAGCGGATAAAACGCCTGTCTAAAGTGTAGTGCGAAGTGCATGTGGCTAATGAAAGCAGGTTCAAGCCACGGTCAGGATTGCATTTAATAAATAAAAATTTCATATAGATGCAATCAAACAATAAAAACCATAACAAATAATTACAGTATTGTCAAAAGGTTTACTGATGAAGGTTGTGTTACCAGAAACTGCGCAGTCTAATTCAATAAAAATTTACAATGTAGTTATGATTTTTAGAAAAGTATGCTTAATCTTCTCTACCACGCCTATCTCAAACAATTCAAAATATGTGCATATTAATTATACACTCAGAGAACTTCTGCTTTAAAAATATGTAGTTGTTTGGTTTGTAATACAGTTTCTTTATTTTTAATGTAAATGTAAGTCATTTGTAGAACAAATAAAATTTTTAACTAACCTTGTAGTTCATTTAAAAAAACAACTCACATCAAATGACTGTTTTATGATTTTGCATTCATTTTTTACAGTTGTTTTTTGTTATTTAAAAAAATAAAAATAAATAAATATTTGTTTATTTTTTACTACCATGTGGTTCATTTTTACTTCAACTGTTAGTCATTTTTTGAACATTAAAAAACAAATAACAATGTTAGTTGAATTTAATGAAATGTAAGTGGTCCTTTCTTTAAATGAAATTTCATTTGTTTTTGACTACAATTGCTGTCGTCTTTACCAACATAATTTCCTAAGTGTAGTATTAATTGCACACTGTCTAAGAAGACGATGAATAAAATTCAAAAATCCCCAATAAAATGTTAATGTATTATTTACAAAACAGTTCAAAAGTTTCTACGTAATCACCTTCTTGGACCCCTAAATGTGTTTTTAAAAGTCCATGTGAAAAAAGCATAACTTTGCTTAAAATGTAATATTAAATTAATGTCAGTGCATGCAAAAGATTTCTCAACTCTTTCTACAGTTTTTATCAATTCTGTAAATTGTCACTACTGATTTTAAAACCAATTATTATCCCAAAAAAAAAACTTCCTTCATTGAGAACAAACCTGCAGAATAACTTTGAACATTAATTTGTGTTTCAGTGAAAAATAAGATGAAAAACATTTATTAAAATATAATATTCCTAGTATGTTCAGATCAAATCGGTATGTTTTTTGCTAAAATTAGAGTGTTTTTGTATTTTATACAATTCATTTTCGTTACATTGCTAAAAGCCTATTTTGTGGCTTTTTTCTACTAAAATCACGGGTTTTATTTTATAGAAAAATAATTATTTCAGTGCTACATTATATGTAAATATTTCATGTACGGATAATATTATTTTCTACAAATATTGATTACTTTGAGACATCGATTTGTGCTTTTCCCCTACTTCAAGTGTTATAAGCAAACTGCATTTAATTATTGCAATAAGCTGAGTTTATTTTTGTCCACATAACCCTCGTTAATCGAGTGTTAGATTTTTTTCTACTAAATTCGTTTCATTTACAAAACAAAAGTTTTTTTCCTAAGAATATTTTTTTTCTATTATTTTTTTATAAACTTCCCTTCACAATTTAAAAGGTGGAGCCAGTTATTCTTCAAATTTGGTCCTTTCTCAATTACAATTATGTAGATATTAAATTAAATTACTAATTCACAATATATTTATTATTTTTAAAACTATTTTTTTCTTATTACTGTCCCTTTAATCCTATCCCTTTATATTTTAATAGATGGCGCTATTGACAATTTTCCCAATTGGACGTTTCCATCAATTGCAATTGGATTCTTAAAAGAATATTAATTGGATTTTAAATCTCAATTCAAATATATATTTAATATCATAGAAATTAGACATAGCGATTTCAGCGCCTGAATATCGAGGATTTTTAATAGCAAAGACACAAACCATATGTATTGAATTGTGTAAATCTTTATCTGTATTTATATACAGTGCAATTCGCTTTTAACGATAATTGATACAACATATTTTTCTTCACCCCAAATACATTATTGTTATTTTTACAAAGAATATAGATATTTATATATATATTGTTTGCACTTTCACTGGCTAATTCAAACAATGAGATGGAGGGTATCCAAAAATTCCGCACAGCCGAATTTAATCTTTTTTATACCAAATTCGGCACATCGGACTTTAATGCTTCCACTTGTTTTATAACGAAATCATTTCCAAGTGATTTCTTTTATATAATTTCAAATAGAAAACTGCTACATCTTATAAGACTTAAATACTTTCAAGCATAACTTCAAGCCGGCTAAAATTATATAAAATCAGATATATTATGTCCAATTAGATATAACTTAATGTCCCCGATATGTACAAACCTTGGATAAAATTGTGTCAAATTATATCTCATTTGATATAATTAGATACATGTAGATGACCAATTTTTCGGATCAATTTGTATGTGTTTATATATGGGAACTTGTAAAATGAGATATCATTATATTAGACTCCATATTAAAAGTTTAAACCGGGAACACGTTTTAAAGGTATCTGAGACCAACATTAAAAAATAGTTAAAAATATATTCGTGACAAAAAAGTGATAAAAAATCATATCATTTAAAAAAAAGTGCTATCTAGCTCCTAGCACTTTTTATAAATTTTGAGTGCTAAATCACAAAAAAAGAGCTAGATCTGGCATCCATTATGCCAAAATGGCAATCCTGCTTATTTTTATTTTTATTATTTATTTCAGCTTTAGTTGTAATAACTGCAATGGGTGGATATGCTATGGCTCCAGCCGCATTTGATCCTGCTTCATTTTTACTCTGCTCGATAGGTACTGGTTTAGTTTCAGCTGCTGCAAATTCCATTAATCAGTATCATGAAGTTCCATTTGATTCTCAAATGTCACGGACGAAAAGCCGAGTTCTTGTTACTGGACAGCTAACTCCATTACACGCTATAGGATTTGCTGTGGTTTCTGCCGCTTCCGGTCTAAGTATGCTTTACTACGGAGTAAACGGCCTAACGGCAGCGTTAGGACTTGGAAATCTAATACTTTACACGTCCATATACACTCCAATGAAGAGAATGTCTATATTGAATACATGGGTTGGATCAGCGGTCGGGGCAATTCCGCCTTTAATGGGTTGGGCTGGTTGCTGTGGCAGTCTTGATTCTGGTGCATGGATAATGGCAGGATTATTGTATGCATGGCAATTTCCTCATTTTAATGCTTTGTCGTGGAATTTAAGACCTGATTATTCTCGAGCCGGATATCGAATGATGGCTGTAACTGATCCCGGATTATGTAGACGAACTGCACTGAGATATACGTTTGTACTCGGCTTACTTTCGTGCCTTGCTCCAATTTTAGACGTAACAAACTATTGGTTTGCTTTAGAAACTCTACCTCTAAACGGATACTTTTGTTATTTAGGTAAGTTTATTCAATAATTTTAACCATTTATAATTTTAAAAACATAAAACTGTGAAAAATTTTGTTATTTGTCGCCCATTTTGTTTTCTGTTTCAGATTTAGCTTAACATTTTGATTAAGATGAGCACTTCTTAAACATTTTAAATCCCTGTAATACCGCAGTGTATTAGCCCACATAGCAGAAAACCTATATTTCAACTTTTTAGCCAATATTTGTTGGGTAAAAGTTTTTTTTGGAAAAAGTACTTTGATTTGGAACTTTTTGAAAAATTACTTGTTAGAATAATATGTAGTTTTTTTTGGAAAAACATTATTTTTTTTGTTGGAAAAATGTGTTTTTTTATGGAAAATTTGCTTTTTAGAAAAAGTAATTTTTTTATAAAAAAAACACATTTTTCCAACAAAAAAAAAATGTGTTTTTTTATGGAAAATTTGCTTTTTAGAAAAAGTAATTTTTTTATAAAAAAAAACACATTTTTCCAACAAAAAAAATAATGTTTTTCCAAAAAAAAAAAAGTAGTTTTTTTTTTTGGAAAAAGTGCTTTTTTTTGACAAAGTTTCTTTTCTTGTGAAAGCACTTTTTTCTGGGAAAACTGTTTTTTTTTTTTTGGTAAAAGCACTTGTTTTTAAAAAAGCATTCTTTTTTTTTTGTGGAAAAAGTATTTTTTTTTGAAAAAGTACTTTTTTTTTTTGGGAAAAGATATTTTTTTGGAATAGTATACTTTTTTCGAAATTTTTTTTTGGCAATCTCCGTTTGAATATCAAAAAATTCCGTCTTATTCGAATTCTCCTTTCCAGGAGGAAACTGTATACCAAATTTTCGGTTATTTGGCCCAGTCATGGCTGGGCAATGTTGATCCAGTCAGGAAAAAAGGAGGACTTTTCCCACTTTTTGGCCATCTCCGATGGAATATCAAAAAATCCCGTCTTAGTGGAGATCACCTTTCCACCTTTTGGCCCACTCCATTGGAATATTGGAAAATCACTTGGAAATTTCAAGTTCCTAGGTCCAGGGGTCTAGGCTGGGCGATGTTGAGTCAGCCACTCACCACTACTCCTTTATATATATAGATTATTTATATACATTAATATGAAAAAAATATACACGAAATATTTTAACCTCTATTTGTAGACTCAGATTTTAGCACGATAAGTGTTAAAAATCACTAAAATAAAGTTTTAACGGCAAAAAAATTAGAAAATTAGATCGTAATTATAACAAAATTATATTTTTAGAAAATTTAGTAGAATTTTGGTTAAACGAATTACAGGACGTCAAGGTTGTTCGTTAAACCGAGATATTCGTTAAACAAAGATTTAAGTTTTTTGTTTGTTAATAAAAAACAAAACTATGCAATTACTATTTATATTTTTTAAATATATATTTTTTATTTTTGTTCGACTTGTTCGTTAAAGCGATACTTCAGTATGAAAAGTATGACATTCGGTGAACCGGGATAGTTTGCATTAAGCGTTCTTTTTTTCATTTTATTTTTAAATTTTAAATACAAAAAAAAAATGGAAAAAAGGACTTATTTCAAAAATTATACATTTTTTTGGAGAAAGTAATTATTACAAACTGTAATTTTATTTTAAAAAAAATGTATTTTTTCGGTGTTTTTTGAAATTTGTTACTTTTTTATAAAAAGTTAATTTTTTTTGGTACTTTTTTTTGGAAAAGCTAAAACATTTTAGCTATTTTTTTTTTTTTTTGAACAAGTACCGTTTTGAAATTGGTACTTTTTTAGAAAAATAAAATTTTTTTTTGGCACTTTTTTTAAAGATAAGGAAATTTTTTTGGAAAAAATTATTTTTTTTCGGTAAAAGTACTGTTTTTGGTAAAGGTATTTTTTTATGGAAAAAGTACATTTTGAAATTGTTATTTTTTTAGAAAATTTTATATCTTTTCATTTTTGTTTGGAAACGGTACCTTTTTTGGAAAAGGTGTTTTTTTTGGGTAGAAGTAGTTTTTTGAAATTGGTACTTTTGTTGAAAATTAAATTTTGTTGGTAGTTTTTTTTTGGAAAATGTACTTTTTCGGTATTTTTTTGGAAAAGCTACTGTTTCGGTACTTTTTTTGGAAGATACAGAAAGTACTTTTTAAAATTGCTACATTTTTAGAAAAATTTATTTTTTTTGGTACTTTTTGTTTGGAAAAGGTAATTTTTTTGGAAAGAGAACATATTTGAAATTGGTACTTCTTTTAGAAAGTGTACATATGTATTTGAAATTGGTACTTTATTTAGAAAAATTAAATACTTTTTTTGTACTTTTTTTGGAATAAGTACTTTTTTTTTTTGGAAAAAATACTTTTTTTTTGGAAAAAATTTTTTTTCTTGGAAAAAATGCTTTTTTTGGAAAAGATATTTTTTTGGTATTTTTTTTTTTTTTTTTGAAAATGAAACTTTTTCATTAATTTTTTTTGGAAAAGGTAGTTTTTTTTAGAAAGATACTTATTTTTTGGAAAAAGGTACTTATTTAGGGAAAAAGAACTATTTTGAAATTGGTACTTTTTCAGAAAAAGAAATTTTTTTGGTACTTTTTTACAATAGTTTTTGATACTTTTTTCTGCAAAAGGTACAGTTTTTGGTACTTTTTTTTTGAAGTAGGGACCTTTTTCGGTAATTATTTTTGTTTGAAAATTTCTGTACTTTTTTTGGAAAGGGACATTTTTGAAATTCCTACTTTTAAGAAAATTTATTTTTTATGGTACTTTTCTGCCAATAGTTTTGGTACTTTTTTTGGTAAAAAGGAAAATTTTTGGTCCTTTTTTTTTAATTAAATTTTGCGGTACTTTTTCTCTTGGAAAATTTACATTTTATTAGTACTTTTTTCTGAAAAGGGTACATTTTTTGGTACTTTTTTTTGAAAAGGGACTTTTTTCGGTAATTATTTTTTTTTTAAATTTCGGTACTTATTTTTTGGAAAGAGTCATTTTTAAAATTGGTACTTTTTCAGAAAATTAAATTCTTTTGGTACTTTTTTGCCAATAGTTTTGGTACTTTTTAAATTTTATTATTTATTTTATTATTATTATATTAAATTTTTTTGGTACTTATTTAGGAATAGTTTTTTTCGGTGCGTTATTTTCGGAATTGGAATTTCTTTTTTTGGAAAAGGTACTTTTTTTTGATAAAGTAAATTTTTGAAATTCGTACTTTTTTAGAAAAACTAAATGCTTTCGGTACTTTTTTTTTTGAAAAAGTACTTTTTTGGAAAAGATAGCTTTTTTTGGGAAAAATATTTATTTTTGTGGAAATGTACTTTTTTGATATATTACTTTTTTAGAAAAATTAAATTTTGTTGGTATTTTTTTCAATACTTTTTTGTAGTTATTTCGAAAAAGGTACTTTTTTGAAATTGGTACTTTTTTAGAAAAATTAAATTTTTTTGGTACTTTTTTCAAAAAGGTACATTTTTGGCACCACTTTTTTGGAAAAAGAAAATTTCGGTACTTTTATTGGAAAAGGTAATAAATTTTGTTTACCTTTTTGCCAATAGTTTTTGGTACTTTTTTTTTTAAAAATGGTACTTTTTAAAAAAAAAAAATATAATAATAATAGTAATTTTTGTTTGTACTTTTTTCTGAAAAGAACTTTTTCGGTAATTGTTTTTTTAAAAAAAGATACTTTTTTTTAAATTTTGGTACTTTGTTTGGGAAGGTATATTTTTAAAATTGGTGCTTTTTTAGAAAAATTAAATTTTTGGTACTTTTGGTAAATTTTTTGGTACTTTTTTTTTGGAAGAGGGACTTTTTCGGTAATTTGTTTGAAAAAGGTACTTTTTGAAAATTTCGGTTGTATTTTTTCCACTTTTTGGCATTCTCCGTTGGAATACCCAAAAATCGCTTCTTAGTGGAGGTCTTAGTCGGAGGAGGAACATATTTACCAAATTTCAAGTTCGTAGCTCCAGAGGTCTTGGCTGGGCGATGTTGAATCACTCAACCCTCAGTCACTCAGTCACACCTCTCTTATATAGTTATAGATATTATTTTTAAAAATTATTCCGAAATATATTACCTTATTTATCCATTGCTTTTCAAAATATATTAAAAATGGCGAAACAATCTTTCTTTCCATCAATAAACTTTTAGATTTTATTTTAATAAATGCACCTTGTATCAATTCAGGTGGTAGTAATGCAAGTGCTAATATTTTATGATAAAGTAGCGATGCATTTTTGGATGATATTATATACTGTAGCAAAGATTTCCGCTTACAGACATTTCGCCTTACAGCCTGGCAGAAATGAAACCTAAAAATATAGGGATTCAAAATTTTTTTATTACACAAGCAAAACATTAATTTCTCAAATTAATTTTCTACTCCAACAATCTATATAGAGAACATTTTTTCCACATCAATAATCTTTTTTGGTGCCTATAGACTTTTTTTTGGAAATAACTCAAATTTTTTTAAGTCCAACAATCTATAGGCACCCAAAAAAATTCTCGCGAATTTTTCATTGTCAGCCGATCTACACTGTGAAACAAATTTTTCTACACCAAAAAGTATTTTTGGGTGCCTATAGAATTGTTGAACTAAAATAAATACTTGAGAAATAAAAAATATTAAAGAAATTTATATTAGTTTACACTCACCAGCATCCCACAGTTTTTGCTCGGGGAAAACCAAATTAAGTGCTTTCCTCATTACTTGTTCAAAAAATATGCTGAAAAATAGTATACATGATTTACAAGACGGTTTACTAACGCTTACTTACTTACTTTTTTGAGTGTATGCCCTTAAAAAAAATGTTTGGCTTTTATCCATAAATAGCTCAATAATACCTATCGTTTGAGTAAATGACGCAATCCGCAATTTTTTTAAATTCGGGACATGCTAATATAAAGCCTGCGGCAATATATAGTTTAATCCAAAAGAAGATCTACATTTTTCTGGTATGGAACGATATATAACTATGAATAGGTCTAGATATCGTATATGTTATTATATATAATTACACTATATGTTATTATATATAATTTTTATTGGTGTTATATCTAATTATTTGACAAAATCTCAAGAAAGTCACTATTGTATAAACTTAACTGCATTGGTATTTCAACAAAAATAAACAAAATGATCGAAAGCATTTACAGTGTAACTAAATTTAAAGTCTGGAATGGAGAAAACCTGTCAGAAGAGTTTGAAACCAGCTCTGGAGTGAAACAAGGCTGTTTGTTATCTCCAACTCTGTTTTCAATATATATAAATGATTTGCATGACTATCTAGGGGGAGGAATAATTGTAGGAACCATAAATGTGCGCCTATTAATGTATGCAGATGACATAGTTATCTTGGCTGATGATATACTTCAAATGAAAGCTATGATACAGAGGCTTGAAACATACTGCGAAATGTGGAATCTTGAAGTAAATTTAAGCAAATCTGAAATGATGATTTTCAGGAATGGAGGAAGAATCTCTAAAAACGAAAGTTGGCAATTTAATAGAGAACCCATAAAAGTCGTTAATGAATATACTTACCTAGGCGTAACATTAACACCAAAAATGTCGTTTAAAAAACATATAGAAAAAAGAAACGTATCTGCAAAAAACAGTATAAACGTAACATGGAAGGATTTTTTAATGAAGAGAGAAATTGGTTTAAGTGCTAAGTGGAACCTTTTTAAATCTGTATACCGTGCTGTTCAATCGTACGGTGGCCAAATGTGGGGGTATTATTTATTCGATGAAGTAGATAAACTTCAAAGATATTTTTTAAAAAAGATTTTAAAACTGCTTTCTTTTACACCGACATATATTTTTATGCTTGAAACTGGAATTGAAAATAATCACATTTATACACTGGATTTGCACATTCGTTACATTATTAAAACGTTATTTGAGTATGATGTTAATCGTCTGCCAAATCAGCTTACAAAACTTGTTATTGAAAATGAATCTTATTGGTATACTTATGGAAACATTATCTTTAAATCTCAATACACTAAGAATTTCGGAATGCACAACTAGAGAACATTGGGAACGTGTTAGAATGGATGTTATAACTGGTTTAAAGAGCAATGAAATGGAACTCAATTTAGCGAAGGCAGCTGCAACAAATCGTTTGTACTCAAAGCTCAATTTTCAAGAGGAACAGACTTATTTTGAAATAAATCGTAATATTAATGCTATAAGCTTTATTTTTAAAGCGAGATCAGACTTAATCGAACTAAATGGAACAAGGTTTACACAACAAAGATCTCGTACCTGATCCCTATGTAATCTAAACGAAGTTGAAAATATTATTCATTTTATAGGGAAATGCCCTATACTTCGACACTTAAGATATAAACACTTTAAAAAAACTACGTTGACAGAAACTGAAGTAATCAATATTTTAAACAATGCTAAACAGTACTTCAATGAAATATCTCGTTATATTATAGATGCGATAGGTTATAGAAAAGATCTAATTTTTGAATTTAATTACTAAATATGTAACATGAAACACTATCTAAAACTAAGCTTATAATTTCTTTTTCCGACTGACGACATTAAGTCATAGTCGTATGTTCTAATTTTAATTATGTTCTTAAACAATTTTGTAATTTAAAATGAATTTGGAAATAAAGAACAATTAACTAAAAAAAAAACTAATATCTAATTATTCATGTAGTTGCACATAATATATAGTAGTATATGTCATATACGATTATATATTGGTCGATATGTAATAAGATGTTTATATATGGAGCATCGTATAAAAAAATTTATAGGAAAATTTTGTATATATAAACATATATAAACATACATTAACATATGTATTCACAATAGAATAATATAACATATATATTTATATAAAATAAATATATATGTTATAAAATTTTACTCGGGATATATTATTATGAATAGCATATATGTTTAATATCTAATTTTATAAAGGACAATATGTACAAATATATCGATGTATATCTTACCATAATAATATATGGCTATGCATGACATATTATAATAAATTTTATTAACCCAGGTGAAAAAGTTCATATATTGTCTTATATGGCCACATATATGAGTTCATATATGATTACATATATGTTCGGATCCGAAATTTGAGGGTATTTTGACATATATGAATGTACATATATTGTCATACATTGTTACTTTTCCTATATTCTCGTATATAAAATAACTTTTTTAGTTTTTTTTTCAAAAATATTTTGTTTATTAAAAAATACAGCTATTACAATTCTATATACATGTTACTGAATACAGGAATTTTTTTAAAAACTTAAAATATACTTTAACATAAGAATATTCTACACCATTTTTAATTGTATCTTAAAATTTAAATAGTTCAGTTTAGTTTTCCAATTATTCTGAAACACAACTAAAAATGGGAATGTGGGAAAATATTTTATTTTTAAATTCAAAATATAACAAAATAAATAAATCCAATTAATTCATCTGGTTTAACCAGTTTTTGAATACTGAGATCAAAAACTTTGGCTTAAATAAAGTTTAGCCGCATGTTGCCAAACTTAATGAAACTTTTCCACGCTGAATCTGCCGATGGTAAAATCTTTTGGAGGACCTTATTCGGGAGGGAGGGGTTCAAATTTGTAGTTTTGTTTTGCGATTTTATACAAAAGTTTTGAATGGATTGGCATCATTTAGGCATCACCGGAAAGATGTTTTAAATGAATTTTCAAAGAGTATATCCCCATTCATTAACCCATTACTAGTCAGTTTAACATTTGGTATTTTTTTAATTTTTTTCTGTTTTTCAGAACTTTTCCCCTCGGAAAGGGGGTGCGTTTTTCCTAATAACTCATTCTCTGCAATCGTATTTATAAATTAATTTATATATTTTTTAGTGTCCGACCGAGTATTCGGCTTCGGAGTTCGGCCAAAAAGTAAAGTTCGGCCAAGTTCGGTGTTCGGCCAAATTTTGGCCGAATTTGGCCGAACTACCGAACTTTTTATGATTATTTATAAAAAGCACAAATAAATAACAACTGTGGTTATATTTATTTTTTAGAATTTACAAAAAAAACTACATAAAAAATACAACGTTGAATATGATAGAATACCAAAAAAAAAAAACAACGATATTTAAATATCAATGTGTGTGAAAAACTTTCAAAAAGCCAAAAGAGTTTAAAAAACATTTCCAGAAATATACCTACAAGACTTATAAGCAAATAATCAAGTTTAATGCGATATAATTTAAATAAACGTATACTTTTATATTTTGCAATTAATTTCGAGTAGTAAGTAATCCTAAAAAAAAAATAACAGGTTCATCAATTTGGGATAGACATGATGCAGTACCAGACTTAGAAGTAGCAGAACTAAATGAAAATTTTATTGAAAAAGAAATTAAAATGTTTATTACGGAGCCTTTATGTCCCGAAATATAAATAAATTTGAGTATTGGAATTCAAGTCCATTTACAAATATAAAAGCTGTAGAAATAAAATATTTATCAATCCCACCAACTAGTGTAGCTAGCGAACAGCTTTTTAGCGCTGCCGAACAGCTGTATTCTGATAGACGAAGCAATTCACATGGTGTGAATGCGGAAAAATTGCTTTTCTGTCATTACAATATCAAACCTTTTAATTTTAAATTTTAAATATTAAAGTTTAAGTTTGTTTTTCTATATCAACTTAAAAATCGATCAACTATTTTTCTTTGACAATAAAATATAGTACAAATATTTTTTTCTTTTTTTGTACTTAAAATAGTACAACTATTTTCCAAATACGATTTTTTAAAAAAATATACCTATGAATTTTTATTTTTGTTTATGTTTAATAACTTTTTGGTTTAAATTTATTGATCTAAAAAAACAATTTATATTTTTTTTTATTAAAACAAAAAGTTCGGCTTCGGTTTCGGCCGAACATTGATATTATGGCCGAAGTTCGGCCTCGGCTTCGGTCGAAAAAAATGAGTTCGGTCGGACACTAATATTTTTGTTAAGAATTCGTAGACCGGCAGAGTAAGGGTTAAAAATGAAAAAAAAATGATCCTCATATATGGTCTGATCAAAAATTAAATCATATTAACCATATATGGAATAATATATGAATTCATATATGGCATATATGGCATATATGAACCAATATATGCAATATATTATCATATTATCATGCCCATAAATGCAGACACTACGTCTGCATTTATGGGCAATACGTTATTGCATTTGTGTTGTTTACTTCAACACAATTTGCTTACTAAACGAAAGAACATTAATGATGTTCTGGATTTCTTTAAGTATTTGGATATTTCATTTGAGCAGTCTTTTCCTACATAGTAGGAAAATAAGAAACGTACATAGTAGGTAATAAATAAAATCGTTGTCATTTTATTATAATTATATTATCAATAAAGACCCCTACATAGTAGGTAATAAATCAAATAACTGAATTTTATTATAATTTGCAGCAGTGTACTATATATTTCATTTGTTTTTTATTCATCAAAATGAAAAACATCGGAAAGATCTAAACAAATAAATTATCGAACATTTAATTTTATGGACAAAATAATTATGTTAATTTACCTCTTTAAAGTATTCAATATAAATTACTAATAGATGCTTAAAACATCCTTGCGGAACAATTTTATATGTTGCATCCATTAAATATTGTCTTTGCTGTTGAAGAATAGTTTCTTTCACAAAGTCAAACAAAAATAATACTCTTCCTTTATTATACATGCAGTAAAAAATGTCTTGGATTTACGTCATCTTTAGATATTCCAAAAGATGTCCAAACGCCGTCTAAATTAAAAGCATCTACTACCTGTACCACAGTTTTTGGAGATATTACCAAGCTATTGCTTGCTATATACTGCAATCCTCTTTGAGAATGCAATATTTTTAGTATCATCTTGATTGCTGAACGGAAAATGTTTAAAAAAGTTGTTAGTAAAACATTAATTTTTAAAAAGTTATACTTTTACCTTTCGCAAATCTTACGTAAGAAGCTCTAATGGAACTCATTGCACTTCTATTGCCACCGGCTATAATTTTAAAATTCATATTTATTAATTATTATTTAATGCTCACTACACTACGTAATCTCACAAACTAAATACCTAACATAACAACATGTGTTGTAAATGAATAAACAATGCAGTGATGATTGCAATAATTCTAACGGTATTTTTTCATTACTATATGTGCTTTTTTAAAGAATTACAAATTTATACAAAACGAATTAATTCCCCAAAAATAATTACTGGGGCATTATTTCATTTTAAAATTTTGGGGATTTTTTTCATTACAAAATAAATCCCCCAATAAAAAAGGAAATAAATCCCCAAAAGTGGAAATAACTCCCCAAAATGTCGTTGTTGTTGTCTTCTATTTACATTTTTGGGGATTTATTTTATTTCCGTTTTGGGAAGTTATTTCCTGGGGGTTATTTCATGGAGCCTTATTTTAACTGCAATTGCAGTTGTTTTACTTAAAAATCAGATTAAAAATATTTACAAAAAAAAGTTTTTTCATAATTTTTTTTTAAATGCTGGTAATGCTGTTTTAACTGCATCTGCAATTGTTTTTACTACATTCGACAGTTAATTTTGAACAGTTAAAAATAGATACACATTGCAGTTAGATTAGATCAGAAGGCACTATGCACCGCGACCAATGTAGGTCTTTTGTGCTGCCTAAAGTTACCTACCTATCCTATTAGGCAAAATGTTCAAATGGTCAAACCCCCCTTTCAAGCGACAAGAGTCGCCTCGACCCCCTACTGGAAAAAGAGATCAATCTCTTAGCCTGGCGCTGACCAGGAGAGTTTTCCCAGTAACCAGAGAATTTAGACTCTCCATGCCCTGAGCCTTTCCCTAACATACCCCGCAGGTATTCCACAGAATGGTTCAGGACCAATAAAGGGCCTTCGGGCCCCGCGGTTGGCCAGACAGGCAATCTGCCCTCTCGTTGCCCTCATGACCAGGAATCCACCCCAAGGTTAGAGAGTTACCCCTACCGAGCCTGTTGAGAGTCTGAATGCATTCCTCGACCAACCCAGACGACACCTTATAAGCCATTAAGGCGTTCAGTGCAGCCTGACTGTCAGTAAGAATGTAGATGCGAGATCTGAGCGTTCCCCTTCGCAGGCATTCCCCTGCACATACACTGATGGTCCAAATCTCCGTCTGAAAAATGGACGGATATTTTCCCATAGGTAAAGCACGCTGGAAGCCTGGTCCAAAGACGCCCCCACCCGTGTCCCCATTCAACTGCTTAGAGCCATCAGTGAACCACAACTGAGAACCATCTTCCGGTTTCCAGGATTGATTGGTCCACATATCTCTGTCAAACAACAACACATCAAAATATCTATCAAAAAGCCACTCCGGTGACACTCTGTCCGCAACCTTAGAAATCGGGTCATCTATTAAGATGCGCGAGATCCTCATGTGACCCCTTAGGTCGCCCCCCCCTCATGCCAACGAATTCACTAAGTCTAGAGGAACCCATACTGGCAACCTCCATTACAGAAACATGCAATGGCGGGATCCCCAGCATAACCCCCAAGGCATCCGTCGGGCACGTTCCGGCGGCCAAGACGTGGTCAAGATGTTCGTTCCAGGTAAGGGAGCTATCAAGAGTCACTCCAAGATACTTAGCACTGCTAGAGAAGCCAACCGTCACACCCTCAACGACCGGCAGAGACAGCTTAAGTTTTCTCCTTTTCGTGAATGGTACCAGGATTGTCTTCGACGGATTGACAGACAACCCCTTTTCCTGGCACCACGAAAGAGTGAAGTTCAGAGCCTGTTGCATACGCTCGGAGATGGTCCTGTCATCCCAGCCCACAACGGAAATGGCAAGATCATCGGCGTATCCATAGGTCCTGAAACCCAAGTCGTTCAGACCCTCGAGTAATTCATCAATGACCAATGTCCACAGTAATGGCGACAAAACGCCATCCTGAGGACACCCTCTGGTCGCATTCACGGTCCTACAAGTAGTCCATATTCCGAACGTGATTATCCTAGAGCGGAGCATCTCCAATGTCCAATTAATTATGATTGGAGGAATGCTCTTCCTAGCCATGGATACCCTAATCGCATCGTAGGACGTGTTGTCAAAAGCGCCCTGTATATCAATAAATGCACAAAGGGCAATGTTCTTTGCCTCCAGTGCCCGTTCTATTGTTGTGACAACATGATGGATAGCAGTTTCGGTAGACTTACCCCGTTGATACGCCAACTGTAGCTCATGTGTCGGCTTTCGTCTGAGGTAAGTGTCCCTAATATACTGATCCAAGACTTTCTCCATTGTCTTGAGGAGAAACGAGCTCAGGCTAATTGGTCTGAAGGACTTAGGTAGCTGCTCAGACTTTTTCCCCGCCTTCGGTATAAAGACCACTCTAACCTCCCTCCAGGGTCTCGGTACATGTCCGAATAATAGACTCGATCTAAATATCCTAACCAGTTGTGGGACAATTAAATCCATCCCTCTCTGTAAGAGATCCCATTTGGACCCGGAGATTTAAATGAAGAAAATTCATCTATCGCCCACTTTACCCGATTCTCCTGAAAGATAGCAACCGCCAGGCGTACGTGCCTACCTGTCAGGTTCGGGATTCTCTGAATCACAGCGGACCCGCAGTTGTCAACGCATCCTGGGAAGTGAATATCGAGCAAGAGTTTACAAGTTTCAGTGGGAGATTCCGTGTATGAGCCATCCGGCCTCCTAAGAGTGCAGAGACCATTTGTATGATCCTGTGACAGGGCCTTTTGTAGTCGCACCGCCTCTGGAAGATCAGAGATCTTCTCACAGTAGTTGCGCCACGTGGTCCTTTTGGATGTGCGTAGTTCTCTATTATACTCAGTGAGTGCGGCCCTATAGGTGATCCAGTCACCTGTTTCCTTTGCCCTGTTGAACAGTCTTCTGGCTTCCTTTTTAAGCTTCTCCAGACCATCATACCACCATGGAACGTCCCTCTTCGTCTTCCTGGTCTTTTGGAGGCAGCTCAAAAAGTAAGCAAAAGTTAGATTCGATTGCATATCGGATGCCGCATGATCGATCTCTCTAGTGCTCAGAATGAGCCCTTTAGAGACATCTGCATCTCGTTCCAAATTGTATCGGAAATTCTCCCAGTTCGTGCGTCTGGGATTACGATAAACCTGGCATGAGTCCAATGCACTAACAATATCAAATACCAGATGTTGATGGTCCGACATTGACAGTTCATTGGATACGTACCAGTTTGAGATGGCAAATGACATATCAGAACTAGTACACTCATAATAATCTATAGGTAAAATACACGAAAACCGTTGTTCATTTTACGAAAGTTTTGGTTATTTTGACATTACGAAAAAATTTGTAGAATATACAAATCACGTTTCGTAAAGTTTTGTAAAAACTTTTTTTAAATAAAAATGTGGTGCATACCTTACGGGTTTATTTTAAAATTAAAAAAAAAAATGTAATGGTGCCACACCAGAATCGAACTCACGATTTCAGTGACGTCCTGCTGTGTTGAGGTAGACCCCTCTACCATTTGCACCAAAGTAGCTGATGCAATACAACAAACTTAAAAGGAACTTAAGTCGAAAATATTATGAAATTTTTATGAAAACTAGAAAAATATGCTACAAATATTTAATAAAAAAGGTAAAATGGCAATTAAATATTTTTATTATGTTTTTTGAACTAAATAAAGTAATATAATTTTTTTATAAATATATCAAATAATATATTAAAAAGCAAAATAAAAAAATAATAAAATAATAATAATGAAAAACTTAAATAACAATTTCAAACTAATTGCATTTTATTATTAAATATTTTATCTTTTTATATATATGTTTTATTGAATTTTATACTAAACCCGGCAAATAAAGTGGAAGTAGTGTTTTCGGGTCCTCTTTAACTTGTTTTAGGATCCTCTTTATTAAACAAAATACAAAATATCCATTTATATCAAAACACAAAAATAATAATAATGAAATAAAAAAATAAAACATAGAAATTTAAAAAACATTAATAAACAAAAAAAATATAAAAACTAAAAAAAAAAAAAAAATATTTGTCCTGGCCAGGAGTTGAACTCGTAACCTTCTGATTGCAAATCCGACCTCTAACCACATCAACATCCATATGTAATATTTGTAACATTACAAATTTTTGTACAATGTACTAAAAAAATATTACGAAATCATGTTTGTATTTTTTACGAAATTTGTAAATTTATATAATTTGTTTTATACAAAAGTTTTGTAATATAAACAAAATGTTTGTACATTCTACGAAAAAAAATTTACGAAAAATATATTTGTATTTTTAAGCATGGATTATTATGAGTGTAAGAGTGAGATCCAAGACCTCTGTCCTAATAGAATTCCTGAAAGTCGGTTCGTCACCCCTATTCACTATGTTTATATTGTTACTACATATAAATTCAAGTAGGTACTCACCACGTTTATTTATGTTGGTACTTCCCCATATCGTGTGATGTGCGTTGGTGTCACAACAGAGGATCCAACTAAGGTTCCTCATTCGGCAATATTCCACCAAGGCCGAGACCTCAGCTGTTGGTACCGTGTTGGTGTCGCCAGGTAGATACGCGGAGGCCAGTACTACCTCATGTTCCCCAGATAAGGAGGGCACCTTTGCCCAAATCGCAACCAAGTCTCCCAGTCTTACCTTTTCGGGCAGCCATCATTTTAAGCGTGTTTTATATCTGCGTCTATAGGTGGACCCGAGTGGTCCTCAGACACATTACCAACATCCATAGGCTCGGCAAGATTAGGACAGAAGATGTCTTTTGCTTGTCCGACCGTTTCAATTGCACCCTCACTGCTCTTTAGGCATAAAACCTCTTGGCTAGTTGAGGATAGACCTGCGTCGGTCTTCTCTTGCTCATTATTAAAATTTTGGTTGTTCAAATCCATCTAAAAATAAAGAGTTAATAAGGGATTACAAAAGAACGCATTATAGCAGAGCCCCGTGCTACCAGCGGGCTAATACAACCAGGGTTCGCGTCGTTCTGGAGGCCACCGTTCGAAAGCACACTAACGTAGTGCTATTCATCCCATGAGCACGGTAAGATAACACTGGGGATTACGGGTTTTTATCGAGTGTCCGCTCTTGATCCGCCATGTTCTGCGAAAGCAGGGACACCTCTAGCCGGGTGTGGTACTGAACCACGCATGGTCGGTCTTTGGAATCCTGATAGGCTATGACATTATCAATAGATTTGCTGTATATACGCTTCAAGGACCCCTGCAACACTCGCTACTTCGACCCCAACACATTGCAGTTGATTTAACTGCAAATGTAGTGCACACCTTTTTAACTGTAAATGCAGTTTAACTGCTATTTGCAGTTGATTCTACCTACATAATTTTCTGAGTCTATACAAAATGTCGGTGTTCAAAAACAATTCCGTGTTTTATTTGCAAGGCTGAAATCTTTTTAAAAAATTATGTCAAAATACAAGATTAATTTTTTCAGTTCAGTTTAAATTATTTTTATTATACAAAAATATAGTAGTAGTTTCTTCTTTATTTACAATAAATTAAATTTATAAAATTAATTACATATATTCATATATATTTAATGTAAACAAGAAAGAGAAAAGGTAATAAATTTCGACAATATTTTATAAAAAAAATGTTTCGATTAACCAAATAATTAAAAATCATTATTACAAAGCATTTAATTAAATTCTTGTACCAAAAAGTTTCTGTAACCTAAAGATTTTTTTAAGTATAAAACTAGTTTTTTTTCAATCTGTAGTATTTGAACCATTTAATATTTGTATCATTTCCATATGCTGTAAAAGGGGCTTCCCAAAACTCACTAGTCTGAATTCCTTAAGAGGACAACTACATAAGAAGTGTTCAAAGGTCTCCATCGTACCCAAGTTACAGAGTTTGCACAATTTGTCATCATCAACTGATTAGTCCACATCTGGCCTTAAAAATTCACGTTATATTTTCTGAATTTAAACTATCAAGGACATTGACCTTTGGTATAATCGAGATATTTATATAATCTTGAAGAGACTGCTTGACTTTGTAAATATTGCTTATGATGATTTTCTTTAATATTGCTTAGTAATAGCTTATTTGGTTCAAACCAGTTATGTTCGTTAGGCTGTGTAACAGACCACGGAATATTAATATTGTTGGCAATAGTTTTCAGTTCTTTAACCAAAAACAAATCCTTCCTTATTACACTGTGTGTAATTTTTTAAGTCATGGCAAAATAACCATATACGGACACCACTACGTGATAAAAGACTAAAAAAAAAAGACCCGTGTCTCCCAATTTTTCCCAAAGTCATCTCCTCTTTTGTTTATGGGCCGCCAAAGATTTGGGGCCTCGGTATCATTTTCGCAAAAAAGTGATCATTTTCTCAGGCTCATATCTTGCAAACCGTTCAGAATTTCGATTTACTCTCTATGGCAAAGTTGTAGCTCTTGTCATAAAGAACAAAAATTGCGAACATATAAAATCAAAAAAACTTCACCTTCCAGATCAAAATCGCAAAAAACTTAAAAAAATTCGATTTTTTTTTACCTTTTTTCCCGTGTTCAGGTCCATAGGTAGCAAACCGTTCAAAATTCAAGGAAACAATCAACTACAAAAATTTACCTAAGATCTCAATAAACAAATTTCTAGAACATATATATATATTAAGTTTTTTGCGATTTTGATCTGGAAGGTGAAGTTTTTTTGATTTTATATGTTCGCAATTTTTGTTCTTTATGACAAGAGCTACAACTTTGCCATAGAGAGTAAATTCTGAACGGTTTGCAAGATATGAGCCTGAGAAAATGATCACTTTTTTGCGAAAATGATACCGAGGCCCCAATTCTTTGGCGACCCATAAACAAAAGAGGAGATGACTTTCGGAAAAATTGGAAGACACGGGTCTTTTTTTTTTAGTCTTTTATCACGTAGTGGTGTCCGTATATGGTTATTTTTTTTCGTGTGGCACTGTGTTAGCATATGAGTGACTTGAAACGGTAGCCAATTAGGATGGTATTGAAACATAACCCGAGATATATACTGTAGGTATAGTTCTAGGGAGTACAAATGATTCCTCACAGCCCCCGTTTCAAGCATTAGTCAGTAGTTAAGTGTAAATTCATGCAATTTTAAAATTTTCTTCATAAAGTATCGTTGTAATAAATCAACCGCATCGAAATAACCAAAATCCCAAACTTTAGCGGCATATGTTTGGATTGACCTGCATACATTTAACAAATAATTTCATTTTTGTCTCAGCTGAATTTGTTTATTGGCAATAAAGTGTTTCCATGTGAAGTTAATAGCATTTTTAGCTTGCGTGTTTCTTTTTTCAAGATTATATCCATGTGTATTATTTCAAATTATTAGTGAGCAAAATATATCGTTTTGGAAGGTCATTTAAAAGACTTTCAAATTATACCATAAATTCGACACTGAAATTTATAGGGAACTTGTAGGAGAGAGCGATAATTATATAGTGGCCATTGACGTCAATGTCAACCTTCTCAAAGAACTAAAAGTCACAAATATCCATCCCAGCGCCAAAACAACAAAAACCACTTAAAATCTTGTAGATCAAGATTATCTGACTCGAATTAATGATGGCGATGAGACCTAAGAAGAATCTCCATTAGTTTTAGCAACAGAAATTTCGAAATTTAAGTCAAATTCTGTAATTTTTTCCAATTATATTGAATTGCGTTCTTTTTTTCAAACTGAAATTAATAATTTTTGGAAATAAGTTTATTTTAGGGGTCCTACATATTGTTGTGTATAAGGCGTAAAAAATTAAGAACCATAAAGGCATCAATAAGCGTATTCAAAAGACAAAATCAAGGGAAGTTTCTTAATTCGAATTAATTAGTTTTATCAAAAGTTCAAGTGCTTTGATGTAATATAAAATTGTATCCAAATGAAGATTGACAAATTTCTAGTGTTACTCTGTATGGGGTAATATACAATTCTATCCAAAATTAATTGTTGTATTTTTTTAAATATGATATAATATCTAAATGTATATTATTTTGTATTTTGCAAAGTCTAGGTATATATAACTCTAAATGCAATATGCAATTATAAACTGATCGAGATGCGATAAGACTCAACTATATATGATATCATATTAAATTGTTTATACAAACATAATTTTATATATGAATTTATATAATTATGTCGGGTTAAATACACTGGCATATAAAAACATATAAGTGCATATAAAATAATGTATTATTATATACAATCGTTTTTATTCGGGATATATTTTTTTAGTCAAATTCAAAAAGAAATTTAGAAAAATAATTTACACATCTGGCGCATATAAAGGGTGTTTTTTATACAGGTATAGAACTTTAAGTTGGCAACACTTTTTTTTGTCAGCTGTCAACTGATTTATGTTTAGTGTGGTTTGGCATTCAACATGAACAGACTGACGCCTGAACAACGCTTCCAAATTGAGCAAATTTATATTGAAAATCATGGTTCTGTTCGAAATACGAAATAATAATAATACGAACTAATTTTGTTTAGCGATGAAGCTCACTTTTGGTTAAATGGATACGTCAATAAACAAAACTGCCGTATTTGGAGGTCCACCAGCCCATAATCTGGAGGTCCACCAGCCCCTAAAGCACACCAAACAGTCAGTTTTTCTGGATGTAACGGTGTCTCAACATACACTTGCGGATTATCATCACTCCAAATACTGCAGTTTTGTTTATTGACGTATCCATTTAACCAAAAGTGAGCTTCATCGCTAAACAAAATTCGCAAAATTCGCGTATTTCAAACAGAGCAATGATTTTCAAAATAAATTTTCAGAATTTGAAAGCGTTGTTCAGGCGTCAGTCAGTCTATTCATGTTGAAATGCCAAACCAAACTAAACATAAATCACTTGACAGCTGACAAAATGGCCGCCATTTAAAAAAGTGTTGCCAACTTGAAGTTCTATATAAACACTTCCTTTAGAACTGGTTCTGGGACAGTGAAACCTTACAATTTGACTTGGGTTTATAGGTTATCTGTTCTAAAAAGTTTTGCTGGATGGTTTGTTATTTGTAATGGAAATCGATTTCCACCGCAAAATTGTAAACTATTTTCGTAAAATATTTTGCGATTTTTGAATTACGTAGTTACATAGAAACTGACTTAGGGAATTTTTTCAGCTTTGGATTATATTTAAGTATGTCTAAAATGACAGATGTATAATTTTTATAAAAATTTAATCAAATTTATCCACTATGTATTATCATATATAAAATTTAAAATAGTATTTTTTTATACATGATTATATGTGCGTATACATGAATTTTTTTGCTAAAACGTTTTGAAAATATTATTATTATATATAAGTACATATTGAGACATATGCTATTTTATATGATCATATATTTATTAACTGTATTATATTATATTATAATTTATTAACTGTATTGAATGATTTAAAAGCTATTCTATATCTATTAGTATCGATAATATTCGATCTTTCCAAACATTCTGATAATCCCGGTACATAAACCATAGACTTGTAAATTCTCTGTTTATTCAAGTTATTTGTGCTGTTATTCTTTCTAAATTTATACTGATTTATTAATGAACAGATTAATTTTATTGGAAAATCATTACCCATTAATAAATTCTATAATTATTTAAATTCTATAATTATTTATTAATGGATAATTTTAAGATAGATATTGAAAATGTAGCTCAGAATTATAGATATTTATTACAAAAGAAATAACACATACTACATTAATTTTTTAACAAATATTACATCAATAGATTTTTTAAGAGTTAATTATTTATATTTTTTGTTTTAGAAATATTTGTCAAATATTTTAAATTTGTTTTCAAACTTTTAAAAAAAAAATTTTCAAACTTTCAAATTTTTTGAAAATTTATTAATTTATTTATTTTCCTGAAGATGCTACACAAAGGAGTAGCGAAATATTGAAAATAAAAAAAAATTTATATAAAAAACAAATAAATAACGAAAATAATTTATATTTTTGTTTACAATATGTATATGCCGGAATTAATAGGGAAAACAAAAACACATATTTATCATATAGATTTAAAAAAAAAATCGTTATTCTCGATACCGACTTTTTGGCATATATGTCAAACCAATAATAACCGACGATATAATGTCACCAAATGACTTGAATATTTATACCCCGTTCACCGCTACACGAATGGGTGACTTACATGTATTTTGTTTTGGTATTGCATGTATTTTGTTATTGTTTTTTGTTCATGTGCAGCAAAACGTCATCTAGAAACAGGGTATTAGTTATACCGTACATGTGATTGGCCCATTAGAATTATCCGACTGTAATCTTACATGTATTTTCTTTTACTGTACAGTTATTTTTTTTTTTTCTTTTCAGCTTATAAATTTTATCAACAGTCCGATAGTGGAACATCCAGGAAGCTTTTCCGTTTTTCATTAATTCATCTCCCTCTACTGATGTTGTTGTTTTTATGTAATAAAAAGCGATGGTTTCTAACGGAATCCCCGAATACTGCTTTGTTAAATACTGCACCAACTGAAGTTATTAATAGCACCATTGTTAAACAGAATAATAGCAGTGTTTTATCACTGAATAGTTTAAGAAAACTTTCTTCATTAGATGCATCTACTAAGTAACTACGTTATTATGTATTCTTTAAACACAGTTTTTTTTTAACATTTGTTTTGAAAAATAACCAATATTATACTGAGCCAAAGTCTAGATTCTCTAGAATAGAGATGGGTGAGTGACACGGAGTTTGCGTGAAGGAAATTTATATGTAAGACGTGAGTTGGGGCGTAAGCATGCGTTGAGATAACTTTCCCTGTGTAATTTGTCCGTGAGTTTTTTTTTTCAGCGTAATCATGAATCGTACATAATTAAGAATTTAGCTCTTGACGTGCGTGAGTCGAAATTTACTCATACGCTCATCTCTAGCATAGAATAATTAACTTAGCTTATGTTTTAGTTTGTTTTCAGATTCGTTTGAATTTGTTTAAAATGTTTAGAGCTAATTGCTCTAAACATTTTCAACAAAATAACCTGAGTTTAACTTCAACCGCATAAATTGGTATATAAATTTGGCATTCATAACTATGGTTAAGCCCAAAACTTTGGTTATTGTGAGATAAGTTAGCAGGCCTTAGTTTTAAAAATATGTTTATGCCAATTTCAAACGAAACGTAAAGCGATAAATTATAGAATAAGGCTATAAAAATGCATGTCGATGATTTTGTTATAGAAAGAGTTCAGTATGTTAATTTAAAAGTACAATTTGTTAACAACCAAATATTATTGTAAATTGTATAAAATACATAGTTTAAGAAAAAAAAAATAGCCTTGTACTTAATGTTCCTTTGACTGAAATAGTTTAAACAATCACCGTTGCACAGTGCGGTATTTCAAAAAAAAAATAATGGTAACAAATAGGGCTCGGAAGTTTATGTAAATACATGTTTCATGTCGTTAGTTGGATGGCAAAGTTAACTAAATATCAACAAATTTCCAACAAAATGGCATCGATTTGTTAATGCATATTTTTGCATATTTTGCTATAAACGCATAGTTTTACATATTTTGGTGTAAATGCATATTCTTATGCATATTTTAGCATATTTTGCTATAAATGCATATATTTGCATATTTTCCATTTAAATGCATATTTTTATGTACATTTTTTGATATTTTACTAAAATCAGCTTTTTACAAAATTCATACAAATATATTTTTTTTTTCTTCAAATTTATTAATATTTTTTGATACAATTTTTTTATCACAAAAACAAAAATAACAGACAAATTCAATTATTAACTTTTTAACGCTGGATAACGCTAATTTTAAAATTTATATCCACTTTCTAAGACAAGAATTGCTTAAATTGTGTTAATAATATTTAAAACGGTAAAAAAATAAATGTATATTTTTAAATCTTAAGTGCATATTTTACGATTGTTAATGCATATTTTATGTACATAAAGCACAATTATAAATGCATTAATAAATCTAGATCTTCTAAACTACGAATAAAATTGGAAATTGTAAAAGAGGTGTTGATCTTTTGTAATATTGTGATTTGAGTCAACCTGTTTTTGTACAGAATGTTCTTACTGGTTGTTAAAGTTGACAACCTCGTGTATAAAAAATCTTTTGTAGGGTGTAACTGTTGTAAATGTGGACCTGGAGTAATGTACGTTGCAAAATTAATAACATGCGTATAAGTGATAGGTTATCTCTCTACTTCAAAAGAATTTTATGTGAAGTTGAATATATATATTAGACTGTTTCAAATATTACAATGCAAGTTGTTAGTACAAATACATATAGCAGAGTTGCAAAACAAAGTATTCAACAGTGATACAAAAAATTGTACCTCTAATGTAAATCGCAGGAGAAATATAGGTGATGTATAGTATTTTTCATTCGGTTTCAACACCATCCCTGAATACATTTAAAAAAATTTAAGATCAAAAAAATAAAGTTTAAGTACATTTCAATTCAAAAATAAATTACATTGTGTTTTAATTTTATAGTATATTGTGTTAGAAAAGACCAAATTGACTCCTCAAATGTTGAAGTTTTTGCGGGGTAACGGCCTTTGTTAGCATATCTGCGACCATCTCATATGTGCTCAAATATATCAAAACCACTTCCTTGTCATCAATTTTTTGGCAGATAAATTAAGCCGTTATATCCACATGTTTGGTTCTCGGCCACCTGTATTGCGCCCTTAGTGTCGCAGAAGAGAATCAAACTTTTTCTATATGTTGGGTTGAGCTCGGCCCCTTAACCAATCAGATCCCTGAATTGCAGCAGTCACTGACATGAATTCAGCTTCCGTCGAAGACAATGCCACTGTCTTTTGCTTTGTTGTTGCCAATGATATTGCTGTGGATTGGTAAACAAAAACATAGCCAGTTGTGGATTCGAGGCCGTCTATGTTTCCGGCCCAATCAGAATCACAATAACCTTTTGTATCGTCATCTGATTGCTTTTTGTAAACAATACCGTGCCTTTCAAATACCTCATAATTATTTTAAGCTTTCCAGTGAGGCTTAAAATGATGCTTACTCGGGGCAAAAAATTTGTGCAGCAAACCAATCGCCTGCATATACGGAATCTTTGACATCTGTTGTTTACCTTCATTATATTTAGGGGACATATTTGTTGACAATTTTTGGTTGTAGTCAATTGGAGTCGAAATTGTGTTACAATCATTAATTTCAAAACGCATCAAAACATCTTTTATGTACTGCGACTGATCAATTTTAATTTCATATTTACTACTGGTAATCTTCATACCTAATACTGATGACACCTCTCCCATATCCTTCATTTTGAATTTACTGACAAGCTTTTGTCGACATAAAGAGCCATGTACAACATTTGGCCATCATTAATTTTTTGGTAAATACATGGATCCACCTCCCCTCTTACAAGTCCCATTTTAATTAATTCATTGTTGATGGTTACATTCCAAACACGTCCTGACTGTTTCAGTCCATAAATTTACTTTTCTAATTTACAAACTTTTTCGGAACCATCATCAAACATTTCGGGTTGTTGCATGTATACAGTTTCTTTTAACGAACCATTTAAAAATACACTTACTGCCTCCATTTCGTGTATGTATATGTATATCATATTTAACGGCTAGTGCTTATAAGTGTCATAGAATCATACCTGACAACAGAAGCAAAGGTTTCGGTAAAATCAATTCCTCCTTTTCACTAATGCCTAAAACTATTCACAGCTAGTTAAAAGTAAAAAGTCATATAAACTTATTCCCGTAGAAATAAGAAATGCAACCTTCTCTTGTTCAACTATTATTCAGACTGGTAAGATCTATTTTTAAAACATAATAAAAAGAAATATTCCAATTCCTAACTCTGACTTTGTTTGTCTTTATTTTCGGTTCCATTGGTATATTCTGCTATTCAGAGATTCTTCATATACAGCCGTATATTTTCCATATTATCACCAATAATCTGGATTTCCATCGCACAGCACTACCGTGTTCATCTTGCTTTGTTTTGAACACCCACTTTGGCTTTTTAGCTTTTTCGCATTTCGTGGGTTTTATTTTATGTGCAGCCAATAAATCGATTTCTTCCTTCTCGGCAATTTTCCAATAGGCTGAGTTCAGGCGATGGCCCCACGGAATCATCGTTCTCGCTAGCATTTGTATCATCAATTGTCGAATCAGAATATTCAGGAGTAGATTCAACTTCAGGTGTCAATTCAACATTAACACTCTGAATTGGCATCACTATAACTTTGTAGCAATTCTGGTTAGTAAAAATCTTTATGCTAATGCTCACCTTACTTCATTCCAAAAATACCACATCACGACTGATGATTATATTATTATTTTCAATATTAAATAATCTGTAAGCTTTGCTTTGAGAACTGTATCCCATCATAATACATTCAATTGATTTTTTTCTATTTTGAGACGTTTTTCTTTTGGTATGTGGACAAAAACAGGACAACCAAAAACTTCGAATCAGGACGACAACTAGACCATATTTTTTCAGGACTACGATTGTCAATACGACAAGGAACTCTATTAATTAAATAACTAGCTGTGTTGACAGCTTCAGCACAAAAACGGTAGTCCAAAACCACTGTCGATTAACATACACCGAATTCGTTCAATCAAGATGCGGCTTATTCTTTCCGCAACGCCATTTTGTTCTGTGGAATACGGGCACTTTTTTGAGGATTTATATAATTGTCCTTTAAAAAAATTATAAAACCTTTTGTTTTAATATCTTTGTTTGATTATTTATTTATTTATTTATTTATTTAAAGCCTTCATGGCCAATTATACATGTATTGTAAGATAAATATCTATGTTATTTATATATATATATTATATGTAAGTATATAACTTATTTTTAATAAGAATACCTAACAAATTGGCTCCCCAGCCATATAAATATTGTAACAAAAATTAATAAAAATATTTACCTATAACCAGGTGATATTTAATTCACCGTTATTATATCAATTTTAATTATTATTATTAAAAAAATCCAGAAGTTTATTTCTATAAGCGGAATATGAGTATGAAAAAAGTTTTAGATTATTTGGTTAATGATTCCAAGCACGATGAACTCGTACTATAAAAGAGCGATCGAAAATTGCAAGATGTCCAAGAGGTACGTCAATTTGAACATTACGTGTTGAACTAATAAAAGAAAATTCATTTACAAGGATTTGGGGTTGTCTTAATTTCATGATTTTATAAAAATGTAGCAGAATACGTAAATCCAAGTATTTTTTAAGACTACATCGTAAGAAAATAGGAACTAATTCTGAAACATAATTATGCTCAAATATCTTTACATTATATATATAACGTACATTTTTTCTAACAATTTTCTCTATTCTATATAAATTATATGTCAGCGTACCAGAAAAAACTTCGAGGCAATAGTTGACTTGAGACATTATTAAGGGGTTTGCTAAGTGATTTCTAACATGGCGAGGTGTATAAGATTTAAGCGAGTACAATCTTCTTAATACAAGGCAAGTTCTATTAGTTAGAGAGTTTACATGATTATCAAAATTCAGATTCGGATCTAATATAACACTGAGACATTTTAATGAATCTACATACTCAATAGCACATTCATTAACAAAAATTCTTGAATACATAACATTCCAATTCTGTAAACGAAAGTTCATTGCTTTTGTTTTGCTAGGATTTATTTCCAAACAGTTAACGTGCATCCATGTCGTCATTGAATCCATATGATTGTTTAACAAAGTTTTCGAAAACTGAGGGTGTCCACAGTCAGTACTATAAAGTATAAAATGTCATCAGGAAATACAAAGGGTTTACAAAATCTGTTTTCCATTAGAGAAATTCAATCATTCAAATAAATTAGAAAAAGTATAGGCCCCAAAACGGAACCCTAAGGTACACCAGATGTGACGGCCCCAATACCAGAATTAACTACGTTAATTGACACAAACTGAGATCTATCTAGTAAATATGTATATATCAGTTTACAAGCGGATTTTAAAAAATTGAAGTTTTCTTATAAGAACGGTATGGTTAATACGATCAAATGCTTTAGTCAGATCCAAAGAAACAACAATACAGCTGTTGTGCTTATCCAAATTTTTACGAATGGAATCAGTAAGAGAAAGAAGTAAAGATGTTGTACTATGAGTTTTCCTAAACGCAAACTGTCTTGAATGAAGAAGCGAAAATTGTTGGCAATGGGACAATATTTGCAGTTTCATAATATTTTCAATAATCTTTGACATAGCAGGCAAAACACTTATAGGTCTCAGATTATCATTACTGTAATTACCACTAGTTTTCGATATAGGCACAACACGACCTAATTTCCAAGCATTTGGAAACTTTGATGTTGTAAAAATAGTATTTACAAGATGAAGAATAATTGAGGAAATGAATGGGTATATAATTTTGATGAATTTTATCGGTATATTGTCATATGCTTTAGCATTCTACTTTATAGAATTCAACGCAAGTAAAAGATCATATTCAGTGATGCAGAAAAGAAAAAGATTCTTCAGTATCCAAAAAATTTTCAAAATTGACGGTAGACAAATGATTTGGACGCAGGTTATTTAAAAATGTAGAGGCTATTGATTCCACTTCAGCTTCATTAACTCTTGTCCTTCGTTATGTAAACATCCAAGCTTACGTATCTTAGACCACTTTTGAGAATTATTAGCACCAGCGAATAATCATTTACCATAGTCACGTCTAGTTTTCCTGATTACTGATTTAGCTTTGTTCCTTAGTCTACAGTACGACATCCAGTCTTCATCAGAACGATTCCTGAGATAAACCCCATAAGCCCGATCCCTTTTGCAATCGGTCTCGAATTCATCCAATCAAATTCATTTGTTACTGATATAGTTCTAGAAGTAGGAACAAAATTATGAAGGCTATTTACCAAATCATTTACTGTAGATAACTGCAAATCTACATCACTAGTGGAAAAAATAACAGATGAATCAAAACTTTCTAAATGGAGAAAAAAATCATCGAAGTTAATTTTATTGTAATCCTTAAATTCAATCCATTCACTTCGTAATTGTCGAGAAAACTTTATAGATATGTAAATAAAACTATGATGTGAAGAAAAAAGTGGTAAAAGAATTTGTTTATTGTAATCAACTGAAGAAGGCTTGTTTAATGATGACCCAAAACTTTTGCACCCACCTAATAGCAAATCTAACGGCAAATCTCATTGTAACAAACAATTTTTTTTAATATGCAATTTGTTGGTACATATCTTCGTTAAATTCTTTCTTTTCTTTTATGACACTCTTCTAGTGTCAATTATTAACTTTAAATATTAAAAACAACTTGCCTTAAGTAAACTAAGTTTCGTAGTATATTGGAAGTTGATCGAACAACATTTAAATTTGTGACCCTTAAATTTACCTTAAATTTAACTTAAAATTACTTAAAATACAATTAACTCTAAAAAACAACAAAAACAAAAGTGTATAAAAAAAGAGACCAAAAGTGAATTGAATAAAATTTTGTGAATTTAAAATTTAAAATATCAAACAAAAAAAAGTGTTTTATTTACAAAAAATAAAAGTTCATCGCCGAACATTTTGGTCCTAAACGAACCGGATATTTTTGAAAGTGATTTTTTGTGAATAAAATCGTGGAAAATTTGAACTCTAAAAATTTAAATTTTTCGAACAAAAAAAATTATATAAATAAAAAATATAATTTATGATAAAAATAAAATCTTGTGCCGTTGAAAAATATACAAAAAAGTTAAAGTGCCAATTGAATTCTCAGTGCAACAAAACGTGTGAAACCCTTCCCCAAAAGCGTTAAATTAAATTTTGAAAAACTGACCCCGTATTTTTAATCAAAATTTGAAAAATAAAAATATGAAAAACAATTTGACTCAGTGTTAATCAAAATTTCTAAAAATTTTTTGAAAAAAAAAGTAAAATTAATGACCTTAATTTAAACGACAAACACGAAAAAAGTTGTGCTTGTGAACATTTCAAAAATAACAGCTAAAAAACAATAACAAATTTTGACTCTGAAAAAATTAAATTGGTGACTTTAATTTGACCCTTAAACAAAAGTTTTTGTTTGTGAAATTTAAAAAAAAAAAAAAAAGAGAATAAAAAATAACGGTTTAAAATCAACTAAAAATTTTTGACATTGAAAAAGTTGTGACTTTAACTTGACCCCTAAAGAAACAAGTGTTTAATTTTGTAAAATTTTGAGAGAAAAATAAAGGTTATAAAACTTTAAAAACTTATACAAATTTAACCTTGAAACGACCCGTTTAAAGAATAAAATTTAAAAAGAAAAATTTTGTGATTTTTTTTTTTAAAATAACGGTAATCGAATTCTTTAAAATCAAAAAAAAAAAAAAACTGTCATCAACGCAGCACCATCAATAGTAAGCAGCAACAGCACATCAGCAGCGACAACACATCAGCAGCGACAGCAAACCCAGCAGCGACACCATACCTAGCAGCTACAGAAAACCAACGTCAACGTACAAAGCTAAGTACACATACAATCAAACAGCAAGTAAGTACTAGAGTTGTCAATTATTCGCCTTTCAGCTTTGTTCGAAAAATTCAAATAATTGTTTTCGCTCGTTCGATCAAACGATTAAATTTCAAAAATTATACGATTAATCGATGATAATAACGAATAAAAAAAATTATTTTTAAATAATATTTTTATTAACAAAAAAATAAACAATTCATACAAAAAAACTTAAATAAAATCGCTAATTGTTGAGGTAGGTGATATAGTAAGAAGAGCATTGAATAGTTTATCTAATTTTTCTGTTCTTTTTTTAGATTTTTCCAAATATACTATATCGTCTGATATATCGCTGAAGTCTTTTTTATTTTCTGTATTTTTAATACTCTGAATTGAATTATTTAATTCGCATAAAAGATTATTATTTTCATTACTAATAACTTCTTCTATTTCAACACATTTATCTGAATTATTGTGATTACTTTCAACATAAAATAATCTTGAGTACAATTTATTAGCATATTCTTTAGTTTCACTTTTTTGGGAAAATTTTCAGAATTCAGAAATATTATTAACGTATTTAAAACTTTAAAACGTCTCTCATTTATTCTTATTTTAATATGTGTTAGTAAGTCTGTTGCAAAAGAATTATTCATTTTTTCTAAACTATTTATTAAAAACTTGATTACTCCCACTAATTCTATTATGGATGTGCTATCTTTTCCTAGCTCTTTTATAGCAACATCAAGTGGTTGTAAAATTTTATAAAGGTTTGATAAAACAGTTACTTCAAAGTCCGTAAATGGTGTTAAACCAAAATCAATTAGTGCATGATTAACACATTTATGAATTCTAATGAAGTTTTCCAGCATCTTTGATAATGATGACCATCTGTGTTTCACGTCATTTGTTTGTTGTGTATGACCCTCTCAAATTTGATGCTGCGATTGTAAAAATAAAAGAGAGTTGCCGCCTGTAAACATTTTTGAGAATTTCCGGGGACAACTAAATTTCCACTTTGGTGAATAAATTTGCTGACACTTTTGACTACAACTATTGAGACCCGTTATTAAATCGTTAGCACGTACTCTTTTAACCCATTTAAGTTATTTCTTTGGCTGATCATCGAACTTTTGCCGACATTTATAGACTTTCTAAAGAAATTTTTCTCGATAAAAAATATCATTTCATTGAAAGTTTTAGAACCTTCAGAACCAAGTTTTTTTCATTCTTTTCTATCTGACCCTACTTTTTCCACCCGCAAAATTCAAAATGCCACTCGATAAATTCGTGAACTGCACAAACGACCTATTGGATTTTGAAAGCGTTCACTCGGAGACCAGAGCCGAAGACAATCTTCACGCCTTAGAAATTCTTCGCGTTGAACTCGACTCTCTTTGGACTCAGGTTAAACGAGCATATGAGGAATGCCGGGATTTGAAGCAGGGACCAGATGACAAAACCATTGATAAAAATAAGCTTCGGGATCGTTACAAAAGGGCACTTACAGCATATAAGAGTTGTGCAGCTTCTATAAATGCGGAAGTTCAAGTTTTGTCAGACATAAGTGGCTCGGGGAACAAATCGGAAAGACATTCAGTCAATGACCCTCCAAATTTAGATAATAATTCTGTCTCTTATATGAGATTGCCTGTTTGCGACATGGACCCATTTTTCGGTGACCCCACAAAATGGCCTACTTTCCGCGATCTTTTCACTGCTATCTGCATAAGGAGTGAAAAAATGGGAAGGATTGAAAAACTTATATATTTAAAACAAAAAATTGGTGGCGACGCTTCCACAGTTTTAGGAAATGTTCCAATGACAAACGAGGGTTTCGATATTGCATGGGAACGGTTATTAAATAGATACGACAACAAAAGGGAACAAGTTAACGCACAACTGCGCATTCTTTTTGATCTTCCCAATGTTTCTATTGACTCAGCTGCATCTATTCAAAAATTGCAAAGCGCAGCTAACGGAATTTTGGAAACTCTAAGAACCTTAAAAATAAGGTATTGTTGCTGGGACCCAATTATGGTTTTTATTTGCCAAATAAAAATGCCCCGAATATTTGTAGAAGAATTCGAAAATTCTCTTGAAGACTGTGCGGACATTCCAACTTGGACCCAATTTGACAAATTTCTGACAAAAAAATTCAAGACCCTGCAGTCTAGTGTTAACATAAAGTCTACTAAATTACCAGGTGCTCAATCGCAATTTGAGACAAAATCTTTTAACAAAGGAAGGAAAACGCATTCTTTGCAAATAAATACGACTCAAATCGAAAGCGGGTCAGGCCAAAGAAATCTCTCAAAACCAAACAAGAGTTCACGAAATGACCTTAATTACAACTGCCCTCATTGTAAAGGCACACACCTCCTAAAAAATTGTCCTAAATTTTTAGGAAAAAACGTCAATGATAAAATTCAAATAGTTAGGGTCACAAATTCCTGCTACAATTGTCTCGGTGTTAGCCATAGCGCAAAAGATTGCAAAAGCAAATATAGTTGTAGAATATGTAAGCAAAAACATAATACATTGTTACATAAGGGAACAGAACCCAGATCTACACCCACAATTCAAGAAAACGTTGCGGTGCGCCCAAGTACGATCGCCGCAGCTCATAATTCCAATTTACAGTCCACATCAACTTCAAATTTTGCAATCCCTACAACTACAACAGTGACCCTAAAAGCAAAACCCCCAAGTAACACTGAAACTTTACTATTTACTGCAATAGTAGAAATCGAATCAGGAGGCCAACGATTCCAGGCAAGAGCCATTGTTGACCCTGGATCACAAACAACATTCGTATCTGGAAAGTTAAAAAACAGTTTGAAGCTACCTTCGACACAAAACCCCTTACTGTTTAGCGGTATGACTGACGGTTCAGGTACTTCTACAAAAGCCTGTTTGTTTAACCTTTGCTCCAGAACTGACCCAAATTTCAAGATGGAAGTCTGGGCACAAGTAGTAAAAGACATGTCGCTACTTTTGCCAACCCAATCATTAAATACACCCTATTTAAGCGAGACTGCAGAATTAGAACTTGCAGACCCTCATTTCTATCAGAGTCGGCCTATCGACATAGTAATCGGCCTCGATATAGGAAAATTTTTATTTTGCCTTAAAACGCCCATGCGCATTGTGGGACCCTTTTTGGCTGCGAAAACAGTATTTGGCTGGGTCGTGGGGGGACCAGCGAATACATCGAATCGATCAACAATTACTACCTCACTATTCAATACAACGTCCCTTGAGCAAATCCTCACACGATTTTGGGAGGTGGAGGAAACCCCAAAAAATATTTTGAGGTCTGACGAGGACACATTTTGCGAAAATAACTTCCAGTCTACAACCCGTAGAATCGAAAATGGAAGATATCTAGTGACCCTACCCTTTAAAAATGAAAAAGAGATAGGGAATTCTAGAAATATTGCCATGGCGCAATTTTTAAGAATGGAACGGACTCTTAGCCAAAAACCTGACATAAAAAACCAGTATGATCAGGTAATTTTGGAATATCTTGAGCTGGGTCATATGCGAAAAGTTTCACCCCTGGATATAGACAAGACCCCAAATTATTATCTGCCGCATCACGCAGTAATAAAACCCGATAGGCTGACCACAAAACTTAGAGTTGTTTTTAACGCATCTTGTCCGTCTTCAAACAAGAGAAGTTTGAACGACATATTACATCCAGGACCCATACTTCAACAGGACTTAGTGCTCCAAATACTAAAGTGGAGATTTTTCCAATTTGTTTTCAACGCCGATATAACAAAAATGTATCGACAAATACTTATTGACCCAACTCAAACCAAATATCAAAGGATATTATTTCGAAAATCTCAAAATGACCCAATTGAAGATTTTGAACTCCTAACAGTGACGTTTGGAGTAAATTGTGCCCCGTTCCTAGCCATTAGAACTCTGCTTCAAATTGCAGAAGACTTTAGACCAACACATCCTTTAGCATCGAACATTTTGGAACAAAATATGTACGTGGATGACGTCTTAGCCGGTGGGCACACTTTAAGCGATGACATTGAATCCAGAAAAGAGCTATCTACTGTTCTTAAATCTGCTGGCTTTGACTTAATGAAATGGACCTCAAATGACCCCCGAGTTATCCAGGATCTGCCAAAAGAGAATCTACTACCTCTTGATTGGCTAAACTTATCCGAAAATGATGGAACAAAAACCCTCGGGATAAAATGGAAAATTTCATCTGATTGTTTCACCTTCACTGATCCAGAGGTGGAGTTAAAACAAAATTACACAAAAAGGGAAGTCTTATCCCTAATTGCCAAGTTTTTTGACCCTTGTGGATGGCTGGCCCCGGTAATTGTTGATGCTAAGTTAGTCATGCAACAAATTTGGTTAGATAAAATCGACTGGGATGATATCTTAAAAACGCTCACCGCCATAAAATGGAAAAAATTCATACAAAATTGTCCCTCGATAAACACCCTGAAGATACCACGTTGGATTCACTATAGCCCCTTTTGTGGTGTGGAGATCCATGGCTTTTGCGAGCCTCTGAAAAGGCATATTCTGCTACACTGTACATCAGAATTCAGCTTGAAAACAATGATGTTTACACATTTCTTTTAGCCGCAAAGACCCGTGTAGCCCCTATCAAAAAATTGTCTTTACCACGGTTAGAGCTATGTGGATCAGTCTTATTAGCAAATTTAACGTCTGCTACTCTACCAAATCTTCAGTTAAAAAATTCTAGGACATATTTTTGGACCGACTCTACAATTGTATTGGCATGGTTAAAAAAGCCGCCATGCACATGGAGCACATTTGTTGGAAACCGTGTTTCAGAAATACTCCAAAAAGTTGGAAACCAAAATTGGCAACATATAGACTCCAAAGAGAATCCAGCAGATGTTGCTAGCCGCGGATGTACACCACAAGAATTAAAAACACACAGCTTGTGGTGGTGTGGACCTACTTGGTTGAAATTACCTAAAAATCAATGGCCAACTCCAATTAACCCAAAAGACACAAAAGTTGAGGCTAAAACTATAAAAGTTTTAACAAACACGGTTTATGAAGACCCATTGATTCGTTTTTCATCGTTACCCCACGCTTACAGAGTAATCGCATATGTTCTACGTTTCTGGCGAAATTCTGGCGCGAATCGAACCCAACTACGAATTTCTTCACTTGAAATCACTCAAGAAGAAATTATCTCGGTAAAAAATCGGCGATGAACTTTTATTTTTTGTAAATAAGACACTTTTTTTGTTTGATATTTTAAATTTTAAATTCACAAAATTTTATTCAATTCACTTTTGGTCTCTTTTTTATACACTTTTGTTTTTGTTGTTTTTTAGAGTTAATTGTATTTTAAGTAATTTTAAGTTAACTTTAAGGTAAATTTAAGGGTCACAAATTTAAATGTTGTTCGATCAACTTCCAATATACTACGAAACTTAGTTTACTTAAGGCAAGTTGTTTTTAATATTTAAAGTTAATAATTGACACTAGAAGAGTGTCATAAAAGAAAAGAAAGAATTTAACGAAGATATGTACCAACAAATTGCATATTAAAAAAAGTTGTTTGTTACAATGAGATTTGCAGTTAGATTTGCTATTAGGTGGGTGCAAAAGTTTTGGGTCATCATTAAACAAGGCTTTTTATAAGAAAATAATCAATTAATGACGATGAATTATTAGGCACATGCACGTGGGTTGGTAAGCTATTATGAACATAGCTAAGACTGCATCTCGTTATTAAGGATCGAAAATGATTTGCCTTAACAACATCAAAAAGATTGCAGTTAAAATCACCCATAACAGTTATATTAGAGAATCGGTCCAACATATCACCATGAAGATTTTCAAAAGAATTTATATCTCCACTTGGCAAATATACCACACCCACTATCATTGACGTATTATTACCAAAAACTTCAACAAATAATGATTCACAGATCCCGTACTGTTTGCCACGAAAAACGATTTTATATCATAGTTTGTTCGATATATATAAGCACACACCACCAGCTCTTTTTGGTGCACCATCAGTAGTAACACGGTGTTCATTTGGACGATCATTTCTTACAAGGCTGTAGCCTGGAAGCATCAATGACTGCGAAAAAATGCCTGGTTTAAACCATGTCTCTGATATATCAATAATGTCAAGGTTAGTATTATAAAAAGTGTTTTTGAATTCCTCAAGTTTTGCGTTTGAACTAGAGGGACATAAACTTTGAGCATTTACGTGACCAATATTTAAATTTTCCGAAAATAAAGATAGAGAATCTTTCCAAATCGAATTATCTCTGGCTATAGGTCCAAGATTATTGTCATCCATAATTAATAACGACGCTAACCGAACTATCGGAAATAAACATCTAAAAATTAGAATTTAAAATTTAAATACTTGTGTTTTTATTTAATAATTTAAATGTTGATTCATGACCTTAAGCCGCAAAAATCCTAATCACAAGTATGTAAACAATATTTATATTTTTGGGGGACCCTAGGAATCACTAATAAAAAATGCATATAAAAACGATAAGCTTTTAATATTTCTATCATTAAAGAAATATAATTCAATTTTTCGTAACTTAATTGAGAATCAAAAATTTAATAGAAATTTATATAAAGGTTACATTTTTGCAAAAACAAAAGGAAAAAATAAAGTAAATTAATTTAATTTAAAAAAGGGAATCTTTATAAAAGAACTAAGATTATGACTGCACAGCAGTAATAAGGCACAATGGTTAGCTTTGATTATAAGAATTAAGATTAAAAAATTCTATACATTCCTGTAAAATTAATAGTTTATATATCCTTATTTGGCATTGTTAGTTTACATTTAAGGATTTCTCGATTAATAATGCTATAACCTACAATCTTTTTATAATTTTTTAATTTCCAACAAATTTTTAACAATTAATTTGCCATGGATGAATAGTTATCATTAAGATAGATGCGCTTATCGTCAGTACCACCAACAACATCAGAGACTCTGAGGCTTTTAGATTTAAAGTATGCTGACATCAACTTATCACGCGTAGCAACATCCTTAAACATGACAAGTACAGCATTTCCTTTTTTAATATACATTGCGTTTAATACTTCATCAGGGGCAATATCAATTTTGTAATGAGCACATAAGTTACGAACTGTTTCATTCAGATTATCCAATTTATCAGAGAGACCTGTTATTACAATATCTGGCCTATTTAAGCGGTGTTGTAGATTATGGTTTTGCAACTCTAATTCATAAATTTTTTTATTATTAGAAATAACATTTGCATCAATAAGAGTTTTGCAATTTTCTACTTCTTCTTCCAGACGAATTTCATCAACAACAGCATCAAATTTTGATTTTATTTCAGCCTGTTCACATTGAATATCACGTATATCCTTTTTAAGATCAGCAAATCCTTTCCGTATTTCAGCTTTAAATGCAGAATCCGAATTATCAGGTGGATTTTCCAAACATTCCTTACAAGTATAGGCGACGCACAGTGGTCAATTTCGCGAGATAGCGGTCAAAACTCTATAACTTTTGACCGGATTGGTATTTTTTTACGCAATTTGTTTTGTTCAATAGGAGGGACTTTAAGCTTCAATTTGCGTGTTCAAACGTGAAAATCGACTGATAGGAACGTAAGTAATGTGGAGTTAAAAATGCATTTTAATTTTTTGTTGAGTTTCCATGTAAAAGTTGAATATTTTGACATTTTAAATAGGTATTTTTTTTATAATTTCTTATTTTCTTCAATCGTATTTTACAACCAATACTTATTTATTATTCCTAAACTTAATGTTGGTCAGAAAATGCCAATATTTGGCCCCTGACATTTATTTAGTCTCAATATTCACAGGGGCCAAAGGTTGGTTTTTTTGGAAGAAAGCTAATTCTTGTGAGGATTAAACTGAAAAATAACACTGAAATTCCCAACAATATCAATACCATTTGGATATATTATATTTAAGTTATGAATTTTAATTTCTTGTTTGTCGCATATTTTGAAGAATGGATTATTCATTATATGTAAAATAATGTCGTTTTCATCTTTCCGTTCAAAATATATATCAGATAGAACACTATAACTGAATTTAGCCATTGTTTAAACAATAATGAAGAAAAAAATGAATGCATGGATTAATATACTATTGCTCGAAGTTTCAACATGATCTTTTTTACCTCTTTGAAACATAATATAACAGGTACTTGGTTTTACCAGTTATTTCCATTGGTTTTAAATTTATTTGCAAGTTTCAGGTATTTAAGTTGTGTAATATTAGATGGCAATAAAATCTTTTTTACCTTTTCCAAATGAATTGCTAGATACCACATAATTTGAGAGTTAACAGGTACTGGTAATAATATAATAGGTACTTGGTTTTACCAGTTATTTCCATTGGTTTTAAATTTATTTGCAATTTTCAGGTATTTAAGTTTTGTAATATTAGATGGCAATAAAATCATTTTTTACCTTTTCCAAATGAATTGCCAGATACCACATAATTTGAGAGTTCTATTGTCATTTTTGTCAAAATTTTGATACACCCTTCTATGTGGACTAGGTCCAAATATGGGAGAACTTCTCCTAATTTCAACAGAATTATTTTTTGGGTCAATAAGAACTCTTGTACAAAATTTCATCAAAATATATGCATAATAGCCACTGTTAACGCTGTCTCCAAAATCCCAATAATTTTATTATTTATACATCTGGCATCACCAAAATTAATTTATTTATATTGCCATAAAAATATTTTCAGATTGTAAATTTTGTATAAAACTTAACGAAAGATAAACATTTAAGGTTTACCTCGGAGCATGCGCCCTTTTGGCAGCCATTTTCTAATCTGAACTACAAGTTGGCTGTGCGCAGTGCTCGGGAGCAAAATTTATTATTATATAAATATTTTATTTTATTTTTCCTGGTGGTTTCCATACCAAAAAGTATGTAAACAATTTATTTATTTATTATTTTTAATTATAAATTAATTCCTATCAATTTTAATTTAATGTAGGAATTTTAATAGAAACGCGTATAATACCTACAATCACATACAAACACATAGAAATAAACAGAAATACACATTGTAAATTATATGTGTTTTATTCAAAATCCCCGTGGGAGTCACTAGGACAAACGGCTGGCGTGCCTTGGTAACATTTTAAAATTCTTTTTGCTACTCCTGTGAGCCTTGTTTTGCGGTTTACATCAACCTGTTCCTGCGTCACCTATTGCACCAACAAATTGCCAATCTCGCAGTAAGTACAAAATGTCGTTACATAATATAGAGGGTCAACAACAAAATCAACTTGATCACAATTGCTCACTTTGTCCCAATCCCCCTGACGATAAAATGACAATCTGCGTGGATTGCCACAAAAAGTTTCACAAAAGTTGTGCTAATGTCACAGATGACATAACCTTCAAATGCACTCAGTGCTCAACCATAAGACCAACTTCCCCCACTTCAAGTGTAACAAGCCGTTGCTCAATTATTTCGCAAACACGAAAAATTCAACTGCAACTTAATAGGCTAGAAGAAGAACGAGAACTGAACAAAAAATACCTTGATCGAAAGTATCAGCTTCTTGAAGAAGCCGAGGCTCTCACTGACAGTTCGTCCACAAAGTCTCAGTCCGTTCATAATTGGTTAGCTACATCGGAACCTAACCCTAATTTACCAATACGGTCATTGACCAATAGTCATAACGACACCCTAAACCGGCAATCAACTTATTTGCCTTATGCATCAACAACGTTGCAAAATCGTGTAGAGTTTTTCCCACAAACGGTTACTACTGCTGCCATAAGTTCGTCGTTGACAACAACTGCAGTACCAAAATGTACTACGACCACCGCCACTAGCGGTGGGTATCAACCACGGATGCAGCCTACACAGCCGAACGTATTAACTCATCCTCATGGTGCTATACTTACATCATTACCAGCAAATAATGAGATGCCTTTCGAAACAAACCAAAATAATTTTCAACAACAAAATTTATTTAATTCTGTCCCACAACAATTTATTTCATGGCATCCAATGTCATCTACAACAAACGTTACAGATAATGTACAATCAAATGCGGCTACTTGCCCACCATCTTATGTTGCCCCACAGCAAAGACTGCAACAAAATCACATATATGCCCGACAATCACTTCCAAAAGAATTGCCGACGTTTTCTGGCCTACCAGAAGAATGGCAAATTTTTGCGTCCACTTACGAATGGTCCACGGATGCTTGTGCCTTAACCGACACGGAAAACCTCATCCGCCTCCAAAAGGCTTTAAAAGGAGAAGCCTTACATAGCGTCCAGCATATGCTAATACACCCTTCAAATGTTCCTGGTATTATACAGCTGCTTCGTATGTTGTATGGGCAACCTGAAAAGATAATAGGTTCAATAAAAAATAAAATTAAATTATGTCCAAAAGTGGATGAAACTAATTTAAAAACACTTACCTCTTTTGCTATTGATGTTAGGAACCTTATTTCCACAATAAACGCCAGCAATTTATTAGATGAAATAAATAATTCATCTCTTCTGCTAGAATTGATACAAAAACTTCCTCCTTCATATCAAATGCAATGGGCAACTCAAAAACTACAGCTGATACAACAAAACAAAAAACCAAATTTGTACGAATTTGACAAATGGTTTTTTAATATTGGTATAATAGCTAGCAGTATAACAGTTGATCAATCAACGAACAAGAATAGTAAAGGAAAGATAATTGCAAATACAATGCAAGCAACAACAAACAAAAAACCTTTTTCTGTTCACTCCCATAGTGAGAACAAATGTATTGTGTGTGGTAACAACAACAATAAATGTAAAACAGTAGCTAGCTGCCCAACATACCAATCGATGGATCGTAGTGAGAAGTGGGGGGGTAGTAAGAAAAAACAATTTATGTAAAAATTGTTTGTCAAAGCATAGAGGTGATTGTAAGAGAAAAAATAAATGCGGTGTGGAGGGGTGTGAATTTTTTCACCACTCATCATTACATCGTTATTCTGTGCCGGTAATTAAGCAAAATGAAACGTCAAATAACAATATAAAAAATAAAATTGAAATCGAAGCTGTAAACAACAGCCACATTACTGGAATTAAAGATTTGTATTGTTTAAAATAATACCTATTAAATTATACGGTAAAAATAAAGTTATAAAAACATTTGCGTTTATAGACGAAGGATCCAGCATTAGTCTTATGAATAAAAGTTTGGCAAAAGAGTTGGAACTCAGCGGTGTGCCAAACCCCTTATGTTTGCGGTGGACGGGAGGTATGGAAAGACGAGAAAACAGTTCTCAAAAACTTAAAATTTCCATTTCAGGCACTGATAAAAAACAATTCGATTTAAATGTTCATACAGTAAATTCACTGGATCTTCCGCAACAATCGTTGGACTATGATATGTTTTCAAAGCAATATCGCCACTTGCGAAAACTGCCTGTGGAGAGTTACACTGATGCTGTGCCACAAATTTTGATTGGACTAAACCATGTTAATCTAGGTGTTTCACGAAAAATTCGTGAAGGTTCTCCATATGAACCGATAGCAGTCTACACAAAACTTGGTTGGCTTATTTATGGCGCTTCTGAGGAGAATAAAAACAAAGGTATGAGTTATAATTTTCATGTATGCGAGTGCTCTGCCACCACAGGCGATGAAACGTTAGAACGTTTAGTCAGTAGCTTTTATTCCCTTGAAAGTGTAGGAATAGGTATAAAAGACCCCCTAGTTGCTGAAAATGACAAAAGGGCATTAGATCTTTTAAATAAATTTACAAAACATAAAGAAGATGGACATTATGAGGTTCCACTTCTATGGAAGTATGATGTCATAGGGTTGCCAGATAGTTATGAAATGGCATTAAAACGGCTAAATTGCCTGGAAAATAAATTGTTAAAAAATTATGATCTTTTTAAAATTTTTAAAGAAACAATTACCAAATATCTATCCAAAAACTACATACGAAAATTAGATTCTTCAGAAATCGGTCGTGCAGATAGAAAAATTTGGTACCTACCAATTTTTGCAGTTTTTAATAAAAATAAACCCGGTAAATCGCGTGTCGTCTGGGATGCAGCTGCAAAATCAAATGGTATGTCCCTCAATTCATATTTATTAAAGGGACCTGATCTTTTGGCCAATTTGCCTTCTGTTCTTTTTAAATTTCGTCAAAAATCGGTGGCTGTCTGTGGAGACATTGAAGAGATGTTTCACCAAATACATATAAGACCTGAAGACCGTGATGTACAACGATTTCTTTGGCGCGATTGTTTACAAAACAAAACCCCTGATGTCTATGTGATGGATGTCATGATTTTCGGCGCCACATGCGCTCCTAGTATTTCACAATATGTGAAAAATTTAAACGCTAGTAAATATGAAAACGAGTTTCCGAAAGCCGCTCAATCTATAAAAGAAAATCATTATGTTGATGATCTTCTTGATTCTGTTGATACACCACAAGAGGCTGTAAAACTTATTTCAGATGTAGAGAACATTCATCGAAAGGCTGGTTTCAATATTCGGAACTGGATTTCTAATAACAAATCGGTTATTAAATCCGATTCATTAACAGAATCTCTAGGTGCCAAATGCCTTAACTTGACGGAAGAAAAACAAATTGAAAAAATCTTAGGAGTTTTTTGGGAACATGATGAGGACGTCATAACTTTTAAGATATCTACGTGGCTTATTGAAAGTGAAATATTTTCTTGTGGTAAGATACCTACAAAAAGAGAGGTGTTAAGATTTGTCATGTCAATTTATGATCCTCTTGGTATTATTGGGCACATTATCATGTATATTAAGGTATTTATGCAAGAAGTGTGGCGGTCAAAAATTGATTGGGATGAACAGATTCCTCCTGAATTGGTGCCTAAATGGACCCAATGGGTTAAGATTTTGCCCCGATATACAAAAAATAAAAATCCCTCGTTGTTATTTGAATTCTTTTAAGAATTATGATAATGTTGATGTCCAATTGCATACATTTGTAGACGCAAGTAAAGATGGTTATGCAGCAGTTTGTTACTTCAGGCTGCGGAAAGATGACGTCATAAATTGCTCACTAGTGGGTGCAAAAACACGAGTGGCACCTTTAAAGTTAACATCTGTGCCCCGATTAGAACTGATGGCTGCTTTAATAGGTGCTAGATTGGCAAAGTTTATAATTAAAAATCATGACATAAAAATTAACAAAAGTTATTTTTGGTGCGACTCAAAAACCGTCTTGAGCTGGCTTAATTCTGACCACCGTAAATATACTCAGTTTGTAGCTTTTCGAATTACTGAAATTTTAGAATTGTCTTCAATTAGAGATTGGAACTGGATTCCCAGCAAACAAAATGTAGCTGATGATGCTACCAAGTGGTCGAAGATTCCCAAAATCTCAAATTCGAGCAGGTGGCTCCAAGGTCCGGAATTTTTATTTCTTACAGAAAACGAATGGCCTCAAGAAAAAACTCTACCTGCGTCAACGGAAGAAGAGCGAGTGCACCATTTATTCCAAATTTCAAAATTAGATAATATTTTTGATGTTTTGAGATTTTCAAAATGGACTCGTCTTTTACGAACAGCAGCATATGTTTCACGATTTTTAAATATATGCCGCAAAATTAGTAAACAAAAGGGCGAGTTAACTCAAGAGGAGTTACAAAATGCTGAAAAAATGTTGTATATGCAGACCCAATCTGAGAGTTACCGCAACGAAATTCTCTTATTAAAATCGAACAATATTATTCCAAAAGGCAGCGATATTTATGATAAAAATCCATATTTAGATGATGGAGTTTTAAAGGTTAAAGGTAGAATCGATAACGCTGATATTCCACAGTCTCAAAAACGCCTAATTATATTACCTAGGAAAAGTTACGTCACTAAACTGATTTTAATGACTTATCATGAAAAATTCTACCATATGAATCACGAGACTGTTATTAACGAAATTAGACAAAAATATTATATTTCAAAACTTCGCGCAACTTTAAGTTCAATAGTTCGCCGCTGCCAAATGTGCAAAATTAAAAAAGCTGTGGCTCAAAATCCACAAATGGCAAAACTACCCCGTGCCCGTGTTGCATCTCATATGGCACCATTTACGTACACCGGTGTGGATTTTTTTGGCCCAATTTTGGTAACCGTAAATCGTCACAAGGAGAAACGCTACGGATGTTTATTTACTTGCTTGACAGTCCGGGCAGTCCATATAGAAATTGCCCATTCTTTAACAACGAGTTCCTGTATTTTAGCTATACGCAATTTTATGGCCCGAAAAGGAATTCCACATGAGTTCTACAGCGACAACGGAACAAATTTCGTCGGCGCTGAGAGAGAGCTACGAGAGGCTTTGGCAGACGTCGATAAAGATGAGCTTCTAAAAACGTTCACAACAACAACAACAAAATGGAATTTTAATCCACCGGCTTCGCCCCACATGGGTGGTGCGTGGGAGCGACTTGTTCGCTCCATTAAAACAATTTTATATAAAATTATGCCATCGAGGGCACCCAGTGACGAACTGCTACAGAGCATGATGATTGAGGTAGAAAATGTTATAAATTCAAGGCCCCTTGCCTACGTCCCTATTGACGGCGAAACGGATGAAGCACTCACTCCAAATCATTTTCTGCTAGGAAGCTCCACTGGGCTAAAACCTCTGTCTACTTGTAACGACAGTGGCATATTACTAAAACGAAGTTGGCTTACGTCCCAACAATACTCAAATATTTTTTGGAAGAAGTGGTTGACTGAGTATCTTCCAACATTAACATGTAGGTCGAAGTGGCATGATTCCCCAAAACCTTTAAGTCAGGGGGACCTAGTGATCATAGTTGACCCTTCTCTTCCTCGTAACGTCTGGCTGCGCGGAAAAGTCTTGGAGACGAGATTGGCAAGCGACGGTCAGGTACGAAGTGCAAAAGTGCTGACTCAACATGGAGTTCTAGAAAGGCCTGTGGTCAAGCTGGCGATTTTGGATGTTGCTCCACAACAAGAGTCTGGCGGCGAAGAATCTTCTTGCCATACTGCGGGGGGAATGTTAACGCTGTCTCCAAAATCTCAATAATTTTATTATTTATACATCTGGCATCACCAAAATTAATTTATTTATATTGCCATAAAAATATTTTCAGATTGTAAATTTTGTATAAAACTTAACGAAAGATAAACATTTAAGGTTTACCTCGGAGCATGCGCCCTTTTGGCAGCCATTTTCTAATCTGAACTACAAGTTGGCTGTGCGCAGTGCTCGGGAGCAAAATTTATTATTATATAAATATTTTATTTTATTTTTCCTGGTGGTTTCCATACCAAAAAGTATGTAAACAATTTATTTATTTATTATTTTTAATTATAAATTAATTCCTATCAATTTTAATTTAATGTAGGAATTTTAATAGAAACGCGTATAATACCTACAATCACATACAAACACATAGAAATAAACAGAAATACACATTGTAAATTATATGTGTTTTATTCAAAATCCCCGTGGGAGTCACTAGGACAAACGGCTGGCGTGCCTTGGTAACAGCCACTTTCACATACAAATAACTTCTCAAAAAATATGACGTGCATTTGTACCGAATATCTTACCTTGGGTCAGAAAAATTGCTGTAGCTCAAAAAGTGCAGTCCCGATGCATGGACATGTATATATAGGAATGTAGGGGAGAGTTAGGACTACAAAATAGTAAATTTGTGTTTTGACTCAGCTTGACTCACAGGAGTTGTGCTCTATGAAGTAGGAAATTTCCGAGAAATTTGACCTTTTTTAAAAAAAATATTTAAATTGTTCTGAAAACAGTAGAGCTTCAATTTTTTTACCAGTAATAGGAAATAAGTTAAGTTACAACACAAAATTTATTTCGTCCAAAAATCTTGAAAAACAAAAAAGTTATGATCATTTAAACTTTAAAAATTAACTAAAAATATCATAAATTTACTAAATTCTGAAAAAGCCCATTTTGGACCACCCTGTTCTCAGTGAAATAGTTGAAATAGAGTTCTAATTTTTTGGCTCCCGAGGTTAACTACTGTCTACTTTCATATGAGTCTAATAACTTTAAAATCGGAGAACAAAAACCAAAAGGAGTTTTGGCCGCTATCTTAAAATATTGACCACAGTGCGACGTTAGGATTCTTATCCAATATGGTAAACAAAGCTGCAGACACATTATCACATTTATTATGGTATCAAACATCACAGGTTTTGCACATGACACAACGTGTTCCAGTAGTATCTTTATCGCAAACACCGCAAAGATAAGCCATTTCAATTAATATGGGCAATTAGAATAGAATTAAAAGAATGTTTTAACAAAAAACAACCGCCAACCAGTAAATAAAAAAGAATTTATGTTGATGATTTTGCAAAAAAGAGATCACTATATGTTGTAATGTTATTGTTTTTGTTGGTTTTATTATGTTGCTTCGTAGCCAGTTGAAGAAATTTGACAAAAAGACAATCAGCAAAATAAGATTTTAGTTTTCCAAATAATCAAGAAAAAAATAGAATTGTTTGTTGTTAATTTTGCAAAAAGGAGATCACCATATGTTTTAAAGTTATTGTTTTTATTGTTTTTGTTTTGTTGCTGTGTGGTCGGTTAAAGAATATTGACAAAAGACAATCAACAAAACCAAACAAAAATGTATGAATTATTTTAATTTCAATTTGTTAGCAAATTTAAAGTAATCACTGCAATTTTTAAATACCACTCAATGTACAGGTGTTTATAATAATTTTAAAGAGTATTTTTCTTATTTTTGCATTTGTTAGAAGTTTATTTTAAATTTTCAACCAAGAGGTTTATTTTTCACCACAACATAGTGTTGTCAACTTCGCCTCCATTGTCCGCCCGTAGAATTTTTATTTGTGTAGAACACTGATTTTCGGCCATCTTCTTAAACTCAACGAAAGTATCAAAACATCTGATTTATTTTGAATGGGGTATACAAAAAATTTTCTTGAAAAATATTCCACAAAAGCAACTAACAAGTGGAAGCGATAAAGTCCGATTTGCCGAATTTGGTATAAAAAAGATTAAGATTTGGGATACCCTCCATCTCGGTGTTTGCATTAACCAGTGGAAATGCAAACAATATGATATAAATATATTATTTGTAAAAATAACAATAAGAATGTTGTTTTTATGAGTAAAATAAAATATAATTGATAAATGTATTTGGGATGAAGAAAACAATGTTGTATCAAGTAAAGTTTCGTTCGTTAAAAGCGAACTGCACTGTATATAAATACAGATAACGATTTACACAATTCACCATGGATGGTTTGTGTCTTTGCTATAGAAAAATCGTCGACTTTCATGGCGCTGAAATCGCTATGTTTAATTTCTATGATATTAAATATATATTTGTGTTGGGTGTTAAAATTTAATAGGCGCCACCTATTAAATTGTTAAGGGAAGTTTATAAAAAAAAAATATTCTTAGGAAAAAAACTTAAGTTTTGTAAATGAAACGAATTTAGTAGAAAACACCTAACACTCGATTAACGGTGGTTATGTTTACATAAATAAACTCAGTTTAATTTAAATTCAATGTATTTTAAGTATTTTTGACAAAAAAAAAACTAACTGAAAATCGATGTAATTCTCGGTAAATAAAAAAATTAGGCAATAATATCAAACTGCGTATCATCAAAATCGAGAATAAATGCCTAGTTGTTTTGCAATAATTAAATGCAGTTTGCTTATAACACTTGAAATAGGGGAAAATCACAAACAAATGTATCAAAGTAACCAATATTTGTAGAAAATAATATTAATAGTACATTAAATATTTACATACTATAATGTAACACTGAAATAATTATTTTTTTATAAAACAAAAACCGGGATGTTAGTAGAAAAAAGCCACAAAATAGGCTTTTAGCAATGTAACGAAAATAAATTGTATATAGTACAAAAAACACTTAAATTTTAGCGAAAATCATTTTTATATAAACATATTAGGAATTTTATATTTTAATAATATTAATAAAAACTTTAAATGTTTTTCATCTTATTTTTCACTGAAACACAAATAAATGTTCAAAGTTATTCTGCAGGTTTGTTCTCAATCAAGATATACATATTTATATTTATCTTTATATTTATCTTGTTCTCAATGGATGACATTTTTTGGTTTTAAAGTCAGTCGTGACAATTTAAAGAACTCATAAAAACGTTGGAAATCGTTTGTATGCACTGACAGGAATTTAATATTACATTTTTAACAAAGTTATGCTTTCTTTCACATGAACTTTTAAAAAAACATTTAAAGGTGATTGCGTAGAAACTTTTGAACTGTTTTGTAAATACTACATTAACATAGTTTAAGTGGCAATCTTTTCAGTTACATATATTCAGTCGAATTGGACAAAATTAAAGGTAAATGCAAATTGAAGTATTATGGAATCTGTGGATATAAGAAGTTCGTTATATCAGACATCATTTGTATGGAAACTTGTTGCAAATTTTTATTGTTATTGAATTGGAGAGAGAAATTAGTGTTTTAGTGAATTAGTTTTAGTGAATTTAGTGTTTGAAAAGCATACGCGAATTAAAAAAAAGGTGTATTATCCTTTTTGTTGAACGAAATTGTATAAGGAAACGGTTATTTAAGGTGTAACAGTATTTAACATTTAAATGAAAAAAATACGCTTGACGAAACATACATAATGAAATAATTTTTAAATACCCGTTTACATTACAACACATGTGTTTATATTATACATCACATAAGTCAAACGAAAAGTGTGATAAAATTAAGTTTGTCAAAAAATTAAAAAGGAAAATATTTTGTGTGCTTAGAGTTTTTTCGAGACACAAAAAATGAAAGAAACTGGTATTTTTTCAAATTTTATAAATCGATAATAATATAATTGTCAAAAATTCGTAATTTTTTTGGAAGCAATAATCGTCCAATCGTCATTTAGTTATTTTGGGAACACTGCTGGGAAGCATATATTACATTTAAACTTACACTACCAAAACTAAATTGTATAACTTTGCCAAGTTATAAACCAAATAAGAATTTATTAAAATCTTACTTAAATCAATTCAAAACATGCGATCAGTGTTGCCAGGTTTGCTGAGCATAAAAACGTCAAGTTTTCTAGAAAAAATCGTAATCATATTTTGATAAATCGCCAAAATAAAATATATTTGTTAGAAGAGGGATAAAGTTTTAATAAAAAATAAAATACAATAATGTAATTTACATTTCAAATGTTAACGTGCTATAGTTATAATATAACACGATTTTTGATACTTCTCTTTGGTTTAAACTTCGAAAATCATTATATTTTACAACGATAGCACGAATATTCATATTTATAAAACTGCGATCAGTGTTGCCAGGTTTGCTGAGCATAAAACGTCAAATTTTTTTAGAAAAAATCGTCAAAATCGTCATCAAATTTTGAAAAATCGTCAAAATAAAATATATTTGTTACAAGAGAGATAAAATTTTAATAAAAAATAAAAAAATAATGCAATTCACATTTCAAATGTTAATTTGCTATCGTTTTAATATAACACGATTTTTGACACTTATCTTTGGTTTAAACTTCGAAAATCATTATATTTTACAACGATAGCCCGAATATTCATACACACAGAGATATAAAGTGTCAACCGAATTAAAAAGTGTATATTAATGGTAACAACTTATAAATTTAGTTAGTACAACGATATTAACATTAGTTTTTTGAATATTTTGGGTATTGCAAGCTAAATTTAGTAGAATTAACCGAAATTTGTTTTTGAAACGAATGATAATTTGTGCCAACAGTCTAAAATTCGTTATAACCGAATTTGAATTGAAGTAACCGAATTTCAGTTGGCAAATATCTAAATCTTTCTCTGTGTGTACAATATTTAGAAAATGTTGAAAGATCAAATAAATACAACTTTAAAATGTTTCTGCCATGATAAAGGCATTTTCAAGTGTTACTGATCCCAATGATTTTTCGTATAAAGCTCTTAGAGATAGCCAAATAAAAGTTATGCCGAAAAATATTGAATCATACAGAGCCATAGTAAGTTTTTGTAAGAAAAAACAACTCAACTATCATACATATCAGATTAAATCGGAAAGATCGTATAGAGTTCTAATTAAAAATTTACATTACTCCACTCCAATTGCCGATATAAAAGAAGCTATTGAAACAAAGGGACATAAATTAAGAAATATTGGTAATATAAATAGTCGCGTTGACAAGGATCCACTCCCATTATTTTATGTTGACCTCGAGCCAAACCCAAATACTATTGAAATATATGAACTAAAACATATTAATAATGCGGTAATAAAAATAGAATCCCCACGAAAGGTAAATTTAATAGTTCAATGCCAACAATATGGTCACACCAAGGCTTATTGTTTTAAGCCCTTTAACTGTGTAAAATGTGGACAGGGCCACCCTTCTGCAGAATGTACTAAAAATAGGGATACTCCTGCTTGCTGTGCAATCTGTAATAAAAACCACCCAGCAAATTATCGTGGTTGTCAGGTATATCAAAAAATTGCTCGTCAACATCATCCTCAACAACATTCTCAACAACAACGTCAACAACATCATCATCAACATTCTCAACAATACTGACAAAGCCATCAGCAACAGCAATTTAACATATATAATAACAACAGTTATTCTGATGTAGTGAGAGGTACAAATTCTGATAGACTTTTACAAGAATTGAAGATTTCGTTAAAAGACAATTAGAACTTACTGAAAAACTTTCTACATTAATTAATCTTTTAGTTAGTAAAGTATGCAACTAGATCTCAGAATTGCAGTATGGAACGCCAACGGCTTGTCTAACCATAGGCAAGAATAATAAATTTTTTTAAATTTACATAAAATAGATATACTTTTGATATCAGAAACTCATTTAACGAGCAGAATTTTTTTCAAAATATATGGTTATACATTATTAAACTCTAACCATCCAAGTGATACAGCTCGAGGCGGCTCAGCAATTTTAATTAAATCAACTATAAAATTTAATATGGTTGATACAATAGAGCAGGGGTGCCCAAGCCCTATGCGCTTCGTGCTCATTTGTTTTTGTAAAAACACTTAGCTATAGGCTGTGTGTTTTAATACACACATAGAGCACTCAGCACTGGCAATACGAAATACACAAACAACTTTGTCTTATTAGTTTTTTGTCGTTCTTCACTGTATACACGCAAGTGCAAAGCAACAACACTTTCGTATGCTTTGCTGGTAAACATTGAAATATTTTTTTCTTTTTTCTTTGTATGTATTGGTTTTTACAACAAAAAATATTGAATAAAAATTAGTTTTTCTTTAAATGTATTGGTGTTTGCTCTTCCATAAGGAACTCTTGGGCACTCCTGCAATAGTCACACTTTTTACAATCCATTTATATAAAGATCACCTGTAGTAATACTCCAGTAATTTTTGGTTCTGTATATTTTCCACCTCGTAATATAGTTAAGTATGATGATTTTAAGAACTTTTTTTTATAAACTGGGCTCTAAGTTTATAATCGCCGGCGACTTTAATTCCAAGCACCCTTCGTGGAGGTCAAGGAAAACTAAAAATAAGGGCAAGAAATTGTATAAATGTATTCAGGAAGACAATTTAAAATTACTTTCAACCGGAAGACCAACTTATTGGCCTTCTGACCCTTGTAAGGTACCTGATCTCGTGGATTTTGCGGTTTTTAAAGGAATTCCTCGTCATCACCTTGATATAAAGGATTGTTTTGAGCTAAGCTCGGATCATTCTCCCCTTATAATATCCTATAGCACTTAATTATCTTTTAATTTTAATGAGCAAATATTCACTAAAAACACTGATATTAGAGAAAAACACAAACCTAAATGTTTCTTTAAAATCTGGTGAGGAAATTGAAAGAGCCATAGAGTGCTTTTTAAATTTAGTTGTTTAATCTGCCTATTTATCTACACCAGGACGTACAAATTTTAATATTAATACAAACCAAATTTTTATTTCGACGGAAATAAGAAATATTAGAAGAAAAAGAAAGTTACGGAAAATTTGGCAAAGGAGCCGTGATCATCAAGACAAACGAAATCTGAACAAGGCTACCAAAGATCTTCAAAAATATCTAAAAGAATATAAGAATAAATCGCTTGAGAATTTTTTGAAAATTTGGGGCCAAACCAGAGTGATGAGTACTCTCTATGGAAGGCACATAAATATCTTAAACGACCTCAGCATAGGGATCCTGCATTAAAAGATAGTAAAGGAGTGTGGTGTAAAACGAATCTGGATAAAGCGTCGGCATTTGCCTGTCATTTAAAAGAAACCTTTAAACCTTTTAATTTTAATTCTGGCTCACAAAACGAAACTTTAGTTAGTAGATTCTTAGATGCAACTTGCCCAATGGACTTCCCAATAAGAACCTTCTGAAACAAAAAGAGAAATAAATGAACTTACTTTAACTAAAGCTCCAGGTTATGATAAAATCAATGCCAAAATGATTAAATGTTTACCAAAAAAAAAGTGTAGTACTATTAACATACATATTTAATTCAATACTCAGATTAAGCTACTATCCTACGAGATGGAAATGCGCTGAGATTGTAATGATTTTAAAGCCCAATAAATCTGAAAAAGAAATCACATCATACCGACCTACAAGCTTACTTGTTACATTCTCAAAAATTTTTGAAAGAATACTATTACGAAGAGTGCTACCTTTGTTTGAAAAATACAATATAATTCCAGAATATCAATTCGGATTTCGTCACAAACATGGAACACCTGAACAATGCCATAGGATTGTAGATTATATCACCGACAGCCTTGAAAACTCAAAATACTGCACAGCTGTTTTTTTTTATGTACAACAAGCTTTTGATCGAGCGTGGCATCCTGGGTTGTTATATAAAATAAAAAAAAAGCGTTGCCAACTCCATACTACTACTCTTACTATTTAAATCGTTTCTTTTACTTTAAACACAACATTGAATATTCGGACTTATATGAGATATCAGCAGGAGTGCCTCAGGGGAGCGTCTTAGGACCTCTCCTATATACCATATACATCTGATATGCCAGATAATGATGACGTTCTAGTAGCTACTTATGCAGATGATACGGCAATACTGTCTGCTAATGCTTCCAGCATTGATGCTTCAGTCATTTTACAAACCCAGCATTTAAAATTAGAGTCATGGTTCAAAAAATTGAATATTAAAGTAAATTCCACTAAGTCAAATCACATGACTTTCAGTATGAGGAGAGGCAATTGTGCAACTGTTAAAATAAATGATGCAGAAATCCCTGTTACCACGTGTATAAAATATCTTGGTATTCATATGGACAGAAGACTGACTTGGCACCAACATATCAAAGCTAAAAGAGACCAATTAAATAAAAAGCTAAAACGTTTATACTGGATGCTAAGACCTAAATCACAATTAAGTTTTGTAAATAAAATTCGTATCTACAAAGCCTTTCTTAAACCAATCTGGGTTTATGACATTCATCTATGGGGTGGAGCAAGCAATTCAAATGACGAAATCCTTCAGAGATTTCAATCAAAAACACTTCGAATGATCTTAGATGCACCTTATTACGTTACCAATGACAATCCATAACGACCTTAATATTCCAACAGTTAAAGAAGAAATCCGCCGGTACTCTCAAAGATACCTTGATAGATTAAGCTCTCACCCAAATGTTTTAGCAATATGTTTACTGGATGATACCAATGAAAGAAGAAGACTTAAAAGGTAACATGTTCTTGATCTGCCATATAGAAATTAATTGACTTTTATATATGTATGTATGTATATATATATATATTTTTTTTCTTCTTTAGTTTTATTTAAAAAAAAAAAATAATCATTGCGAACTTACTTTATAAATATTAAATTCAATTTATATTATACTATTTTGACTTTGTGTTGCATGTTATTTTTTTATTTATGAAAAGACCCTATTATCTGATATGTTCGTCCAAATTTATTTTGTTACATGGCTTAGCTTAATCATGGCCTACGGCCGATAGCTGCCGAAGGAAAATTGCTGCTCTGCACTGCTGCTGCGCGACCAGTCGTCGTCGTCAAAATGTTTTATTATTTTTACCACGCAAAAAATTACATAATTTTTACATGTGATCAGTGCATGTGATCAAACATGTTTGATATCATACATTGTTAATATACATTGTTGCTAATTATATTAATATGCAAATACGTAGTTGATATAAACACGTATTTTAATAAAAATTATTAGTATGGTGTTAAAGTTATTTCGTGACGGTTATACATTTCCTGGTCATAACTATTTAGGGCCTGGTAATACAATATATAAAGACGACGAACCTACAGATGAAGATGATTTTGATGCTTATATACATGATTTACAATACGAATTATCAAAACAAAAGAAGAAATTAGAGAAGCAGATAGGACAGCAATAAAATCTTTTATAAGTGATTACAAGAAGAACGGATCTTTAGCAGAATTATCAGGAATAATTGGATTATCTGTTAAATATGGTTTCGAGAGTGCTTTTGGTGTTGTATATCCTAATATGTCTACAAAAAAAAACATTTCCACAAATAATTTATGCTAGTAGAGAACAACATTTCGCTCAAGAGTGGGCAAAAATTAAAAATTTACCAGATAAAGGTGGTTATAGAAACTTTTCAGATTTCAAAACAAACTCGTCAATTGGTAAACAAATTTATAGTAGTTATAAAGAAGGTGGATATTATTATACAGCTTTAAAAAGGGATTTTGATGCTACAGCTCAAGGAAGCTCCCGAACCGATAACGAACCCTCCGCCAAGCGAAGAAGACCTGCAGAAGATAGTGAAGCTATTGACAATATTGAAAAAGATCCTACATTCATTGAAAAACCAAATCATATTAATAATTCTAATACTAATATGGATGTTGATCAAGAAAATATTAATCAACAAAGTGGTTCAGGTCGTGGGCCGAATACGGGCGCAAGGAGTGGTGCAACAGGAAGTGGAGATTCCACTTCTTCAGGTATCACATGGATAAAACCTAGTACACCATGTGCGAATAATTTTTCAAAAACAAAAATTTTAATGAGTTACGGTTATAGTACTGAAAATATTCAAACATCTGATACTATTGATCAAATAAGTACTCCTTTAGCATTAATTCCTGTTGATTTTCTACCATTTTATTTAAGTGAAGCTGAGTTTGATATGTTACCTACTACAGCAAAAGTTATACAAGTATCATGTCAAATCACTCCTTTAGGAACAAGAACAGCTTTTGATGTAGGTTCAACTATTAGTGGAACAGCAACATCTAAATATGTTCCAATACGTTTGGTAGCGGAAGGTTTAAATAAAAAAATTTATGGTAAAAATGTTAAATATACATCTGCTAGTACTGATCCAATGAAAGTAACTGGAATAGAATCTATTGATATTAAAGAAATGTATGAAAAATATTATAAACATATACCATCAAATGCCTTATGTGTTCCCACACCAATAGAACAATATTTTGTTCATGAATGGAATAGGGAAAAAACACCCGATTCAAATAAATATCCCGACTATATTGTCCACGATAAAGGTAGTGTTAGAATGGATGAAAAAGAACATCAATTTTTAATAAATCAAGCAGTTGGAATTCCTATTGCAAATTATGAATATAAACCAAAAAGTGGTTTTATTAAAAGAGGAAAAGAAAATTTTGTTCCATATACACGACAAAAATATAAAGTACATTCTATAAAAACAAGACCACATAGTCACCCTTTACAATTTTTTAAAACTGGTAATAAACCTATATCTGGTGACATAGGACTTGGAAAAAATGCAACTACTCCTATAATAATTAATAATATTAATAATGTATATCAGGGGTGCCCACGGCCTATGCGCTTGGTACTCAATTGTTTTTGTAAAAACACTTAGCTATAGGCTGTGTGTTTTAATACACATATAGAGCGCTCAGCACTAGCATTACGAAATACACAAACAACTTTGTCTTATTAGTTTTTTTGTCGTTCTTCACTGTATACACGCAAGCGCAAAGCAACAACCCTTTCGTATGCTTTGCTGGTACACATTGAAATATTTTTTTCTTTTTTCTTTGTATGTATTGGTTTTTACAACAAAAAATATTGAATAAAAATTAGTTTTTCTTTAAATGTATTGGTGTTTGCTCTTCCATAAGGAACTTTTGGGCACTCCTGATGTATATGCTAGAACTATAGAATCATACGGTACATATCATTAAACGGAGGTTTTGGATATGATACTCAACCTCAATTACGTGTTGGAATAGTGGCAACTCCACAATTAAAACCAACAGAAAATAGTGTAAGCTATTTAAATAGCGCATGTTACTGGAAAGTAGAATGTTCAATTGAAATACAATGTAATATAACTTCAGCATTTGGAAAAGGATTTAGTGTAAGTTGGCCTTTAGAAGCTTCATTTTGCTCTAATTATGACAGAGCCTATACAGATGGCCAAACATTATTTGGAGTAACTGATGATGAAAATGGAAAAGTTTCAATTCAACAACAAGAAGACGACGAAGAAGAAGAATATGTAGTAATAAATAAAACAAAACATTTACAATTATAATTATAATGTATTAATAATTTTATATTTATTTAATAAAAGATATGATGATAATGGATGTGGTTTTTTTTATAATATTTTAGTTTTTTGTAAGATCTCCACTTATAACTAAACATTCTAGATCTAAAAGCAGTATCATTAGGAAAAACATCATTATTTGATAGCACAATTATTGGTGTCCTCATAATAACAGCATCACTAGAATATTTAACTTTAGCAGCTACAGTATCTCCACCAAAAAGCATTTTTAAAGTTTCTGTAGCTGAAGGTTCCAAAACTGGTTCATTCCAAAGTATTATTCTTTTATCTACACATTCCATTAATGGGAAAGAACAGTAACGATTAAAATTTCCAACCTGTCCAAAATTTAAACAGAAATGAATAAATGTATCAAAAAAAAAATTTTTACTAGCATTTGGTGGTGATAATACAAACATAGTATTTTTTTTTTGGTACTAATTTGTCAATTACATTATATAAATCAGTTAAAAATTTTAAAATTTGTTCATCGTTATTATAAAATTGAAATTTTAATAAATCGTCTAAAATATCTACTGATTCATTAATAGGAAAATAATAATCATATAAATTACCAATTGGTGCGTTAAAAATTAAATTTTGTGGTTCAATTGATTTTAAGTATATGGTTTATTGGACCTCTCTTTTTACTCCCGGAATTTGGTTGATTTGATTCGTCACAGATAGAAGTAATTTCATTACCAAATGATGATTGGGATCCAAAGGAGATTGGATTATGAATGTCGATCGATAATTGGCTTCCTTCCACCATTCCGTCTTCGGCTTTTTTGAGATCTTCGAAAAATCGAATACATCTAGTTTGACTACTTGGTAGCCACGTTCTCCGGGTGATGTTAAAGTATAGGTACTCCCTTGAATCCTTCTGCAGATAGATTGCGAGATTGACCCAGTGCTGCATCGTGAATTTCCAACTTGGAAAGACTCTTCTAGCAAATCTTCTATTGATGTTAGATTGGAGGCATTTTGTGAAGGCGCATCGGCAAGAGTTGTTGGAGTACGTGCAGTCGTGGATGATGTGCATGTGGTTGCCATGGTGTGTGATGATGAGGATGGCCCCTGAAAATTTTTCGCATAACTGTTTGTAATCCAGTTTGATGTCTCCAATGTCATAGTCTGTTCCATATACATCATGGACCACTCGCTGTTTAAGAGGATACTTGCCAAATTCTTCAATGAACACCCTTTTAATTCTTTCTTTTGGGTCACTAGCATCTTCTGAACATATAGTAGGGAGTCCATCAATATATGTAGATATCTCTTCGCCTCGTATTGTTTCTCCTTCAAAGAAAGAGAGATCAAAATCTCTAATGTACTGTTCACATGTACCAGAAATGCTTTCGTCAAAATTATCATCAAAAGAGACAGAAGCGATATATGACTGCAATCCTCCGGAAGAACAGTAGCTTTCTTCTTCTTGGAAATCTCCGGTGATGGTTCTTCTGTCTTCCTCTTCTTTTTCTTCTCTTTTTTAATTGTCGGTTCCACCATCTGAGTAAATGTACCCGATGTAAATGTCCCCGAAGTAAATGTGCCCGCTGTAAATGTTCCCGCGGTAAGTGCCCCCGCCGTAACTGCTGCTTATGTTCAATTTGAAGTCCCTGCTCCTAAAGATTTTGGTGCCAATCTCAGTGCATACAATGCTGCAGGTGCACATCCTGCAAACGATTTCACTGCTTCTGCGCCCTCTGCAAAAATGATCGCTGCCGACGTCAACACGTTTAATGGTTCTGCTGAAAACGAGTTGAATAATTTAAAGATTCGCCTAGAAATGCTGAAAATACAAAAACAAATTCGGGAATTAGAAATGTGTGATCCTGCCGTTCAGTACTCCCGTCGAATTGATTTTACGGAACTTGATGCTGCTATACCGATATTTAGCGGAGATGACCATTATGAAGTAGTGAAATGGTTTGTACAATTTGAAGACTATTCGAACATGTGTGGTTACACTGAAAAAGAAAAGTGCGTAGGTGTCCGTCGGCGATTGGAGGGGACTGCAAAACTATATGTCAACAATTTAGGTCTGCTCGAATACGAGGGGCTGAAATCAAATTTAATTAAAATGTTTAAGCGCTCAGTGTCAGTGTTGAAAGTAGTGGCGGAAGATGAAGTGCCGAAGGCCCAAGTGTTCGTGGGATACTTTCCCGAAAAGGAGGACACGTCCAGTGATTTACTTCTTGGACTAGTTGAGGGCCAGAACTGTGAACTTTCGGTTGGGTATTGGAAGGTACTGAATAGGGTCATAAAGGGTGGTATTGTTGAGCTAACCCTCTCCATTGACCCAATCTCAGCCGACCTACTCAAGCGAAAGAACTACAGAGTGAATTTTGGATATGGAACAGCGCTGGTAAGGCCTACACGTCAGCAACAAGAGGTCGGGCGTGACATACCCAATAGGGCAAATACAAATAATTCGGCAGCAACGACTAAATCCGACAACAGGGTCTCTAATGACCCTAATATGGATGATAAACCGGGCTGCTCGAAGGACCTTGTAAGGCCCAATTCATCTGAGCCTAAAGCTAAGAATATGGCCAATCAGCAGGCTCCCAACAGGCGGAAAAAGTGGGAGAGAAACTCGGCAGAGGAGGCGGTTCTGCTGAACTCCAACAGGGACAGAAAGGTGGCAAAGCGTGCCGCCAAGCACGCTCGTAAATAATGGCTACCGGAAAAGGTAAGACACCGAAGCACTTAAAGTGCTTACAGGTGAACCTTCACCATGCCAAAGCGGCATCGGACGTCGCCAACAGAAGGTTCACCACTGAGGCCCTGGATGCTGTTTTTATGCAGGAGCCATGGGTGCACGACGGAGCCATAAAAGGGCTTAACGCAAATCAAGGTAGGTTGATTTACGATTCAAAGCATATCAGGCCAAGAGCGGCCATCCTAGTTAGGGACAATCTAACATATCTTCCAATTTCAGAGTTCATTATGGGAGACTTGGTTGCGATCTGGGCAAAGGTGCCCTCCTTATCTGGGGAACACGAGGTAGTTCTGGCCTCTGCTTACCTACCTGGCGATGCTGACACGGTACCAACTACTGAGGTCTCGGCCTTGGTGGAATATTGCCGAAAGAGGAAACTCAGTTGGATCCTCTGTTGCGACGCCAACGCACATCACACAACATGGGGAAGTACCAATGTAAACAAACGTGGTGAGTACCTGCTTGAATTTATATGTAGCAATAATATAAACATAGCAAATAGGGGTGACGAGCCGACTTTCAGGAATGCTATTAGGTCAGAGGTCTTAGATCTCACTCTTACTAGCTCTGATATTTCTTTCGCCATCTCCAATTGGCATGTCTCCAATGAAGTATCAATGTCTGACCACCAACACCTGGTATTCGATGTTGTTAGTTCATTGGACTCATGCCAGATCTATCGTAATCCCAGATGCACAAACTGGGAAAATTTTCGTCATCATTTGAAAAACGGTGCAGATCTTTCTAAAGGGCTCATCTTGAGCACAAGCGAAATTGATCATATAGCATCTGATATTCATTCAAATTTAACTTCTGCTTATACTCTGAGCTGTCCTGAAAAGACCAGGAAGACGAAGAGGGATGTTCCATGGTGGAACGATGGTCTGGATAAGCTCAAAATGGAGGCCAGAAGACTGTTCAATAGGGCCAAGGAAACAGGAGACTGGGTTACCTATAAGGCAGCGCTCACTGAGTACAATAAAGAACTACGTAGATCCAAGAGGTCCACGTGGCGCAACTACTGTGAGAAGATCTCTGATCTTCCAGAGGCGGTGCGTCTACAAAAGGCCCTGTCCCAGGATCATACGAATGGTCTATGTACTCTCAAGAGGCCGAATGGTACCTACACTGAATCTCCCATTGAAACCTGTGAACTCCTACTTGATACGCACTTCCCAGGATGCGTTGACAACTGCGGGTCTGTCGTGATTCAACGAGTTCCAGACCTAACAGGCAGAAATGTACGCCTATCAAGTGCTGTCTTTCAGGAGAACAGGGTAAAATGGGCGATAGGTGAATTCTCTTCATTCAAATCTCCGGGTCCGGATGGGATCTATCCTTGTCTGTTGCAGAAAGGGATGGATTTAATTGTCCCACAACTGGTTAGGATATTTAGATCTAGTCTGTTATTCGGTCATGTACCGACGCCGTGGAGGGAGGTTAGAGTGGTCTTTATACCGAAGGCGGGGAAGAAGTCTGAACAACTGCCCAAATCCTTTAGACCAATTAGCCTGAGTTCGTTTCTCCTTAAAACAATGGAGAAAGTCTTGGACCAGTACATTAGGGATACTTACCTAAGGCGAAAGCCGATACACAAATTACAGTTTGCGTATCAACGAGGTAAATCTAAAGAGACTGCTGTCCATCATGTTGTCACTACAATAGAACGGGCACTAGAGGCAAAGAATATTGCCCTTTGTGCCTTTATTGATATACAGGGCGCCTTTGACAACACGTCCTACGAGGCAATTAGGGTGTCCATGGTTAGAAAGGACATCTCTCCAATTATCATCAATTGGACTTTGGAGATGCTACGCTCTAGAATAATCACGTTCGGCATAGGGACTACTAGTAGGACCGTAAATGCGACTAGGGGCTGTCCACAGGGGGGTGTTTTGTCGCCGTTACTCTGGACGCTGGTCATTGATGAACTACTCGAAGGTTTGAACGACCTGGGTTTCAGGACTTATGGATACGCGGATGATCTTGTCATTTCTGTAGTGGGATTTGATGATAGGACCATATCCGAACGTATGCAGCAGGCTCTGAACTATACTCTTTCTTGGTGCCGGGAAAAGGGCTTGTCTGTCAACCCGTCGAAGACAATCCTGGTACCATTTACGAATAGGAGGAAACTTAACCTGACAATGCCTGTCCTTGATGGGGCCACGGTGGGCTTTTCCAGTAGTGTTAAGTACCTCGGCGTGACTCTTGACAGATCCCTTACCTGGAATGAACATCTTGACTATGTCTCCAAGAAGGCCACAAGGGCATATTATGCCTGCCAAAGGCTTTTTGGTAAGACATGGGGTCTAAGGCCGCAGATGGTCTACTGGTCGTTTAACACCATTGTTAAACCTATGATCACCTATGCTGCCCTGGCATGGTGGCCAAAGGTTGAACAGGTAGGGGCAAGGGATGCTCTCTACCGTCTTATGTGTATAGGCATAACGGGGGCAGGCGGAACCTGCCCGACGGATGCCATGGAGGTTATGCTGGGGATACCACCATTGCATATTTCTGTAATGGAGGCTGCCTGCATAGGATCCTCCAGACTTAGAGAATTCGGTGACATGAGGGGAGGTGATCTAAGGGGTCACATGAGGATCGCTAGAATCCTAATTGATGACCCGATTACAAAGGTTACGGATAGGAGGTCACCGGAGTACATCTTTGATAGGAACTTTAAAGTGATGCTGTTCGACAGGGCCATGTGGACCAACAGATCCTGGGAGCCAGAGCGGGGTTCTCAGATATGGTTCACAGATGGCTCAAAGCATGCGAATGGTGACACTGGTGCGGGTGTCAATGGACCAGGTTTCCAACGGGCCTTACCCATGGGTAGATACCCCTCCATTTTTCAGGCAGAGATTTTTGCTATCTGTGTCTGCGCGGAGGAGTGTCTACGAAGGGGCACTATTAGATCTCGTATCTACATTCTTTCCGACAGTCAGGCGGCATTAAGGGCTTTAATGTCCTATGAGGTGTCATCTGGTCTGGTCATGGAATGCATTCTGGCTCTTAACCGACTTGGCAGGCGCAACTCGCTTACCTTAGGGTGGGTTCCTGGTCACGAGGGGCATGAGGGCAACGAGAGGGCAGATTGTCTTGCTAATTGCGGGGCCCGAAGGCCCTTTATTGGCCCTGAACCATTCTGTGGTATACCTTTGGGGTATGTTAGGGAGAAGCTCGGGTCGTGGAGGGAGTCAGAATTCTCTCTCTATTGGGAAAACTCTCTTGGCCAACGACAGGCTAAGAGATTGATTTCTTTTTCCAGTGCAGGATCGAGGAGACTCTTGTCCCTCGGGAGGGGTGACTTGAGAACCCTGGTGTCTTACCTGACTGGACACTGCAATCTCAGATACCACCTGCTCAAAAGGGGTCTTTCGGACACGTATGAGTGTAGGTTTTGCGAACTGGTAGCTGAGACATCAGAGCATGTTCTTTGCGAATGTCCGAGGCTATGTGAAAGGCGTGCCAAGTTTCTTGGCAATCGCTTTGTCTCCCCTTCGGACATTATGAAGATTTTGCCTAATAGGATTATTGGCTTTATAGGTAGCTTGAATCTTTAGGGTAACTTTAGGCAGCACAAAAGACCTAAGTTGGTCGCGGTGCATAGTGCCATATAATCTATTCTATTCTATTCACGGCAGGAGGTATACAGACAACTGCGGGCCCGTAGATTGAAATCCGATGAATCTTGCCTAAGTTACTTGGTCTCGATGCAATCGATTGCTGCAAATCTGACATCGACGAGCAAGAACTAGTCGATTTTATCATCGACGGTATACCTGACAGCAATAAACAAACCTAAGATGTCTGCTGTAATCGGAAGCAATGCTGCCAAAGTAATTAATGCTGAAGTCCGCTGCTATAATTGCTCGCAATTTGGAAATTATCAGAGCCAATGCCAAAAACCGAAGCGTCCACCAAATTCATGTTTTGTGTGTTCCGAAGTTGGACATTTTCATCAGGATTACCCAAAAAAGAAGACGTTAACTGCAGCAATCACCGAAGTAGAAGTCAATGAGCCTCTGGACGCATTCCAAATGGTAAGTGTTGCCTTTGTTAAGAAAGATATGCGCACTGAGTTAATTAAAATTTGTTCGCTACTTGATTCGGGTAGTCCTGTTAGCTACATACGAAGATCTCTCGTGCCATTTGTTATTAAAGATGTAAAAATATTACCGCCATACCGCGGAGTTGGAAATAAAAATTTAAGTATGCTTGGTCATGTTTGTTGCGATGTTTTTTTAGCTAATAAATGTGTAACTCATGCTTTTATTATTTTGCCAGATGAAGAGGCTATAATACCGATGCTAATTGGGCGTGATCTATTATCAAAATTTAATATACGGTTGTGCCAAATTAAAATATGTTACAATAAAAATTAACTTGTAGAAATGAATTTAAAAAAAATTAATAAAAAACCAAGTAATAGAATAATCAGTGCGCTTATGTCTTTTAACTTATACAGAGATCCACAGGGAGTAGTTGAAGTTTCAGCCATTGAAAATAATAGTAATTTATGGAAAGCTTTGCCTTTTAATGATAATAATAACCAAAATGATTCTGTAAAAATTAAACAATTGTATGAAAATAGAATATTAGATGGAATAGACGGAGTTAGCGAAAATAACTTAATTGTTCCTGAAGTTGAAGGGGTCTGATAGTGTTAACTTTAGTGAATTGGAAGTAATAGATGATAATGATGAATGTAAAGAAATAATGCAAAAGGTTTGTGCGATTGAAAATGAAGTAAATGTGGACATAGGTAGCAATGTTACTTCAGCGGATGCTTCTGCTCTAATGTCAGTTATAGACACGAATTATTTTAACGGGGTAAATAATACTTTGATTTCAGGGGAATATTGTATGAGGATTAGATTATTAAATGACGTTCCAGTGTATAGTGGCCCACGACGACTTTCATAAAGGGAGCGAGCTGAGGTTAAGATGAAGATTGAGGAGTTGTTCGAAAAGGGTATAATACGTCCAAGTGAATCTCCTTATGCTTCCCCAATTGTGTTAGTGAGAAGAAAAAACGGAGACTTGAGAATGTGTGTTGATTACAGATCATTAAATAGGATTACACTAAAGGACAATTACCCCCTACCCGTAATAGAGGACTGCCTTGATTACTTAGGTAACAAAAAATATTTTTCTACGCTTGATTTGGAAAATAGCTTTCACCAGGTCCCGATGCATGAAGACTCTATTCAGTATACCGCTTTTGTGACCCCGCTGGGACAGTTTGAATATCGTTATATGCCTTTCGGTCTAAAAAATGCGGGTGCAGTTTTTCAAAGATTCATTAATATGGTATTAAGGGAATTTATTGATAAAGGGAAGATTGTAGTATATCTAGATGACATAAGTATTGCAACTCAAACGTTTGAGGAGCATTTGGAAATTTTAGCTGAAGTATTACGAACTTTAAGGGGTGCCGGATTGAAATTGAATTTAAAAAAGTGTAAATTTGCATTTCGTGAATTAAATTACTTAGGTTATAAGGTAAATGAAAATGGCATTCGCCCAAACGATGACCACATTAGGACAATTAAAGAATACCCTATGCCTAACGACCAAGAGGAGCTAGAACGATGTTTAGGCCTGTTTTCGTTTTTCCGTAGATTTGTTTTTAATTTTTCGAGAATAGCCAGACCTTTAACGGAGCTAAAAAATAAAACTTTTAATTGGTCAAGTGAGTGTACTGAGGCGTTTAGGACCTTGAAGGATAGATTGATAAATGCACCGGTATTAGCGGTATATAACCCACTGCGTGAAACGGAGCTTCACACCGACGCTAGCTCAAAGGGTTATGGGTCGGTTTTGCTACAGAGACAAGAGGATAGGAAATTTCATCCAGTTGCTTATTATTCGAAGTGTACTTCAAAAGCAGAGTCAAAATATCATAGCTTTGAATTAGAAACTCTGGCTATAATATATGCTCTAAGGCGGTTTCGAGTATACTTAGAGGGAATTTCGTTCACAATAGTAACCGATTGTAACTCGCTTACACTTACGTTGAATAAAAAATTAATAAACCCGATGATAGCTTGATGAGCATTGGAGTTGGAGAATTTTGATTATAATATCAGACACCGCAGGGGTGAACTGATGACTCATGTCGATGCCCTCAGTCGAACGCCTGTGGTTGCTTTTGTGGATAGTTGTGACGTTGATTTGAATATACAGGTTGCTCAGAACAGGGATAGTACGATTCTGCGTATTAAGGAAAAGTTAGAGGGGGGTGATTTAGAGGGGTATGTGTAGGATAACGGGCTAATTTTTAAATGTGGTGTACAAGGGCAAATGCAATTGTATGTTCCTGCCGAAATGGAACAGAATATAATGCGACTTACTCATGAGAAGTATGGTCATGCAGGAATTGAAAAGTGCATGAATCAGATAAAGAAATACTATTGGTTTTCAAATATGAGGGAAAAATTGAACAACTTTATAAGAAACTGTCTGAAATGTATATACTATTCGACACCACATAGAAAAACTGAGAGGAATCTGTATAATATAGATAAAAAGCCCATCCCATTCGATACATTACATATTGATCATTTTCGTCCGTTGCCGTCAGTCAAATCTAAACGTAAACACATCTTGGTGGTAATAGACGCTTTTACGAAATTTACGAAGTTGTATTCGGTGAATTCACCGGGGACAAAGGAGGTGTTATGTGCCTTAAGGAAGTATTTTGATAGCTATAGTCGCCCGCGGCGGATAATCAGCGACCGGGGAACATGTTTTACTTCGAACGAGTTCAAAAGATTTTTAACCGAGCGCAACGTTGTTCACGTAAAAGTTTCAGTGGCATCCCCACAGTCAAATGGTCAAGTCGAAAGGGTTAATAGGGACTTAAGGACAATGTCAGCAAAATTAACGGAACCCATGGAACATTCGGATTGGGTGGAAAGGTTAACACAGGTGGAATTTGCCATTAACAATACTGTTCACCGTTCTACAGGGCAGTCACCGAGTATGATGCTTTTTGGAATTGAACAACGTGGTGAAATGGTAGACGAACTGACTGAATATTTGCAAGAAGCATACGCTAAAGAAGTAGTAGATTTGGATTCCATTAGGAAATCAGCGTTAGAATCCATTGAAAAATCTCAATCGTACAACCTAAGGTATTTTAATGAACATCATAAGCCAGCGAAATCTTTTGAAGTGGGGGATCTCGTAGTATTGAAAAATGTTGATAAGACGGCTGGCTCAAACAAGAAACTTATACCGAAATATCGAGGACCGTACATTATTCAGAAACAATTAGGTAATGATCGTTATAAAATATCAGATGTGGAAAATTGTCAGGTCACACAAATGCCATATGTCGGCATAGTTGATTCTAGTTGTTTGAGGAAATGGCTGGAACCTTTAGAAAGTGTTAGGGATAATTTAGTGGACTCTGAAGGCAACACTAATGAATATGAAGACTGCCAATTTTTGGAAGATGAATGCGACACGGGTGAAGATGACACAAGTGTATATCAGGATTATGAGTACTTAGAAGATGAATTCTTAGAAAACGAGTGACAATCGAGGTCGATTGTAATGTCAGGTCGGCCGAGATTGTAGTGATCTACCATTTGGCAACCCTGATTTGCCTTTTGGTAACTCGATGTAACAACAGATGTTACGACAATTGCGGCAAACTTCAAGGCTAACTTTTGACAACTGCAGTTTCCGTTTTAAGACGTTCTTATTATTTTTACGCTTGTCAGATGAAGTCAATTTTTGTAAAAACATTAACTAAAATATTAAATAAAAAGATTGCTTAAAATTAAAAACTTAAATATACTTGCTATATTATAGTATTTTATAATGTATGAAATGACTTGTTACGTGGAAAGTAGTTTAGAAAAATTGTTTAAATACAAATTCAAAATAAACACAATGGGATGCACATATTAAACAAAACTTGATAAAAACCCACAGTATTCCCTTTTTTGTGTGTATTTATAAGATGTTATTTAAATTTAAATAAAGTTTTATTTAATACATAATTATTTCACAAACTGTTTTGTGTTGTATTTATTTTTTTTTTGTTCACGAAAAAAGTATTTTTTTATCTTTTAACACTTATGTATGTTCAAGAAATTACACACAAAAAATTTCCAGAGGGAATATGAAAAATGCATACTTGGTAAAAATTGTTTCACTCAAATTCTGTGGAATTTATAAAGTTTTGTTTAAATTATATATCCGATTTTGTTAATTTTGTTTATGTACTTATAAGATTTTCCAATAATACTTTCCACGTGACAAGTCATTTCGTAAAAATGACTTAGTATTTTTATCTGTTTCTACCGCTGTTTCTATAATGCTAAATCTTCACAAAATGTCCAACATTTTGTATACATATTTTAATCAAGCATTACTTGGTAAAATGTAACAAAACAAATATGAACGAACATAACAGACAATAGATACACAAAAAAATCTAGGAGGACGTTTATCAAAAAAAGAGTATAACGTTACCAAGTGAAGGAGCATTTCAACTAATAACTATTTGTAAGAAAGTTTGTTAATCAACCTAGGAAAATAGTTTGAAGAAATATATAATGACATTTATTGTATGAATTTTATTTATTTTTAAACATATTTATAATAATTTCACTTTGTTTGTATACATATCCTTATATAGCTTTATAGCAAGTATATTTAAGTTTTTAATTTTAAGCAATCTTTTTATTTAATAATTTAGTTAATGTTTTTACAAAAATTGACTTAATCTGACAAACGTTAAAATAAGAAGAGCGTCTTAAAACGGAAACTGCAGTTGTCAAAAGTTAGCCTTGAAGTTTGCCGCAATTGTCGTAACATCTGTTGTTACATCGAGTTACCAAAAGGCAAATCAGGGTTGCCAAATGGTAGATCACTACAATCTCGGCCGACCTGACATTACAATCGACCTCGATTGTCACTCGTTTTCTAAGAATTCATCTTCTAAGTACTCATAATCCTGATATACACTTGTGTCATCTTCACCCGTGTCGCATTCATCTTCCAAAAATTGGTAATCTTCATATTCATTAGTGTTGCCTTCAGAGTCCACTAAATTATCCCTAACACTTTCTAAAGGTTCCAGCCATTTCCTCAAACGACTAGAATCAACTATGCCGACATATGGCATTTGTGTGACCTGACAATTTTCCACATCTGATATTTTATAACGATCATTACCTAATTGTTTCTGAATAATGTACGGTCCTCGATATTTCGGTATAAGTTTCTAGTTTGAGCCAGCCGTCGTATCAACATTTTTCAATACTACGAGATCCCCCACTTCAAAAGATTTCGCTGGCTTATGATGTTCATTAAAATACCTTAGGTTGTACGATTGAGATTTTTCAATGGTTTCTAACGCTGATTTCCTAATGAAATCCAAATCTACTACTTCTTTAGCGTATGCTTCTTGCAAATATTCAGTCAGTTCGTCTACCATTTCACCACGTTGTTCAATTCCAAAAAGCATCATACTCGGTGACTGCCCTGTAGAACGGTGAACAGTATTGTTAATGGCAAATTCCACCTGTGTTAACCTTTCCACCCAATCCGAATGTTCCATGGGTTCCGTTAATTTTGCTAACATTGCCCTTAAGTCCCTATTAACCCTTTCGACTTGACCATTTGACTGTGGGGATGCCACTGAAACTTTTACGTGAACAACGTTGCGCTCGGTTAAAAATCTATTGAACTCGTTCGAAGTAAAACATGTTCCCCGGTCGCTGATTATCCGCCGCGGGCGACTATAGCTATCAAAATACTTCCTTAAGGCACATAACACCTCCTATGTCCCCGGTGAATTCACCGAATACAACTTCGTAAATTTCGTAAAAGCGTCTACTACCACCAAGATGTGTTTACGTTTAGATTTGACTGACGGCAACGGACCAAAATGATCAATATGTAATGTATCGAATGGGATGGGCTTTTTATCTATATTATACAGATTCCTCTCAGTTTTTCTATGTGGTGTCGAATAGTATATACATTTCAGACAGTTTCTTATAAATTTGCTCAATTTTTATATTTGAAAACCAATAGTATTTCTTTATCTGATTCATGCACTTTTCAATTCCTGCATGACCATACTTCTCATGAGTAAGTCGCATTATATTCTGTTCCATTTCGGCAGGAACATACAATTGCATTTGCCCCTGTACACCACATTTAAAAATTAGCCCGTTATCCAACACATACCCCTCTAAATCACCCCCCTCTAACTTTTCCTTAATACGCAGAATCGTACTATCCCTGTTCTGAGCAACCTGTATATTCAAATCAACGTCACAACCATCCACAAAAGCAACCACAGGCATTCGACTGAGGGCATCGACATGAGTCATCAGTTCACCCCTGCGGTGTCTGATATTATAATCAAAATTCTCCAACTCCAATGCCCATCTAGCTATCCTCGGGTTTATTAATTTTTTATTCAACGTAAGTGTAAGCGAGTTACAATCGGTTACTATTGTGAACGAAATTCCCTCTAAGTATACTCGAAACCGCCTTAGAGCATATATTATAGCCAGAGTTTCTAATTCAAAGCTATGATATTTTGACTCTGCTTTTGAAGTACACTTCGAATAATAAGCAACTGGATGAAATTTCCTATCCTCTTGTCTCTGTATCAAAACCGACCCATAACCCTTTGAGCTAGCGTCGGTGTGAAGCTCCGTTTCACGCAGTGGGTTATATACCGCTAATACCGGTGCATTTATCAATCTATCCTTCAAGGTCCTAAACGCCTCAGTACACTCACTTGACCAATTAAAAGTTTTATTTTTTAGCTCCGTTAAAGGTCTGGCTATTCTCGAAAAATTAAAAACAAATCTACGGAAAAACGAAAACAGGCCTAAACATCGTTCTAGCTCCTCTTGGTCGTTAGGCATAGGGTATTCTTTAATTGTCCTAATGTGGTCATCGTTTGGGCGAATGCCATTTTCATTTACCTTATAACCTAAGTAATTTAATTCACGAAATGCAAATTTACACTTTTTTAAATTCAATTTCAATCCGGCACCCCTTAAAGTTCGTAATACTTCAGCTAAAATTTCCAAATGCTCCTCAAACGTTTGAGTTGCAATACTTATGTCATCTAGATATACTACAATCTTCCCTTTATCAATAAATTCCCTTAATACCATATTAATGAATCTTTGAAAAACTGCACCCGCATTTTTTAGACCGAAAGGCATATAACGATATTCAAACTGTCCCAGCGGGGTCACAAAAGCGGTATACTGAATAGAGTCTTCATGCATCGGGACCTGGTGAAAGCTATTTTCCAAATCAAGCGTAGAAAAATATTTTTTGTTACCTAAGTAATCAAGGCAGTCCTCTATTACAGGTAGGGGGTAATTGTCCTTTAGTGTAATCCTATTTAATGATCTGTAATCAACACACATTCTCAAGTCTCCGTTTTTTCTTCTCACTAACACAATTGGGGAAGCATAAGGAGATTCACTTGGACGTATTATACCCTTTTCCAACAACTCCTCAATCTTCATCTTAACCTCAGCTCGCTCCCTTTATGAAAGTCGTCGTGGGCCACTATACACTGGAACGTCATTTAATAATCTAATCCTCATACAATATTCCCCTGAAATCAAAGTATTATTTACCCCATTAAAATAATTCGTGTCTATAACTGACATTAGAGCAGAAGCATCCGCTGAAGTAACATTGCTACCTATGTCCACATTTACTTCATTTTCAATCGCACAAACCTTTTGCATTATTTCTTTACACTCATCATTATCATCTATTACTTCCAATTCACTAAAGTTAACACTATCAGACCCTTCAACTTCAGGAACAATTAAGTTATTTTCGCTAACTCTGTCTATTCCATCTAATATTCTATTTTCATACAATTGTTTAATTTTTACAGAATCATTTTGGTTATTATTATCATTAAAAGGCAAAGCTTTCCATAAATTACTATTATTTTCAATGGCTGAAACTTCAACTACTCCCTGTGGATCTCTGTATAAGTTAAAAGATATAAGCGCACTGATTATTCTATTACTTGGTTTTTTATTAATTTTTTTAAATTCATTTCTACAAGTTCATTTTTATTGTAACATATTTTAATTTGGCACAACCGTATATTAAATTTTGATAATAGATCACGCCCAATTAGCATCGGTATTATAGCCTCTTCATCTGGCAAAATAATAAAAGCATGAGTTACACATTTATTAGCTAAAAAAACATCGCAACAAACATGACCAAGCATACTTTAATTTTTATTTCCAACTCGTCGGTATGGCGGTAATATTTTTACATCTTTAATAACAAATGGCACGAGAGATCTTCGTATGTAGCTAACAGGACTACCCGAATCAAGTAGCGAACAAATTTAATTAACTCAGTGCGCATATCTTTCTTAACAAAGGCAACACTTACCATTTGGAATGCGTCCAGAGGCTCATTGACTTCTACTTCGGTGATTGCTGCAGTTAACGTCTTCTTTTTTGGGCAATCCTGATGAAAATGTCCAACTTCGGAACACACAAAACATGAATTTGGTGGACGCTTCGGTTTTTGGCATTGGCTCTGATAATTTCCAAATTGCGAGCAATTATAGCAGCGGACTTCAGCATTAATTACTTTGGCAGCATTGCTTCCGATTACAGCAGACATCTTAGGTTTGTTTATTGCTGTTGAATTAACAGCCTTTGTTGCACTGGTTCTTAACTGCAGGCGCCGCTGCTCGTACCGATCCATACGCTTAACTAATTCATCGATAGTACTAGCTCCGTACAAGTATGTGATTGCGTTACTGCTGTCAGGTATACCGTCGATGATAAAATCGACCAGTTCTTGCTCGTCGATGTCAGACTTTGCAGCAATCGATTGCATCGAGACCAAGTAACTTAGGCAAGATTCTTCGGATTTCAATCTACGGGCCCGCAGTTGTCTGTATACCTCCTGCCGTGACACTGAGCGCTTAAACATTTTAATTAAATTTGATTTCAGCCCCTCGTATTCGAGCAGACCTAAATTGTTGACATAAAGTTTTGCAGTCCCCGCCAATCGCCGACGGACACCTACGCACTTTTCTTTCTCAGTGTAACCACACATGTTCGAATAGTCTTCAAATTGTACAAACCATTTCACTACTTCATAATGGTCATCCCCGCTAAAAAGTTCTGTCAAATCAATTCGACGGGAGTACTGAACGGCAGGATTACACATTTCTAGTTCCCGAATTTGATTTGGAACAAGTCTAGTTTAGGGGCCTCGCTCAGATTTTTTTTTTTTTTTTACCCTGAATAGTACTTTTTGAGCTGATTTCAACAAAAAAAAAATTTTTTGTCGGCGACGCCCCCTTGCGTCAGAAATGGGCATTAAAGTTGGAATAGTTTTTAACGATTATCTCAAAAAGTACAAGTTCGATCACGACAATATGGGTGTCATATGAAAGCTCTTTAAAATATCTTTCTAATGAGGTACAATATGTCCTCATAAATTAACCCATTACAGCCCAGTTTTAAGTTTTTCATTTTTTATTCTAGTTTTTTTGTATAACATATCTGTTTATTCAAAAAAACGTCTATATATGTAAATAAAAAATTTATAGAAAATTATAGCCCATTTTACAAGCTTTCATTTAAGGTATAATGTGTTACTATATCTCTTATAATAAAAAAGTTATTAATGGTTAAAGTTGGGGAACAAATGTAGTTTACGGGCCTCGCTCAGAAAAAAACCGAAATTAAAGTTAAAATAGGTAAATAGGTAAATAGGTAAATAGGGCTGCAGAAATTTCGGCGTATTTACAAAAGTCTATTTGTTTCTAAAAATTGCAATTTAACAAAGTTATTAATTTATATATACATATGCCGAGCAAAGTTTTTCTGTGTAACCGGCCTTCGGCCGGGCTTAGGGGTTTTTTTACTCCCATCAGTCGAATTCTCGGCTTCGCTGAGGCTTCGCCCCGGGCTGCAGAAATTTCGGCGTATTTACAAAAGTCTATTTGTTTCTAAAAATTGCAATTTAACAAAGTTATTAATTTATATATACATATGCCGAGCAAAGTTTTTCTGTGTAACCGGCCTTCGGCCGGGCTTAGGGGTTTTTTTTACTCCCATCAGTCCAATTCTCGGCTTCGCTGAGGCTTCGCCCCGGGCTGCAGAAATTTCGGCGTGTTTACAAAAGTGTATTTGTTTCTAAAATTAGCAATTTAACAAAGTTATTAATTTACATATACATATAAGAACAAAAGTACAAAAATGAAGAAAATTAAATAACGATATAAATGTTAATATCTACGGTGTTAAAAGGGTTAAAGTGAAATATTATATATCAAATTAAAGCTTGAAATCTTAGCTACAAATAAATATTATTTGTATCGTACCTTTATAATAGTCAAATTTTGAGAAAATACGAGGTTTGTCTAAAAAATTCGGTTAAAAAACAGACGCTTAACGGGTTAATGGAATTAGAAGTATTATATATCAAATGAAAGGTGCTTTAATAAGCTTTCAAATGATATGTATATTGTTTTGATCCGATCAGAAATGGTGAAGATGCAAAGATTCAAAATTCAAACTTTGGAAGTCCATAGCTCGGGAACCGAGAGTCGCCGACAAAAAAAAAATGTATTTTTGAGCTCAGCATTAAAAGTTCTACTAATGGTGAAAATTTGAAATAAATCCGAGCGAGGCCCCTAAACTAGACTTAAGCCTTTGATTTTGTATTTTAAGCATTTCTAGGCGAATCTTTAAATTATTCAACTCGTTTTCAGCAGAACCATTAAACGTGTTGACGTCGGCAGCGATCATTTTAGCAGAGGGCGCAGCAGCAGTGAAATCGTTTGCAGGATGTGCACCTGCAGCATTGTATGCACTGAGATTGGCACCAAAATCGTTAGGAGCAGGGACTTCAAGTTGAACATAAGCAGCAGTTACGGCAGGGGCACTTACCGCGGGAACATTTACATCGGGCACATTTACTTCGGGGACATTTACATCGGGTACATTTACAGCGGGCACATTTACTGCGGGCACATTTGCAGCTGGTGCATTTACAGCAGGTCCCTTTACGGCGGCCGTTACAACAGCAGGCACATTGGCTGAATAGGCAGCAGTAACCTCAACCGCATTTACACAAGCAGGCTGGACACCCGAAGCAGAGGCACTTCCAACAGCCATATTGACAGCACACGCGTCATCAACTGATGCGGAAACGTTGGGTACATTGCCGGCATTAAAACTAAAAGAAGCGGCTTCATCATCGGATCGATGACGTCCATCTCGCTGGTTTGCAGCATTTTCCTGTTTTGGGATGGAATCGTAAAGCGTTCGCAACTGGCTTAAAGTAGCTGTGTCAGGGAAATCTATTCCGGCTGCAGCCAACGCTTCCATCATCCCTTGGCGACTTGGTCGCAAATCCATCTTTTTCTGTTTATAGCACGTTAATCCTTTACCTTTTTATATATATATTGTGTGTTGTGGCAGTTGCACCCCACACCTGATTTTATAGCAAGTATATTTAAGTTTTTAATTTTAAGCAATCTTTTTATTTAATAATTTATTAATTTAGTTAATGTTTTTACAAAAATTGACTTAATCTGACAAACGTTAAAATAAGAAGAGCGTCTTAAAACGGAAACTGCAGTTGTCAAAAGTTAGCCTTGAAGTTTGCCGCAATTGTCGTAACATCTGTTGTTACATCGAGTTACCAAAAGGCAAATCAGGGTTGCCAAATGGTAGATCACTACAGCTTAATGCATTGTTCTATTTTTTGTATTTAAAATTCAGTTTTTTTTTTTGATGTAATAAAATTAAAATTTATTTTGATTAATGTTGCCGTAGATTTTTTTTGTTTATAGTTCATCTAAAAATGTAGCCGAAACAAAAATCTGAAAATGGTAAGTCTATTATAGTTATTCATTAAACAACTGAATACTTACCCTAATTTTATTTTTTTCTGACTCAAAGTCATTGCAGTGGAGTAATTTGATAGCATATCTCTTTTTGGTGCTAATTTCAATTAAGTAAATTAATTAATATTAATTCGAATATATATTGTTTAAAATTAATGTCATGTTTCTTTTTTAATTTATAAATAAAATAATTTTGAATAAAATACCAGCGTATTTAATCTGAATACAATTTATTAAACTATCTAGTGTTTGTTATGAAATAGAATTGATAATTTTATTACGATATATTTCTTAATTGTCATAAATAAAAGAGAAAGAATTACCAAGTTTTTTTAGTTAAATGACATTAAATGTTTATACAAATCGTTTTCTTAAGTTGATTGACAAACTTTACTGGAAATAGATATTAGTGAAATGCTCCTACTATACTTGTTAATAATATACCCTTTTTTGATAAATCTCATAGATTTTTTTGTGTGTAGATAAACACTGGTTGCTATAAAATCTAAAAAAGTTGTTTTCCATCCCTGATTGGTACCATCACACGAATTTGACTTTAAAAAAAAGTTGGCATCACTGATCTCTTAATAAATAACCAGTAACCTAATAAATATTAATTTGTTATCACTAGCCTGCATCGCTGTATATACTTTGGCGGCATAGTAACTGTTTAAAGAAAACTCAGTTTTAGATGGAGGATTTCCAAAAAATCGAGAAAATAGGAGAAGGTACCTATGGTGTTGTGTATAAAGGACGCAACAAAGTTACCGGACAGATTGTGGCAATGAAAAAAATTCGTCTGGAGTCTGACGATGAAGGAATACCTTCTACAGCAATAAGGTATTACAATGGAGTTTAAAGTAATTTCCTCTTTTTCACTAGTAGGCTAGAAATGCTTTACTGCAGTCAATATGGATTGTTTTCTGGTAGCTTTGAGATAAAAATCAACATTTTATGCCTGTAGCATCATGCCTACATAATCGATACTTTCAATGCCATTATGGGCGCAGGCACCAAAAAAAAAAAATGACACGCCTTAAATGGTAGTTTCTGACAAAACTGCAGTTTATCGGGCAAAGGGTGAAAAAATATATACCTTTGGATAATTTTACCTTTCGTTCTCAGACAGGTTATAATACACCAAAACATTGAATTGCGTGTAATAGAAAATATGTATGAGGACGGAAGGTTAAACAAATATTTTTTTTTATTTGGTGCTAAAAAGGGCCGGTGCCCTAGAACCACCATCAGGACCATAAAATACGGTACACATAGTAACATATGAGTTCAAGTGAAAGAAAATTTTGTAAGTATTTCCGAAATGATGTTTATTTCAAAATCCGGGAAATGTAGCTCACGCTCTAAGTTGTCAAAAATGCAGTGACGGTCCGTGAAGATCTCAAAGGTGTGCTGCTATTATTCTATAGTATGGAACTTAAATTATATAGTATGGAACTTAAATGCTGTTCTATTGTACTATAGTATGGAACTTAAATGCTGGTTTTCGGTCACTTTGTTTCGATCAAAATTTGGTAGAGTTATTGTCCTATGTAAAACTTTTAAATGACCCAAATGTTGGACCACTGGCTCCTCCTTTATCAACCATACACATATACGGAAACTCCTAAATCGTTCAAGATTTTATGTATTCTGTGGCTCTCGGATCCAAATATCAATATCTTACAATTGTAAGGTTTACGTTGATATGTTCCACCTTTAGGTAAAAGTACCCAGGCAGAAATTGCTAACGGTACAAATAAAATAGTACAGGGACAACACCTTTTTCTCAATATGCCAGTACAACTCAAAAAGTGCTTCACCAGTACTGTTTTCTGCAAATTTACGACATTGCTTAAATTAGCAATTTCATTAAAATTCGGTTATTTAATATGCAGTAGACTTTCGGCTTAACGAATAATCGATTTAACAAACTCCGATTGAAGGAACACCAAAGCTTTTACACTGAATTTATTAATTAATATAGCATACATTTAATCTCTGTTTATCGAACAAAAAGATAAATTAAATTTTAAAAAGAAATTTAATCAAAAAAAATAAGCTAAAACAAAATAAAACAATAACAAATATTTTCATTAATTCGGCATAAACAAAAAATACATATACAGGATGTAATTTTTTCTGACTCGAAGTCCGTGCAAAATGAAAGAAAAACTATTTTTTTCTAAAACAATTTTAAATATCAATTCGTCGTATGAGTAATGGTGAGACCTATAGACCATTTCTGGCAAAATTGAGTTATGAATTGATTATATATGATTAATGTGTCCTTTCTAAATCTTTAATCCGTTTTTATATACCTCGTATCACCAAATATGACACAACAGGAGTGGAACCAAAACCAAACACTTCTTATAAATTCGTTAAGATTAAAAAATCATCTAAACCATCTACGTGGGTGGGAGCTAACGGAATCCTTTTATAATAAAACAAACTCAACAGTAGGACACTTATATTTTAATGGTAATCATACCCAAACTAACATAATGTGGATATTCAAAGCTCGCTGTGATTTGATAGAACTGAATGAGTCTCGGCACTGGAGAAGAGCTAACAAAATTGGAACAAATTCAGTTTACCGACACCTCTCAGAATTTTTTGAAATTTTTTTACCTTGAACATTTGACCCCACAGAGTCCAAAAAAAATTTTGTTTTGCGTCGCTCACGCCCCCTTTTCAGTGGGCGGGGCTCCAAAGTTTGAAATGAAATCCGAAATAACTTCAAAACTACTTATCTGATCTTAACAAAACTGGTGTCGTTGGAAAGGTCTTGAAAATATCTTTCTAATGGAGTATAAAATGTCCTAAAATATTAACCCTTTGCTGCCCAAATAAAACAATTTTTGTTTTTTTTATATTTTTTTTTTTTAAAACGTCCTTTTTTCAAAATTTGAGCCATATATCGACGTGACCATATTTCTCAGGCGGAAAGATCTCAAAAATATCTTTCCAATGGTGTATATAATGTCCTAAAATATTAACCCTTTACTGCCCAAAAAAAGCATAATGATTTTTTTTACACACCCTTTTTCAAATTTTGAACCATATATCGACGTGACCATATATGGGTCTTTGCAAAATAGTTTTTCTGCGTAACCGGCCTTCGGCTGGGCTTAGGGGTTTTCTCCTCCCACCAGTCCTCCCACCGGCTTCGCTGAGGCTTCGCCCCGGGCCGCAGAAATTTTGGCATATTTACAAGTTTCCTTTTGTATACAAAATCTTAAACCATACCACACAACAAAATCTAATTTTCTAATTTCCGGTTTATACAAGTTTTGTATAAATAACACAAGCTTTTTTTTTTGTAATTTATTCATGTGTGGGCTATGTTAAACTATGTTTGTAGAATAAAGTTTTTCTGCATAGCCGGCCTTCGGCCGGGCTTAGGGGTTTTCTCCTCCCACCAGTCCTCCCACCGGCTTCGCTGAGGCTTCGCCCCGGGCCGCAGAAATTTTGGCATATTTACAAGTTTTCTTTTGCATACAAAATCTTAAACCATACCATACAACAAAATCTAATTTTCAAAATCTTGCAAAAATCATAGTTTTGCCTATTAATGGTCAACTTTAATCCTTAATAACTACTTCATTTCAAGACCTATGGGGTCATGTTGCACCTTTTATGAAAGCTTATAAAACAGACTTTCCCTTTTTATACACTTTTTATGTACTTATATAGGCGTTATTTAACAAAAAGAGCGTTAAAAAAAAAAATCATAAAAAAAAACAAAAATGCTTTATTTGGGCAGCAAGGGGTTAATATTTTGGGACATTATATACCTCATTGGAAAGATATTTTCGAGACCTTTCCAACGACGCCAATTTTGGCTAGAAAATGCTTTACTGCAGTCAATATGGATTGTTTTCTGGTAGCTTTGAGATAAAAATCAACATTTTATGCCTGTAGCATCATGCCTACATAATCGATACTTTCAATGCCATTATGGGCGCAGGCACCAAAAAAAAAAATGACACGCCTTAAATGGTAGTTTCTGACAAAACTGCAGTTTATCGGGCAAAGGGTGAAAAAATATATACCTTTGGATAATTTTACCTTTCGTTCTCAGACAGGTTATAATACACCAAAACATTGAATTGCGTGTAATAGAAAATATGTATGAGGACGGAAGGTTAAACAAATATTTTTTTTTATTTGGTGCTAAAAAGGGCCGGTGCCCTAGAACCACCATCAGGACCATAAAATACGGTACACATAGTAACATATGAGTTCAAGTGAAAGAAAATTTTGTAAGTATTTCCGAAATGATGTTTATTTCAAAATCCGGGAAATGTAGCTCACGCTCTAAGTTGTCAAAAATGCAGTGACGGTCCGTGAAGATCTCAAAGGTGTGCTGCTATTATTCTATAGTATGGAACTTAAATTATATAGTATGGAACTTAAATGCTGTTCTATTGTACTATAGTATGGAACTTAAATGCTGGTTTTCGGTCACTTTGTTTCGATCAAAATTTGGTAGAGTTATTGTCCTATGTAAAACTTTTAAATGACCCAAATGTTGGACCACTGGCTCCTCCTTTATCAACCATACACATATACGGAAACTCCTAAATCGTTCAAGATTTTATGTATTCTGTGGCTCTCGGATCCAAATATCAATATCTTACAATTGTAAGGTTTACGTTGATATGTTCCACCTTTAGGTAAAAGTACCCAGGCAGAAATTGCTAATGGTACAAATAAAATAGTACAGGGACAACACCTTTTTCTCAATATGCCAGTACAACTCAAAAAGTGCTTCACCAGTACTGTTTTCTGCAAATTTACGACATTGCTTAAATTAGCAATTTCATTAAAATTCGGTTATTTAATATGCAGTAGACTTTCGGCTTAACGAATAATCGATTTAACAAACTCCGATTGAAGGAACACCAAAGCTTTTACACTGAATTTATTAATTAATATAGCATACATTTAATCTCTGTTTATCGAACAAAAGATAAATTAAATTTTAAAAAGAAATTTAATCAAAAAAAATAAGCTAAAACAAAATAAAACAATAACAAATATTTTCATTAATTCGGCATAAACAAAAAATACATATACAGGATGTAATTTTTCTGACTCGAAGTCCGTGCAAAATGAAAGAAAAACTATTTTTTTCTAAAACAATTTTAAATATCAATTCGTCGTATGAGTAATGGTGAGACCTATAGACCATTTCTGGCAAAATTGAGTTAGGAATTGATTATATATGATTAATGTGTCCTTTCTAAATCTTTAATCCGTTTTTATATACCTCGTATCACCAAATATGACACAACAGGAGTGGAACCAAAACCAAACACTTCTTATAAATTCGTTAAGATTAAAAAATCATCTAAACCATCTACGTGGGTGGGAGCTAACGGAATCCTTTTATAATAAAACAAACTCAACAGTAGGACACTTATATTTTAATGGTAATCATACCCAAACTAACATAATGTGGATATTCAAAGCTCGCTGTGATTTGATAGAACTGAATGAGTCTCGGCACTGGAGAAGAGCTAACAAAATTGGAACAAATTCAGTTTACCGACACCTCTCAGAATTTTTTGAAATTTTTTTACCTTGAACATTTGACCCCACAGAGTCCAAAAAAAATTTTGTTTTGCGTCGCTCACGCCCCCTTTTCAGTGGGCGGGGCTCCAAAGTTTGAAATGAAATCCGAAATAACTTCAAAACTACTTATCTGATCTTAACAAAACTGGTGTCGTTGGAAAGGTCTTGAAAATATCTTTCTAATGGAGTATAAAATGTCCTAAAATATTAACCCTTTGCTGCCCAAATAAAACAATTTTTGTTTTTTTTATATTTTTTTTTTTTAAAACGTCCTTTTTTCAAAATTTGAGCCATATATCGACGTGACCATATTTCTCAGGCGGAAAGATCTCAAAAATATCTTTCCAATGGTGTATATAATGTCCTAAAATATTAACCCTTTACTGCCCAAAAAAAGCATAATGATTTTTTTTACACACCCTTTTTCAAATTTTGAACCATATATCGACGTGACCATATATGGGTCTTTGCAAAATAGTTTTTCTGCGTAACCGGCCTTCGGCTGGGCTTAGGGGTTTTCTCCTCCCACCAGTCCTCCCACCGGCTTCGCTGAGGCTTCGCCCCGGGCCGCAGAAATTTTGGCATATTTACAAGTTTCCTTTTGTATACAAAATCTTAAACCATACCACACAACAAAATCTAATTTTCTAATTTCCGGTTTATACAAGTTTTGTATAAATAACACAAGCTTTTTTTTTTGTAATTTATTCATGTGTGGGCTATGTTAAACTATGTTTGTAGAATAAAGTTTTTCTGCATAGCCGGCCTTCGGCCGGGCTTAGGGGTTTTCTCCTCCCACCAGTCCTCCCACCGGCTTCGCTGAGGCTTCGCCCCGGGCCGCAGAAATTTTGGCATATTTACAAGTTTTCTTTTGCATACAAAATCTTAAACCATACCATACAACAAAATCTAATTTTCAAAATCTTGCAAAAATCATAGTTTTGCCTATTAATGGTCAACTTTAATCCTTAATAACTACTTCATTTCAAGACCTATGGGGTCATGTTGCACCTTTTATGAAAGCTTATAAAACAGACTTTCCCTTTTTATACACTTTTTATGTACTTATATAGGCGTTATTTAACAAAAAGAGCGTTAAAAAAAAAAAATCATAAAAAAAAAACAAAAATGCTTTATTTGGGCAGCAAGGGGTTAATATTTTGGGACATTATATACCTCATTGGAAAGATATTTTCGAGACCTTTCCAACGACGCCAATTTTGTTAAGATCGGACAAGTAGTTTTGAAGTTATTTGCAATTTCATTTCAAACTTTGGAGCCCCGCCCACTGAAAAGGGGGCGTGAGCGACGCAAATTTTTTTTTATTTCGACTCAGCGTGGTCTCTTCTATTAAAGGACAAAATTTCATTTATTTTGGTGAGGTGTCGGTAAACCGAATTTATGCCACAAAATTTGCTCTTTGTGCAATTCAAAAGAAGTTGAAAACATCCAACATTTTATTGGCAGATGCCCAATTTTAAATTACTTTAGACTAAAATGGTTTAATAAGATAGCTCTATCGGATGATGAAATAATTAGAATTTTAAATGGGGAAAACAATTGGCAGAATTTAGTACAATACATTATCAGTGCTTTGGCTTATCGTAAAACACTAATACTTGAATATAATAATTAAAAAAAAATAATACATTCATTGTAAAATTAAATTATATTTTTTATGTGAAACTCTTTTTTTCCGGCTAACGACATAGTCACAGCCGTATATTTTTATAACGTTTTTAAAAAAAATCAAAGAAAATACCAAATAAAGAATTACTACTACTACTATACCTCGTATCAATTAGGAGATATCCAGCCCCATATGTGCTGCGTATCCCTATTTTTTTTTTACAAATTTCTTAACATTGGTATGGTGTATTGACCACTTTTTGGCCAATGAGTCAAACTTTCTATAGAAAAATAAAAACATTATTCGCCAATCTTGGTTTGACACATTTGAAATAAGCAACGCATATAAAACAAAAAAGTATAAGCATTGGTTTGCACTATGACAACCTAGTTTAATAATGGTTAAAAAAAAAAAACTTTTGACCTACTTGAAAGAAAAACAATAAAATTGTGATAAAAACGGCTTATAGGCCATATAATAAAAAAATCTTTTTTAAAAAATTGTTAATAACTCTGGATACGCAGTGCAAAAAGGCGTAAAAATTAACAATATTGTTTATAATAAATGCAGCTATAGATAGAGCAAACAAAAAAGAAAACCTATCTTGTGGAAATTTAATAATTTTGTTGTAAACTTTCTTTATCGTTTTTCTCGCAAACATGTTTTTGGTCGGTGCCGCTCTCCAATAATCAATCGACGTATTGCCAAATGTTACTGACTACAAAAAACACATCGATCATAAAAAATTACAAATTATTATTCTAGCTGGAAAATTTATCGCCAGACCGGCGATAAATAAGTATTTTATATAATTATTTTATGTAATTATTAGTTATGATTAAAGAACTATAAAATTTTTATAGTAATTAAATGTGCTAAAGTCCCAAAACTTATTTAACAAATTGTGAAAAGCAATCTGATGTAGGCGTGTCCCTATCCGGATTTCATTCCTGCCTAAGGAAATCTTGAGGGGACTTTGTTATTCGAATTTCTAGAGATATTTGTTATGTTAAATCACAAACTCAATGAGAATTTCTTGTCCTCGTCTAGGAGCGAGATTCAAAATTTAAAATATCAAAGAAAAAACAAAAACAACAACAAAAAATTGTCACAATTGGCTTTGTCATCTTCCAAATACTAGTTTCTTATAATCACTCAATCCCATTTTTATTTTTTACAGATCAAAAAAAGTTGAAAAATTTAAAACATTTTTATGTGATTTTTTTTTTTTTTTAATAAAATCACTATTTTTATCGCATGTATCCATAATTTTGAGTAGGTATAACGTTTTGCCGTGGGTTTGCACCTCCCATAACGATATATTTGTAGATCAAATATCGGCTGTAATGACGTGGAAACGCTAGTTCGGAAGATGAAATAAATATGTATTAATAAATGAAAAATTTGAATAATTTCCTTAATGTTTTTTAAATTAACATTTATTTTCATTTAAAGCAAAAATCGCAGCTGTTATATAAGCTAAGACTTGTAAAAATATAATTATTTGTTACCTTTGCTAAACAATTTTTTTAGTACTGGCTACATACTGCTGTGCCAACGTTGGAGAAAACTACGGCCAAACGTATATTGGTGTTATCATTACGACACTGTACCAGTACTGTAAAAGTTCAAAATCCGACACATTGTTCTACGGTCTCCCTTGTTCTACGGTCTTCAACACCGCGCCAGAACTTTCCCGTTCGTATTTTTATTTTTTTAATATACATATTTATTTAGCACGAATGCTATTAATTTTAAAGTTTACTAAATTTATTTTCAATTTATAACGAGCTTTCAACCTCCTTATATTTACAAAAATGAAGCAAATCAAACATATTAGCTAGGTTGATACTAGTATTTCGATCTGAAGACCAGAAATGTTTATTTATATAAAAAAAATTTAGTTTTTACTCTGGCTTCAGTAATATTTTTTACAGTTTTATTAATTTTTTGTTTTTATATAAATCGATATTATTTTTATTTTATTTTTAATTTATAACGATCTTCTAACCTCCGTATACTTACAAAAATAAAACAAATCTAACATATTAGCTAGGTTGATACTAGTATTTCGATCCTGTTAAAAATCTCATCAGAACCCGAAGTTTTAGAATAACTAGAGTCTCCATAACATGCATCGCATGTCTTAATTCAGTAGCTTTTGAAGCCTATCCTTCATCCGTTGACTTCCAAGAAACAACAACATTGAACAGTACTCAAAATGAGGTTTTACCATAGCATTATATATTCAAATAGCTGTGCTTGTAGAAACTTTTCTAGGAACTCTTATGAAATAATCATATTTTTGGAAATCTTTTTGCAAATATAATCAAAGTGAAAATCAAAGTTTAGTTTTTGTCTATTATGACACCAAGGTATTTCATTTCTTTTACTATCTCAATTGGTACCCCTTCGATAATTATATTTTCATTTGTATTGCCATTTATAATTATAGCTTTACTTTTTTGTGTTGTTAGTTTTAACTTGTTCATTTTGAGGTATTTTTCCACATGTTTTAACTCTCTATTTGGAATACGAACGCACTCATCTATATTTTTACCACTTATATAAATAAGGGCATCATCCGCAAACATAAATACTTTTTGCTTTCTTTAATACTTTTTCTAAGTCATTAATATAAATTAAAAACAGTAGAGTTCCTAAAACTGCGCCCTGATGCACTGCAATATTGCAATAGTAGACAACAATTCGCCACACTTTGTTCTTTGTGTTCTGTTTTTAAGTAACTATTAAACCATTTAAGTTCAACTCCTTTTATACAATATCTATTAAGTTTGTCCAACAAAATTTCTCTTGTTTATTGTCTCAAATGCACGCTTAAAGTCCAAGAAAACTGCTAACACAGTTTTTTGTTTTCCGTTGATTTATTTACCAATTTAAGAAGCGATTCACAACTAGGTTGGTGTCTAAACCCAGATTGTGTTTCATCATTGTTTAGTTCAAAGAATTTATTCAACTGATAGTGTACAAATTTTTCCAACATTTTGCTTATGGTCATCAACTTGAGGTTAAAGATCTTTAGTATTTTTAATTTTTTAAATCGGCACTATTCACGATTCTTTTAGCCGTTCAGGAAAAGCACCCGTCTGTAAAGAAGATTCAATATGGCTATGTAAGTGTGTACCTACTAGGGTATTGAAATTACTCGGGTTTGGTTTTGTTCGAGTAAACGAGTAACTCGATTTTGAGGTTTTCAAGTTACTCGATTAATCGAATAATATTTTACAATTACTCGAGTAACTCGAACAATTTCAATAGTTTCATATCATTAATTTTACCTTAAAAATACATAATAACACACACAATAATTACAAAATCAGGAGTTCCGAAATGCTTTTTATCAAAATTAAAAATATACATTAGTTAATATTATTAATTTCAAATTAAAAACATCTAAAATTCAGTTTACTATTGAGGTGTTTGAATTTTTTAAGAGAAATTTTGTCTTTATAAAGTTCGACTTTGAGAAAAAGTTAGGGATATAATTTTTCGAATTTTATACATATATCAAAATTAAAAATAATACCATGAAGAAGTAATATTATTATAATACTCCTTCACTCTCGTTTAAAAACTTTTCGCATCAAATCTGTGGATGTCAGATTTTTGTTCGATTTTATTTTATTTTTTTTGCAAAATAGATCTATTTTCGAAATAAAAGAAAAATGTGAACGGCCCAATCCAAACTGGAATACCAAAAGATGATCAAATAATTAAGTTCAATTCGAATCTTGCTAAAATGTTAACACTTTCTTAAAGTTTTGCGATTGTTGAATATTAAAATATGTATTTGTTGATAAATAAAAATGCCGGACCTTTTAATCTTAATTTTTTACAGTTTCGAAGACTACATAAACTAACCTTTCATTTAATATAATAATTGTTCAAGGATATTTCAAAAATATCTTAGAAATTGCAAAAAAAAAAATATATATATATATATATTTTAAGCATTGGTCTTGGTGCGGAACGTCTTTTCTCCAAAATTAAACACGACAAATATTTTTACCAGTACAGCATTTTCCCATATCACAGTGGCATGTACAGAAGTTATACCCCCACTTAGAAAATATAATATAAAATTAAAACAGCAACTGACACATTGCTTTATATTTTATAAAAAAAAATCTAAAATACTAAAACAATAACATTTTTTTGTTTACTAAAATAGAACACATTTTGATTTACTCGATTAATCGACTAAAATAGTTCGAATTATTCATTTATAGAAATTGGCCAATTTAATTTACTCGAACAATTGTTTGATTAAAATTCATCGATTAATCGAGTAACGGTTAACCGATTGAATACCCTAGTACCTACAATATAGTTAATGCTCCATTAGTCTTGTCGTTTCTGTAACGTGCCGTTCCGGATGGCTGTTTTGTGTGGTTAGTCTAAACATACCCGCTGCTTTGGCTAAACGACTATAGCTGTTGTTTTACTAAATGCAAATATGGTCATTTGATTATCAAAATGCTTCAAAATTTAAAAGTAAAATGTTCTTGTGTTCTTGTGTTCGTTTGTTTAGTTTTTTTATGTGAGAGCTATCATCTGTTTCAGCTGTTTATAGTCCGGCACGCAACGTTACATTACAGACAAACTAACTCACACAGTCATTTTCATACTTCAAAAACAAATCAGCTGATTCGTCGCGGAACGTTACGTACAAACTAATTCCGCCTTTATTTAGACGCATCTTTACCGTAAGGAAATGTTGACCCTTCTTACTTCATTCATTGCTATCATAGTATTTTTTAACAACACTATGTCAATAGACTCAAATTTAAAAATTAATTGTGGATTTTCTTTAATAATATTCTCGTATTTAATAAATGGTATATATACTATCAACAATTTGTCGCACACTTGTAATAAAAAATGAATTTCTTGCTCATCAGATGTATCTTTGCCATTTTTTTAAGTACAAGTTGTTTTATTCTTTTCCACGTAGTTTTTTTTTTGTCAACACAACTATTAATTTTGTTAATAATATTATTTTTAGTCATTAAAATTTCTGTTTTGTATTTATGTCTAATTATTATATAAGTGTTCCAATATAAGTTATCATTAAACCACAGCCATTTGGTAAAGTTGTATTTTAATGTCTTTCATACGTTTTAAATCATTAGTAAACCACTGGTTTGTTAAAAAAATTGTTATCCTTTTAGTTTTAATCATTTGGGTAAGAGTATCATTTATACTTTTAACAAATACATTAGATATTTCATTATAATGAAACGGCCATGATTAATTTCAGATTGGTACGGAAACCTACATTATCAAAAACTAATGTTTTTAGTTTCTTTACTTTTGGATTTTGTATATCTTTTTTTTAAAGGTATAGTAATTTCTAAGGATTCATGAGCGCTAATATTCATTTTGACATTAGTTTTGGCTTTAATATCGATGATATTTGTCAAAACACGTATTTATACTGTTCTTGTAGGAGTAGTTTACAATTTGCCTGACATTGGTCTAACAACATTTGAGACACAATTGGGAGATCTCTTTATTAGATATGAAAATGTTATCATAATGGGAGATTTTAATTGGAATTTGTTTGAGCCTGTTAAAGCCGCCTCTTTAAGATCCTTATGTAATAGTCTCTGTTTGTTTTATCTACATAATTCTCTTCCAACCTACTGGGACTATGGTAGAGATTCCACATCTTTGATTGACTATTTTATTTTAAATGATTTATCTAAAGTACACTTATCTGGTCAAATGGTAGTGCCCGCACTATCTCATCATGCAATGGTATACGTTTCTCTTTCATTTGCAGTTGAAACTCAGATGGAGTTTATAGAATACAGGGACTATAACAGAGTTGACCATGATATATTGAGATCAGTTGTTGAAAGTTTTGATCCCTCGTCATTTTATGGGAACAATTGTGTTAATTTTAAATTGTACATTTTGAACAAGTTAATCTGTGAATTGTTTTGGATTTGTGCCTATTGTGAGGATTAGACCTAAACCTAGGAAGGATCCTTGGATGACGAAAAGGGAGGTTGTTGAAGCTAGAAGACTTAGAGATTCTGCCTACCGGGCATTTATGGATAATCGTACGTCAGAGAATAGGAGCGAATTTTGCAGATGTAGGAACAGACTGAAATCTGTAATTCGTAGATTAAGGAGGCGGCATCACATGGAAATGTTTGATGGTATTGACAATAGGGCAATGTGGAGGCTTTTGAATAAAGCATGTTCTGGGAGTAATAGTGATTACTTGGGTGAAGTAGATGTTAATGATATTAATGACTTTTTTGTTTCTAATAATAATGTAAATAATACGTCTACTTTGGATTTTGGTAACTTATGTGGTGGGATGGATGGATTCTCATTTAACTGTATTGGTGTTGATGATTTGTGTTTGGCGTTAGGAAAGGTCAGATCCAATGCTATGGCAACTGATGGTTTTCCAATAAATTTTATTAAAGTTATTTTCCCTCATATTTTGGAGCCAATTTTACATTTTTTTTAACATGATAATTACTACTACTTCGACTTATCCAGATACCTGGAAGTTTGCACGGGTGGTTCCTATTCCTAAGAAGGGTTCTTCGTATAATAATGAGAATCTGCGCCCTATAAGCATTTTACCTTCACTTTCGAAAATAATGGATCATATTTTAAAGTATCAGGTAGTTCAGTATATTTCACAGTATGACCTCATTAAGGACTTTCAATATGCCTAAAGGGATAAGTATAGTACCTCGTCTATGCTTTTAAGTATAACCGAAAGTGTGGTAAAAATAGTGTATTGGTCTCGTTAGACCTTTCTAAGGTCTTTGACCGTCTGAATCATGATATTTTGATAATGAAGCTTAATCGAATTTTTTGTTTTTCCAGAATGGCTTGTAGATTAATTTATTCATATTTACGGGGTAGATCTCAATTCGTCAGTTTACGCGGTTCTAATTCTAATGTTGCCTTTCTTTACTCAGGAGTTCCTCAGGGTTCTGTCATCGGACCCCTTCTCTTTTTAATGTACTTAGATGATTGTGTGGATTGCTTGGATTTACATTTGGTGAGACCTTTTCTATATGCAGATGATATTCAACGGCTTTTTAGTAATAGAAGAGAGTTTCCCGAGGTTATGGAGGCGGTGATCAATTTTAACCTTGCTAATCTGAATGATTGAATGGTGCATAATGACTTTACTATTAACACCATGAAAACCAAGGTTATTATGTTTCGCTCACTATATCGTAGCGTTGTTTACCCCCATATTAAAATGGGTGGTGTGGATATTATGTTTGTTGATAGTCTCAGATGCTTAGGTCTGGTAATTGATGAGTACTTAAATTTTGGTCCCCAAATTGATGCTATTTCTGCTAAGATAACTCAAGGTCTGAAATCACTTAACCGCTCTGGAATTCACCTGCCACTCAGGGTTAAACGTATGATCGCACATGCTTTACTCATGTCACACCTTAATTATGGCATTGAGGTTGTATGTGGTACGTTATCCTATAATATTGATAGGCTTGAAAGTGTGCTTAGGAGAATAGTAAGATTTGTTTTTGAAATTGCTCATTATGACCATGCTCACGTAATTGGTGCTGTTAATGAAGTTTTGGGATGTTCCTTTAAGCAGTATCTTGAATTACGTAATATGCTTTTCCTGTTTAAGATACTTAAACTTAATGTGCCACAATATTTGGCTTCTAAATTTGTATTTTTTAGATCTCCGAGGAATACCCATATTGTTTATCCCTTGTTTACTTGCTTAGTTTATGAACGATCATTTCTTGTAAGAACTGCGAGAACTTGGAATCAGTTACCCGAAAATTTACATGATTTAACTGTTACTTTTAAAAATAGACTCTTGCGTAATTTTCAGAGGAATCCCTATCTGAATAATCGGTGATTTTCTTATTTTTTCCGAATTTCGAATTGGTGCATAATGGTCATGTCATATTTGTGCACCTGTGTCATATCTTACAAGAGTGTTTTTTTTTTTCTTTTCTCTATAATTAGGGTTGCTATTTATATTGTTTTCTTTATATTTATTAATAATGAATTATATTATAATTTTTTTTTCTTATAATTAGTGAAGTATTTTGTACTACTTAGTAATACGTTTTGGCCTTGTAGGCTTATTGTATTACTAATAAATAATAATAATAAATAAAGAATGCCATACCATTTGAAAAAAAAAAAAAAAAAACAACCAAGTAATATTTATGATTTTTATTCTTAATGTCGAATTTTCAAAAAATGTCACCTGGGTAGTGTTTCCAATTCGGTTAATAGATTAACCGAAATTAGATAGAATATTTTTAAAAAAACAATATTTTAAGAAAACACTCCATTTTGTATAGAATTTTTGTTTTTATTTTAATAAAATAAACCATATTTTAGAAGCAGTATTGCATTTACAATATTAAAAACTCGACCTTAATAAACCAATGCAGGCAGTCAACTTTACTTTATATTTAACCTTTTCACTACCGACTTTTTGTTTGTGGATATATTTCTATTTTGACTTATGATTTTTGTTAGGGGTCCCTAAATTAGAAAGATAAATGTTTACATATATGCCCCTCCCCACCTACACACAAATAATGGGAAAATCAAATATCGAATTTTTGAAACTTTTCAGCGCATTTTTACCACTAAAATATTCGAATATTAAAAAATGCTTCGTTTGATTTTGTTCTGGTCATAAATATATTTACGTTCCAAATTTCGAGTTTCTAGCTTTGTTAGTTTTACAGATATAACAAGAACTGTTACCAAATATCGCTACTATATTGCCCTGATGAACAGTTTATGCATGTGATGATTTTTTTTCATTGTCCAATATCCTAATGAACATATTTAAATAAATATATTAACTTTTATTGCATTACTTTATTTTTTATATTTTTTTAATAATGCGTACCTACACTGTAGTGTTCAAGAGTAGTGAAAGGGTTAAGCAATAAAAGCCGATCTTTGTGTTTTATTATTGATAAAAACCAAAGAATTTCATTTATTTTACATCAAACAATTAATCGGTTTTTTTCGAATAATGCCTTAACCGATTAACCGCCTAGGTCGAACAATTGCAAACACTGCGTAGAAGATATAATAATTATACAAATAACATTTTTGAAATTGCGTATTTAATACTACCCCAATAAACCAAAGAACAATGTGATAGCGAAATAATCGTTATCATCTTAACTCTCCAAAAACTATATATTCCAGGAAGATTATATCACTTTCGATACGAGTGTGGCGATAAATATACTAATACAGTTTACCAATAAATTGTTTTTAAAACAAAAATATTTCAAAAAAAGAATGCATACCCAAATTAAAAAGTCTAATATTGTGCAATATCTAAAATAATCGCACATGTGCTAGAAAACGAAACCGCATAAAGTAAAACGAGTCGGTGTTCTAGATTCCAATATCGCATTTTTTCTCGTTTTTAAATCGAGCAGTTATACCTTGTCGAAAATAAATAGAATGGGGATTTTTTCTTAAAAATGTGCTTCTGAAACGCTTTCACGATCGTATTTTTCTACCTGGGTATCTTTATCGTTACTAATGCTTAAATCAATTGTAATTGTTTTCATAAAATTAAAGAATTAAATCATTAGAAGCTTTGCTAAAACTAAACAAATAATTATTTTTTAACTGTAAAAAATATAAAAAAACTTATTATTTTACGTTAATTTTGTTTATAAATTATATTTGCAGTTAAAAAAGTTTTAAAAAAATATATATTTTTTTAACCAATTTTGATTAAATTTTAAGTTTAAGTTCTCTCACAATTAACAAATAGATTTGTACCTAAATATATAAAACTATTAATACAAACGTAATTTAACAACCTTCACATTAAAAACAAGTTTAAAAATTATTAAACTGTCTTTGTTTTAAATGAATAACATTGAATTTTAAAGTAAATTTAAATTAAATGAACGATAACCTTTTTTTAAAGTGACTTTTTCCAAAGAAATACAACTTTAAAATTAAAAACTTTATTTCATTTTACACAATTTTTGAATCTTGTATTAAAAAAAATCTTAGAAAAAGTGATATCTAGTGGCGACTCGAATGTCAGCTGTATTTTTATGCTTTGTGTCGCCAATGTATTACACTATGATGAGAATAAAATTATAAATATAAACCACATCAGAGGAGAGGGTTCTAAAACTGTTAACTATTTTATGAGCAAAAATGCAGCTGAATTGATGGACAAAAAACGGTAAATTTACTGTAAAAATATTTCGATTTTCGCTTGCGACGCATTAAATGTTAAAAAACATAAAATTTCAACATATATATGTCACAAAAGTTGACGTACACGAACAAAAAAAAATTTTTAGGGTAAATTGCCGAATTTCAATTAAAACTGGATTCCATCTAAATCTTTTACATCTTATTGTTAAACTAAACAACTAAATGCACTTTCTTTTATTCATTCCATTTTTGTAATTTCCTTTCATTTCAGCACAATTTTTGCATATAGAGAAATTTTAAAATTTTTTACCATCAAACCATACTTGAACTGATGTAAGAATAGGTTGTAGAACTGTTGAATAGAACCAGTTCCCAGCGTAACGATTTCAAACAAAATAACGGATACATGAATGTGTTCTAGAATCGTTCTATAGAACTAGTACCTGTTCTTCAAACGCTCCTTAGAACTAGTATTAAAGGTGACAATTTCAAACAAAAATCGTGGGTTACAAAGCTAAACTAGAACCAGTACTTTCTCTAAAGAACTAGTTGTAGAACTAATAAAAGTTTTGCTGGATCGTTAAACAAAAATAGTATTTAGTTAAATATAAAAACCTTTATTAATTTTACAAAATTTTTTCGTAACACAGCAAACAAAACATAAAAATTCTTTTGTAAAACATAAAAAATTCTTCTTTAAATTATTTTACGAATAATTTTCGTGGTGCGAAACAACGAAATTTTATCGTAAAATATAAAAAATAATTCGTAAAATGCACACAAAAATTTCTTAATTTCGTATATTTTACGAAAGATTTTCTATTTTAGGAAAGATTATTTTTTTATATTTTTCTTTTGCAAGTAATTGCCCAGGCAGAAAAATACTAACGTCTTGGTGATTGTAAAGCGTACCACAATGTCACATTTGCCCAATTTTGAACTACAAAAATAAAAAAATAAAAGTTTCCGTATTAGTCCAGTTTTTTATTATTTAATAAATAACATTCCTACTAGTATGGAAACAAACATAAAAAACCGGGGAAGCTCCTACTTCTTAAATTGCGGGTGCCAAAAGTTGCATCATATAAAAATCACTTTACTTGTGTGTAATATATTTTAAGAGGTATGCATTAAAGACATGCATCAGTAGAACTGTTTGTATTAGCAAAACAAATAAAACAGATACATACATGTTGAATATGTTATAAATAAGAGAATGAGTGTAACCCCAGCTAGCATTTTTGAAAAATTTTGATCAAATTCGAGTCTTTTTCGACACTTCTGCGCGATTAAAAAGATGGAATATGCGCTCATTTTCTGATCATAAAAGACACATTTGTCGGGAGAAAATTGTCCCTCAGCGCGACTCTTCTTGATAAGTCATTTATGAGTCTTTTTCTTTGTTAAATTAGATTCATTTTCGACACTTTTTCTAATAGTATTTATAGTATTTTTCGAATCGCTTTCTAGTCATATATTAGTCCTATTTCTCTTCATTTATGAGTCTTTTTCGAGTCGTTTTCCAGTTATGTTTCTAATCGATTACGAGTCTTCTGTGAGAAATTTATCAGTCTGTTTGGGGGACTTTTTATTGTCATTTATGATTGTTTTTCGAGTTATTTATCAGTCGTATTACTAATCGTATTTGACTCTTTTTCGAGTGTTTTTCAGTCGGTTTTATGAGTCCTACGTTTACACGGACGCAATTTAAAAAATCACGTCCATATGAGCGTGGAGTAACATAAACAAAAAATATTATTTTCATATTAGTGTGATGTAGCACATCAATGTTTATTTAACAGAAAAAAATAGTTTTTTAAAATAAAAATTTTCATTAAAAATAAAAAAAGTTTATGGAAATAAATTACATATATATAAATAATCACACTAAGGCCCAGTTTTTGAGATGTCAGTTAAACCTAGTTTAGTTAAATCGAGGATTAATTTTTTCAGACAATCCAAATTCTTAAAGGAATTGATGAATTAATTCTGGGTTTAAAAAAACTAGGGTTGACTTATATTTCAAAAACTTAATTTATTTACAATATCTCACTTTATTTATCTTTAATTTAATCACGTTTTTCAATAATTGATATTTCACATTCACGATTAAACGATTTTTACACCTCGATGTAACTTTTATTAAAGAACAAATATTGAACTTGTTGACGTTTACTCTAGAATACGCAAAAAACTGTCCCGTTATACTTGAGAAAAAAACAGCATAATAAACAGTTTTCAATCATCCAGATGCGTAAAATATGATCATAAATTACGGTTAAAATACTCACATTTTAAACTCCGGGATGATTAATTAGCGATTGCTGTACAATTTGTTATTGTATTTTAAATCAAACTCTTTTTAATCATTAGCGTGAGTCATTCATAATCCTGTAATCACTTTTTGATCATCAAAACTACTCGAAGAAGACTCAGTAAGATGATTTTTCTAAAAACGATCTTCCAAATGCTAGCTGGGATAAAACCAATAACAGATATTTGTGGTTTTGCATGAAATATTTGTTTTATTTGTTTTTTGTTCTCAAATAACTGTAGTATTACATGTATTTTTAAATAACTGTTGTACAACATATATTTTACAAATAACTTTAGTGAATTTAGTATTTAAAAATGGTCAACAGTGAAATAAAATAAAACATTGTGTCTAATGTACCCAAAAAACTCTAAAATTGAAAAATAGCCAAAAATAAAAAAAAAAAACGGAAGAATTAAAAAAAAAATCCCAAATTGCAAAAAATCGCCAAAATTAAAAAAATCGCCAAAAATTCAAAAAACGCTATAATTGAAAAAAAAACATCACCAAAACAAAAAAAATATTCAGAATTGGCCAAAATCTCCAATTAAAAAAAAAATCGCCCAAAAATAAAATATATCGCTAAAATTAAAAAAAAAAATAAAAAAATCGCTGAAATTTAAAAATAAAACGCCCAAACTGAAAAAATCGCTAAGATTGAAAAAAATCGTTAAAAATGAAAGACACTAATTTTGGAAAAAATCGCCAGAAATGAAAAAACTGAAAAAAAACCTCCAAAATTGGAAAAAAATTGGCAAAAAATTAAAATACTTGATAAAATTGCAAAAAAAAATTGAAAAAATCGCCAAAACTGAAAAAATCGCTAAAATTTAAAAAATTGTCATAAATTAATAAAATCGATAAAATTAAAAAAATTGCCAAAATTGAAAAATCGCCAAAATTGAAAAAATCGAAAAAATTGAAAAAAATCGAAAAAATTGAAAAAATCGCCAAAATTTAAAAAAATCCTTAAATTGAAAACAATCGTTAAAAATTAAAAAAATCACTAAAATTTAAAAAATCGACAAAAAATAAAAAATCTCCCAAACTGGAAAAAAATCCCTAAAAATGAAAAAAAAAATGAAGACAAAATTGTCAAAATTAAAGGAAAATCGCTAATCTTAAACCGTTAATATTGAAAAAATAAACAAAAATCTCTAAAACTGAAAAAAATCGCCAAAAAACGCCAAAATTAAAAAAATCGCTAATATTTAAAAAATTAATCGCTAATATTGCGAAAACGGGCGATGGTTTAAGAAAAGACTTCACATATTGACATAAAACTTTTATATATTTAGCCATGATAGTTTTAACAAAACATTCTATTCAAGTTCCAAATGAAGGCCCTTTTTTCTCTACGATGCTTAGTTTTCGAGTAAAACGCGATCTAAAAATCTAGCCAATCAATTTAAAATTTAAGATTGGTATTGGGGTAATGGGGTTCGGAGAAAAAATGTACATTTATTGCTGTTAGTTTGCAAAATATGGGCGATGTTTCAAAAAATCGTTCTTTAAGCTCTGCGATGCTTAGTATAAGAGTAAAACGCGATCTAAGAATCTAGCCAATCTATTTAAAATTTAAGACCAGTATTGAGGTAATGCGGTTTGGGTTTCAACAATTTTGTAAACATTTTTACTCTAGCTCTTCTACTTTTTGAGTTATGGATTTTTGAAATTTTATTTAGGCGATTTTTGAAAGAAAAAATTTCACAAATCGTAAAAAAGTTTGTCGTGTCCATTTATCACGGCTTACTTTTCGAGATTTTTTGGTGATTTGATTTAATTTAAGTGAAATTTTCCAATTTTAAATTATTTTCAATTTTGTCGATTTTTTAAATATTGGTGATTTTTTAAATGTTAGCGTTTTTTCATATTTGGAGTTTAAATAAATAAAATTTCCAATAAAGTTCATAACTCGAAAAGTAGATTTTTTTCAGTTTCGGCATTTTTTTTTAATTTTAGCATTTTTTTTTTTGCTATTTTTTGAAATTTTAACGTTTTTTTTAAATTTTTATCGATTTTTTCAATATTAGCGATTTTTTTTAATTTTAAGCGATTTTTTTAGTTTGGGCGTTTTTTCAATTTACGCGATTTGTTTTAATTTTAAGCGATTTTTTTTAGTTTGGGCGTTTTTTCAATTTACGCGATTTGTTTTTTCTATTTTAACGATTTTTTTTCAGTTGTGGCGTTTTTATTAAATTTTGGTGATTTTTTTTTTTTAATTTTTGCGATTTTAATTTCAGCGGTTTTTTTAATTTTTAACGATTTTTTTTTTAATTTTTAACGTTTTTTTCGATTTTAGAGATTTTTTTCAGTTTTGGCGATTTTTTAGCTATTTTTTTTTTTTTTTTTGCCAACTGTTTTTTAAACTTAACTATGACCCTATAACCCTGATTAATTTTTTTTTTTCGAGTTATTAAATGTTAATGGCGATATAATCAATACACAAATTGCCAAGTTATAGTAAGCGTTTAACCCGAAACGCATGATATATATAAGATGATTAAAATCAGACGAACAGGAACATCAGCAACACATACACAACCATTGCCTTCGCAATGGAGGCTCAGCGAGATGAGGCCCCAATTCGACATAAAAAGAACGAATTCCATCAGACCAACACGTGCACAAAACAACCATTGCCTTTGCAATGGAGGAGTAAACGATGTCTCCTGATTTTTTTTTTAAGCATTTTCTTTGAATTGTTCAAAAATACAATAAGTATTTATAGTATAACCATAAATAACAGCTTTATTTGTTTGATCGAAAAAATACAAGCAAGTGTATTACTCTTGTTCTCTTTTTACTCACTACACTATATCTACTTGAGAGCACACCACTACCAACTTGTAACAGAAACAAAAAAATACCCACCAATATCTACTTAAACCCAAATATAAAAGAACTGGTATGAATAGATATAACTGCGCACGTGTTTATTTATTATAATTTAGATAGAGACTTAATTTTATTTTTGAAATACATTAAAATTACTTTATAAAGTTTGTTATAATTTTTATTAAAAATAAAAATTATGTTTTTTCGACCTTTAATTGTGCAATGAAAATGAAAATTATTCAAGTTCGAGGCCATATACTCTATATTTCTTCATTAGGATATTGTCCTAACAAATAATCTATAGAGTTTTTGTTTTCAAATTTATTATTTGACCCTTTCAGGAATGTGTTGATAGATCTATTTCGGGAATTTTCTAGGTTCCCATCATCAGAACACGTTTTGAAAGCGGTAACAATCCCATGCCAAACCTCAAGCATTCATATGAACTAGTTTACTCACTACATGAGAACTAATATACATATGAGTTTGAAATTAAAGATTATAACCATTGATCAAAAAATAAATTGAAAACTTGTTTGATGTGCAAGATCCACCTCTGGTGGATATTCAATACACGTTTTTTTGTTTCTCTCTCATTTTTTATATTTTGTTAAGTTAGTTAACAAAACAGGGAAAGTAAACTAGGCGGTACTCTGCCTTTTTTCACAAGTTTGTTATAATTTTTATTAAAAATAAAAATTATGTTTTTTTCGACCTTTAATTGTGCAAATGATCTTGCACATCAAACAAGTTTTCAATTTATTTTTTGATCAATGGTTATAATCTTTAATTTCAAACTCATATGTATATTAGTTCTCATGTAGTGAGTAAACTAGTTCATATGAATGCTTGAGGTTTGGCATGGGATTGTTACCGCTTTCAAAACGTGTTCTGATGATGGGAACCTAGAAAATTCCCGAAATAGATCTATCAACACATTCCTGAAAGGGTCAAATAATAAATTTGAAAACAAAAACTCTATAGATTATTTGTTAGGACAATATCCTAATGAAGAAATATAGAGTATATGGCCTCGAACTTGAATAATTTTCATTTTCATTGCACAATTAAAGGTCGAAAAAACATAATTTTTATTTTTAATAAAAATTATAACAAACTTGTGAAAAAAAGGCAAAGTACCGCCTAGTTTACTTTCCCTGTTTTGTTAACTAACTTAACAAAATATAAAAAGGAGAGAGAAACAAAAAAAAACGTGTATTGAATATCCACCAGAGGTGGATCTTGCACATCAAACAAGTTTTCAATTTATTTTTTGATCAATGGTTATAATCTTTAATTTCAAACTCATATGTATATTAGTTCTCATGTAGTGAGTAAACTAGTTCATATGAATGCTTGAGGTTTGGCATGGGATTGTTACCGCTTTCAAAACGTGTTCTGATGATGGGAACCTAGAAAATTCCCGAAATAGATCTATCAACACATTCCTGAAAGGGTCAAATAATAAATTTGAAAACAAAAACTATAGATTATTTGTTAGGACAATATCCTAATGAAGAAATATAGAGTATATGGCCTCGAACTTGAATAATTTTCATTTTCATTACTTTATAAATATAAAATTTGTTTATAAAAAATTTTAATTTTATTTTTACTTTTTTTAATGAAAAAAGTTCCAAATATGTAATTTAAAAAAATGTTCGAAAATACCATTTTCAGTGGAATAGAACTTATGACTGTAACCATCTGTTACCGCGAAACAGATATCAGGATATTAAGTAACTTCAATAAAATACATTTTTGAGAAGATTAGGTGCAGCCGTCCGCAGCCGTGAAAAATATCTATCACGCCAGTTTTTTTTTACATCTTAATATATAAAATCGAACACTACTGGACGAATCGAAAATATGTTAACAACTTTTGTTCGTTTGGTGTTCCAATGAGTTTATATATATTTTGTGCCCGCTAGGTGGCGCTGGGGTCGAAAAATTTACGAATATGTTATTTGTGATTTTATTTATGGTGCGATTTAGCCCTTATTCAGAATGTACAGTATCTGACAAAATAAAGTGCAAATCTATAAAAACGTACTAATGTTAGCCAAACTAAAAAGTTAAAGGTTTGTTAAATGGATTTCCATATTCTTTAAATCTGGTGTCTGTTTTTGTGCGCAGCTCCTTTTTCTCAGAGGGCGTGGCATTTAAAATAAAAACTTAATAATTCCCTTTTTTTTGAAATTCATCTACAGATTGGAAAATTTTGATCAGGTCTAGAAACCGTACATAGTTTTATACCCTCCACCATATGTGATGAGGGTATATATCAGTTTGTTATTTCGTTTGTAACGCGTCGAAACCCAATGATACAAGTTCCGATATGGGTATACATTAGGGCTGGTCGATTTAAAAATCGCTCAACGTTCAAGGAAAATCGTACTCTAGGGATCAAAATAAGAAACTTTGCCGAAGGAACCATACCTCTAAAACGAATTCTGATGTCCCGACTTTTGACCCGTAGGGTGAAATTTTGAAAAATCCCACTTTGACCCATTTAGAGTGCCCCAATCAAATATATTTATACTCTATTTCTTCCGGAGAAGAAATAGAGACCCTAATCTTGGAAAGACTCCTCCTACTTTCTGAAATGTCTATCCCGAGATTTGTACATTTTGCTAAAAAAAACACGGCTAAAAAGGCCCTCTTTTAACTTAAAATTTAACCCCTAGAATGATGATTTATTCATTAATCTGCTAGCGCGTCTCCCGGAGAAGAAGTATCTCCCATAATCTTGGAGAGATTCCTCCTACTTTCTGAAATATAAAAGTGGGCTTTTTCAAAATTCGGCAAAGTTTCTTATTTTGATCCCTAGAATACGATTTTCCTTGAACGTTGAGCGATTTTTTTGCCTCCATACAAATCGACCCGGCCTAGTATACATATACAAACATATATATAGTTTCATATAACATTACATCTCATTTGATCCGAAAAATTGCATACTCAAGCTGATCTCATACAGTTTGATCCGAAAAATGGGTCTACCAAATATGATCAAATTATATATAATTTGAGATAATTTTATCTACGCAGTTTTTTACTTAAAAACAAATTAAAAATGTTTTAGAGATCAGAACTTTTTATTTTAATTCAATTAAGGGAGTCTTTGTTTTTACGACTGAATTTTGACTGTTTTTTAAAAACTTGTGGAAAGTAAACGGCAAAAGATGTTTTAATTATGTGTTTTGTATTTGGTCGCACAATTAAAAAAATAAAAATTAACAATTTTTCCATAAATGAGCTGTTTGAAAAGAAATCGGCCTCCAAAGTAGGATCTACCAAAAAAGGTGTGTTGTGGGTTATATGAAAGAAAAACAGAAAACGGGGAATTGGTTAGTATGAATGCCTTTATCGTCCCATGTTTAATGATTTAAAATAAATTTATTTATCAAAATGGCGGCCGTTTGAAAATGAAAAATTGATATTTGACATTTTTTCTAGTCTAGTGTTGTTAATCTTGCAAAATTAAACACATTTTATTCACATTGACTGATTTATTCTTATTTGGCTTTTACAATGTGTGTTTTATAACCAGGGTTACCATGTACATTATTTTAAAATTCAGTGTTGTATACTTAAGTAAAACCCAACAGTTCTTCCCCTCTGAATATTTTAAATTCTTACATTCTAATTTTCAATCTACATACTTAGAATAATATAATTGATTTAAGTGGATTCCTGTATATAATCTATTTCAAAGTCTTCTAAATACTTAGGCTTATTTCTAATTCTTACAGGGCGTCTAGGCCCTTCATCAACAAGTACGTCCTGTTCGGAGGTGCCCGTCCCCTCGTGTGATGACGATGTAGAATCAGACGATGGCAAATAAAGATCTGGTTCATCCATGACAACTGCCGTCTTTATTTCGTTATTCTGCGTTTCATGTCCTGTTTGACCAACATTTAAACGTTCTTCCATTGGCTCGTTATTAACAATTCCTAAATTGCATCCTACCTTTCTGATTTGATCCACATACCTTTGCCACAAACGACCATCATCCAGTAATACTTCGTAATACAATTGTCCAATTCGTTTAGTTATTCTCCCAAACTGACACTTATTATTCGTTAAATAGTCACGCACCGCCACTCTCTCTTCCTCCTCAAATGATTTTGCAATCGTCGCATTTTCATCACTTGAATTTCTTAAATTTTGTGGTAATAAAATCTAATCTAATCGGTTCTGAATTTGTCTACCCAACATTAACATCGCTGGTGAACTTCCTGTTTGCATATGGTCCGCCGGTAAGCCAGTAATATTTTAGATACTTCAGTTTTCAAATTTTGGGGTGTACACTTTAATGATCTTAACTCGTTTTTAATTGTCTGTACGAATCTTTCGGCCAAGCCGTTTGTGGCCGGGGGGTGTGGGGCTCCTTGCTTGTGTTTTATTACGTTATCCTTTAAAAAATTTTGCAACTGTCCTGAATGAAATTGTGTACCATGGTCACTTACCAGCACATTTGGAATTCCCGTTCTTGAAAAAATTTCACGACAAACTTCAATTGTAGTTTCAGCAGTTATGTTAGATATAACATACACTTCCAGCCACTTTGTAAAATCATCAACGAGCACAAATAAATATTTTCCTAAGATTGGACCCGCAAAATCCACATGTACACTTTCAAATGGTTTACTCGCTGTGTTCCAACAGTGTATTGGTTTTTGTTTAGCTGGCTCCGCCCTCGTTATTTGGCATTGCATACAATTTTTTATCAAATTTTCTATATCACTGTCCAATTAAGGCCACCAACAATACCCACGAGCTAGTCTTTTCTTTTATTAACACCAAAGTGTGCTGAATGGAGTTCTTGCAACACTCTTTTGCGCAAGGCCGGTGGAATGTATACGCGTATTCCCCGAAGGAGGCATCCTTAGGGGATATTTTAAACAGTCCATTATTAAATGGATTTCCTTTTCTTTTTTTCTTAACTTAACTCCCTTACGGTCACTGGCAAATTTTGAATTCTTTCAATTTCTATTGTATTAACTTTATCTTCGTTCGTACTTGTTATATTTTCTGGTAATCTAGAGATTGCATCAGCATTGGCATTCTCCTTTGATCTATTGACTTCAATCTCCTAGTCGAATGATTGTAAAAATATTGCATAGTGTTGCATTCTGGTGACCGTCAGAGTGGGTAATCCTTTTGATGGAGAAAAAATCTGCGAAACAGGTGTGTTGTCTGTTATTAGTATGAACTTCCGTCCGAAAATATATTGTAAATTTTACTGTATTTTTGCTGAGTACTTGATAATGTTTGTGAGGCAAATTGTATTGGACGCTCTGACCCATCTGGAAACCTGTGGCTTAATACATCTCCCATTCCATATGGACTTGCGTCCACCGCTAAAACCAATAACATATTTGGGTTGTAATGTACTAAAATAATGTCTGACTGCATTTGTATTTTCGTATCATTAAAGGACTTTTCGTACTCCTTATTCCAAATAACGGTACGCCGTTTTTCAATAAATTGTTTATTGGGCATAATATTGTGCTTAGATGTTGCATAAACCGAGTAGTAATTGATCATACCAACAAAAGCTCTAACTTCATCCACATTAGTAATTCTTTTCATGTTTTGTATTGCTGTAATTTTTTCCTTCATTTTTCCGATCCCGTTTTTATTAATTTTGTAACAACAGTACTCAATTTCATCTTTCATCCAATCAGACTTTTCAACATTTATTCGCATATTGTGATCTGCTAATCGTTTTAAAATTTTTTTAATTCACTTTATATGTATTTCATCGTTTTCTGCTGTTATCTTGATATCATCGAGGAATACAGATACCCCCGGAATATCCCGGAGTAATTGCTCGATGAATCGTTGCCATTTAGCGGGAGCGCAGGCCACCCCAAACATCATACGTGTAGGCAAAAATAGACCCTTGTGTGTATTTATTGTTAAAAACTTACGGTCATCTGGATGCACCTCCAGTTGTAAGTACGCTTGGGACAAATCTATCTGTAAATTTTTTTGCTCCTGACATTGTACTGAACAGTTCCTCAATAGTTGGCAATGGGTTGCTCATCCACTATCATAACCGGATTAATGATAATTTTGTAATCACCACATATTCGAACGCGCCTGTTTTTCTTGGGTACCACCACTATTGGTGTGGCTCACTCACTTGACTCGATCTTTATCAGTGGCCCTTCGAAAACTTGTCGTTCTAACTCTCTTTCCACAGAATCCATTAAGGAAAAAAGAACTCTGTTCGCCTTGAAAAACTTTGGCGCACTTTCGGGCTTTATATTTATTCTGGCCTGATGACCTGTTATCTTACCCGAAGTAGGGTGTTGTAATACTGCATATTTTCTTAAAAGTACGTATAATTCATTTTTAGCATCGGTTTCCATATTTATTGTATGTACATTGTTGATTTTTTTTTTAAAGATTTCCACCCAGTTTAACTTTACGTTCCTTACACTCCCGGCAGAGCAGTGGTCTTTTGTCGGCATTTACCAGATATAGTTTTAATGGTGGTGATACCGTATTGGCAGAAAGTTGGACAGAAACTAACAGGTAACCAACGATATGCAATTTATTGTCGCAAAAACTGAACAAATCTTCGTCATTATCGTGTATTCTTATGTATTTTTCAGCATCGTCAACATTCACAATGGTAACGGGAGCACCTGTATCAATTTCAAAATTTATAAATGTGTTATTTACTTTTAAATTTCAAAATAACTTTACCGTCAACTTTCTTAATCTCCTCTCCCTCTTCAATTTGGTTCAGTTGCCGCTTCTCCTTCATGCACACTAGCCGTATGTGACCTTTAAGCATAAACTGCAAACCGTCCCCTTGTGCCTACATTCATTTCCACAACGATAACAATTTTTTTTGTTGCTTTTTGTGTCTTTTTTAAGCTTTTTCTCAATTGTTCTGTGACTGCCAGGCACCAAATTTACTGTTGACTCATTGAGTGCCGGCTGTTGTAACTCTACTCCTCCCTTCTCAGCGCACTCAAATGCCTTTGCTGTGGTAAGTGCTGTTTCTAAGGTCAATTCACTTTTTTTTTTAAAGTAAACGACTTTGTAATTTCTGTATCTTGAGCCCGGAAACAAATTGATTTCGTAGGGCTGTATTTATATACGACCCAAAATTGCAGTGTATGGCCATTTTTCTCAACCAAATCAATTATTCTTCACACGACTCTTCTTCTTTCTGTTTAGATCTATAATTTTGAAGAATTTCATTTGGTTTAGGATCGTAGTATTCACGCAGAATTTGTTTAATCTCTTATGTATGTTTTGGTTTCAGGTGTTTCTGGTAACAATTTATCGCATAGTAGATTGTATGTGTTTGATACCCATGTAATGTAGCAAGTACTTTTTCTTTTTGTTAGTAATTAAATATGTCTAACGCAGTCTCCAGACGTGTTACCCAGCGAGACCAAGTAGAAACATTAAAATCAAAAGCTTCCACATTGAAACCTGTTGATTGTATTAGTACATTTGTAGCAATTGGCTCCGAAAATTATTATCATTTGTTTTACTTTTATTTTAATTTAATTATTAGTTTATCATCGTCGCTAAGCTTGCAAAATTAAACACATTTTATTCACATTGACTGATTTATTCTTATTTGGCTTTTACAATGTGTGTTTTACAACCAGGGTTAAAATATTCATTAGCGGTATTCGCTCTTGGTAGCAAACTACCCTTGCAGACCTTTCAAAGCTTGCAGATCTTGTATAAATACAAGAGTATGCAAGACCACAACAACAAAATACATGAAATAAAAATATGCAAGACTTTTATTTATATGCAAGACGAAAACCTATTGCATATTCTGGGTCTTGCAAACCTTTATAGCTTACAATACTTGACATCTTTTAGTTTTCCCGGAAAACAAAAAAAGAACAGAAATATTTACAAAAAACATTTAATTTTCGTGTAAAAAAAAAAAAACAACTGATTTTAACACAAATTTTTATCAAAAAAACAAACTAAAATTAATGAAAAATACGATATTAATATAAAAATGGATCTTCTTCCTTAAAGTTGATATTCACACAAAATAACAACAGAGTTAAAAATCCACTGAGAACGAAGAATAATGTCAACCTTTTTTATTTGAAAAAATCGCTAAAGTCTACTTAAAAATCGCTAGAAAATACATTTTCGTTAGAAATTAGCTGTTTTGTCAACTTTGAAATGCTTGGGTTGTAAACATACAATACACACAAAAAAAAGACGCTCACACTTTGTAGCATAAAATCATAGTATTAATGCAACCCTTGCATAATTGCTATCAAGAGTGAATACCGCTATTATTTTAAAATTCAGTGTTGTATACTTAAAATCCAACAAGTGTACAAAAGAAGTTGTAAACAATTTGTTTCCCTGTTTCATTGGACTATAACCACTTTAATTCTGCGTCGATTAAGCCCTATATCATCAAAATCTGTTTAGTAGAACTTGAGAAAGCCTGCGTACCAGTTTAAAAAACGTGGTTTCGCAAAAACATGCTTAAGTTTAAGGTTCAAATTTCTGGCACACAATGAATGGCAAAAACGTTGCTTCACAAAAATGACTGTATCTCCCAAACTATTTCGAATTTCAAAAAATCCTTTTAGGATAATATTTTCGAATATCGAAACTAAAAAAAAAAAAAAAATTCCAAACCAGACGACCCCTTTAAGTACTACTTGTAATTCATTTATAAAACATATAAATATTCGTTATAAAAAATAATGTTAAATCAAAAAAGTTATGCTTTTTATGAACCCAAAGATAAAACATTTAATACATTTAGAGCCATTATTACAACTTGCCAATAGCTAAAGTTCGGATGTTATCTGACAGATTATTAGTTTTTCGTTATTATAAGTATACTTTAAGCTAAAAGTGACCCATAAGCTAAAGGGAAGACATTGTTGCCTTTAACTTTAAACGTAAGTTTTATGTGTTTAAAGTTACCACATTTTCTGCTCTATAAAGAAAAAGAAGAAAATACCGAATTTCACAAATTATTGTTTGTTTGTAAACAAATAAATAAAAGTACGTTGCCACTACGTATTTTTATAAACCAATTCATAAACCAATAATCGGTTTTTAGTTTGTTGCTGCCACATTATCAAAAATATTAATTTTATTTTATTGGGAAGTTGTAATAACGAAAAACATTATAGCTCACTTTTTTCCTCACTTTAGCTAAAGTTACCTTTTACTAACAATTACTTTAAAGACAAGTTGTAATAATGGCCCTTAAAATACTAGGAAAAACAAAAAAATAATTTACTGAGGAAGAAAATTAAATTATTTTGTTCTTAAAATTTTCAAGTAGAACCTTACATATTTTTTCAAGAGTATAACACAATTTAAAATAATAACAATACGGTCGGTATTATGGATCAATACGATATTTTGTTTTGAATGATAAATCTCCCTATTTAGTATTTCAGCAATTTCAGATTGTTCACAACAGCTATTTTGTTAACCACAAAACAGGCTCAGTGGTAGAAAGTATATTATTAAAATTTAAAATTTAGAATCCATTACGCATGTTATAAGGCTTTGTTTCATCTGTTTAAACAAGCCGTTTTCAACGCTCTGTTCTAAGAAACTGAACTGGTTTTAAGAGAGTTTCGAAAAAATGTGTTAACGTTGGGACTTTTAATGTATTAATTTTTTAAGCAATTTCAATTAAATTTTAAAGTTAATTTGATGTAGTTTAATGTTTAATGTATTTTCTGCATAAGTTTGAATTTTGAATTATTTATTTATTTCATTGACTGTCCTATGCTACAAGATTAAATCTTATAATTACAGCATAGGATTTTATAAAGCTAAACAGGTTAATTTGTAGTGTCCGACCGAACAGTTCGGCCAGAAAATGCATTTAGTCTGTATTCGGTATTTTAAAGCATTATGGACAAATTTAGCGGATTTAAAAATGTTTATTGGGCTGATTAGATGCTATTTTGAGTGTCAAATTTGAATAAAAGTCTGTAGTTAAGCAATGAATTCACTGTTCGGCCTGAGAAAGTTCGGCCAAATTGAAAATAGTTCGGCGGCCGAACTTTTAACTTTATAGCTAAACTTCGGCTTTTCTCTTAAATTTTATACACAAAATCGAATTAATTCGGCTCAACAAACATGTTTCCAATACCAAAATTTGTCATCATTGCCTCTAGATATCAAAAAACCGACAAAATATGGCTTTTTGGCCGAACTGTTCGGTCGGACACTATTAATCTGTTTATAAGAATTACATATGAAATTCAAAATAATATATTAAAAAAAAATATAAAATATAATAAAGAAAAACAAAATTTAAATTAACATTAATTATAACAATAAATATAAAATCAAACTTTAAACATTTTGAAAAAATTTTAAATTTTATCATAAAAATAATCAAAAATAAAAGTAATTAAAAATTTTAAAACATAAAAAACAAAATCATTAAACAAAATCATTACAGAAATTAAGCGTATAATTTAAGAATTTAATTTTTAAATTTTGATGCGTTACTATATAGCTGGATGGCATTAAAAGGTGTATGGCATTAATAAAAAATTGCCACTCAGATACAAGCGTTCTATATCTAATGGCGATAATTCGTTTACCCCTACTGAATCTCCCAAATCTAAGTAAGTCATGTAGATACTTTCGTGTTTTATTATAGACAATTTTGTGTAAACATAAAACAGTTCGTAGTTGAAGGAGGTTTTCAAAAGACATATCTCACAATATTTCTGTAAATGGATTCAAGTTTACGCTTACTAGCAGCATCGCAGTTTGAGAAAATTTCACAGCCATAGAGCAAAGATGGTATTAAATAAGCTTTAGCAAGAAGCATTCATACTGAATGCCAACTTGATAGCAAACGAATTGACATGTTAAAACAAGCCGTTTTCAGCGATATCATCTAATGGGCGGTGACTTTAACTCAAAGAATATGTTTTGGGGATTTCGTCTTAATACAACTAAAGGCCGCGAGCTTTATCGTACAGCTAAAGACCTTGGATGTGACTGTGTCCACAGGAAAGTCGACATATTGGACCGCTGATCCAACAAAAGCAACAGATCTGATTGATTTTTTCGCCCCTTACAAAATATCTACAAATTTTATTACAATCGAAGATGAAACTGATTTAAGCTTAGATCATACTCCAATTGTTCTTTCCTTATGTGATAATTTAGTAAATAATCACATTGTTCAATGAAAATACAGACTGGGGATATTTTAGATATATTTTAAATAATAATATCGAAAATCCAGACAATACATCAGCAATAAGTGAGTTAGAAGACCTTGCTGATAACTTTACCCAACAAGTGCTAGATGCTGCTTGGAGAAGTACACCTCTAATGAAAGAAAAGAAAATAGGGTATCATTATTCAAAAGAAATAAAGCTCTTAATAGAAAATAAACGAATGCTTCGAAAGAAATGCCATCAAACGAGATCTCCTATTGATATAACGAATTTCAACAGAGGAGCACAACAACTTAAAAGAAAAGTTTCAGAATTTAAAAATGCAAATTTACAACAAAATCTTCAAGACCTGTCCTATGAAAATGGAAATCATTTCCTCTGGAAAGCGACGAAGCATTTAAATCGACCTGTAGAACAACAACATTCTATTAAAAAATCCGATGGAAATTTGGCCAAACCTTCTGGAAGAAGTATTTAAATCAGAGTTCGAATTTAAACACTGTCAAACGTTTTTCTATCGTTCTGTTTTGCTTTTTGCTGAAACTCAACACAATCATTTTGTTGTGCACAGTAAACATAAACAGAACATTTCTTTATTTTCATTTTGATTTGTAAACAGAACACAAACACTTTCACAAACCAGTTTTCGATGTTTGGCCAATATTTCAAACAGTTTGATTTTGTTGTGTTTATGGAATGGAACAAAACTATTCGTAAACCGTTCTTAGTGTTTATGTCATATTACAAGTGAAAAAAATTTCCTTTAATTTTATGAATAATTGCATTAGTTTAATAAAAAGTTTCAACGGAGGAGTTCCAGTGAAATTTTTATAAAACTAATGAAAAAAACATTGATAACATGCAGAAAAATCATTTCTTTATTCTGCCAACCACAACGTTAAAAACGCATTTTAATGTTTAAGTTGAATGAACACTAAAAAATAACCACTACGAAATAATAATGTTTGACGAAAGAAACATTTTCGTTTTGTTCCGTTTGTTATATTACAAAAAACGATTTCAGCACTTGTGTTGTGTTTATAAATACGAACGAAACAATAGAGATCGTTGTATTGGTTTTTTTGATAGCAACGTTATGTTAGTGGTACATACATTTTCGAACTCTGATTTAAATCAAACTTTTCTGAAAATATAACCGAAAATATCTCTACAATGAATTGTTTACGGGATAACTCAGATGTTATTGAAGTTACTACTAGTGAAATTAAAAGAGAACTTCATTATCTGAAAACAAAAAAAAAAAAAAAGCGCCCGGTTTTAACCTTGTAACGGCTGAACTCTTAAAGCAATTACCCTATAAAATGATTGTTTTTCTTACTAAAATTATAAGTGTAGTTATTTACACAACGTACCGATTTCCTGGAAGGTGTCTACAATTATAATGATACTGAAACCTGGAAAGTGTCCACATGAAGCTGCTTCATATCGACCGATATCACTTTTAGCCATAGTTTCAAAGTGATTTGGAAAAATAATTCTGAAAAGAGTAAATTATTTTATTGAATCTAATAACACAATACCAAATCATTAGTTCGGATTTCGTCAGTAACACTCTACAACTGAATAGTTACATAGAATAACTAATGAAATCGAAAATGCTGTTGAATCGAAAAAAGTATGTTCGGGCATTTCTTGACGTTGCCCAAGCATTCGATCTGGTGTGACTTAAAAAACTTTCTAAAACCTTTCCAAAAAAAAAAAACATTTGAAGTTCTCAAATCCTACATTGAAGATAGATTCTTTCAAATTAAATATTTTAAGGATTTTTTTGGAGCTTAAGGAATTACAAAAGACCTTCCAAATACAGAAAATTAATACATTTGCAGATGACACGGCGATTATAGCAGTGGGTAATACTACAACTGAGACATCAAAAAATTTACAAATTGCTATTAATAATATATCCTTTTGGGCATCAAAACGGAAAATAAAAAAAAACAATTAGAAATCAGTTCATGTAAACTGCTCAACGAAAACTCATCAACATAAACCTGTAATAATGAATAATAGAAATTCCATACTCAAATTCAGTCAAATATCCTGGATTCCAAACTAACCATGACCCTGGATTCCAAACTAACAAGAATATCAAAAAAAAAAGAAAAATGAAATGGAACTTAAGTATAGAAAACTGCAATGGCATATTGGAAAGTAGTCTCCAATGGCAACTTCCAATAAACTTATAATCTATCAGCAAATACTCAAACCTGTATAGAGCTAGGGCATTCAATTATGGGGATGTGCCAAAAATTCACACATTAAAAAAATTCAAGTTTTTCAAAATAAAGGCCTGCGTCATATACTAAATAAATGCTACGTAGTACGTTAGAAATCATGATCTAGATCGAGATTTAAACATTCTAATTGTAGGAGACTTAATCAAAAGCAATGCTCAAAATCATCATCAAAGATTAACAAATCATCCAAACCCAGAAGCTCGAACCTTGGTTTAACATAATCAAACTAGACTTCTAAGACGTAAAAACCTAACGATTTGGTGGAACAGAACAGCGTATAAAGATATTTTTAGTGTAATGTCTTTTTGTTTATAAACTTTGTAAATATTAAAAAGAATCTGCTCGATAGTCATTATTAACTAGTTGCAGAACAAAAAAAGAAAAAATGCTTTTAAGCAATTTAAATTAAATTTTAAAGTTATTTTGCGTTGTTTAATGTATTCTCTGCATAAGTTTTGTATAATTAACACAAAATTTATATATACTAAAAATATGCATTAAAAACCCTCTAAAAACCTGTTTCTCTTTAAACCAGATAAACTTAACTTTAATAATTGTCATTCATACTGAATGCCAACTTGATAGCAAACGAGTTGCCACCATAAACGGGAGGTTCTTTGTTTTGGTTTTTGTTTTATAACTATCCTGAATAACCATCCCGGTTTTGGCGGGATTATCCCGCTAATTGAATGCTGAACCCGCCTTGAATTGTTTTCCCGCTTTTTAAAACAAAATCAAGCCTTCTGTATTTTAGAACTTCTAAATAGATTTTTCATGAGCAATTGTAAAATGTTTTAAAAATGTTTAATATTTTACAAAGTTAGTGGTTTTTAAATAAAAAAAAGTTAACCACTAAAGGGATTCCGACATTTTTGATTAATGCCGAATCGAAGCCTAACATGTGTCATAGGGCCATTCGTTGTGGCAAACCACAAATTTTTAGTCATGCAAATAAATATCAATGTTATTTTTGTTTTTTTTTTAAAGAAAAAGTTGCACTAAATAAGAAAGTTCAATGATTTTTTCAAGTAAATTTTATTTAGTTTTTTTTTTTTTTTATAAAAGTATTAAAAAAATACATTTTTTAGAAAAATATAGTAAATAAAAAAAAGAATTTTATACAAAACATCTTTTTTGTGAGAATTTTAAATAAACACCATATACAATTGTAAAACTTTTTGAAAAAGTGAAAAAACAAGTTGCTGAAAAACATATTTTTTAAAAAGAAGAAGAAAAACTAAAATTTTATTAGGATGAGATATAATGACAATTACTTAATAATAAAAAATACGAAATAATATTTTCTTGGAAAGACATTTTTACTAACACAAATTGTAATTATTTTGTCAGTTTCATATTGTCTTACAACTTCCCAGTAGAAGATGGTTGAACTAGTTCTGAAAAGTACTAGTTTTCAGACTAGTAAAAACAAACTAGATATCAAACAGCAATTTTGAACCAGTTGTGTACTATTGTAAAATAATCGATTTTCGGGCTTTTTGATTATATAAACTTACGTGTTTTTAAAAATATAATCTAAGTTTACAAATAAATATTTAAATTTTTCCCGTGAATTGAGCTGAGGTGCAAATCAACTGGTACAGTACCGGTGCCAAAGAATCACTCCATAACTAGCTTGTATGCTTATCTTAAGAAACAGTTTCTTTTCCTATTTTGCTTTCCAAAACAATAATTCTGAACCAGTTTTGTACTAGTTCCATAGGAAATACGTATGTTAATTTTTTAATTTTTAACATACATAATTAATTTTTTTTTTTCAAAATTACCTATTTGTTCAAACTTATTATGACTTTTTATAAACTATGTTATTCTAACTAAATATTATTATTATGACGCACATTATGTAATACTTTTTGGACTGTAAAAGAATTTTATTCTTATTGTCCTTATAATGATCTCAAATAAATTAAACAATTAATTTGTAAAACTAACTTAAGACTGTTTCAAAAACAATATTTAAATACGAATTTTGAAGTTCTAAATTTGTTAACATTTGTTTTTAATAATACATATATTCTGAGTTGAAAAAAATAATAAACACATATGTACATTTTTTATTCTGAATAGAAATCATAAACACAAAATATTTTTATTATTTAGTATTATATGAACCTTTTATCTCAATAAAATGAACCTATTGATTCAACCTTTTTTTAATCAATTGAAAACATTTGGTTTTTATTTATATAATTAAGTTCTAAACCAACTGGTACAATACTGGGGTCAAGGAGTTAGTTCAGAAATATTGCTCCCTATTTTTCGACATTAAATTGTAGCTGGAACTATTACATCTTCATGTTAAATTCTACATTTGTTTGTATGGAGAGGCGGTAGAACTCGTTGTAGTTACCTAATTCAAATAAACTAGTACAAAACTGGTTTTGTACTAGTATTTTGCTACTGGGTTATTTCAAGTGATTACTATTAACAATTTAAAATTTGATAAAAAAAAATCCTCTTTTTCGTAGGCCGAGTCCAGCTTTTTGATCAAAAGCAGTTAGTCACCTTATATATTAAAACAGTTTTTTAAAATACAAACATTTTCAAAAAATACAAAAAATATGTAATATATGAACGTATATGGATGAATATATAAAATAAAATATGAACATATATGGAAATGTAGGTTCATTTTTCTAGTATGTACGAATGTTGTTGACCATATATGATCATATAAAAAATATATATGATTATATAAAAAAATATTAGATCATATTTAAAAAAACACAATTTAATTTTGGATTAAATTGTATATTACAACATACAGAGTCACACTAGAAAATTTTTCAATAATATTTTGGATATAATTATGTATTAAATCAATACACTAGTACAATTGTCTATTTCATTTTGTGTATAATTGTATATAGGGACTTTTGAAAAAACTACTCAAGTAGAAGAAAATTTACCACAAATTTTGTCTTTTAAATACTCTTATTGATTCCTTTCTGGTCCCTAAATGTATACACCTTATAAACAAAAGATGTAGAACTTGTTTCATTTGTAACATTAGGAGTTTTTAATTTAGTGTTGAATTTTGTCAATGTAAAAAGCTAACTTAAGTTTTAACGTTTTTTTCGTGTTTGTTGTTCAATGGCATACAAAATTTAACAGATGTTGAGTTTGAGTACCTTGGTTCTTCTTTAGTCTACATCTTCGTTAGTTTAAAACATAATAATTATAACGTTATTTTAATAAAAAAATAATAATAATAAATATAAAACAAAAACCTCATGTGTTTTTGTAGTAAATTTTGAAACTCATTTATGGTTTAATTATAAACGGTGCTAAAAAAAATATAAAAGTGATCAATTTTTTTTTTCATTAAATTTTACAATATGTATTTATATATAATTATTAGTGTCCGACCGAACTCATTTTTTTTCGGCCGAAGCCGAACTTCGGCCATAATATCAATGTTCGGCCGAAGCCGAACTTTTTGTTTTAATAAAAAAAATATAAATTGTTTTTTTAGATCAATTAATTTAAACCAAAAAGTTATTAAACATAAACAAAAATAAAAATTTATAGGTATATTTTTTAAAAAATCATATTTGGAAAATAGTTGTACCATTTTAAGTACAAAAAAAGAATAAAATATTTGTACTATATGTTATAGTCAAAGAAAAATAGTTGATCGAATTTTAAGTTGATATAAAAAAAAAAACTTAAACTTTAATATTTAAAATTAAAAAGTTTGATATTGTAATGACAGAAAAGCAATTTTTCCGCATTCACACCATGTGAATTGCTTCGTCTATCAGAATACAGCTGTCCGGCACCGCTAAAAAGCTGTTCGCTAGCTACACTAGTTGGTGGGGCTGATAAATATTATATTGCTACAGCTTTTATATTTGTAAATGGACTTGAATTCCAATACTCAAATATATTTATATTTCGGGACTTAAAGGCTCCGTAATAAACATTTTAATTTCTTTTTCAATAAAATTTTCGTTTGGTTCTGCTACTTCTAAGTCTGGTACTGCATCATGTCTATCCCAAATTGATGAACCTGTTGTTCTCTTTTTAGGATTACTTACCACTAAATTTTTTTTTTTCTGTTATTTAATTATATCGCATTAAATTTGATTATTTGCTTATAAGTCTTGTAGGTATATTTCTGGAATTTTTTTTAAACTCTTTTTGCATTTTTGAAATTTTTTCACACACATTGATATTTAAATATCGTTGTTATTTTTTTGGTATTCTATCATATTCAACGTTGTATTTTTTATGTAGTTTTTTTGTAAATTCTGAAAAGTAAATATAACCACAGTTGTTATTTATTTGTGCTTTTTATAAATAATCATAAAAAGTTCGATAGTTCGGCCAAATTCGGCCACAATTTGGCCGAACTTCACTTTTTGGGCGAACTCCGAAGCCGAAGCCGAGTACTCGGTCGGACACTAATAATTATATGTTTTGCCATATATAATTATATATAAAAGTGATATAATTATTTTAACTGTGGTCATATATAGATCTATATGGTCATATTTGAGCTATTACGATACAATGATATATGATAATATAATACTACATATTAAAAAAATTTCATAAAATAAGTATATGAACATATATCGTAATATATTGCCACACGTATAAGCATATATAATAATATTAAGTTGTATATGAGTATAGAGAAACTTTTTTCATCGGGGAGATATCCCTTTTAAAAAAGCTTAAACATCCTAATTTTTTTTTTTTTTATTTTTTTAGAGAGATATCCCTTTTAAAAGAGCTCAAACATCCTAATATTGTCTGTCTAGAAGATGTCTTAATGGAAGAAAATCGATTATATTTAATTTTTGAATTCTTGTCTATGGATCTTAAGAAGTATATGGACTCTTTGCCGGCGGAAAAACCCTTAGACACTGAGCTTGTTCGAAGTTATCTGTATCAAATTACAAGCGCCATACTCTTTTGTCATCGCCGAAGAGTTTTGCATCGGGATTTAAAGCCACAGAACTTATTGATTGACAAAAATGGCATAATAAAAGTAGCTGATTTTGGACTTGGACGATCATTCGGCATTCCCGTACGCGTTTATACACATGAAATTGTTACGCTTTGGTATAGAGCTCCTGAAGTATTGTTGGGCTCACCAAGATATTCATGTCCTGTAGATATCTGGTCAATTGGGTGTATATTCGCGGAAATGGCAACCAGAAAACCATTATTTCAAGGAGATTCAGAAATCGATCAACTATTTAGGATGTTCAGGTAATTACAATTGCTTTGTAATATTGATATTGGGGTGCTTTAGAATTGTAAAAACAGGACATCGCCCGGTTTTCTACCTCAGGGTCGGTATCGTTGTGCATTCGTACAAAATTTTATCAAAATTATTTGACGTTTTGGAGGTTGCTCAAAATTGCAATACATTTTTTTTTACTTGTTGTGTGAATATTAACATACAAATAATAATAAAAAAAAATAATGCATCTGTAACTTAAAACTTTGCCATGCAGAATATCTGTATTAATTCTAATTCATTATTATTAATCCTTTTCATTTTCGCATAATCGCTTAATTCGAAATTCGTAGTTTTGAGATACATATTACGATTTTTATTAAAATTTTTATTGCTTTTTTTGTAAAAATAAAATTATGCAACGTGTATCAGGAGCCCGATATTAATACTTTTAGGGTCTACTTCACGCACCCTTACAATAAAAGAGAAAAAGTCGATTTTAAATCACTGATATTTACAAATTTGAAAGCATTTACATAAAATCGAAATGCTATGTTAAAACATTTTATATGAAGACTGGATTAATTGTTATCGGGGATTTATTTCTTCGTAGAACGAAATTATCAAAGCATACACATCAAAAATGTATTGAAATTATAACAATTTACTAAAATATCGTTTAAAATTGGATAATTTATATTTTGTAGTACATTCTTTCGCCATAACTATAGATTCTATTTAATATAGCTTTTTCTTTCCCAATCCAATACATTATACTTCTTGAGAATTTCGCATGGATATGACTTTCATAAAGCTTTTAACGCGTTTTTCAATACCAATATGCTGCTGCTTATATATTTGTAAGGCAACATTTTTTATTTTAAAATAAGAAATGTTTAAATATTATTTAGAGTTATCAAGTTAAAATATCTTTATAAATGTACAATTTATATTCCGAAACAGTTCTAGCTCTAAATTTCTGCATTTACAGTAGGAGAAAAATCGAAAAACGAGGTTAAAGGATTTTTTTTCGATTCTTTAAAATTTTCCTCTTATTGCATGTGAAGCTTCTTTGATCCCCAAAATTGAGATTATTTTTACCAAAACTAATAGTTTTAAATAAAAAAATGTCCACGCTTTACCCGTATTGTTTTATTTACCCGATGAGAAGTAAAAAACAAAATTGTAAGAATTGAACTAATTCAAATCAAAATAAAACATTTTTAACTAATAAACATTGTTCGTGTATTAAGAATAGAAGAAATAAAAATAATCATAATAAAAGTAATGGAAATGAAAATATTGTATCAAATATATTAAAATTTGAATTCAATATAAATATTGTTGCTTATAATGTTCATGGTTTAGCCAACAAAAGTCTTCATCAAATTTTTTTGAGTACATAGATCAATCTGAAATCTTTATATTGCTAGAAACCCATGTTGAAGCTATAAATATTCCAAAATATGAGAAGAGATTTGGAAAGTTTAACCTAATGTGGAAATCGGCCTCTCGGATCAGTAATTATGGTAGGGCTATAGGTGGTTATGTCTGTGGAGTGAAAAAAGACCTGATTGACAGTGGTATTAAGCACTATTTCAAGTCATATGGTGGAATTGATCGTATTGAGGTTAAAGTAAAAGATCTAAGGTTTTCAATTATTCCGGTTTATATTAGAAAGGCAAACTGGCATCAGGAATTTGATCTTGTTAAAAATCTCTTTGAAAGCACTGAAGTGGTAAATCCAATCATTATGGGTGATTTTAATGCGAGAATAGGAGAAGAACAACAGATGTTAGAAGAAGCAATACAAGATACGTTTCCAGCGGGGTATGACCAAAGAAAATCTATGGACAAAAAAGTATGTTCCTATGGAAGAAAAGTTTTAGATTTTTGCGCAAATTACGGGTTAGTGATTACAAATGGAAGAACATTTGGAGATGAAAATGGGTCTCACACCTTTATAAGTAGCAGTGGGAACTCTGTGATTGATTTTTGCGCCATCGATCTGGATTTACTTAAGTTGGTTACTAAGTTTTCCGTAGAAAATCAAATTTGGTCTGATCATTTGCCCATAAAGCTTGGAATAACGATTGATGCAACCCCTAACAACACAGGAAAAATGAAATTACCCCCAAAGTTAAAATGGAATCCTAGATACGAAGAATCTTATAATGAAAAATTAAAAACCAATCTAAAAAGTTTACAAAACGGGAATCCAAGTATTGAGCTCCAAGATTTAAGTAATTTAGTTATCATTTCTTACAAAAGGCCAAATGCCAATAACAAAGCCACTACTTTTAAAAATAAATGGTTTGATTATCAATGCAAACTGGCAAGAGATGAATCGATGAAACTATTGCAAGATTTCCAAAAGACACAAAATGCCCAAGATAAGATAAAATATACTGAGAAAAGAAACTTCTATCAAAAACTCTGTAAGAAAAAGAAGAAAGAATATTTTGAACAAATTGAAAATAAACTAAATATAATAACAGATAGTAAACAGTGGTGGTCTCTGGTAAAGGAAATAAGGCAGCAAAGCGATTTCGTCATTGGCAATATAACAGCAAACAAATTTGGCCAATATTTTAAAAATCTGCTTAACCCCACAGTTAATTTTTTAGAAATACATTATGCCGCAAATTTAATCAAAATCGATGATTTGGACAAACCGTTTTCAGTTCAAGAAATAAAACAACAGCTGTCAAATTTTAAGACAAATAAAGCGCCTGGAGAGGATAGAATTCCCTACGAGTTTTTTATTCACGCAAATGATGAATTTTTGAAGGTATTGGCAGGTGTATATTCTCAGTTACTAAACGGGTTCGGAAGCTTTGAAACATTTCGAAAAAGTATAATTTTTCCAATTCACAAAAAAGGTGATGCGAATCAAGAAAGCAATTATAGGTGCATCTCTTTCCTGAACTGCATAGGAAAAGTAATGATTGGTATAATAAATAAAAGAATAAGTGAATGGGTGAACAATTATCAAATATTAAATGAATTTCAAGCGGGTTTCCGTAAAAGATACTCAACCATAGACAATATATATAACTTGGCCTCAATTGTTAATATTAAATTCTCCGAGAAGAAAAAAGTATACGCTTTCTTCGTAGATTTCAAGGCGGCCTTTGACTGTATACCCAGAAAGCTTTTAATCTACAAACTAAATAAAATTGGCCTGTCTACTAAGGTAATCACGTTTATTGAAAACTTATACCAAAACACATCATCTGCAGTATGGACAGGTGAAGATTTGTCTGACTGGTTCGATACGCGATCTGGCGTAAAACAAGGATGCTTGTTGTCGCCTCTTCTTTTCGCGCTATACTTAAATGATATGCATGACCACTTAGGTGGTGGTTTATTTATAGATGACATTAATATAAGAGTGCTGATGTATGCTGACGACATTGTCATTTTGTCAGAAAACGTAGATATTTTACAAAAAATGATTTATAACTTAGAGAAATATTGCAGTACATGGGGTCTGGAGGTCAATCTAATGAAATCAGATATAATGATATTCAGAAGAGGAGGTAGGATCGCAAGAACAGAAAGATGGACGTTTAATGGTGAACTTGTTAATGTTGTAAATGAATATAAATATTTAGGAGTCATACTAACACCAACAATGTCATTTTCAAAACATGTTTTGGCCAAAAATGAAGCTGCAAAAAATTGTATAAACGCAACGTGGAAAAACTTTATTGGCAAAAATGAAATATCATTAAAGGCTAAGTGGAAAATGTTTCTCGCTGTATGTAGATCCATACAGTCATATGGTTCACAAGTTTGGGGCAACTCTTGGTTCGACGATGTGGATAAGTTACATCGGTATTTTACAAAACGAGTTTTAAGGCTTGGGGAAAGTGCTCCTACTTACGTTGTAATGCTGGAAACTGGGCAAGAAGACGGTCACTTCTACACATATAGCCTACACTTACAGTACATTTCCAGGACCATTTATGATTATGAAACTAACAGATTACCACACATACTTTCAAAGAAGATAATGCAAAGAGATATTTTTTGGCACAGTGACCTTAAAAATAAAATGTTGGAATATCACGTCGGCTACATCGATCACACCCATGACAAACTATCATTTAATAATTCTTGTTTAAATTTAATAGAGGTGATGAAATGGTCAAAACGTCAAGAATATATTGAGAATTCTCAGAAAAGTCAACAGAGAATTTACAGACTACTCGACCCCACCAAAAGTCCTACTTATTGTAATCAGAGTTATAATATGGTGCAAATAAGTTTTATTATGAAGGCCAGAGGTGATTTACTTTGGTTAAATGGCAACAAATACAGGATAGGTAGTCAAAGATTATGCTCAATGTGCAACCTAAGAGAAATAGAGACAATGCAACATTTTTTGGGAAGATGCCCTATTCTAAACGAATTAAGAATGAAACATTTTGGTAATATACGGCTTTCAGATAGTAGCATAGTGAACATATTAAATGGTGAAGATGCAAGTTGGTTAAATCTATACGGTTATGTTAAAGAGGCAACTAGTTATAGGAGAATGCTTATAAATGAATTCAATTTTTAAATAAAACTAAACATGATAGAACGTAAAAATTTTAAATAGGTAACGGCCTAACACTCTGGCAAACGGTTTTTTATATAAAACCAAGCCACTTTTCTTTATATAAGATGTAAACTAGTAATACAAACTAAAAACTATTGTAAACAAATTTTATGAAAAAATAAAGAAAACTATCTAATCTAAAATCTAATCTATATAATAAAAGAAGATCGAAGAAAATTAAAAAAAAAAAAAAAAAAATCTTGTTCGTGTATAGGCTAGAATCTCTAGTCATAATACACTGTTTTTTATTGTTTATTAAATAAACAACAACACTTTCTGACTATAGTATTAGGATCATAATTCAGTTTTGCCGTACTCTGCAATTTTTAAATGTTTTACTTTTAAATTTTAAAAAATTAAAACCAAAAGTTTATTTTTCGATCTTTTATCATAAATGATGATGTGAGCAAGAGTATTCAAGTTCAAGATCTTTTTCATTCAAAATTTGGGTAGAATATTCTAGCCCTTCTACATTGGTTCTCTAATGATTTTCGGTGACGCGAAATGAAACATGTAAGGAACAATCAGTAGATAAAGTCTGCTATAAGTTAGCGGGCAAAAACTTTTAAATAAACATTGCACGGTTTTTTGTTTAACAAAAAACAAATGATCTTGAACTTCTATAATCTTGCTCACATCATAATTTATGATAAAAGATCGAAAAATAAACTTTTGGTTTTAATTTTTTAAAATTTAAAAGTAAAACATTTAAAAAATGTTTTCTTTTATTTCCCACCAAAAATTTGTTCTCTTCCAATTTGGCATTTTCATCGATGATTTTAATATTGGCTTGTAGTAGGAGGTAATCATTCCAAATATGATTCTTTGGAAGTTTTTCTGTCTAATTAAATTGAAAATATGCAAAATATGCATTTATAGCAAAATATGCATTTCATTCAAAAATATGCAACAACAACAAATTAATTAATTAATTTTAGTTTTTAAAAAAAATCACTTTACTAATGCTGTGTTATTATGATGTTACATACACATATAGACTCCTAACGATGTCTTCTTTAAGATTCTTTAATAAAATTTATTATTTCAGTTTTATGTAAAAAAATCAACTACAACAATTCAAATTGTTTTGAATTTAAAATACAAAAATAACAGTAATTTTAAATATGAAATAACTTTTATAAATCCCCTTAAAAAATACGTTAAAAAGCATTAATTAATGAATGAAATATTTACACTGGTCATAAGTAAAGAATATCACCACAAATTTACAATATTAAAGCATTAACAAGTCGACTTTTCATACATGAATTTAATAGAAAATCAAAATAACTGTTTTTTTAACAGTAAGTCTAAAAAATCAAAAGTAAAATTTATTAAGTGTTTTTAAATTCACAACTGTTAGGGACTTTGGTACTCAAAATCGATTTTGGGTTATTGACTACAAACATGCATGTGCATGAAATTCCTTGCCCTAGTTATTAGTAATATATAAAAATTGCAAACAATGAAAGCCTAATTCAGAAAATTTCGGAATTCAACAAAAAATGTAAGAAACGATTACGATTTTTCGTTTCAAACAGCCTCAAAATTAAAAAAAATTGCAAAACATTTAAAAAATCTCATGTTATTTGTCAAGGTATAAACTTTAAATTGTAGTGGTCAGTATTGGTTTATAATAAAAATATAATTTTTAAATATTTTTACCACCAATTTTTTTTTAATCGATTAATTTTTTTCTGTATATGCTGCTATTTATTTGCTCTTGAGTGTACTGATACTCAAAGCTCATCCAATATCAGTATTGGTAAGATAGTATAAAAACAAAAAAATTACTCCAATTACTCAAAGTTATTTTGCTTGCTTACGCACACACACGCATAATACATACACACTACCAGCAAAAAAAAAAATAGTTTTTTTTGTATCTACTAACGGTATGCAAAATTTTGCATCATTTAGTGAATCTTGTTTGGTTTTGAAATTTAAATTTTAATTACCAACAAGTGGCCGGACGATAAAGTCAAAGGCCTGGGTTCTTTATTCCACTACGAAGTGAAAGTAGAATCGTTTTTAATTCCACATTTTCAATTCCGCTGTGTTCTGAAAAACGAGTGAATCGTTTTTTCACGACGATTTCATTTTCATTTTGTTCTTAGCAACAACATAAAAAAATCGTGGCTGTTCAAATCCTTTGGAACTACCAGAAAAATCGTAAGACAATAATTAAAACTGAGTCGCAAGTGTTTAAAATTAATAAAAAAAAAATAGTTTTATTGCGTACTTATTTATTATGATCGCAAAAGACTTCAATCTAGCAGTGGAAAGAAGTACAGCGTCAAAAATTTTAACAAATATGTGTAATGTTTTGAAAACTGTCATATGCCCAAAATGAATTAGATTTGAAAGAAGTCGCGTAGAAATTTAGAAATCAAAAAGAGAAATCAAAAAGGGAAATCATCGGTTGCGGTTCCTCATTTTCTATATTTTCAGTACCTTCGTAATTTTTATTTAATTTTTGTAAAATCACGTTTACTACATTGTCGGAACTGGTGCCATCTAAGTTTGACAATTCAGTAGATGAATTTGTGGTTGTTTACCCTTTGCTAGTCGTCCCGAATGATTTAGCAGCTGGAACACCTTCGACTACTGTATAAAGGCCAGAAAGTTTGGCAACTAAATCTTCTTTGGATGGTATGTGTTGGATATTATTGGGTCCTCCACCTGTTGCCGTTACCTCTGCTCTATTTTCGGCCAATTTTTTACGAATAGTAGCCTTCCAATCAGCCCAAGCCGGTATACTAACTTAGGTTGTGTAAAGACGTTCTCTGCTTGCTAACAAACAAACAAAAGATAAACAAAATAAAAACTGTACATTGTACAATAGAAAGTCAAAATAATAATAATAATAAAAAAAAAAAGTTATAATAACAAGAAAAAAAAAAAAAAAACGTGTAAATGAGCGCAAATAAGCGTAAAAAATTTTGGGGAAGTGTCCCAAAAAATAAACTTCGTACAAACGCCAACAGATTTGAAGATCTTGCAAATCTTGAAGATGATGATGACACCTATAGCGAAGGTGAAGTGCAACCAACTGAATACAAAGTTGTTATTCCACCAATTGTTGTTGATTCCATGCATAGTTTTTCAACTGTGTATCAAAAACTGGGGGCCATATACCTGTTTAAAAGAATGTCAATTGGCTCCAAAGTAATGTCGCCAACATTGTCAGATTTTAGTGCTGCAAAAACTATACTCTCAAATGAAAAATTTTTATACTACACACACGATGTAGTAGATAGAAAGATGTTCAAATTAGTTCTTTTTGGCCTCCCACAAACAGATGTTAAGGCAATAACTGAGGAGCTTAAAGATTCGTTTAACGTCATTACTATAAGTGTAAAGGAAATTTTAACTTCACGGTCATCAGCCGATGATGCCATATATATGCTAGAGTTCGACAGATCGCAACATAAAAAACGTGATATACTTAAAATAAGGTACTTGCGTGGTATTGTGATTCATTGGAAAAACCCAAGTAAAAATAACAGAGGCCCAACTTTTTGCACAAAATGTGCTATGTATGGACATGGCACTAAAAACTGTTATAGAAAAAATATATGCATTGCCTGTGGAGGCGGTCATGACTTCTCTACTTGCACTGTTAATAAAACAGATCACGAGGGTACTGTTACGTACAAATGCTTTAACTGCGTGAATAAAGGCTTAAAAAATTGTAATCATCGAGCGGATGACCCACGCTGTCCAAGTCGTAAAGACTATATAAACATGAGGCAGAATTTGACCAACAACAGTAATATCCGAACTAGAAACGTAAATTATAGATCAAATCGACCTGTTTCAAGTGGAAACAATATTAGAACTGAAGCTGCAAAGCCTGGTTCGTCGAATTTCATAACAAGTTATTCTGATGCCTTAAAAAATGGTAATCAACAAATCAGATGATCTCTTTACAGTAGATGAGTTATTTAATATATTTACTGGTGCAATAGCTGACCTTCGCAAATGCTCTACAAAAGCTGAACAGCTTAATGTTATAATGTCTTTACTTAAATATGCAATATAAAACTAATATATTAAGATGTCTCAAAGCAATGCACTGGAACTGTCAAGGTATTACCAAATTATCTGAATCTGTACAACTACATCTATTTATAAGAGAACACGCTGTGGACATCTTATTTTTAAACGAAACTTTACTCAAACCTGATCACAAATTAACATTACCTGGCTATACGATTTATAGAAATGATAGAATTACAAAAGGGGGCGGTGTAGCTATAGCTATACGATCTTCCATAAAACACAACCTACAAAATCCCTTCCCAACAAAGCTGTTTGAAAACATATGTATCTCAATAACTATCAACAACAGAGAAATATTATTCATTGCAGCTTATTGCCCAAAATACACAGGTGATTTTTTAGGTGATCTAAATATGATCACATCAACTACTTCCGAATTTTTCATTTTGGGAGATTTTAACGCTCATCACCCTAGTTGGAACTGTTCCGAAACCAATTCAGCAGGACGGTCACTTTTTAATCATCAATTATATTCTAATTATTATATATATTTCCCACTAGATTCAACTAGAATTCCACAGAATTTAGTATATAGAAGACCATCGACAATAGACCTTTTACTCACTAACTCATCTATTTCCTTTACGAATCTCGTAACACATCCATTTAAACTTAATTCTGACCATATACCATTTACATTTTCCATAAATGAACAGGTTACTGAGAACGTGCGAATTTTTCCTGACTATAGTAAGGCTGATTGGTCGAGTTTTCGTAGAGCTGTTGAGCTCCGGATGAATTCGTCCCCGATATTAAATGCTACTTTAACTTTGTCTAATGTTGACAACACTGTTCAAGAATTCACGGGAATATTGAATGAAATTTGTGTAGAGACCATACCACACAAGAGTGTCAATGTAGATGTTCGACAAGGGTCTACCTTGTGTCGACAAATCATTGCCATGAGGAACAAATACAGGAGACGATTTCAAAGGTGTACTGACCCAGGGATGAAAACTACTATTAGTGCTATAAGGGAACTGAATAAATTGATATCTTTTCATATTAGTAATGATAGGAATAGACAATGGGAAAACATGCTTTCAAAATTACCAAGCGGGACCAAAAAATTTTGGAGACTGACAAAATTTGTTAAGGGTAGTAATAAGTCCGTTGGGCCTCTAGAAGTTGACAATTGCCTTGTTATAGAAAAAACGGCAATGGCGAATGCTATTGCCACACATTTTTCAAACGCACACCTCACAACTGTCAATACGAGGGGTCCAATTGACTATAAGGTTAACTCCTTTGTTAACAGAATTAATAGCATTGAAGTTGTTGCTGATGCTTTTACGAATCGAGAGGAACTTGAGTTTCATATTGGGAAACTTAAGAACAATAAAGCACCCGGTTTAGATGGCATTCGGAGCATGGTTCTTAAGAAACTGCCTGACTCTGCTCTGAACTTCCTGGTTAAATTATTTAATTTTTGTATTCAAAATTCTTTTTTCCCTCTACAATTCAAGAAGGCAAAAATTATTCCAATTGCTAAACCTGGAAAATCCCTAAGATCACCAAGTAGTTACCGTCCTATAAGCTTATTAAGTTGTCTGGACAAAGTATTTGAGAGAATAGTTTTGGAGCGAATGAGAACGATTGCAGATGAAAGGGAACTTATTCATAAATGCCAATACGGATTTAGAGCACAACATTCTACAACACATCAGGTACAAAGGGTAGTAAACATTATTAGGAGAAATAAAAGTAGAAGATACTCAACAGGAGTACTGTTCCTGGATATTGAGAAGGCTTTCGATTCGATTTGGCATGCAGGACTTATTTATAAACTTTATAAAATGCAATTCCCTTTATACTTGGTTAAACTTATTAAGAGCTTCCTTGATGACAGACACTTTATAGTAGATGTTGAAGGAGGTCAATCAACCGAGAAACCTATCCCAGCGGGTGTACCACAGGGCTCTGTACTATCGCCTTTCTTGTATTCCTTATATATATCTGATTTCAAACCTCTAAGTGGTAATGATGTAGCTTTCTATGCAGACGACAGCGCATTTGTAAGTTATGGTAAGGTATCTAACGCAATTGTTAAACGCATGCAGAGATCATTAAATTCGGCTAATAAGTTTTTCACTAAATGGAAAATTAAGATAAACGAAGATGAATCCCAAGCCATAATCTTTCCTTTTAATAACTCCCGTAGGAGAATACCGTCTCGTCCATTCTCAATTCAAGGAAAACTGATTCCTTTCTCAGATTCTATAAAATATCTGGGGGTAGTTCTGGATAGGAAATTATTATTTAGGCAGCATTTGGATAATATTTGCTTGAAAACAATAAAATGTGGTAGATCACTTTATCCTCTTTTGAATAGAAAGAGCAAATTGAATATAAAGAATAAACTTCTTCTATACAAAATGTGTATTAGACCTATTCTGACTTATGCATGCCCAGTATGGAAAAATTGTGCAAATTCACATAGAAGAAAATTACAAATTATTCAGAATAAAAATCTGAAAATTATATACAATCTCCCAAGGAGATTCCCTACTAGAGACTTACATATGAAGTCAAAACAGAAGACTATTAATACAGTTATAAGTGAAATGACCCTGACATTTACGCAAAAATGCAGGAACTCAGACTATGCACATTTGAGGAGTTTGATCTGACGTCTACTAATGAATCTATATAAAAATAGTTGACTTTAGTGGCTGTCTTGCAAACTACTCTTACTGTTCTTATATTTATATAGTGATATAGTATATATGTTTTTTACTATCTTTTTCCTATAAATCCTTGAAATTCAATGTAAGCCTGGAATCTAAATCTCTTTAACTTTAGTAAATAATTGTTGTAATATCTTTAGATAAAATCTCAAAACTATTTAAGTTCTTTTATGAAAATTGATGTAAATATTGATAGTAAATAAAATAAAAAAAAAAAAAAAAAAAAAATCAGCCCAAGCCTTTTTCCAACCAGTTGCATCGTTTTCTGGAGGTCCTAAGCTGTTTAATGTACTTGCTAAGTCCTTCCACAACTGGTCTTCAACTGTTTTGTCACCCCTCTAAAAACCTTTGGCCAAACCAGATTTGTTTTCCATGAATGTTAAAAATGGGGCCTCTTGTTCCGGATTCATGTGTTTTCCCGTAAAAAATACAACACTTTTTTAGTTAAATAAACGTATATTAGCAACATATCACATTTACTAACATTGTTTGATTTTTTTTTTACTTTTAATATTCAAAATAATTTTATTTTCTAAAAAGTTTGGTTTTTCACTCAGTTAACTAATACCGTTTTACAATTATTGAAATTGTTTTATAGAACACATCAAATCCACTAGAAACAAAATGAAAATGAAATTTTTCTTTTCAAATCACTTATGTGGAATTGGGAACACAAATTGAGCGGAAGTTTCACTTCATTTTCGGAATGTAGAACCCATGCGAAAATGATTTAAATAAAAGTTATAATTTAAAAATCTAACCTACACTTGGTATCCAACTATTGTATGTGAATAAAGCGCATCAAAAAAAGTGATAATTACTTGTAAAAAAGCGATAGGATTAAGAAGAAGCATTCTAGTTGAGAAATTAATTGTGCATTGGTATTAGTTAATTCTGTCTCTTCTGATCGAAACAATACTTGTGTGTGCGTAGTGTGACCAATCTCCACTTTAGCCACAGTCATCGCTGTGTCGGCCGTGGCTCAACTCGTTAAGAGGCGAGATTACGATGCATAGCTTGATGCTAAGGCAGTGAGTTCGAATACCAGTACGACACCAAAAAAGTAAAAAAGTTTTTCATATAGAGCAAATCACCAATATAAAATACTTTGTTCAATTGACACATAAATTAACCCCTGACGAGTCCCAGGAAGGCCCGAAACTGCGGCAGTCTGGTGTATCCCTTGTGTCCGTAAAATTTTTCAATAAAAATGTTTTCTTTTTCTTCCTGTAAAGAGACTAACTAAAGTAATATTCTACAGTATTTAATTAAACATTAATTACGATTGTCATTATCTGAGGGTTGCAAAACACTTTCTAACAAAAATTTTTTGATACTGTTAAACTGTACCACATTGTGTGGACAGATTTTTTTCTGTGGAAATTTTTTTTGAAACAACGTGTCTGCTGTTTTTTTTGTCTTCCTCAAATTGGACCGTAGGAGTACGGGCGTGGCTGTTAGTTTTTTTTAATTAATTACGGAATGTTTTTTAGAAACTTGGGTAAGTTTTTTTTGTGTCATTTTTAGAAATTGTCTGGCTTTGCAAATTTATGAAATTTTGTGTATGGAAATTAGCTTGTGGATGCGGCAAGTTTATTAATTGTTTTTTTTTTTGTTGCCCATTTAGAACCTGCTGGTTCATGGGACGGCTGTAAGAAGAATTAGAAAATGTGTCCGGCGGAATTTTGATTTTCGTTATAAAGACATGCTGTTAAGGCTTGATTTTTTTTAAGGCTTACGTAAAACCAAGCGGAAATTTTCGATGATGTGGAAGCACATGGAAATGTGAATTAAAATTTTCTTTTTTCTCGAAAACCTAAAAATCTAAATTTAATTTTTTTTATCGTTTAACCGATGATAATTCAAATTGAATTAATTTAAATTAAATTTAATCTAAATTTGAATAAATTAAATAGATTTGGGATTTTTTTTTTGTAATTGCCAAATGGAATTATAATTTTTATAATTATTTCCGTATAATTTTTACCGATTTTGCGCGTTTTTTTTTTGTGAAATGTATACAACTTTATATCGACTTTTTTGATCGTATAGACCTAAAGGTTGATCTTCAGTTTTTAAAAACATCACGCACAGCATCGTCATCTATGGGCCCACAGATTCAACGATGGAGTATAAAGTGAGTATTAAATGAAATATTTTGGTATTTTTTTATTTTATTGGCGTTTTAAAAAGGAATGTTTGTACCGGCTGGTAAAGTAAATTTTTAAAATTTTTTTGTTTTTTTTTAATTTTTTTAATTTTTAATTTTTTTATCGCGATGTGACATACATTTTCATTAACCTATGTTAATGATAATTTAAGATTCATTTTTTTTAACGTTTAATCAGAACTTTATCTGATTCGAAATTTCCAAATTTAATTGATTTCAGATTTGATTGATTTCAAACTTAATTGATTTCAAATTTAATTGATTTCAAATTTAATTGATTTCAAATTTAATTGATTTCAAATTTAATTGATTAAAATTTTGTTACACCTTTAAAAGTGGTATATTTTTTTTTTTTTAGATAAATAATCGTAATTTTAAATATTGTAATTATAAATGATAGTTGTAAAATACTTGTTATTATTATTATAATTTTTTTATTTGAATTTATGAAGAAATAAATTTATGCCTCTGGCATAAATGGATTATAAAAATTTTCAACCGTTTATTTTTCTATTGATATCGTGATGTCGTGATGTCGGCTTAGACTATAGTAGTCTGATGTCTGTCGGAGTGGTCAGTCTTTTAAAAATTATATGGCGTTAAAATTATTTAACCCACTTTTACATTAGGGTGTTCAGAAAAATTTAAAATACTGTTCGCAAGGTAGGGAGGGCATTGGATAATGGGGCTCAAAAAAAAAAAAACCAAAAAAAAAATCAATTTGGTATAACCAGGTTACCTTCTGTTTAAACACATAAATTTTTTTATAGTTAATAGTGATTGCCACTAAACTTGTTGCGAATTTTTTTTATTTTTTTTTGTGATTCGGTCATATCTTTATCTCGAAGTGCACCTAATAATCTTTGTGTGTGTGTGTGGTTGCCCTACAAGAAATGGATGACCGAAACTAACACATGCAAATCTTGCATCTTCCTCTAACTTATGAATTTATAAATTAGAGGGAGATGCAAAATCACACGTACACAAAGTTTTCATCACTTTTTCATATTGCCATTAAGAAAATGATAGAAACTTTGTTCTACGCATTGATGGATATTTTCATCAGCAGTGTCGGTCATTTGACCGGTCATATGACCGTCACTGTTCTTGCTGGGTGGTTTGTGGATGAGGATGAACTCGCCAATTTCGGCGAACTAGCAAGAGCATAGCTAGAGGTGCACACCCTCCGATTCCGCACTCCAAAACGGGAGTACTTGACCGGCTAGCAACGGTTAGCTTTATATGAGGTTTTCGGTCTTACAACTACACTCCCACACCACAAAATTGAGTTAAAAAAAAACTAAAAAATATTGAGTTTTTAGTGCATTGTGATAAAAAACTTTTACCCATGTTTTAAAAAACAATAGAAAAAATAATTTTTAATAAAATATTTATTAAGGACAATATCAGTTAAGTGTTTTTTGGCATTTTTTTTAAACATGAGCAAAACTTTTTCACATGGTAACCGATTCGATGCTGGTATCGGTAAGTGCAACGCGAAATTAATAATACTTTCCATTAAAACTATTCTCAAAGCCTGTTCTTTTCGAATATTTAAAAAAATATTTACTTTTCTTCTACTAGATTATAAAAAAAAACGTATGAGTGAAGCTACTTTTTCTCAAAAATTTTACAATTTTTTTGACCTATTTCAAAAAATTGACTTTGCAGATTTTTCTTTACTCAACGGTTACAGATAATTAAATGAAACTTTAAGCACAACATTAATGATAAAAGTGGCAATACACAAAATTTTTTTTAATGTCTTACCACTTATTATAAAGGAGTTATTAACTTAAAACCTAAAAAAAACTTGTCAAAAAATTTAAATTTTAATGTTCAACATCACACAACTTTTAAACTTTAAGAGGTAACATATTACCAAAAGCATGTTTTTTTTTATTAATCTCATCAAGCGGATTCAAAAAGTCTAAAATCATCGAAATCGGTTCATAATTGTAGAAGTTACAGCCTTTTAAAAGTTTTTTGTACTCGAGGTGGTCTACTTTGGCACCTTATTGCTCACCCTGTGTTAACACAGGGTGACTTCAAAATTAATTTTCTGAAAGCTGTACTCCTGCTTAACGATTACATATACATTTGGTCTTAATCGGTCCAGTAGTTAAGAAGTTCTATATTTATTACCACTTTTTATTTGATTCACTCCACTGTGTGTCAGTGTTTGTTTCAGGATATATTACCGGTATTGCAAGGAAGTTCATATTGTCCTATTTTAAAGTTTATAACTATGCGTAAACTAATAAACATTTCACTAAACTCATTTTTGTATTAGAACTCCAAAAGTTGCAAATTCTTCAGTAGTAATGCGAATATAGTTTTTATGAAGATCATTTATTTTTACTTTGGTATTTGAAGCATGTGGAAGATTAGTTAAAATTTAAAGTTCTTTTCTAATATTTCATGACATTTTCAATGTATTTGCAATTTTTATACAAAAATTTATTCGTTGGAATGTCTAGCTTATGCCAAATGATAAAGTTTAAAATTGTTAATTAATTTTTATTAATTTGGCTTAAGGTCATTTAATAAAATTAAAAACGAGTGTTTAAATTTTTATTATTTATTTATTCTCCTCTTCAATATTTCGACCTACGTCGTAGGTCATTTTCAAGAAATCTATTAAAAATATAAAAAATACAATTAACATTAATAAATTAATTTTCACAAAACAATTTTTAAAATATAATTTTAAAAAACATTTTTAATTATTACTTTTGAATAATAAATAACACAACAAAACACAATTACGTTGTTTACTGTTTAAAAACTTTGTTCTTATGCTATAAACACATAGACGACTGCAGCTACACGACTACAGCCTGTCAAAAATAAAATACACACGTTTATATGAAAACGATTATTTTGGCACCAACACAACTACACGGCTACCCGACTACTTTTGCCGCTGTAGTCAACTTAGGATAATTTCTATTTTTGTTGGCTGCAAAACAAAAATAGTGTTGACAATAAAACAAAATATGTAACAAATTAGTGCTTAAAAATATTTTATTTTGTTAAACACAAAAAACGTCGCAACATTAAACGGTATAATTGCATTAATATTCAAGAGGGGTTAGATAAATTTATTTACACGTTATAATAATGTATTATAAATAAGTAATTGTATTTTAAGTGAACTTTATATACGTGTCTACAGCCATGCATGCTGTTCTATTTTAATAAAGCAAAAAAAAATGTAATTGGCACTACTGAAATAAAAATTCATTTGTATAAAAACAGCTTTTTATTATGTTGCTGTCGTTTCCAAAATAATAAGTAGCTGACCACACGGCGACGATTGCAGTGAACGGCATTTGTAGTCGTGTAGCTCTGCAGTCTGCTGTGGTCTATGTGTTTATAGCATTATTGTTTACATTTTACTTTATGTTTGTCTATCGAGTGCCTGTAGATTTGAGCACACTTGTCCGTATCAATTTTATAATTAAGTCTCTTTTCATTAGATCAGAGATCTGCAAAACACCGCACATGTGCGAATGCTCTCTTACTAATGAAGAGAGCATGAGAAGATAATTTGTATTTTTATTTAATAAAATCATTTAGTCTTGTTGGATCATTCATGCGAGTAAGTTGTGTAGTCGCTTGTTTCTTTTTCCAGGGTTGCCATTTAGATTTTATATAATTCCTATGAGCAGGTTGTGTAGTAGCTTGTTACTAGACAACACTGAATAAAATGTTTAATATAGAATGGGAGAATGCTTTTTTATTTGCCGAAAATTACTTCGGTAAAGCTAAGTGCATAGGGTGCCAACGCACTGTGGTGCGTGATTATAAATTTTTCATAGAAAGACATTATCGCGTATGTCATGGCGAGTATGAAAAAATATTAAATAATGATAGGGAGGAATTAGTTTTAAGTCTTAGAAAACCTTTTTATGAAAAAATAAATGATTGCCAAGAATATCAGGTTGATAAATTACCTGATCGTTTCCTAAAAAGAAAGGCATCATTTGTTATTGCCACTGCACTTGCTAAACGTTGCCGTCCATTTGAAGATGGTATGTTTTTCAAGGAGCTGAGCAATTCTGTTTTAGAAGTCTTTGGTGAAACAGGAGCAGAAATGCGAAAAATTATAAATGATGTCCCAATGTCCTCTAATACAATTACCCGTCGTACGGAAAATATTAGTGCATTCATTTATTCAAATATTAAAGAGAGAATAATTAACTGCAAATATTTTTCTATTTGTTTAGATGAGTGCACTGACATTAATGACATATGCCAGTTGATCATATGCGTAAGAACTATTGGCAATAATTTCGAAATCCATGAAGAAATGTTGACAATGGTTGCTTTGCATGGAAATGTTAAGGGTAGCACTATTTTTGATGGAGAGATTTCTTCTTATGCGGACAAAAATAAGTTTTGTTCGGTATGCACTGACGGTGCCAATGTAACGGTGGGCAAAAAAGATGGTTTCGTGGGGTTTTTGTTAAAAAACGATTTTAACTTATATGTATTTCATTGCATAATACATTTACAAAAACTTGAATTTATTGAATACTATGCAAGTTGCCATAAAAGTAATTAATAAAATACGTTGGGGCCATAATTCTCTGACTAAAATTATAAAACATATAATTATCCAATTTAAAAATATAATTACGTAATTTAAAATGAATTTTATATTGTTTATTTTCAAAATAAAAAATAAAAATTTTTTTTTACCTTCCAAGCTTTCATTAATAGTTTATTTGACATTAAGTCTTTATTTGAGTACAAAATAAAATAACAAATTAAATGGTATTTTTAATATATTTATATCACATGTGGCGATTTGTATTAATTTTTTTTTAATTTATTCGGGGACAGCACCAAATATGTCCTGGCAACCCTAATGCAATGAAAGAAAAATAAATTACGCTCAAAATCAAACAACCAACACAAACATAAATGTGAATGTATGTGTGTGGGGATCCCTGCATTAGATCAGAGTTAACCAAAACTCTCAATAAATGAAATGCGTCTGTATTGGATAAGATAATATTTCCCAGCAAACACAAAACTAAGCATTAAAAATATAATGAATTTTACTTTTAAAAGCAAAATGGAAATGAAGTTTAAAAAAATTTAATAAAATGAAATACTAGTCTTGAGTAATAAATTTAGACGCAAGCGCGGCTTGATGGATAATGCAGTGAAAGTTTTGCATTGCCATTCCACTTTTTTTATATTACCTATCAAACCTGTGTTTTTTCCTACCATGCCCCGTCTGTGCAGACACCGACAATTTTGTTTACATCAACTATAGAAAAAAGTTTATCACTTACAACTTCCATCAAAAGCTTTCCATTTACATGTCCATAAAAGGTTTCCAATGTCAACATTGATTCAAAAACATTAAAATATTCATCAATGCATCTTACACAGACAACCAGTTGACAAAGATCCTTGATATCTGTACTTTCATCTAAGCAAAACGAAAGAAATTTACAATTTATCAATTATTCTTTAATAGAAGACTCCAAAAAATTTCCTATTTGGGCAATACGCCTAGCCACAGTTTGGGGTGACAAGGGAATTGACGTTATGAAATCTGTTCTATAATTTAACGTTTGAAAAGTTTTTTGTAAAATATTTTTTGCTAGCATTCCATCCATAAATGGTCTGCCTTGCTGAGCGATTTCCAAGCTTATTTGGCTTGAAATCTCCATTTTTAATTTTTTATTTTGCAAAATTTCATCATTTTGCTCTTCTTGCAGAACCCATTCTTTAATTTGTTGCATATAAAGGTTTTTTGCTCAAGAAAAAACATTTTCCTTTTTTCCTCTTTTAATTTATTTATTTCTTTGTGAAAAAGGTCAAAATGCCTTTTAATTGAAAATGTTTTCTTTGTTTTAAATGTTTGGTAACATAAAATGCATTGCATGTTACCAAAAGCATTTTTAATGACAAAACAAAAATTTCTGTCTTCCATTATACTATTTTGTTTGCTGGTTTATTTTGAAATTAAATCAAAGCTGAAAAAACAATAAAGCTGAAAAAAAGCAGTAAGCATCCGCACATGTGCACACGTTAACACTCAATTAACGACTGAAATCAAACTGAAATAGAAGAGAACAAGCGTCGGTGTGAGTTTTTTTTATTGTTTTTGTAGCACAATTGTGCACAGAAAATGAATATTTGGATTACTCTGCATTAGATCAGAGTAATCCAAATATTCATTTTCTGTGCACAATTGTGCTACAAAAACAATAAAAAAAACTCACACCGACGCTTGTTCTCTTCTATTTCAGTTTGATTTCAGTCGTTAATTGAGTGTTAACGTGTGCACATGTGCGGATGCTTACTGCTTTTTTTCAGCTTTATTGTTTTTTCAGCTTTGATTTAATTTCAAAATAAACCAGCAAACAAAATAGTATAATGGAAGACAGAAATTTTTGTTTTGTCATTAAAAATGCTTTTGGTAACATGCAATGCATTTTATGTTACCAAACATTTAAAACAAAGAAAACATTTTCAATTAAAAGGCATTTTGACCTTTTTCACAAAGAAATAAATAAATTAAAAGAGGAAAAAAGGAAAATGTTTTTTCTTGAGCAAAAAACCTTTATATGCAACAAATTAAAGAATGGGTTCTGCAAGAAGAGCAAAATGATGAAATTTTGCAAAATAAAAAATTAAAAATGGAGATTTCAAGCCAAATAAGCTTGGAAATCGCTCAGCAAGGCAGACCATTTATGGATGGAATGCTAGCAAAAAATATTTTACAAAAAACTTTTCAAACGTTAAATTATAGAACAGATTTCATAACGTCAATTCCCTTGTCACCCCAAACTGTGGCTAGGCGTATTGCCCAAATAGGAAATTCTTTGGAGTCTTCTATTAAAGAATAATTGATAAATTGTAAATTTCTTTCGTTTTGCTTAGATGAAAGTACAGATATCAAGGATCTTTGTCAACTGGTTGTCTGTGTAAGATGCATTGATGAATATTTTAATGTTTTTGAATCAATGTTGACATTGGAAACCTTTTATGGACATGTAAATGGAAAGCTTTTGATGGAAGTTGTAAGTGATAAACTTTTTTCTATAGTTGATGTAAACAAAATTGTCGGTGTCTGCACAGACGGGGCATGGTAGGAAAAAACACAGGTTTGATAGGTAATATAAAAAAAGTGGAATGGCAATGCAAAACTTTCACTGCATTATCCATCAAGCCGCGCTTGCGTCTAAATTTATTACTCAAGACTAGTATTTCATTTTATTAAATTTTTTTAAACTTCATTTCCATTTTGCTTTTAAAAGTAAAATTCATTATATTTTTAATGCTTAGTTTTGTGTTTGCTGGGAAATATTATCTTATCCAATACAGACGCATTTCATTTATTGAGAGTTTTGGTTAACTCTGCATTAGATACACCTACAATATGTAGCATCTCAACAATAAGAACAAAGTTTTTAAACAGTAAACAACGTAATTGTGTTTTGTTGTGTTATTTATTATTCAAAAGTAATAATTAAAAATGTTTTTTAAAATTATATTTTAAAAATTGTTTTGTGAAAATTAATTTATTAATGTTAATTGTATTTTTTATATTTTTAATAGATTTCTTGAAAATGACCTACGACGTAGGTCGAAATATTGAAGAGGAGAATAAATAAATAATAAAAGTTTAAACACTCGTTTTTAATTTTATTAAATGACCTTAAGCCAAATTAATAAAATTAATTAACAATCAAAGGGTCAACTATTAAAAAACTTATTTAAAATTGTTTTAATATGCATGAAATGTATAAGGATGAAACTAAAATAGGACAATTTCAGCTTCCTTGCAATTATTAATCGAGCCAATCAAATGTTCACACAGTGGAAAGAGTCATTTAAGAGGAGTTATGTTATATTAGTAACAAAAAATTATCTTATTAAAGGGGTTTTTATGAAAAATTCGCGATTTTACATGGTACCATACATAGCTTTATACGATGACCCCAAGGTCCAGTTTTTAGTATATGTAAAAACATTTCAAAATTATGTTTTCAAATTTTCAGCTAAAAATGTTTATATTTGCAAAAGTTTTCCTAACAAAACCCTCAGTTTTGGTACATATATGTCACAAAAGTAGGGTTTTTCAAATATAAAAATTTTTGGCTAATTTTTTGAGCATACATATGTATACTTTTCAAAGGCATTCACATATTATACTAAAAGTTGGACTCTGGGTTTATCTCGGAAAGCTATGCTGCCATATAATTTCTACTTCATGACCATTTGCTAAGTTTAATTGCTAGTTTAGCGATAAAATTCGCTTAAACCGTAAAAATTCTAAAAAAATAAGAAAAACCACTAAGTAGCAGGTTTAATTAAATCTACAGTTTTGTGAATCAAATATGTACTTCAAATAAGAATAAAGGGGTTTCCTTGTATTTCTACAGAAAAGAGTCAGATTGTCTGCATTTCAAAAACGTTATATGTAAAAAACTGCATTTACATGCGTAAAACTTTAAAGTCATTTTGTAAAAAAAAACGAACTACCATAAATCGAAAAATAAAGTGCTAAAGTGAAATCTGCGTGCCTGAAATATATGTAATTGGTTGTCAAAACCTTATTAATTTTTAAAAGTTATGATTTTGTCATCCTGTGTAATTTATTTAAAACAATAAATGATCTCTTTTTTTTAAAAAAAAATAATTGAAATTCCCTAAATTTTAAATTTGCTATTTGAAAATCACAGTTTTTATATTACAGATGTACTTTATATTTTATAACTTTTAATTACTTGAATTCCTTATTGTTTTTTTTTCCAATGGAAATATATACATTTTAAATAAATTTGAAAGCAAACAAAATTACGTAAAAAATCCAGCGCAACAAAAACGGACGAAATACTTTTCTAGTCTGATTTTAAATATATAATTACAACTGGACTATATTTTGGCTTTGCTTCGATTTAGTTGTGCGAAATGAAATTTATTTGATTTGTTTTTAGATTTATTTAAAAAATCCCTTTTTAATATTACAAACCTCTAAAAAGTGGTTTTAAAGCATGCGATAAACATCGCTTATTAAATACATATTTAACTGCATTCACAAGAAGTTCTTTTTCATCACTCTTTGAACACTTAACAAATGAATTTTATAAACATATAAAAAAGAACATCGAAGAATCGAATCACTCGTTTTAAGTTTTGGAGTGCAAAATATGCCTATGACAAGCCAATGTTAAAAATGCTTTTTCACCTTAATTTGAGCGCATTCTCTGTGAGTAAAATAGGTGCTTTTATAGCTTTTTGGTCAGGTCTATTTTTGCTGGTAAACGCCGACATGATTATACTCAAATTAAGGATAATTTTGTGTAGATTTATATTCTTAAAAAAAAATTAATAATTTTGCGATAAAATTTGGAAAAATTAAGCAAAATATACGAAAAAAATTGATGAATGAAGTAAATATAAAAATTGCGATATTTTAAAAACTGCAAATGAGAAGAAATTGTTTGGCAGATTTATATTCAGTGTACATGGGTCTATTAAAAAAGATGTGTTTCAAAGCCAGAAAATTTTGGTCCTCGGGTAGTGTTATTATACTGTAAAAGTGCATTGTACACTGTAAAGCGGAAAAATCTGATAAATCAGATAAAAAGCAACACTCAGGAAATTCTTCCTATTAATTAGTGTGTTGCTTTCTTTGGAAAGGGGATAGTGGAGAGATGAAAGATGGTGAAAGATGAAGGTCTTCAAACACGCCAATTTTTTTACATTTATATTATTTTTTACATGTATTTACAGGATTTGTTAAATAGAATAACAAAGTTGGCTTTATTAGTCAACGACCTGGGCTACCTTCTCACAAATTCAGCTCATTGAAGGTTGACTAAATCCATGAAATTCAATACAATCTTCTAGTACGTTGTTGCGGGCCCAACACCTTAACGCTGATAGAACTTGAAGATTCGGTGAAATGTGCCTACCGTTCTATTTATACCCTCCATCCCATAGTGCGGTGGGTATATTCACTTTGTCAAATGTTTGTAATTCTTTAAAAAAAAATTCAGCATGAATAAAGAAGTCGATATAGCCATTTCTGTGAAATACAAAATACTCCGCCAATACAGAAGAGGTGTTGCTAATTTTCAGTCAAATTGTTTGTTGATATCATGATCAGTTTTCTAGTGAAACTGATCAAAATCGGTTAACGCGTTCAAAAGTTATGAGTGAAAATGTGGGAAGACCTCTAAAAATTTTGAAGCAAATTTTAAATTATACTATTTATTTCATCATACATACATACGTACATTCAACGCTTATACACAAGAATATACGCAATCAGAGATGGCTGTCAATATCGCTAAAATACCGTTTATGATTCTAACACCTTTCAACTGACTATCGTTATCCCTAAAATACCATTACCATATAATTGAAATACCGTTATCCGTAAAATACCGTTACCGATATAATTAAAATATCAATAATTTAAAATACCGTTACCGAAATAATCTAACAAGATGTGAACAAAAAAACTTCTGTAAATAGATATATTTTCCCAAAGTATGATCATAAACTAGCCAGTCATTAAAACTCGGACATAATGGGGTTAAAAATTGTGGTGCGCATTAACATTACCTGAATAGCTAAAATAACGTTACCCTTAAAATGCCATTACCAAAATAATTGAATCTAATCTTTTTCCCTAAAATAAAGTTACCGAAATATCTAAAATAACGTTACCGCTAAAATACCGTTAGCGAAATAAATAAAATACCGTTAACGCTAAAACCCGTTACCGAAATAACTGAAGTATCGTTACCCCTAAAATACCGTTACCGAAATAAAAGAAAATAGCCTTGCGAGACCAATAACCACAGAATCGGTTAGCATCCATGGTCATAATCAACACGTACAAAAACAAAAAAAAACCCACAAAATATTGTTGTTGTTTTTTATAGCCTCCATCCCATAGTGCGGAGGATATATTCACTTTGTCAAATGTTTGTAATGCTTTTAAAAAAATCTGGGACCCCATAAACTATATATTCTTGATCAGCATGAATAGAGAATTCGATATAGCCATGTCCGTCTGTCCGTCCGTCTGTCTGTGGAAATACAAAATACTCCGCCAATACAGAAGAGGTGTTGCTAATTTTCAGCCAAATTGTTTGTTAATATCATGAGCAGTTTTGTAGTGAAAATGATCAAATCGGTTAACGCGTTAAAAAGTTATGAGTGAAAATGTGGGAAGACCTCTAAAAATTTTGAAGCAAATTTTAAATTATTCTATTTATTTCATCATACATACATACGTACATTCAATGCTTATACACAAGAATATACGCAATCAGGGATGGCTGTCAATATCGCTAAAATACCGGTACCGATTCTAACACCTTTCAACTGACTATCGTTATCCCTAAATTACCGTTACCGATATAATTGAATTACCGTTATCCTTAAAATACCGTTACCGAAATAATCTAACAAGATCTGAACAAAAAAAACTTCTGTAAATAGATATATTTTCCCAAAGTATGATCATAAACTAGAAAGTCATTAAAACTCATGCATAATGGGGCTAAAATTTGTGGTGTGCATTAACATTACATGAATAACTAAAATAACGTTACCCTTAAAATGCCGTTACCAAAATAACTAAAAATCTTTTTCCCTAAAATAACGTTACGAAATATCTCAAATAACGTTACCGCTAAAATACCGTTAGCGAAATACCATTAACGCTTAAAGCCCGTTACCGAAATAACTGAAGTATCGTTACCCCTAAAATACCGTTACCTAAATAAAAGAACATAGCGTTACTCGGTCCGATAACCACATCGAATCGGTTACCATCCATGGTCATAATCAACATGTACAAAAACAAAAAACCCACAAAATATTGTTGTTTTTTTGTTTTGTTTTGTAATACAGGGTGGCTAATAAATGCTACTACAAAAGAAAAACGTATAAACGTTTTTCTGAGTTATTAATCGATTCCATTTTTTTTGGTTTCATTGATTCGTTTAAGGATAATGAACGAATGGGGTAATGAAACTAACATTTTGATTGTGCGCCACTACAATCCTTTGGAGGCTGGCGTTGCCGCCTAAACAAACTTAAGGGGCCCATTAGGCGGCACTCCTCTAGAGTTTCGACAAGGAATAATTTTGCTCAAATATGTATCACCATACAGTCAATACGGACAGTTCTGCTTAAGGATTTTCATTTCATAAAAAAATCAAATAACAAGCCATTGAACGCAGTAGAATTGCCCCTTAGCTTGAAATGTTCTCTGTAATTTGCACGGAATTTCGCTTGCATTTGACGTCATCGGGCGTGGAAGTAATTTTAATTACATTGTTTTTTGAAAGCCATTAAAAATACTTAATAAAAATGTATTGCTATTCAAATGAAAAAATAAAAAAATATTTATATGTGTCGAAAAAAAAAAGTTTTGGTTTTTTTAAATGTATGTATTAGTAGCAATCGCATGCAGTGCTGCCAGGTTTGACGATTTATCGTCATTTTGATGATAGGTTAGGTTAGGTCGAAAAGAGGATTCGGAGAAGGGAAATACTTCCCTAAACCGACTTAAGTCCCTGAGGACTTACACTTAAGCCAGAATGTCGGCTTGTTGTGCGCTCTAAACAATCCTTTCTATGTCCTATGTCACCTTACTATCCCAGGAACTCCGTCGCACTGACGAAACTCCTCAACTTCTTCCATCCTATGCCCCTAAGATCCCCCAATGTGGATATTGGGTCACTGGATAGTATTTCGACCCGGATCCCGGCAAATGCCGGGCATTTACAGAGATAGTGTTCCAAGGTCTCCTCGTCTTCCCCACAGGCCCTGCACACTTCCGAGTCCGCCCTACCAATACGGTGGAGATGGACCCTAAGTGTCGAGTGTCCCGAGAGGATTTCCATCAAAAGACTCAGTTCCTTCCTACTGAGTTTCAGAATTTCCCTTGTCTTGTTCTTGTCCGGGTTGCCCCAGAGAATATTTGTAGTCCTGCCAACACCCGCATTTTCCCAGATGGTCCTATGCATGGTGTCAGCCCAGTCCACCAGCTCCGCCTTGAGAGCTCGAAAAGGTTTAGCGTTCTCCAAAGTGACTAATTCCAAGGATGATCCTCCCCTAGCCAAATCATTAGCCACTTCGTTCCCCGCTATACCACAGTGTCCCGGCACCCATATAATCTCAATGCGTCCCCGTGAAGAGAAATCGTTAATTTCCCCTTTACACCTGAGTATCGTCATTGATCCCACAGAGTCCGTAGATAAAGCCCGGATAGCCGCTTGGCTATCCGTGAAAATCACAATATCACCGGTCAAGCCCATGATATTCACCTGCTTAATGCACTCCGTAATCGCGGTGACCTCCGCCTGTAGTACGGTGTTATGGTCAGGAAGACAGAAGCATTTGCGTACATTGAAGTCAGCGTTACAGAAGCCCAGACCCGTTTTCCCATCCAGTTTTGATCCATCCGTGTAAAAGTGGATCCCCGGTTGGTTCCTCAAGAAGGTCCCATTTAACCATGGTTGCCTGTCCGGGATTCACGTGTCACAGAGCGTCGTGACAGACCTCTGAAATCCTGTCGCAGTCCCATTCTGGGACGCAATACCCTGGCAATTGGTCCAAAATAGTACAGTGCCCGGTAATATGGCCATTATTGTCCCATTCCCCCGGTAGCCCTCAGCAGCATCATAGTCAATGCGGCCTCGTACTTCACCTGTACCTCAATTGGGCGAATTGGACAGTTGCCTTTTAGCCTCTACAAAGACTTTATGGCGCTGAGGCGTTAAAATTATTATTGTATAAATATTATATTGAATAAAAGGTATATATAAAAAAAAATTACAAGCGTTTTAAAATCTTCCATTTACTGGCATAGGTTATATGATAATAAGTGATATCGTAACAATATCGTTTGGCTTATTGGGTAAAAATAAAATAATTTCTTATTGTGTGTTTTTATTCATTTCAGAATTCTTAAGACTCCAACAGAGGAGATATGGCCGGGAGTAACATCACTTCCTGATTACAAAAATACATTTCCTTGTTGGTCAACGAACCAATTGCCTAATCAACTTAAAAATCTTAATAATGAAGGACTTGATTTAATACAGAAAATGCTTATTTACGATCCCGTACATCGCATATCAGCAAAAGATGTTTTGGAACACTCGTATTTCGATGGTTTTGATAATAAACTTATAACACTGCGCTACAACGTGGAACCTGAATGTTAAATTTCACCATAAATTGTTGACAATAATACTTCCGCATATTGAACTAGTTATGCCTTCGATGGAGACGTATCTATATTTATTTTTCTTGCAGTTTATAAAAATATGTTAACATATAGTTCTTAACTGTAGATAGATCGAAATATAAATTACAGATCGAAATATAAATTTCAGTCTTTATAAGAATGTCTCAAATGTGTGTGGTATATATTGGTCCAAACTAAAGTTTGTGTTATATTTGTTACGCAGTGTGATTGGTCAAAGAATATATCAGGCAAAATTACTTCAACCCTGACGCTCGAAGATTGATTTTATTCAAACTTACCATAATTATTGTCCTACCTTATACAAATTTCAAAATTTTATGATCTTCTCAACAAATGACTGCAGAACGAAATATTAAGAAGAGGTTTCGTGCCAAAATTAGTAAACTTTGCTAGCGTCCAATTTCAACAAAAATGGAAAATGTTTTTCGAAAAGTTTGATTTAGGAAGGACAACAATTATGGTAAGTTTGACGAAAATTGTATTTTTTAGTTTAAGTGTTGAAGTAATTATGCCTCATATGCGTCAATTAAAATTTATATGTGTATTAGCTTGTATAAAAAATAAAACAATTATTTTTAAATAAAATTGGTAAATTTCAGTATAAACTAGTTATTTTAGCTATTTTCGATGAAATGGGTTGTTTGTTGTTGCAACAGTTGTGCTGGTTGGTTCCAGATGTTATGTTTATTGGGTAGCTAACGAATAAAAGTTGTTCTGTATTAAATTTGTTGCTTGAGTTTAAATCGGTTGAAAATGCAAAATTCCATCCGATTTACACTTAACCCTGCTGTTAGGTTAAAAAAAACTTACGAATTCTAGGTTAACGGACCATTTTGGTTCATACCAAATTTTTTTGAAAACATACTTATTTCAATTTAGTATTTGGCAAAAAAAATATTTCCATTAAAAGTTATACTATTTGTATGCTTTACAAATCGTTTGATCTATTCATTTTGTTTTGAATGTTTTTAATTATATTTCATACAAAATAAATTTGAAAGCCAATATATCCAAGATATGGGACCAAATAGTTCACTGAACTTCGGAAAAGCCGATTCCAATAACGTTTTATAGCTTGCACCAGTCATTTTTGCACTTTGAAATTCAAGATCGATGGTGCCATAGTACGTAATAGCACCCCACACCATAACGCCGTCCTCTCGGCTTTGATGTCGGTTCAAAAATCGCTTTTCTTTCCGCAGATCATGGAAATAATAGTTGTAGCCATCAGGCCCATCTAAATTAAACTTCTTTTCATCCGTAAATATTACGGTTCTCCAGTCTTTTACATGACCATTTTGCTGCACATCCCATACCATGTAGTCTCTTGCAATTTGAAGCCGCTTTTCCTTATGCGGAGCATTAAGTTTCGGTTTTTTTTTTAATTTCAGTTATTTTTAGATACCCACAGCTCTTTATTACTCTGCGTACTGTTGACTTGCTCGCTTTCACTCCAGTTTGAGCTCTTATTTTTGATAAGGATAAGGCAGAATTAGATTCAATTCTTATGATTTTTCTTTTCTCATACGCAGATAAAGACAATGAAACTCTTCCTTTAAATTTTTTTCCATACCTTTCGGGGTCCTTAATGTAATTGTCAACAACTGTTGGGCTTCGTCCAATTTTTTGAGCTATTGCGCGGTTAGAATAACCTTCACAACGGTAAACATCGATTTTAATTTTTTCCGATAAATTAAAAATTTTTTTTCTTGCCATTTTGACTTGTAAAATTATTAAGACGCAATAAATTGTAATAAACAAACGCTTCCTACGAAAAATCATCGCTTACTTTAAAAATTATAAATAAATAATAAAGTGCCTTTATTCAAGTGAATCAAAAAAATAGCACAATTTTGTACTTTTTTTTAATAAATTGGTCAAAAAAAAATTGTAAAGGTAAAAAACCACTATTGGCATAATTTTTTTATATCTAAAGGTGTCTAGCTTCCAATTCTATTTTATAGTACTAAAATCAGTTAAAAATTGGAAAAGATACAGGATGATTAACACAGATTTTTTAATGCCTTTAAATAAGTGAACCGGAGTGTATAACTGAATTTAATAAAAAAAAAAAAAAAACTTATACTACAAATCTTTTTGATCAAAAAAATCGTAATTACCTAAACCATGATTTCAGTTGCAAATGTTTTGAACACCACTGTATATTAGGCCGGGTCGATTTGTATGGAGGCAAAAAAATCGCTCAACGTTCAAGGAAAATCGTATTCTAGGGATCAAAATAAGAAACTTTGCCGAAGGAACCATACCTCTAAAACGAATTCTGATGTCCCGACTTTTGACCCGTAGGGTCAAATTTTGAAAAAGCCCACTTTTATATTTCAGAAAGTAGGAGGAATCTCTCCAAGATTATGGGAGATACTTCTTCTCCGGGAGACGCGCTAGCAAATTAATGCAAGAGATTTTGCCATGGTACACACAAATCGCTGATGGCAGTACTGCAGTAAATATAAAAATCTTAAGTCTTTGTTCAGTCTTTATTCAATTTTAAGGATTAAAGAGTATATATGGGGCTTTCAATATTTTATTGACCCAATTTAGCATCACTTAAAGAGTATTAGTGTTCTGTATATGGTTTTCCATCAATTTAGTTGTGCTCATTTCGACATTGCAATCAAAATTTGTCTATCAACTATAAAAGGACATACAACACGAAGTTTACCCGTCGAAGAATTCGCGAAAAACTTAAATTAAAGTTTTGGATTTGTTTTTAAAACTTTTTCGGAAACGATTAAAATTCTCGTTTGAAAAATACACCTAAAAGTTTTTAAAACCGCTATAACTTTTTGGCCCTCATTAAAATCAATGGACGTGAACGGATTTAAGTTACAAATATCTAGGAGTAAATGCGTAAATAGCGGCATTAATGTGCCGTCAAAAAATTTTTTTTTAATCCCAAATATTGTAGGTATGACATTTAAACATTTATAAATCCTAAACCAAATAAATAAATACAAATAAAATAAAAAGTATGTATTGTCACCACAACGCCCAAAAAATTTATTTGTGGGCGTTGTGGTGTAATGGTTGGCGCGTTTGACTGTTACACAGATGGTCCTGGGTTCGATCCGATGTATGAAACTAATGATGCTATTTCATTTAAAGCAAATATAAAGGAACTTTTTTGAATATGAGCAACTTTGGTGGAATAAATGTTTTATTTTTTCGAACTGTTCCCACGGACAGTGGTGTTCAAAACATTTGCAACTGAAATCATGGTTTAGGTAATTATAATTTTTTTGCTCAAAAAGATTTGTGGCATAAGTTTTTGTTTTTTTTTATTAAATTCAGTTATAGCATATTATTTTACAAATACAAAAAAATTGTTCATAACTTCTCAAAAATAAAAAACTGTCTAAGACGATGAATAAAATTCAAAAATCCCCAATAAAACATATCAAAATTTGCTCACTGGCAACTCTTCCCTAACTACGTGAATAGCCAACAACCGTATGTACAAAAAATACGTCATAGATGTCGCTAAAACTCACAAAATATGGGAAATAGTGGAAATTAGATTACATATGATTTTCTAACAATTGTGAATTGTTGTGGTGTTTGTCATAGCTATCTTCTGCAATTGCAATTAAATGTAAAATCGACCCCGTGTAATTGAAACTGGGTTTAAGCCACAGCAAAAATCGACCTGACTTTAGATCAAGCGGTTAAAGCGCCTGTCTAAAGTGTAGTGCGAAGTGCATGTGGCAAAAGAAAGCAGGTTCAAGCCACGGTCAGGATTGCATTTAACAAATAAACATTTCGTATAGATGCAATCAAACAATAAAAAACCATAACAAATAATTACAGTATTGTCAAAAGGATTACTGATGAAGGTTGTGTTACCAGAAACTGCGCAGTCTAATTCAATTAAAAATTTACAATGTAGTTATGATTTTTAGAAAAGTATGCTTAATCTTCTCTACCACGCCTATCTCAAACAATTGAAAATATGTGCATATTAATTATAGTATTAATTGCACACTGTCTAAGAAGACGATGAATAAAATTCAAAAATCCCCAAAAAAAAGTAATTTTAACAAATTAAGTCGATAGTGCAGTGTTCAAAACATTTGCAACTCTTAAAGTATTTAAAAGGAAATACAAACAATTTTTTTAACGCTCAGTATTTTGTAGTGTAGCCATTATTTTTTATAACTTCTGAACACCTCTTAGGCATTGAGGCAATGATCTTTTTAATATAATCGTCAGAAATTGCATTCCACTGCTTCTCCAACTCGACGAAAAGTTCATCACCATTTCGGAATACTTTATTGCCGATATTCCGTTTTACAATCATCCACATGTTCTCAATCGGGTTGAGATCGGGAGGTTGAGCCGACGACGACGTGATATTAATTTCATGTTCCTGCAACCAAACTTTTACAACCCCCGCCGTGTGTTTTGGGTCGTTGTCGTGCTGGAAGTTCCATGAGAGTGGCATTTCCCATTCAGCATACGGAAGCATAACTGATCTCAAAAGATCTCTATAGATTGTGGAAGTCATTGTGCAAGTAATGCGGTGAATTGGGCCAATCCCATTTCCTGAAAAACGCCCCCACACCATAATGTTTCCACCTCCGTGCTTCATTGTGGCGGTTGTGTATCTGGGATTAAACTTTTCGCCTCGTGGTCTTCGAACATTGGCTCTTCCATCTGATCCCCGGAGGTTGAATTTAGACTCATCTGAACACAACACATTTTTCCATTGCTGTTGAGTCCAGTTCAAATGGGTGCGTACAAAGTCAAGCCGAGCTTTTCGGTTTTTTTTCCGACACAAACGGTTTTTTGTACATCTATAACTTCTAAGACCATATTCTCAAGCTCTTCTTTTAATGGTGGGAAGACTGGCATCTATTAAAAGTTCAGTTTTAGCTTCTCTGGAAACTGCTTTGGGATATTTCGTAAAAAAATTCTTCATTTTCCGATCTCTTACAGTTGTAATACGGGGTCTACCACCTTTATGAGTTGTGTGGATGTTACCACTATTAACAATGCGGCAAATCGTTGATTTTGGAACGGAGTACTTTATACAAATTTCTTTTTGGGAAAGTCTATTTTGAAAATAATTTAAAACTTTTGATTTAAAATCAGAATTGTATATATTTCATGTCATTTTTTACAAATGTTTATGCTTCCAACATCTTATTACAACTATTAAAGAACAATAATTATAATAAATTTGTTTAAAAAGTGTAACGGCCTGAATCTCATATTAAAAAGGAATGCGATTACCGTTATATCCTAGCATTTGTTAGTATAAATTGTTTCGTTAAGAATAAGAATAATGAAAGTTGCAAATGTTTTGAACACCTGCATTTTGAATACATCTATTATTATTAATTTTTTGTTGTTTAACGGAATTAATTTTTTTTTAACATAAAACAATGTATAGTAAAACCCGGTTAAGACGAACTCCGAGGGACCAAAAAAAATTAGGTCGTCTTAAGCGAGGTTCATATTAAGCGGGTTTTTTTTAACGATAAAAAATATGTATTTATTAAAACAAAAACAAGATTTTTACATAAATATAAAATAAAATTAGCATTCACAATTAAAAATTCAATAAAAATTCTTCATTTAAAAAAAAAAAATCTGTTATTTTTTAATGAATGGCTGAATTAACGATTTCATTCGTTATTAGTTTTTCTATTATCAAAATATGATTGTCAGCTTCTTCGGCACACGATTTTGTTCGAATATATCACTAAACAAATTTTCAACATCGGCTGGATTAACAATTTCCAATATTTCTTCACAAAGTATGTGACGTCAAAACATTAGCATCTATATCTAGAAAGTCATCCACGGATGAAATTCATATAAAGTATATCCCATTAAACGGAATAGAGTGTACTAAACATATTAATTTGTATGAAAACGAGTTTTTGGGACTGCTTAAAACAGTTCGTAATAACCGAGGGTTCGTATTAACCGAGTTCGTATTAAAAGATATATTTTATATGAAAATTGTTGCCAAAACGTCAGGACTTTTAAATTAGTTCGTATTAACCGAGGGTTCGTCTTAACCGAGTTCGTATTAAGCGAGTTTTACGTATGAAGAATATGTAAAAAATTAATTTTAGTAACTAAGTGTGATTTGAAGAAAATAAATCAGTGAAAACAACAAAGTTTTACCTTCTCAGTGGAAGGTAAAACTTTGCGACTGAACTTACTAATAGTTCAAAGTTAAAGATATACTTTAGAGTAGAGCTGAGGGCTACCGCCAAACGCTATTTAAAAAAAATTTCAGATTTGTAAATTTTGCACATTTTGAAAAAAAAAAAGTTCCTAACAGAAATACTACTATTTTATGATTCGTTACATCTAAAAATGAAAAAGTAAGATTTTTACTTATGATTTTATTTTAAAAAGTTAAAAGATTTCCGAATTCGATTTTTTTTTTTCGTTTCGAGCTACAACGAAACTGGCGACTTCAGTATGTTTGAAAATTAAATTGTTAATTTGTTTGTTTTGTTGCTTTTATTTCAGGTGAATTGACATCTCAAAGAAATTAAATACAGATCTATAAAACTGTACAGAATTTGTTTTTATTCAAAAAAAAAAAAAAAGATATAATAAAAAGAATCTTACAAAAATGAAAATTCAAAAATTCAATAATTTTTCCTTTTAGATTTTTATGTATATTTTTTTGTTTGTTTTGATAATAGCATATTATTTGCTAACATTTCCTTCCTCGGTACACGAATTGTTAAGATCATTATTACTAGATTCTCCGGAATTTAGCGCTACATTGGCCACGTATAAAGCTGGGTCAATCACTTTAGGTATAGGTTTAATTTCAGTTCCAAGCTCCTTTTCAATTCGATGCAAGTCAAACCTATCCTCGTATGTTATTAAATTAATTGCAATTCCTGAAAAAATAATAAAGTGCATTTTAATTATAATCTAGTTTATATTTGTTGGCAAAATAAAAGTATACTTTGAAGTAGAGATTGGGACGGGCACGTGACCAGCATTTTGTGGAATTCACGTTGCAGTGTAAAGTGTGGATATTTCTTAATATTTGTGGAAATAATCCTGCAATTTCTTACTTAAGCTTAAGTTTAAGACGTTGGGTCCGGTTGGGTTGGGGGCTGCAATATGACATCCCAAAGTACGGCATAATTTTGAGATTGTCATAAAATTGAGAGATTTGTAATATGTTAGTAGAGCCGAACAAAAAACAAGCTAACATGCTTGGATTATCTCTTATAGCTCCAGATATATTCCAATTTGAAAATTTGAAATTCCACATTTGGCCCGAATTATGATCAGTTTTTTTGTAAATAAATAGCGAGGCAAATTTTTTAAAAAAAAATATTGGTTGTTTAACCAAATATCTTGTTCCACTCAGAAACTACATTCGTTTAAAGTTAAAAACAATATAATTTCTAAACATGTAATGAATGCATAGTAATCTTTTTATGTAAAAGCGAGTTGTGTTAAAAAAAATCTTTGACTTGTATATACTTTTCCCCCCAACCGCTTCTAAACTTGCCACATTTTTAAGGCAAATATCAACTTTAACCCACTGGTATAAAATTAGGTAGCGGAAGCGGTTGTAGATACTCCAACATATACGTATCTTACAATCACCGCTTTAAATGTTGACTTGGCAATTGTCAATTCCCATTTTTGGGAATTGTGGGTTTGTTTACAGCAAATAATAAATTCTGACATCAATTTCATATGGTTGACTTTAAAGCAAAATTGGCAACGTTATCGGTCTTGGATAACGGTATTTTGGATAAGGTTCTTTTTGGATTACATATCGTAAAAGTAGAAATCGCAGATTTCAGGAGTTTTTTAATTTTTAAAGTAGCCAGTTCATAAACTGTAGGTCATCAAAGATCACTTGATTTCAAGTTATGGAAAAATTATAAACGTGAATAAAATTGCGAGTTGTTAAAATTTTTAAGATCTAAAAACGGGAATGTCTATGTGAAATTCATGATACTTGTACCTGAACAAACTACTTTTACCCTTTTTACAGTTTTTGAATTTTTAAGATAACCTATTACCTTCGAAAATATTGTAAATTGAAATTGTAACTGCAATTTTATCAAGTTCAACCGACGACGATAATTTCAAGAAAAAATAAGATATCTTAAATATCAATAAAAATTATTCAAGTTCGAGGCCATACTCTATATTTCTTTATTAGGATATTGTCATAACAAATAATCTTTAGTTTTGTTTTCAAATTTACTAATTGATCACTTTCAGGATTGTGTTGATAGATCTATTTCGGGAATTTTCTAGGTTCCCATCATCAGAACACGTTTTGAAAGAAGTGACAATCAAACATTCATATAACCTAGTTATCCCACTAAATGAGAACTAATATATGAGCTCGAAGCTATCAGAGATTATCACCATTGATCAAAAATAAATTGAAATCTTGTTCGTTATGTGCAAGCTCTACCTTTGCTAGATATACAATACCCGAAAAAACATAAATTTTTATTTTTAATAAAAATTATATCAAACTTATCTTAAACATCTTCAAAAACTGAAAAAGGGTAATTTTGATTAAAAACGACACTTTTCGGAGAGCGATTCTGAGACCAGATTTGGATTCAGCATACCCTTATTTATACATTTGGAAAAAGTATACTTTAGATCTAGTGTCAAATATGTTTCGGCCTGAATCTTTAGGTGTACTCACGAGTGCTCCCCACTGTATGTATGTACTTATGATTGACAAAATTTACCCTTATGAACGTTTTTTTTTTTATAATTTTAAAGTAATCATGTTTTTGAGAAAACAAATATGTATTTCGTTAGGATATTTTAAGGTTATCGATATTTAAAGTTTTTTCGTAAGGATATTTTAAGTTATTTCGTTAGTGCTATTTTAGGGATAAAAATAGTTCATTGAAACGGTATTGAATCGTTATTGGTATTTTAGGGTTACTGTTAGCCAACCATGCTTTAAAGTCTATTTAATCATTGGATTATGTCTGTTAATAAATATTTTATTAAATAGTAAAAATTTACATTTCGACAAAAAACCGCAAATTTTACCTTCCTAATAGGATTACCCAAGTTTTTGTTCTATCAAAAGTGATAAATGGGATTATTTTTAAAAATGTCGTAATCTACAATTAATTGCATTTCCAACGATACGTTTATAACAGCTTAATAGGAAATCATTTTATGTTCAGCGTAAGATTTATTTCTGAATTAGCTTACGTGAACCACAAATGTTTGTGAATGTGCGTCAGAGAAATTTTCCTCTCGTGAGCGAGATTAAGTGTGAGTCAAAATTCACTAACGTGCCCATCTCTACTTAGAAATAATAAATACCGTTACCAAATGTGGTATATATGTACGTACCTAAATGACCAAATCGACCCGAGCGACCAATACGATGCAAATACGTTTCGGCCATTCGTGGAAAGTCAAAATTTATAACAACATTAACGGCCTGAACATCTATACCACGAGTAAATAGATCGGAGCACACGAGATTTCGACATAAGCCCTGTCGGAAATCGTGGAATACACGATTCCTATGGGCCTGTGCCATTTTTGCATGAATGTAATAACAACAATAACCGAGTTCAGTAATTTTCTTAGCTAAGAGTTCCACACGTTGCGTTGAATTACAAAATATTATAGATTGGTTTATTTGAAGTTTCGAAAACAGCGTATTTAGACAGTGTACTTTTTGGCGTTCTTGAACAAATGCATAGTATTGCGTGACACCTTTCAACGTTAATTCCTCCATCAAATTTATTTCGTATGGCTCACGCAAATGTTTTTCCATAAAGTTTTTAACAGTCAAAGGAAAAGTTGCCGAAAATAGAAGAATCTGAGGATCCTTGGGCAATTTTAAAATAACATGATCCAGCATGCCTTGAAAATCAAGTGACAGAAGTTTATCAGCTTCATCCAATACAAGTATCTTGCAATGAGACATATCGGCTACTTTTTTATCCATTAAATCAAGAATACGTCCGGGAGTCGCAATAATAAGTTGAACTAAAAATAAAATTGGAATGCAACAATTTAAATTGGAATGTAACAATTTATATGGATATTATTCCAATAATGTACTCACCCTTTTGATATATACGCAGTATATCATCCTTAAGAATTGTGCCTCCGGTAGTAACCATTACCCGAATATCAAGATGCTTTGCCAATTCAATGCATATTTGAGATGTTTGCAAAGCTAGTTCTCTTGTTGGAACCATTATTAAGGCTTGTATGTAATCCTTGGATGGATCAATTTGCTCCAAAACAGGAATACAATATGCTCCTGTCTTTCCAGTACCATTTTTGGCTCTCGCCAAAACATCTTTTCCACTTAATGCTATTGGAATTGCTGCTTCCTGAATGGGTGATGGTCGCTCCCATCCCTTTTCAAAAATTCCCATTAAAAGTTCTCGCTTTAAACAGAATTCTTCAAACTCATTTCCACGAGTATCAGTTACATCCTTTAAAGAAATTGTATTTGTTTTTTTTTTATTAGAAACCAAACTAATAAAGAAGTTATGTCTAAAATACCAAGTTTTCAAACACAGACTTGTAAAATAATAAATTTATTTCACATTCGTTACCGCGGGAACCCAATTTTACCACAAGTCGTTTCTATGGTCAACATTTTGTGTGAATTGTTGTTGATTTGAGTAATTTATAGATGTACAAGGGAAATCGGCGCGAATACAGATGATTAATCTTTACACAATGGCAATCATTTCATGGTATCCCCTGTTAACGCTAGCAAGTCTTTGAATATTGTCGGTATAACCCGGTTCTTGCGGCAATCGGGCTATGTGCCCGGCTGCACACTCCGGCGCACAGATGGCCAGAGAAAGCCGTTTTTGGAATTGGTCAAAAACAATAATGCTATATTATGAAGTTTTTAAAATATTACTAACTAGATCGGATGGCGGAATTTAGATCTTTAGCTAGATGGAAATACTAGTATCAACCTAGCTAATATGTTTAATTTGCTTTATTTTTGTAAATATACGGAGGTTGAAAGATTGTTATAAATTAAAAATAACAAAAATAATCTTATGTATATAAAAACAAGAAAACTAATAAAACTGTACAAAATATTTGTTTGATTTGCATTATTTTTGTAAATATGCGGAGGTTGAAAGCTCGTTATAAATTAAAAAGGAAAAAATGGAATTCATTCAATTCCTTAAAGTTGATCAGGTAATTCATTCCTAAAATTTAAATTCATTTCAATAAATGAGAATTAGGGAATGAATTCTTCAAAGCTCTGATATGTAAATAATTAATATTTGCGAAAGTTATTTTTACAAAAACTTTCATTACTGTGAATGTCTTACCAAATATGTTCAGATTTTATTTTAAATGTTAAATGTTTATTGTTTATTGTATATGTTAACATTTTTAAAATAAAATTTGAAAATATTTTGTAGACATGTAATGAAAGTTTTTGTTAAAATAACTTTGCCAAATACAGTCAAAGCCAGGTATTTCGAATGATACTCGTATATTGTCAGGCTCATTCGTTATATCTAAATATTCGTTAGACTTTTTGTACTAAATAGACTGCACATTTTAACATTTCTTAAAATGCTGAGATTTTTGGAAATGAAAAATAAAAATGCAATTGTGTGTGTATGTACTACTAAATTAAAAGGCTCTTTTTTATATTTTTGTTAAGTTTTTGCATATTTTGTATCAAGTGTTCGTTATATTTAGCATAAAAGCAAACAACTTGCTCGTTCGGTTTATCGCGTTTTCGTTATACCGAGTAAACTTTTTTTGCTGAGATTTGTAACACATTATTTTTTAAGCTATTAATAATTGTACAGATTTGCCTTTTTGCTTACACGTACAAAAATGCTTTGAAAAAAACTGCAGAAAAAACTGACCCATAAGTAAACATACTGGGTACGACATTGAAATCAGCGAGGCCAAAGGTCAATTTTGTAGCGCTGAGGTATTGAAATTTATTAATAGTTGCTGACAGTCATAAATCCTATTTGTCGATTGTTTGTTGTCAGATTTTGGCGATTATACCTTAAAGCCGAAGTTGAAATACACGTAAATATTTATACTTACACTTGTTTTAAAACGATTGTCTTTTGGTGGTATTTTGAGTTTTGATTTCCAACCCATATCGTCTCCAATGTTTGTAACAAGTTGGTGTTCTTTGTTTATACTGTAATAAAAAATGAAATTGAAAACTTTTTAAGAAAAAGGGTTACTTATAATATCTTAAATTTAAATTAAGTTGTATGATATAAATTTAATTAAAAAAAAAGTTTTTGCTAATATTATGTATTTTTGTTTACATTTAGTAAAAATAGTACACTTAAAAAATTAGTGCAACGTGTTCTAAACTAATTGCGGCAATCATAGGCAAAATTTAGGATCTGCATATGCACTGAATAAGGATTTCTTATTCATAACACCTTTTATTAAACCCCTGCTCATCCCATGAAAAACTAACTGCTGCCATGTTGACAACAGCTGTTAAAATTTAAAGAAAGATTATTGTTAGGACAATATCCTAATGAAGAAATATAGAGTATGGCCTCGAACTTGAATCATTTTCATTGCACAATTAAAGGTCGAAAAAACATAATTTTTATTTTTAATAAAAATTATAACAAACTTGTATAAAAGGCAAAGTACCGCCTAGTTTACTTCCCCTGTTTTGTTTACAAACTAAACAAAATATAAAAAAGGAGAGAAAAACAAAAAACGTGTATTGAATATCCACTAGAGGTGGATCTTGCACAACAAACAAGTTTTCAATTTATTTTTCGATCAATGGTTATAATCTTTAACTTCAAACTCATATGTATATTAGTTCTCATGTAGTGAGTAAACTAGTTCATATGAATGGTTAATGTTTGGCATGGGATTGTTACCGCTTTCAAAACGTGTTCTGATGATGGGAACCTAGAAAATTCCCGAAATAGACCTATCAACACATTCCTGAAAGGGTCAAATAATAAATTTGAAAACAAAAAAAACTCTATAGATTATTTGTTAGGACAATATCCTAATGAAGAAATATAGAGTATGGCCTCGAACTTGAATAATTTTCATTTTCATTGCACAATTAAAGGTCGAAAAAAACATATTTAATGTAAAATCTTTTTTTTTGTTATCCTGATTTCAGTTATATTCTATGCTATTCCATTTATTTTTAAATATTCAATATATTTTTACTTTTCTGTTCGACAGTGGATTTTCAAAAGGCATGAAGAGACCCACGAACAAAAAGTGAATAAGCCTAAAAAGCATTCTAGTTGTGAACTCGTGTGTATCGCACATCGAATGTGAAACTTAAACTTAAAATACCGCTGCTAGATGATAATTAAACTTCTTTTGTACAGAAAATACAGAGCAAAACTTGTATTAGTTCCAAAACAAGTTCTTTAGAGCCAGTACTGGTTCTAGTTTGTCGTTGTAACTCATGATTTTTGTTTGAAATTGTCACCCTTAGAACTAGTTCTAAGAAGCGTTTGTTCTAGTTCCATAGAACATTTCTAGAACCCATTCTTGTAGACGTGATTTTTGTTTGAAATTGTCACGCTGCAGCAAATTTATGTCGGAAACTACCCTGCGGGAAATGAGAAGTCGATTGATCCAAAGTGGTAATTCTGTGATATATGATTGGGGGGCAAGTCACGAAACTGGTGAAACCAAAAAGTGTTAATTTGGGTGAAATGACCAATCACGTGACTATAGTTATGGTGACAAAGCATTCACTGGTTGGTACCAGATATATCATGTTACTGGAGAAAAAGTAACATAACAGCAAAGTGTACTGAAGCAACTAGGGACGTTGCAGTTTTACTGGTCATAGAACTGGTACAAGACTTTTGGTAACCGTACATAATATGACACATGCTGAATATAAAGTGACAGGTTACTTTCTAATTACTTTTCGAAAGCCCGGCGACATGTACCCCTTAGAACAGTGCAGTGGTACGTCCCAAAATTATTCCAGTCAAACTACCCCCTACCACAGAATACATTGCGCTTAATATGTGACTAGTTTTCCTTCAAACATTTTTCTCCAGTTCTACCATACGTACACCTACACCAGTCACGTGATAACTTTTTCCCACTGGTTCTGTTGCATATCACATAAATCCTAAAATGGTCCTATTTTAACACTACCAGAAGTAGGCAGTGTTAAAGTAGTATCATATTTATTTCAGTCGGTACTGTGATATTTTACACTGGTCAAAGTATAAGCCACGTCACACAGTGCTCCACAGGTAGCAATTGTCACCTCCTATGACAAGCCCATGTTAAAAGTACCGGTTACTTTCATATAACAACCGAAACTAGGACAGGTTCATACACACAACGTTCTAGTCACGTGACCATACCAGTGACAGGTCCATTTCCCGCATGGTAAAATCACTCTACTTTAGAAAGTTTTTGTTCATCATTTCGGCGCCTTGTTTCCTCATAAAAAAATTACAGTTTTTCGGCCCTCTCTAATGATGTGGTTTTTGTTAATAATTATATTCTAATCACACTGCAATACACTGGCGAAACAAATCATAAAAATACATCTGACATTCGTGTCGCCACTAGATTCAGATTTTTAAAACATTATTAATATTTTATAAGATTTTTTTTGAAGACAAGATTCAAAAATTGTGTAAAAAAAAATTAAAAGTTTTTTTAACTTTTTTGCAATTGTTCTGGAACTAGTTTAAGATTATTTTAAGAGTTCTAGAAGTAATGTTCAACCAGTTGTTAAGAACTAGCTATCAAAACACCATAAAGGTGTTGTTAAAATTATCAAAACATTCTCTTGCATGAGTTCTAGAACTAGTTGTACCATCTGTACTAGTTCTGAAAATGCTATTAAAAACCATGTTATAATTCCTATAGAAAGAAGTCGTTCTGGAACTATTAATTTTAGAAGGGGTTCCAAAAATGTTCCTGTCTGTACAAATGCACTTATATTTTAGTAATTTGATATTTTTTTTGTTAAAATAAAACAAAATTACCTCATCCCGAAGGTACAGTGAAATAACTCCCAAATGAAATAAGTCCCAATGGAAAAATGAAATAAGTCCCAAAAATTTTTCCATGTAAATTGGGACTTATTTCATTATGAAATAAGTCCCAATGCGTTGGGACTTATTTCATAATTTTTGTTGGGAGTTAATTCATTATGAAATAACTCCCAAATGAAATAAGTCCCAACAGTTTTTTTGTTGGGAGTTATTTCATTTGGGAGTTACCATTGGCACTTATTTCATCGCAGTTGGGACTTATTTCATTTTAATTGGTGTTAAAGTGATAATAAAAAAAATGACAACTCTCGCGTTTGAAATAATAAGTGGCAAAAGAAGAAATAGTAAAGTACTATACATTATAGATGAAAAGTTTTTCTGCGTGGCGGCCTGCGGCCGCTCTTAGGGGTTTTCTCCTCCATGGGACGCGGCAGGTGGCTTCGCTGAATAAAGTTTCCCTGCGCGCGTCACACTAGGGAAGATAATGAGACGGGCGCAGGAAAACTGTATTCAGCGAAGCCACCTGCCGCGTCCTATGGAGGAGAAAACCCCTAAGATCGGCCGCAGGCCGCCACGCAGAAAAACTGAACAGTGTAACAAAAGAATCAAAAAATACAAAATAAAGGCTTTATTGCACCATTTTCTAAATTTAAATAAAGGCCTTATTTCACTTTCAAAGTGCAATAAAGCCTTTTTGCAAATAAAGGCCTTATTTCTCAATTGAAAGTGAAATAAAGCCTTAAAGGCCTTATTTCGTAAGGCATTATTGCACTCCACCTATGCTTACATATACTTATGAAATAAAAAGTGTTCTCTAACAGAAAAACAAAACAAACAAAAATTGGGAGTTAATTCATTTTTGTTGGGACTTATTTCATTGGGAGTTAATTCATTTTTTTTTGGGATTTATTTTTAAATTTTGAAATAACTCCCAAAAATTGGGACTTATTTCATTTTTCTCATTGGGAGATATTTCATTTTTTTACATTGGGTGTTATTTCATTTTTGATGGGACTTATTTCATTGGGAGTTATTTCATTGGGACTTATTTCATTTGGGAGTTATTTCACTGTACCCATCCCGAATATGAAAATTATTATATCGCTCATTTACTTAAAGAGTGACATAACTCAAAAATCACGGTTTTGCAGAGAACGCGTTTAAGGTTTTCAATACATATCTGTCTCGTTCGAAATTTCCTCTATTTATTTAGTCACGAATTTTATAAATATAATTTTTAATGTATTTTTCTTTTAGTGAGAGTCGGGTGCTAATTCACTAATTATCGAGCGACCGTGAATAGCACAGTTTGTCTATAAAGTATATACTCTGTGCACCTACTTTTCGAAAAAATAATATTCTCGTCTAACTCGAAAAGTATACATGACAATAATATGAAATTTTTACATGATATTAAGATGGTTTTAAAGACCCCCACACTTTTAAGGCATTATATGTTTCCTTTGTTTGAAAACATTTGGAATATTGCTCTCTAATTTGGACACTTATGAGAGTGGTGATTCACTCCCCTATGGGAGTGATGATTCTATCTGTGGGCATTGTGGTGTAATGGTTAGCGCGTTGGACTTTTACACAGAAGGTCCCGGGTTCGATCCCCGGTGCCGGCAACATCAAAATAATATATATGAGTTTTTTCTATGCCAAAAAGCTTCAATAAGTTCGCCAACTCTCCATCAGGTGGCGAGCAACAACTGTTCTAAGACTTATCATCTCGCGCAATTACAGTGTTGCCATGTTTGAAGCCCTTAATCTTTTCCCACCTTTCATCTCTATATACTATCCCTTTCCAAAGAAAGCAACACACTAAATATAGGAAGTATTTCCTGAGTGTTGACTCTCTTTATAAAAAAAAAAATTACGTCATGTGCGACAACTATAATTTGTAATTAATTATTTAAGACAAATTTTTCTTTGATGGAAAATTGTTTGTAGAATCTTACGGTTTGTATTTTATCGTTAAATCCGAAGCTTTTGTGAGCCATAATATACCAATAAACTACACTTACAACTTAAAATAAATTTATCTAACCATGTTAAGTGCATATGTATGGATAGTACAATATGTTTGTAAGAAACCTAATTATTTGAAATCTGTTTTGTAAAAAAAAATCTAATAAAAATTAAAAAAATAAATCAAATTTATTAGGTTGTGAGTTTTAAATTTATCAAAAAAACTAATAGTTTTTATTTACAGGTTTAACATATAATTTCCTTTTGTATTTCGCAATATATAAATTTATTTGCAACCAAATATAATTTAGTTAAAAATATCTGATTGTATATGGCACATAAAATAATATAAAAGAAAACATTTTTTTGTGGATATATGAATATATGGCACCGAATATTAAAAAATACAATCAGAATTCGACATAAATTCAAATCTTATTTTATACGATGTTATTCGCAACACAATTTTTACAGATATAATTTAATCAAATTGCATTTGTTTGAATCTAATCGTTTTTTCACGGGGACTTTCGAAATCAGAGTTTTTTTTTAGAAATTTTTAAAGATCATACCAACCCGATTAAAAAAGTTTATATATGCTAGATATAACAATATAAAAAATATATCTGTGTTTATATAATTTCATCCGCAAAATGGGTCTATCAGATTATATAAGTTTGTATCAGATTCTATTTGGTTTTATACAATTTAATCTAATACTATATAATTAGATGCTCTCTCATGTAATTGTATCAAAATTGGGCACATCGAATTGTATCACATGTTATAGGTATAAACTGATATAATTAGAAAATATTTTATACAACTTAATACAAGGATAGATTAAACAAATTGGGCACATCGAATTGTATCACATGTTATAGGTATAAACTGATATAATTAGAAAATATTTTATACAACTTAATACAAGGATATATTAAACATTTTTTGTATATACATAAATATATAAAATTTTATATATATAGTTTCTTTGGAAGAAATATGAAAAAATCATAAAATGAACTAATTTTTGACCCCACTTTTGAACCCTTAAATGTGAGATTGGCAGCTAAAAACCATGGATTTCTTAATTTTTGATTCTTTACAACATATACAAATTTTAATCGCAATCGGAGGGAACCCATGAACGGACTCTCCTTGTAAGTAATTTTATTAAATTTTTGTTTATTTGTACTTTGATTTTTATAAATTGCTACGCTGGTTCTTTCTAACGCATATTTTTTGAGAAATTACCGTTCTTTCATGTCCACTTTTAAAACTTAAGAAATGTAATAAGTATAGAAAAACTTTGCAATAAGTTATCATTAACCCTTTTTTTATTTATAATAAAAGCTTAGGGAAGTGATTTTAACGAAAACTTCCTCTTTTTACTACTATTTGGCTGTACATATCTCCAAAACTATACATTTTTAAGAAGTTTTTCATAAAACTTCAATACCAATCATAAACTCAATTCAATCTGGGTTTTACCAAAAACCATACAAAAACTTTAATAAATATATGTAGTTGTTGTTGCATCCAGTAGCTACGAAATTAAATATTAATTTTTTCAATATAAATGCAAAAAGTATTTTAAAAAAATGTTACTATGTAAATAAAAAATGAGTGAGTTTTGATTTATTCGACTATAGAATTAATTCAGAAACTGCAAACGATTGTAATCTATAATATAAGAATTTCCGAAAAAGCTATAGCTTTGACTATGACTATAGTCATAAAACAGCATTCCAATTTCCCTGCCAGAAAAAGAGAATTATTTTCCATAAGCATCAAAAAACTTTCAACAATATTTAAAATGTCTACGGATTTAAAACAAAAAAGAAGTTATTGCCATAACTTTGAGTACTTTCGTAAAAGAAAGAATATACAATTTTTGCAAAGCTATATGCAAATTATGTAACTCCTGTAAACACTAGAAATACAATGTTATACTTTTTGAATTTTTTAACACCTAGACAATATAAACCCAAGCAGACTTTGTGAGTTCTAAAAAATATTAAGTATCAAATCATACAAAAAAAAAAACTTAAAACTACACACAGAAAAGAGAACCAATTGCTGCAACCGAATTTTTTGCCAACCGAATTTTGATAGTTACATTTACTAATATATTTTTTACTTAGAAATTCAATTGAAGTCATTAAAATTTGGCTATGAGTACTGACTATTCAATTATACCTACGGAATAAAAAAAAAAAATACTTGTTGTCACAATTGAATTTATTATCTACTTAACTGAATTTAATTAAGTAATACACCGTATCTAATGTTTTTATTTATTAAAATAAATATTACAGTCAATATAAATAATATAGAAATAAAGACTAGACCGGACTTCTTGCATAAAAACATACCCTTTATAAACTTTCTTCTAAAAAACTACCCTTTAAAAAAAACTACCCTTTTCACAAAAGTATTTTTTTCACAAACGAAAGTATTTTTCTCAAAAACAAGTTTTTTAAAATGTACCCTTTTTAAAAAAGGTCCCTTTTCAAAATAGTACCTATTTTCAAAATAATTACCTTTATAAAAGCAACACTTTTTTCAAAAAATTAAATTTTTCAAAAAATACCATGATTCAAAAAAGTACTTTTTCAAAGCACCACCAAAAAAGTATCTTTCTTAAAACAATAACCTTTTTAATAAAAAATATTCTTTATAACAAAAATTCTTTTTCAAAATAAGGACCATTTTAAAAAAAATGGCTTTTTTAAAAAAGCAGTACTTTTTTCAAAAAAGTATCTTTTAAAAATGCACTTTTTATTGAAAAAGCAAGTATTTTGATAAAAGCTAATTTTTTTGGAAAAAGATTTTTTTTTGGAAAAATTTACTCCTTTGAAAAACTTACTTTTTTGTAATAAACACTTTTTTGAAAAAATTTTCTTTTTTGAAAACAGATACTTTTCCTTAAGGTGCTTTTTTGACAATTTATTTTTGAAAACAGGTAATTTATTTGAAAAAGGGATTTTTTGTATTATTTTTAAAAAGGGTACTTTTTTGTAAGGGTAATTTTTTTGAAAAAGATACTACTTTGAAAAGGTTAGTTTTTTTCAAAGGGTACTTATTTGAAAAAAGATACTAGTTTTTTTTTGATAAAGGTATTTTTTTTTTTGTGAAAAGGTTCTTTTGTTGAAAAAAATGTTTTTTCGAAAAGGAACTTCTTTGAAAAAGGTACTTCATTTTGTAAAAAAAATTTTTGTGAAAAAGGTACTATTTTTGGAAAAGTTACGTTTTTTTTAAAGGGACTTTTTTTAAACAAATTTAATTTTTTTAAAAAATGCCACTTTTTTGATTGAGTATTTTTTTAAAAAAGGTGATTTTTAAAATAAATGTCCTTTTTTAAAATAAGATACTATTTATTTTTAAATAGTACTTTGTTTTTGAAAAAAGTACTTTTTTTAATAAAATTTACTTTTGTGATTAAAAATCATATATTTTTAATGCAAAAAATTCTTTGTTTTAATAGCGCCGACCGGTTTTTACGAGCAGACCGATCTACATGGTTTTCGGTGCAGCCGGGTTGTCTGGGATTCCCGGGTTTTCGTTCCTCCCTATCTTTTGGTCTAGACCGTAGGCTCTACTTAAAAATTATGAAACATATTTTCGCAACTTCGCCAGATAGAGCAATGCCGCTGCTAAGTAGTTGCTGTTAACATGTTAGTTTCCTCCAATTTTACCCCATATTTAAAGTATTTTCTATCCCCCGTCTTACAAATATTTTTCAAATTCTGAAAGAAAATACAATAATACAATAATTTTTGTTTATATGTACACAAAATTTAAGCTTACCACATTAGCACTTCCTTCTTGATTTCTGCTTACTATTCCATGGTGTTTGTTTAATTTTTATTCCGTATTTTCTAAGCATTTAAAATTTTTGTACTTTTGTATTTGTTTGACTAAATTTTTTTGTTTAAATTTTCGTTTTGTTATTTTTAAATAATTGATTTGACACAAGTAGCAAATAACAATTATTTTGTTCGGAACAAGGTACGATAGTTACGGCAATTGTTAGCAAGGGTTATGATTATAATTAAATAGCTCTGTATACTGAAGATTTTTTTTCTATGGTTGCATAGACTAGTAGTTTTTCTAACCATATTTAAAATTGTATAATTAGGGAAATCAACCAATTGTCTGTCACTAAGAAAGTTAGTTTATTCAGCACATTTTTAAACTTGCGCTAGACAAAATAACTTGTCCTGATTAACAGTTGTATGCACACACAGCTAAAATATTTGTTTAACAACTTAAATAATGTAATATCGAACGAATTCCAACTGATCTTTTCCCTGTGTGTATTAAGTACTAAATTATAAAAAAATACTTCATATAAGAGAGTTTTTTTATTAAAATACAGTCATGCTTGTTGTTATATTTAAAAAACCTGCAGAAACTCAGGGGTGCATAATGATGGATTATGTTTTATTCTAAACAAACATATGGTTAGCTGAAAAGTGTTTTATTATATTGAAAATTAGTGATTTGTAAAACGTGGCATTCAATATAAAAAGTCTCCCATTTGAAACAGAAATGGTCAAAATTAAATCCTCAATACAGAATATGATCTTATGCATAATATGATTTTAATTCATAAAAATTGTATGACGTTTCTTCATTAGTGAGCAAAACACCAAACCCACAAACAAATTTTGCTTATGAATTAAATTTATTAATAAATTTTAAAAATTTTGAAAAAAAAACATTTACTTGAGCTATTTTGAAGTACATATTTTATTTAAAATTTAGTTTAATAATATTATTTAAAGAATAAGCAATTTTGACTCAATTGGTACAAAAAGGGTGAATGATTATTAAATTTTCATAATTATTTTGATAGCACATCTCAAATTATTGAAAAAATTACAAAACATAAAGTTTAATTTACAATATTAAAAATATAAAATTTTATGACCAGCTGGGCACAGAAGGGTTAATTTAATTTTCTTTTTCTGATTATTAAATAATACACATAGAGAACAAGTGTATCAATTTTCGTACAAATGTTCGAGAAAAAAACAATTTCTTAAAACAAATTTTGCTCAAAATATAGAATCTTCTAAAATCTGACCTTTGACTCTTTTGGGGCACGGGAAATAGTTATCCGATCTTATCCAAATTTGTATCATCTAGTTTTTACACCAAGTGTCATCAATGTTTTTATTTTAACTTATATAGTTTTTAATTTTCAGACGTCGAAAATAAATACTTTCATGTTTGTTTGAAAACAAACAAAAAATAGTGGTGATGTAAAAATTTGATTTAAATGATTTGAATATTTTATTTGTCTCAATTATGTGCTTATAAATAATACTAAGGTGAGTATTTGATCGTTTTCACTTTAATTGTATCATTTATTATCAGGTTGCTTCGACGTACAAATATTGTATCAAAGAACTTCTAATATATTCGGGTAAGTCCTACATGTACGCTTTTAAGTACAAAAAAAATTATTGCAATATTGATTAGAAAACCGCTAGTAAAAGAAAATAAGTTTGGGATGCTTTTAAAAAAAATGTCTAAATATTGAACAGTTTTCGAACGTTAGTCAGCTTTCTATGGATTTAAAAGTGGTCATGTATTATTTTGTGTATCTTAAAGAACCCATACACTTTGCAATATTATTGTAAATATTATTGCCATTACACTGTGCAATAAGATGTACAATACTTTTGCACAAAATATGGCATCACTCTTTTGTTCCAACACACACTTCTTGGTTGCGCAATAATAATCAAAATATTTTTGATTTTTTTAAATATGTTGTACAACCTTCCAACCTGGTAATATTTTGCACAATAGCAAAAGTTGCACATGAATAATGCGTAGTGTATTAGAATTGATAAACAATTCCAATACACAAAAAAATACTAAAAATTCCTTTTATTTCGCAATTTGTCGAGATTGTCTGTATACCAGACATTTTTGATTGTAGGTTCTAAATCAAGGTAACAAATCTATCTACACAGAAAAAAATAGTTAAAAAATAAAAGAATTTTTTTCATAAACTGTGTGAATCTAACATGATTTTTTCCCCAAAACTTTTTCATACATTGTAGAAACTTGTTCATTCATATATAATACATTCAAATTACCATATTTTTAAAAGATGCATTTTATTATCGATTTAATATTTAACAGATTTTACGTTTAATTTTATGCTTCAAATCAGAGTTCGAAAATTTATGTACCACTAACATAACGTTCCTATCAAAAAAAACCAATACACCGATCTCTATTGTTTCGTTCGTATTTATAAACACAACACAAGTGCTCAAATTGTTCTTTGTAATATAACAAACGGAACAAACCGAAAATGTTTCTTTCGTCAAACATTATTATTTCGTAGGGATTATTTTTTAGTGTTCATTCAACTTAAACAATAAAACGCGTTTTTACGTTGTGGTTGGCAAAATAAAGATAATTTTTCTGCATGTTATCAATGTTTTTTTGCATTAGTTTTATGAAATTTCACTGGAACTCCTCCGTTGAAACTTTTTATTAAACTAATGCAATTATTCATAAAATTCAATGAAACATTTTTTTTCACTTTTAATATGACATAAACACTAAAGAGCTGCAACTGTTGACATATAAATCATGTCGACATGACCACATTAATGTTATTGTCATGTTATGTTATGTTATGCGGCTTATGCATGTTTGACAATAACATAAGAGAACACTATTAAATTAATTGAAGATAAATCTATGCATAGTTTTTAAATTGATTTAACAGTAATCAACAGAAAAAATTACAATGTCGACATTAACAGCTATATGCGACATGTTTTAAACGCTGCGACATATACAACATGTGTTCTTAATAATACATTGTAACCATTTGTATGTAGTCTTATTATGTACTATATAACTGCAAATAAAATAATAAGAAAACATATTAGCTATAATTGTTATTACTTTCAAGGATTTTTTTTAAGCATTTAGAAAAAATATATTTAAATAAAACTTCATAGGTAGATAAAGAAAATTGTACATACATTTCATAAAAAAAGTCTTACACTATTTATTTTTTGGAAAAAAAATAAATAAGCATTTACTCATTGACATAAACAGGCAAAACTGTAATTATTTCGAATAAAATTTATTCGATTATTTAAACTAGACCTTACACTCAAAAAAGTTTACAGTTACTACATGACAGTTGTTTATGTAGTAATCAGTAGTAGTTGTTTTTAACTGTAATTACGGTTGTTTTTGTGTGAAATAATACAAAACAACTATTTGGACAGTTACAGTAATTTTTAACAGTTGTTTGAAGCATTTGCTTTAGTATTTTTGTAACCAAAACAGTAATTTTACAGCAAACAGTAAAATTTTGTAGGTATTTTAAAAATAAAAGATTTTATCAAGTTTAGAGAAATTCTCGTTTAGTTTATATTTGCTTTGATTGTTGAAAATGGCAAACAATAATTAGACAATTTTATTGTATCTCTAATACATCAAAACGTCATAACTGGAGAACCTTTGAAATGTTGACTTTGTGTTTTAACTAGGATGTTGTTTTTATTATAATTGATGGAAACTAAACTTTTTTGTTATTAAAAAATTTATTAAGAATACCAAAAAAAATAGCTGTTGAAATATAGCGTTTTTTTTAGTTTTTTTCCAGCAGTTAAAAATTACATATTTTTTTACCGGTAATTATCTTTGTCGCCCTTTTAACTGAAATTACAGTTGTTTTAACTGTAATTTTCAGTAGATTCTACTGAAAACCTTTTTTGAATGTAGTTTTATTGCTTACAGTTTTTTATTCCAAGGCAGTTTTTTATTGTAACATTTTAATGCAATGCTTTTGGTGTACGCTCTACCAACTGCTGATCGCAAAATATTTACAACTTTGTCGCTTTTTAATAATATTTTTCGCTGAATGGATCAATAATTCTCGCTTTTGAGACTATTCTCAAAATTTTGTTACAAAATAAAAATTTGGCATTTGTTTTCTATTTTCAAACTGACTTGTAAAGAGTGTCTTTTTATAGAGGTATAGAACTTTGAAACGGAATAAAACAAAGATGATTTTTTTTTAAATTGACATGAAATTTACTTTATTCGAAAGATAATCTTCTGGCATTATAATTTAAATATGACTGCTGGCATATGACCACCACGGCTGGCTCGGACGTAGTCTAATCTGTAGTCTAATGTTGCGCCGTCTTGTTGAAACCACAGCACCGGCACATCATGGTTGTTCAATTGATGAACGAAAAAGTCATTAATCATGGCTCTATAGCGGTCACCATTGACTGCAACGATCTGACCAGCATCGTTTTTAAAGAAGTTCGGAGCAATGATTCCACCAGCCCATAAAGCACACCAGTCAGTTTTTCTGGATGTAACGGTGTCTCAACATACACTTGAGGATTATCATCACTCCAAATACTGCACTTTTGTTTATTGACGTATCCATTTAACCAAAAGTGAGCTTTATTGCTAGACCGTAAAATGGACGTAGTGCGCGATACGTATTTTGAAAAGAACCATGATTTTCAAAATAAATTTTCACAATTTGGAAGAGTTGTTCTGGCGTCAGTATATTCATGTTAAAATGCCGCCAATGGCGCCAGTTAAAAAAGTGTTGCCAACTTTAAGTTATATACCTGTATAAAAAACACTCTTTATATATAAAAAATTTTGTAAGCGAATGCATTCATATATAGTAGAATTTGTTCATACAAAGTATGAACTAAAATGAAAGAATTCTATTAACTCATTCATGGCACGCACCGTAAAAAAATGCATGTAAAATTATAGCTATAAAGCTTGTAATCTTTCATGTAAACTTACAGAAAATGTGTACATTTAGGCACAATATGTTTAAAAAACTTAATTACATATTTTTGTAATCAAATTTGAACACACACAATATAGTATTTTCTCTGTTTGTAAACATGTTATAAGTTCATGTTCTGTATAATTACATATATTGTGTATAATTTGTTTCATTAGGCACAATGTAATTATGCTTATTTTAAATAGTACTATAAAAAATGTCAAAACAACTTTAAAACTGCATATAAATATTAATAATAAAATAACTTATCTTTTTAGGCAGATCTATTGATTATCGAGTGTTTGTCTCGAACATCACAATGGTGGCTGATATTGGATACAAAAGACGTAGAATAGTTTTTTCTTAAATAATGGATTGTCTGTACATAATCAAATCATCTAGATCATCCACTAAAACTGTATCTAAAAAATTTGGCCGTTATAAACTTTAAATGTTTGCCCTACTGATGCAACTAAAAAGCATTTAGACGATAGTGTTTTTGGAGTGGACATTTAAATAAAACTGGTACGGTACAAAAATGAATATTGCATTCAGGAAATTGTTGGCCGTGATAGCGTAAGCCAAAATTCTCATCCAAGTTTAAGTTGAACTCACCAGTTTGGAGAAAATTGTGATTACAATTTTAGGCATTGGTATATTACTGACATTTTGCGCTTTAGATTACCGTGATATTAAATAAAATCTATTTGACTAAAAAAACTAGCACCATTGTAGGATTTCAAGTTAACTTAAATTTGTACCGCTATGGTTAGACTGTGAACCCTAAAATGTCCAAAATATGCTTTGATTTGAAGTTATGCCTTTTTTGTAAATTCACGAACGTATTAGTGGTTTTTATATGGGGATAGTGTATCGTTTTATGCGATTTCGCTTAATGTGATTTTTTTGCTGAGCGGACCATTTGCATAAAAAGAAGTTTCAGCGTACGTTCATGTTTGTACATCAGTTTAGGGGTATTAGGGGGTAACAATTTGTTAGGCGGAATTTTATGGAGTAAAAATCTGACTTAAAGAGGTAAGTAAAACCGCTAGTTTATTTAAATTTTAAATATTAAGAGGCTTCCTGTTCACAATATGAAGAAAGTCGGATAACATAAGGTCCAAAAATAATAATTTAAAATTTTATTTGAATGAATGAACTATATTAGAGTTGGGATTAATCGTTCATTTTTGTGACTCGGTCAGTATCGTTCAATTCGAATCAGTGAACTAGTTCGTTCAAATCGTTCTTTTTTCCTTTGACTTGTGACTGAACTGCGTGTTGTGAACTGTGTCGTTCGTTTGACAATTATTACACACTATTCATGTTTTACGAGTTTTTTTCACAAATGTTACTGTACATAGACAAAAAGTGTTGTAAAATTGCAACTTTTCTAACAAAAATTTATTTATTTTGTGTAAAAAACATTTTATTTGTATGACTATAATTGCTTTTCTTAATTTGAAACAATCACCCTTATTGTGTATGTCGTATTTAAAATACGACTACGACTGTTTTGTAATAGATTAAAGAGAACGTAAACTTATTTTCTTTAATCTATTACAAAACAGTCGTAGTCGTATTTTAAATACGACATACACAATAAGGGTGAATATTACTACTATTTTTTTACTATTATTTTTTAATAATTGCTCTTACAAGCAGTTTTAATTGAATAGAGATGCAATTGTTCTGTGAATAAAAAGAACGAAATGAACGTTTGAACGAAATGAACGAGAAGGTCGATTATTGGTGAACGAGTCATATCGTTCAATCGAGTGAGTCGTTCAATTGAACTAGTTCGTTCATGAACGACACAACTCTAAACTATATGTATGTTTGTATGTATTTTAAATTAACAAAATTGATCCTTATCATGGCATAACAATACAATGTAATGGCACTAGGAAGAAATTGGGGTTCGTTTTTAGGTACTTTCTATGATTTTCTGTTTACTTTTTGTATGAATTTTTGTCATTTTGTTTTTGAAAACGAGAGAACAATTTTCAAATAAGTCAACCTGGTACTTATTGTTTCGCAATGATCCTTAAGAACTTTTATTTTTGATAATTTCAAAGTAAAAGAAAAAATATTTCGTCAGGATATTTCAAGATTATGGGTATTTTAGAATTATTTCGTTAGGAAATTTTAAGTTTAACGATATTTCAAATTATTTAAAGCTATTTCGTTAGTGTTATGTTAATGTTAAAAATAGTTCCTTGAAACGGTATTGAATTGTCATCGCTATGTTGGGGTTAGTGTTTGCCAACCAAGGTTTTTAGCAAACTCTAATTTGTATGCTTCCTTTCAAAATAGTGCTTAACCGTCTTGCATACAATACGTTCATTTTGGCATTTTCCTAAATGCATTCTTTTGAAGCAGTAAATATTACATAGAATAAAGCAGTAAGAATGCAACAATGAAGCGTTAATGTTGTCAATACACAAAACAAGCGCTTTTCATTTTATTCGAAGGCATGCATTTATTGCTTCTTAGAGCAGAAGAAAAATCGATTTTCAATAAAGCTTCTAGGTAAGCACAATTTTTTGCTGTGTTTTTATAAAAATAAAGAATTTCAATTCCTTAATTTTTAATTTGCTACTTGAACATTAAAGTTTACATATTTTGAAAGTGGTGAGTCCTTTAGAAAAAAATGAGATAATGATGTAGTTCCATAGTATTCAATTTCTATTTACTGCACACATATTTTTTTTTTATCAAATTTGAAAGGAATTCTTGTGTTGTAAGTTAATTTGAATTCCACGGTTATCCTCCCCATGAAAGTATTGTCTGTGTCTTATAAACGTTGATTACCAGATTCAAAGCCTGCTCTTGGAAATCTTCCAATTCACAATTTCGTTACTTTTTTAAATCCATTTCTTCAAGCAAGTTTGATAATTTACATATTAGTTCTATGTATATGAACTAATCATGTGAAAAACCCGATAACTTTCCAATTTACAATAAAACTAAACAAAATGTTTATGTACAACAGTTTTGGAACAAAAGAAATTTTGATGACTCCCTTGGAAAAACCACGAATTTCGAAATATATATGAAATTTTTGTTAAGTAAAAATAAATTGAATGTTTCCTGATATGATGTGTATAAATCGATACATTTATAAATTTTATAGTTTTAAAACAATGTACAAAAGTTGGCATTTACAGTTTCAATAACATTACATGGCAACCCTGACACTGTAACTTAACAATCCATTATTTATGTTTTAAGTGAAAACGTAATAAATTTTGGAATATTTCAGACTTTGTGTATTAGAAAAGTTCATTGTTCGATCGGTTAGATCGGTTAGATATACAATCGATGACCTAGTTTCTAACAGAGAAATACATTTTCAAAATTTTCATCAACATAACAATCAAAAACATAAAAGTTTAAGCTTTTATATATTTTTAAATAATTTTAGAAAAAGGTTCCATCAAAAAAGGTCAAAAGTTTTTTTTCAGACAATTATTTGGCAACTTTGGATAACAATTTTGTTATTTGCGATTGTAATCAAGATGTTGAATAATTTTAGGGTTTTTAAATTATCATTGTTTTTCATCACTCTTTGAACACTTAAAAAATTAATTTATTAAACGTATAAAAAGAACATCCAAGAATCGATCTTTTATACAATTAAATCACTCGTTTTTAGTCATTTACGAGCTGTTATGTTAAATGTTAAAAAAATGCGTTTTTCACCTCAATTTGAACGCATTCGCTGTTATAGCTTTTTGGTCAGGTGTATTTTTGCTGGGTATTTTCATTACATTAAGCACAGGCAACGCAAGTGTACATGCATGTTTTGTATTACCATATGGTTTGCAGGGTGTTAAGGGTTAAGCTAAAAGTAAACATGTAACTTACCTCTTATTAATAATATTTCCATGTGCAGAAGTAAGTTTTTCTGTCATCATTTTTATGACTGCAATAAATTAAATACGTCAACTTTAAAAACAAAACAATAAACCAGATTTGTAATAGAATTTCCCTTTTTTACTCTGAAAATAAATAATAAACAATAGTTTGGTTAAAATATAAATTATTTTTTTTTTCAAAAAATAACACAAACTTTTAAAAAATAATAATGTTATCACTAGGAAAAGTCTGTTTTTGCTTTTGCCATAAAATACTATTTTTGCCATTTTTCTAATTACACTTTAAAAGTACGTTAAATTGACACACCCAGCCCCAGGAACACGTTAACTTAATTTTGGGTCGTAGAATCCAGGAGTATACTTCTTTTTAAAATATTAGTTAAAAATAGATATTTCTTTATTACGGTTATCTTCCCTTATACGGTTTTTATATTTTCTTTTGAAATTACTTTATTAATTGTTTATTTGTCGAAACTAAACTCTAACAATGATGGCCTTCAATTTTTAGGCGTAACTATTTAGAGGCTTTTTTGCTTATTTTTTGATATTTTGTAAATATTTATTTTAGATTATTTTGTAAATATTAGCTACTTTTTGATTTTTTTTCTTTAAAAATTAAGCTTATTTTAACCTTTTCTGTTAAAATTAGTGTTTCCAATTCGGTTAATCGATTAACCGAATGATTTTATGATTATGTTTTAGAATAAATAAATATTCCGATTTGAAAAACTAAAACTAAATTAGCTTCACTGAGGAAAGTTTTTCTGCGTAAGCCAGGCTTTGGTCGGACTTAGAGTTATTCCTATATGATAGGCAGCTTAGCGGCTTGGTTAAGGAAAGTTTTTCTTTGCAACAATCTTTCCGCAACTTTAAAATAAATAAATTTTTTAAGTGATCGGACTTATGCCACTAAACTCCACTTAAGCCCATATTTTTACCAGACGCTTAGAGGTGAATCATATTTTAAATTCACCCCAAAATTATTTTCACCTCGAAAAATAGCTTCACCTCAAACACTTTTTTTGTATACTTTCACCGTGTATGTTACAAATGAACCTAAAATATATAACAAAAAAAAAAAAACATTACAGAGGTGAAAAATTAATTTCGAGGTGAAAAAATAATTTCGAGGTGAAAAACATGTTTCAATGTAAAAAAGTAACTGTATGGTAAAAAAAATGTTTGAGGTGAAGCTATTTTTGTGGTGAAAAAAAAATTTGAGGTGAAAATAATTTTGGGGTGAGTTTAAAATATGATTCACCTCTAAGCGTCTGGTAAAAATATGGGCTTAAGTGGAGTTTAGTGGCATAAGTTCGATCACTTAAAAAATTTATTTATTTTGAAGTTGCGGAAAGATTGTTGCAAAGAAAAACTTTCCTTAACCAAGCCGCTAAAACTGCCTATCATATAGGAATAACCCTAAGTCCGACCAAAGCCTGGCTTGCACAGAAAAACTTTCTGCAGTGAAGCTAATTTAGTTTTAGTTTTTTAAATCTGAATATTTATTTATTCTAAAACATAATCATAAAATTGATAATGTAAATAATGTAATTTTAAAAGTTTAATTTTGTTAAATAACATTTTTTTAAACAGAAAGAAAAGGCAGAAAATTAATTAAAAATGATTTCAAACAAATAAAAATACTTTGATTCAGCAAAACGGCTAATTTATGCAAAGAAAAATCCAAAAAGATGTTGCCTTAGTCCCTACGCTTCATTAGAAAGAAAAAACTTATTTCTGTGTAAATTTGTTCACATAAGTATAAATAAATGTGCTAACTAAATGAGAATTTCATGCCGGTTTAAATTCAATGTTACAAAATTCAAGCTATAAAATAACATTTGCTATGGCAACAACACTATATCCATTTTTTTTATGACTTTTTAATTAAATGAGTTATTTAATTGGAAAATAATTCAATTAAAGAGCTATCAACTTCTAATTGAATTATAAATTTTCGTTGTTAGCGGAATTTCAGCAATTAAAGTTATTGAATCGGTGGTTTCCGTGGTCGAAATGGGTTTTTATTTTTTTGTGTGTATTCGCTAAGGTCGAAAGTGCGGCACTCCCTCTTGCGCTGATCCCCACAAGATTTTTTTATCTTCTCTTACATTTATTAAAAATTAGTAATTTCTATTTGTAATAGTCCCATTTAATTATGATCTGAAACCTAACAATTCAAAATGAAAAAAATTATTGGAAAATTTAATAAAGTTTTCAATCGAAATAATGGCCTTCAAATGTTTACTAAAATAAAAATATATGTATTTTTAATAAGAATTAAAGGGATTCATACATTGAAAACTCCATCTCCTTCGGAATTACATGCTTTCAAATATGCTCCAGTTACATCTAAAGACGTGGAACACGTATTTTCAATAAACTCAACTGTTTTATGTGACAATAGTAGATCTTTTCTTTTTGATAACTTGAAAAAGCACATGATTGTACTACCTTTTTATCTTTTTATTTTTTATACATTTTGTTTAGCTATTTCGCCATTTTTATTGGCTTTTCGTGCTATTTTGCTTGCCATTTTTAACTTTTTTCGTGCAAAAAAAAAAAAACTTACCCAGATTATTATATGTAGTATCACATATAACTAAACATCACATCTCATCTGATCCTATAAATGGCATACATAAGCTAATCTCATGGTATCTCGTGCGATCTAATCTCATATAGTTTGATCCGAAAAATGGGTCTATCAAATATGATCAAATTATATATAATTTTAATTAATATTTTAGAGATCAGAACTTTTTATTTTAATCCAATTAAGTACTACTTGTAATTTATTTATAAAACATATAAATATTAATTTTAAAAAATAATGTAAAATATAAAAATGTATGCTTTTTATAAACCTGAAGTTAGAACATACAATAAATTTTAAACACTACCCAGCCAGAAAAATACGAACGGCAAAGCATTGGCCCAGTGCTTTCAACGGTGGTATGAGCGTTGGCAGAGCGTTGGATTTCTGAAGATTTAAGTGCTTTGCCAACCTTAAAATGATAACACCGGGCAGGGCTTGGCCGTTCCTTTTTTAAAACGTTGGCAAAGCACTGGCAATGAGTACTTCGCCAGTACCAAAATCATAATTTTAAAACGTTGGCAAAGCATTTTTAGAACAACCAATAAAGTGCTTTGATAACCCCAAAATGATAACACCGAGCAGGGCTTGGCCGTTTCTTTTTTAAAACGTTGGCAAAGCACTGGCAATGAGTACTTCGCCAGTACCAAAATCATAATTTTAAAACGTTGGCAAATCATTGATAAAACAACTAATAAAGTAAATAATAAATTAATAAAAAAAACAGTGTACTTATTATAATTTTTTTATAAAATGTATTTAAGTATTGGAATTCAAGTTGATTTACAAATTCAAAAGCTGTAGCAATAAAATATTTATCTGCCCCACCAACTAGTGTAGCTAGCGAACAGCTTTTTAGCGCTGCCGGACAGCTGTATTCTGATAGACGAAGCAATTCACATGGTGTGAATGCGGAAAAATTGCTTTTCTGTCATTACAATATCAAACTTTTTAATTTTAAATATTTTTTCTATATCAACTTAAAAATCGATCAACTATTTTTCTTTGACTATAAAATATAGTACAAATATTTTATTCTTTTTTTGTACTTAAAATATATAAAATAAAATAATGAAATTATGTAAAAAATAAACATACAAATTAAATTTCTGCAATATAAATTAAAATAAAATTCAATTAAAAGAATCCTTTGTATTCTGACTGTGAACTTGTTATTTTTCATAGAGAAAATTGAAATTTATAAAAAAAAAGATTTTCTTTAAAAATTGGGTAAATTCAAATTTTTAAATTAAAAAATGTAAAATTTTCGAACAAAAATTTTTTTTTATATATTTGAAGTTATAACTCAAATTGATTATCCGTTTGAAATTAAAATTTTTCATTAAATTTAGAATATTATATATGAAAACGAGATTTATTTTTGAACTGTATAGTTCTTCTTTGTAATTCACTTAAGTAAAGACTTGTATTATTTCTTATTGAATGATTTTGGTAATTTAAACAGAAATAACAATAGGTTTCAGCTAAGTTTGCACCAAGTACGACTTTTTTACTACAATTTTACTAAAGAAAGAAAACAAAAAAAAAAACATTTACCGTGCACGAAAATCAAAATGTTTGGTTCCAAAATTTCAGATTTTTTCTAGACCAGAAATCTTTACAAGTCTTTGTTGTACAAAATAATTAAAAATAATAACTATATTTCGGTATTATGGATCAATACGATATTTTGTTTATGAATTACAAAACTATCTATTTAGTACTTAATCAATTTCAGATTGTTCGAAACAACTATTTTGTCCACCACAAAACAGGATCAGTGGTAAAAAGTATATTGCCTATAGTGGAACTATGTAACTATTTATTTTTTAAAATTGAAAATTTAGAAACCATTACGCATGTTTTAATAAAAAAACATTATTAACACACCTCGAAAAGCTTCCTTGGTTTGAATGCCGATATGTGGTTTCAATGTCTTTGATGCCCTGATTCCGAATCCGACGTCCAAATTTTTCCATCACGTCACAATTCAAAATAAAGATAAGTAATTAGAATACACTTTACACTTGAAGATACCGCAATGAAATTTTCCAAAACTGTTAAAATAGCGTAAAGATACATTTATTTGAATTGAAATTTAAACTAAGTTGGTGTAATAATTTTAACGTTTTTCGCCGACATTAAATAAAGGAAAGTTCAAAGTTCATACCGTGACCCTTAAATAAATTAAAACTGGTCGGATGCATGGCCTAGGCTCCTTTTAAAAATGGAAATATTTGAAAATTTTATTGATGGAGTATTTTTCAAATTCAATTTTTACCTATAATAACAAACAAATTTGAAATGTATGTTAACTCATTAGAGAATTTAGTTCAATATATTTACCATCGTAATAAAAATTTTTAATCTGGTCGGATGTGTTTTGTACACAACTTCGAAAATGATTAATCGCGATTTTCTCAAAATTGCGACGTGATGGAAAAATTTGGAATCAGCGAGATAAAGTCTGTTAAAAATATATATCGCGGTTCAAACCAAATTGACTTTTTCTAATTTTGTGATTTGTGTAATTATTAGAAAACAAAAACCGTAGTTTTTAATTTTTTTGCAGTAAATTTTGAAACTCGTTTATATTTTAATTATAAACGGTGCTAAAAATATATAAAAGTGCTACAATTTTTTTCATTTTCATTAAATTTTGCTATATATATTTATATATATGTTTTGCCATATATATAAGTGATGGAAATATTTTTGATTAATTGCACCATATACACTTACATATGATCATATACGGTAGAATATATGGTCATATCTATATATAAAGGGTCCGCCAAATAACTTTTTTTTTTGAACTCCTGAACCAATTGGAGTTTGTATGGCGTCATACCAAGGTCTTTATGCAAAATTCGTCTCAATGATGTCTCCGAAAAGTTCAATTGTTGAGAACGACGGTGAATTGATGTTGATGGCGCTTCACGCACATTTTCTGCCACAGCAGCAATATTCTCGGGTGTCGCACTGTTTTTGGCTTTTCACGCTTTGGTTTATCGATGAGGATGCCAGATTCTTTTATTTTTTTTCACAAGATAACGAGCATACGGACCATATTCGTTCAGCGGAAGGATAAAACTAATTATCTGTCAAATCAGACATGAGCTAAGTGTTACCATTCACGGAATAAGCACTAGTTGAAAAAAAAAACGTTAGATGGCGGACCCTTTATTTCATATGATCAGATATACAAGATATGCTAATAACACAGTGGTGTGAATTGAAATAGGGACACTAGCATGCAAGAAATTTAAAGTTAAAATTAACATATAAATCTTAGGGAAAAATTATCAGTAATATTTTTATATTATTGTACAACAACAACTTTTCATTTTACGTTATAGTTTAAACTTCGTTGTTGTAATTTAGAAAAACAACATTAAAAAAAGATATAAAATCTCTTTTTCGAGTGTGAATTGAAATATGGACAGCAAGGTAATTGTTAGTGTTCGACCGAGTATTCGGCTTCGGAGAACCAAATGAAAATTTTATTGAAAAATAAATTAAAATGTTTATTACGGAGCCTTTAAGTCCCAGAAATATAAATATATTTAAGTATTGGAATTCAAGTCGATTTACAAATTCAAAAGCTGTAGCAATAAAATATTTATCAGCCCCACCAACTAGTGTAGCTAGCGAACAGCTTTTTAGCGCTGCCGGACAGCTGTATTCTGATAGACGTAGCAATTCACATGGTGTGAATGCGGAAAAATTGCTTTTCTGTCATTACAATATCAAACTTTTTAATTTTAAATATTTTTTCTATATCAACTTAAAAATCGATCAACTATTTTTCTTTGACTATAAAATATAGTACAAATATTTTATTCTTTTTTTGTACTTAAAATATATAAAAATATATATAAAATAGTACAACTATTTTCCAAATATGATTTAAAAAAAAAAATATACCTATAATTTTTATTTTTGTTTATGTTTAATAACTTTTTGGTTTAAATTTATTGATCTAAAAAAACAATTTATATTTTTTTTTATTAAAACAAAAAGTTCGGCTTCGGCCGAAAAAAATGAGTGCGGTCGGACACTAGTAATTGTACAAAATAATTAAAATTTCTACCATTTTTTGTTGGTAATATAATATTGGTCATTGTATTTAATAGATACATTTATTTCTGTATCATAATTAGGCCAAGTTTGGAACCTAGAGTCAAAAATGTCTGGAATATAAAACGTCGAAATTTTGCGAAATACATTTTTTTTTGCATTTTTGATGCCAAGCTATTTTGTTGGATTTGTTTATCAATTCAGAGATAAACAAAATAAGACATGACCACTTTTAAATGCTTAGAAAGCTGGCTTACTTTTGAAAATAGAAATTTTTTTTGAAATTTTTAAGATCGTGCCTAGTTTAATTTTGTTTATTGGTATTTTATAATCCATATCCCGAATTTCTGTTAATTGTACTTAAAAGTAGACATGTTAAATTGAATAATGACGTTAATAGTTTTATTCCACGATTTTTAATTTTTAATTATAATAGCTGATTAAACATTTTAGTACTTTGATACAATAATCGTAGATCCAGACAACTGGATAATAAATGATACAATTAAAGTGCAAACGATCAAACAACTCACATTTATTATTTTTTATAAGCACATAAATGAGACATTTAAATATTCAATGCGTTTGAATCTAATTTTTACTCAACACTATTTTTTTGTTTGTTTTTAGACTTATTTAAGAATTAAGTTCATATAAGAACATGGAAGTATTTATTTTCAACGTCTGAAAAATAAAAACTGGAAAAGGTAAAATATAATAATTGATGGCGCCAGTTCGTATAACATGTCTACTTTTAAGTACAATTAAAAAAATTGCGATATTGGTTGAAAATCCCAATAAATGAAGTTTAACTAGGGACGATCCTAAAAATTCCTATTAAAAATAAGAATTCAAAAGGGGTCATGACTTTTTTATCTTAGAATTGATAAACAACTCTAACAAAATAGCTTGGTACAAAAAAATACAAAAAATTTATTTTATTTTGCAATTTGTAGCGATTTTCCATATCCTAGACATTTTTTACCCTAGGTTCCAAATTAAATGCAATGACCAATATTATATTTCCAACAAAAAAAATGCTAGAAATTTTAATTATTTTGTACAATTTTCCTATTCCTATTTCAATTCACACTCGAGTTATAGATTTTATATTTTTTTTATGTTGTTTTTCTAAATTACAACAACAATCTTTAAACTATAACGTACTATGAAAAGTTGTTGTTGTACAGTAATCTAAAAATAATATTGATAGTTTTCTCCTAAGATTTATGTGTTCATTTTTACTTCAAATCTGTTGCATGCAAGTGTCCCTATTTTAATTCACACCACTGTATATTGGCACACATATAAGCATATATAATGGTATCAAGTTGTATATGAGTGTTTTTCATCGGGAATTTTTAAATTTTATGTTTTTCCGGTAAGATTTAGTGAATTTGAGTGATTCGCGTGAATCAAGCGTGATTGTGAGTAAAATCTAAATTTAGTTACGGGATCGTGAGTAGAAAAAAATCTTCGTGAGTGACTGTGGAATTTTTCTCTGGTGACCGAGTTTGAGTAAAAATTCACTCACGTGCCCACCCAGTCAGAAAAAACAAACGTACAATCGCTAGCAAGGCACTTTAACAGGTGGTCTTAAAAGAGCTATTCCAGAAAAAAAAATAAATTTTATATGAAAAAAATATTAAAAAGTATAAAAAAATCACAACTGTTTGGCATAGTGGTCTCAGCCAATTATTTACCAATGATTTTTTCTGTAGACCACTGAAATTATTGTAAAACAAATACCGACAAAAACGCTTTTCGGAAACGCTGGTAAAGTGTCGTAAGCAAGTTTTCTGCCAGTAGTTTTTTTTTCAATTTCTCTGTTAGCCAGTGGTATACCAGTGCTTGATTTTTTGTACCACTGGCAGTTTCTGATTGGGTACTACCTAGTCAGAAACTACAAAAAGGCAAACATAAAGAAAACTAAATCTATACTAATATTATAAAGAGGTAATGTTTGTATGTTTTTTTGTTTGTTTGTAGAAAGTAATCTCCGTAACTAATCATACGATTTCTAAATTTTTTTTTACCAATATTTAATTTGAATATTTTACTTTTAAGTTTTAATAAATTAAAACCAAAAAGTTTATTTTTCGATCTTTTATCATAAATTATGATGTGAGCAAGATTATTCAAGTTCAAGATCATTTGTTTTTTGTTAAACAAAAAACCGTGCAACGACATTTATTAATCAAAAAATTCTTCATCCGCAACTTAATGCAGATTTTAATCCACTGACAGGTCCTTACATGTTTCATGTAGCGTCACCTACAATCATCAGAGAACCAATGTGGACGGGGTAGAAGATTTACCCAAAGCTATAATTTTCCGATGACAAAAGATGAACACTTTACCCGTAGTGTTTTTTAAACTTCATGAGAAGTTTAAAAAACAAAGCACGGAAGCATCCAACTAATTCAAAAAATTAAAACCTTTTTTTCTTTAACTAACAAACATCGTTGTTTGTGTAAAGGCTAGAATCTCTAGCCATAGTACACAGTGTTGTTAGTGTTTAGTAATAAACAATAACAGTTTCTGACTATAGAATTAGGACCATAGATCAGTTTTTGCCGTACTTTGCAATTTTCAAATATTTTACTTTTAAGTTTTAATAAATTAAAACCAAAAAGTTTATTTTTCGATCTTTTATCATAAATTATGATGTGAGCAAGATTATTCAAGTTCAAGATCATTTGTTTTTTGTTAAACAAAAAACCGTGCAACGACATTTATTAATCAAAAAATTCTTCATCCGCAACTTAATGCAGATTTTAATCCACTGACAGGTCCTTACATGTTTCATGTAGCGTCACCTACAATCATCAGAGAACCAATGTGGACGGGGTAGAAGATTTACCCAAAGCTATAATTTTCCGATGACAAAAGATGAACACTTTACCCGTAGTGTTTTTTAAACTTCATGAGAAGTTTAAAAAACAAAGCACGGAAGCATCCAACTAATTCAAAAAATTAAAACCTTTTTTTCTTTAACTAACAAACATCGTTGTTTGTGTAAAGGCTAGAATCTCTAGCCATAGTACACAGTGTTGTTAGTGTTTAGTAATAAACAATAACAGTTTCTGACTATAGAATTAGGACCATAGATCAGTTTTTGCCGTACTTTGCAATTTTCAAATATTTTACTTTTAAGTTTTAATAAATTAAAACCAAAAAGTTTATTTTTCGATCTTTTATCATAAATTATGATGTGAGCAAGATTATTCAAGTTCAAGATCATTTGTTTTTTGTTAAACAAAAAACCGTGCAACGACATTTATTAATCAAAAAATTCTTCATCCGCAACTTAATGCAGATTTTTATGAGCGGAAACATAAAAATATAATATATATAAAACAGGATGTGTGTATGTATGTAACGTATGGACTCCAAAACGGCTGGGCCGATTTTGATGAAATTTTTAGGGAATCTCAGAATATTCAGGCGGGTGACACTGTGAAGTCTGATTTTTGATTTTCTGTCTGTGGGTGGAGGGTCGTGGCAAAATCCAATTTTCATATTGTACCACCAATGACATATACATATATTTATTTTTTTATTTTTTTTTTTTTGAAAGCCGTTGTCATGTTTTTCAAAACAAGATATCAAACTCTTAAATCGGTTATGTAGTTCCGAAGATATTTACAAAAAACCTATGTTAATCTTCAAGCTATGTTACACGAACACAACAGCCTCATCCGTCTATTCAAAACAGCCCTAGACCAGATGCCGACAGATGATTATACGGTTGTGATAAGAGCTGACCAGACAGCGGCTGGTGAGCATGAGCGGCTCTTTAATGTACCGGTGATAGGTGACGTCGCAGTTGTTATGGCAGTTGTTTTCAGCTATTCATTTTATATACTTCAGCAAATAAAGGCAATAAAAGGACAAATAATTTATTTTTTTAATTATTTATTTGCGTAAAAGAAATTTCTTCATTTAAAGAATTAATTACAATTAAAATTTGAAGGCAAAAGAACGTTTGCCTGGTCAGCTAGTATCATATATAACTGTTAATGTCTGCTGTGTTAGAAGGGTTAAAGTGCAACATAGTATCTTAAATTAAAACTTAAGCGGTTTTCATTATTGGTGTTATATTTATATCGTGTTATATTTACTACGATTTGTTCACAACAAAGCGTGAGTGCCTTTTTTTAATGTATGGTAAATTTATAAATCAGCTGATTTTTGTTGTTCGACACATATGTATCAAAAATTATTTTAATTTAAGAAAAATGCCAAAATTTACAGGAAAAGAAAAAATCACAAATTTTTTAGTGCCATTTCAGCTACAATGCGTTGACAACCAATTATTATTGACAACCAATTATTATTGACAAAACAATAGTTGTTTATAAAAAGTGTTTTGTTTTGAAAAAACAAAACAATAAAACTTTAAACTTTGAGTCCTAACTTTATAAAGTAATCGCTATTTTTTAAAGTTATTCACGCCGTGAACAATTTATTAAAGTACCCAACCCTGCCTTACAGCGTTACCATATGTACTGATTAAAACTGCAGACTGATGAAATACAATAACTTGCAAGTATTCAACAAGAGAACAAGCAAGAAAACAAACAAATCATCAAAATTAAAACCCAACATCAACTGTGTATTATACCAAGTTATTGAATTATACAAGTTTGATATAATTTTTATTAAAAACAAAAATTATGTTTTTTCGACCTTTAATTGTGTAATGAAAATGAAAATTATTGAAGTCCGAGGCCATACTCTATATTTCTTTATTAGGATATTGTCCTTACAAATAATCTATAGAGTTTTTGTTTTCAAATTAATTAATTGGCGACTTTCAGGAATGTGCTGATTGATAGATCTATTTCGGGAATTTTCTAGGTTCCCATCATCAGAACACGTTTTAAAAGAAGTAACAATCCATGCAAAACATCAAACATTCATATAAACTAGTTTTCTCACTAAATGAGAACTAATATACGAGCTTGAAGGGAATTATATTTAATTAAACTTAAAGTATTAAAAATACTTAATCCCTAAAATCTGAATCTATACTGTTGTTGAAAATCAAATCTGACCTGAAAATTAGAGAAACCCTTTTATATAAAATATATATATAAAGGATTAAATATATTTATAACGTTTCTTGAAAAAACATATACGCCCATGTCCCTACTTTAGAACGTTTTGCAATTAGAACGAATTTGTAAAATCACTCAAAATTGAAATTTGGTGTTCTCAAATCCTAAAAGCTTTCGAAAACTCGATTTTTTTTCGAAATTATTATCGAAGTGCCAAAAACATATGGTTTTATGGAAAATAAAAAAAATATGGAAATGTTTTTAAAACAGTTTTTTAGAGTATAAACAATACAACCAAAAATACAATAAAATCAGAAATAAGTAATAATAGTTTTAAATTTTTAATATTAAGCACCATTTTTGACCCTAAATTGTAATTTATTAGAAAAAACGGCATTCGTTTTACTTTCGACCAGGCTTTTTTACACGAATTAAAACGAATAAAAAATAGGGAAAAACGTTCTGATTTAATCGCAAGAACACCGAAAAATTCTAAAATTTTCACTTTCGCTCTGATTTAAAAGCCGTAACAGGGGTGATACACTATTTTCTATTTTTTCGAAGAGAAAACTTAACCTTTAAAAGGTTTGCAGACCCATTTTGCCATTAGTCATGATGGATCAGCTTTTAATAATATATGGGGAACTTCAGAAATTTACGACACTGAGATAAAATATTTCAAAAACATTTTTTATATGACATAAATAACCTTTAGTGTGTATGTTATCCGATGTTTAAGTATGATAAATCCATTCGCATTAATCATTTATCTTTAACGGCGCAAAAATTGAGGCGGTTTTAAGTTTCAAGCAAATTAAAAATATTACAATTACAATTTTTGCTAAGATTAAATAAAAGCTACATTAATTTATAGACGTCATTGCATTTATCTCATTTAAAATATATATTACAACGAAAAAAAAATATATAAAAATACATTCAAAAATGTTGTTCGTTATTCGTTTTGGCGGAATTGATACAGCGCTTTAGTTGTCACAAAGAGAAATGTGTTTGAAAAAAACTGCCCTGTAGCCGCTATGAATGAATTGTGTCCGTCATAAGAATTTACTCCAGACACCTGACTATGTTCTCAAGCCATGTTTTTTTTTTATAAAAATATGCGAATCAAAACAATTAAATTTCGCAAAATTTTTAAAAAGTTCATAAAATTTTTCCGTTTGAAGTTTTTAAAATGCCCTTTTGACTAGGAGGTGATGTTTACAAAGCAACAAAATTTACGCCAATTCCTTATACGTTTGGGATGTTCTTATCCCGTTATTTGTGCGTTGACATCAACTTGGTATACCTCGAGCTATATAAAAATACATCATTTTTTAAATACTGAAAAAGTTTGAAAATCGCAAAATTTTGGTTTCACTTATAAACCCCCATATTTTATTTATTTATTTAATATCAATACAAAGGAAGCCTTCATGGCCAATTATATATGTATTGTAAAATAAATAACTATGTACAGTAATAATAAAAACCTTAAATATTAAATGCAAAAATTCATATTATCCTAGCGTGTAATTGGCTCCCCAGCCACATAAACATTACGAAAATATATTAAATATAAAAGTCCCATTTAGCCAAATATACAAATAAACGTAGAGAAAACAAAAACAATTTTTTTTTTTGTTATTCCGTGCCAAAAGTATAGTAAAACTATCATGTCTGCACATTATTAAAAAAATTTAAGAGTTTTCCCTTATAATTAGGATAATAATACGAAAATAGCCTGAGTAGAGTTGGAAGATAGTTCCAAATACGATAGACTCTTACCAAAAACGAACGATCAAATATTGTGAGATGACCCAGAGGTACATCAATTTGAATATTACGTGTTGAATTTATAAATGTAAATTCATTTACAAGAAATTGAGGTTGTCCACATTTCATGATTTTATAAAAATGAAGTAATAGACGTAGTTTTAGATAATCATGAAAAGAACACCTCAAAAACTCAGAGACAAGTTCAAAAACACGAATATGATCATGTATTCTCACGTCGAATATGTAACGAACATTTTTTCTAATAACTCTTTGAAGTCCATCTACATTATAAGAAAAAGTTCCAGAAAACACCTCAAGGCCGTAATTAAATTGTGACATTAGTAAAGAATTAGCCAAAAGATATCTTACATGCCTTGGTGTGTACGCTCTCAAAGAATATAGTCTTCTTAAAGTAAGACAAACCCTATTTGACAGAGAATCAATATGATCATCAAAATTTAGATTCGAATCCAAAATAACACCAAGGCATTTAAGAGAATTTACATAGTCAATTAACTGACCATTAATACTAATCTTAGGAAACAAGCAATTCTGATTTTGCAACTGAAAATATACTGCCTTAGTCTTAGCCGAATTAATCTCCAAGTAATTTAAATACATCCAATTGGAAATTAAATTTAAATGGTTGCTCAAGCAAGTCTCTAAGTGGGTAATATGTTTCGAATCAGCACTGTACAATAAAAAATATCATCATTAGAGAAATACAATCATTCAAATAGGTTTAAAAAAAGTATAGGTCCCAGTACACCCCCATGGGGTAAGGCCACCTAGAGAGACAAACTGTGATCGATCTAATAAATAAGAATACACTAGCTTACACGCCGATTTAGAAAAGTTGAACTTAACCTGTAGCTTATTTATGAGAACGATCAAAAGCTTTGGTAAGTTTTCAACTATTTTCGACATCGCAGGTAAAATACTTATAGGCCTCAAATTATCAACGTTATAATGCCCACCCTTAGAAATTGGTACAACACGGCCTAACTTCCACGCAACAGGAAATTTTGAGACAGTAAAAATATTGTTTATAAGCTGAAGAAGCAATGTGGAAATCAGTGAGAATATAATTTTGATAAAACTGATGGGAATCATATCATAGCCAATAGCATTTGACTTAACAGAGTTTATCGCAAGTATAAGTTCATTTTTCGTTATAACATTAAAAGAAAAAGAATTAGGACTCTCAATAAAATTATCAAAATTAAATTCACCCAGGCGATTTGGTTCAAGATTATTCAAAAATCCACTAGCAATTGATTCAACATCGGAATCGCCATGATCACAACTTTCACTGCCAACGCAACCTAGCCTACGTATCCTACTCCAAATCTGCCTATTTGTCGCACCACTAAATAAGCCCATTCCATACTCCCTACGAATTCTACTAATTATAGATTTAGTCTTATTTCTAAGTCTACAATAAGTCCTCCAGTTCACTTCAGTGCGGTCTCTAAGGTAAGCACCATAAGCAGAGTCCCGTTGCGAACTGGCTAGAACAATTTCCCTGGAACTCATCCAAACTATATCATTAGAACGTGTTCTTCTTCTAGAAGTGGGTACATAACTATGGAGATCATCAATTAAATTATTCAGAATAGACAGTTGCAAGTCGACATCATTAGTGCAGAAAATAGGAGATATATCAAAAAGATCAAAATGATGGCGAATAGCATCATAATCAATTCGTCTATAATCTTTAAATTCAACCCAACTATCGTGAATCTTAGCAGAAAACTGAATAGAAATAAAAACTAAACTGTGATGCGATGCAAAAAATGGAAACTGCATTTGACCGCTTTGAGCAACCAAGGAAGGCTGGCTCAATAGAAAATAGACTATTAAAGATGTAGAGTTATTTGGTGAAGACGCCTCAACGTGAAACTTTGAACGTCATAGCTTTAAAGTATATTCAACCTAGCCCATCCATCGTTCCACTGTTCTTCTCAATTCATAAAACCTTGAGAAATAAGAGGCATCTAATGTCGGTTTCAACAGGTCTCGAAAATTTTTGAAGTAGGTCTTATACTTGATAAAATACCGAATATTTATAAAATTAGTACTCAAACGATTTTTTAAAAAAATTAAAATACAATTTTTTTAGGACAATTGTAATAATCCGATGAAAATTTTTTCTATACACTTATATACAACTTGATGCGATCATATATGCTTATATGTGTGGCAATATATAGTCCGGTCAATTTAGACAATTGAAATAACAAAAATTCCGACAGAGCCAAATTTTGGTGGGGACCTTGGTTTACCTTAAAAAATAAAAAAGGTCAAGTTTTTTTTCAGGTTTTTTGGATTTTTCTCGAAAACGGTAAGTTTTATCACAAAAATACTTCAAAAGTTGTAGATCTTAAAATTCTCTATAAAAATTGTCTTTATGATTTTTTCTCTAAGTATCACCGTTCCTGAGATATCACGATTGTAAGAGTCATATTCTACATAATATGCACGTATTTGCCACATTTATACATATACATACATTAAAAAAAATGTCAGTCCCTTACAGAATCGCCTCTACCCGCATGGCCTTGAATAACATCTGGCTATTCTATTGTCTGCGTTTTGTCGTTCTTATACCAAAGTATTTACATTTTTTATCAGCTTTATCTGCAACATATTGAAGAAATGTACAAGTTTCTGGTGATAAAATGTGAGGTGGGCGACTGAAAACTGCTGCAGCTTCATAGTTAATTGTTTCACTGTAAGATGCCCATAAACCAAAAGACGAGAAAATTTGCATGAGACGTTTCGAACCAAACCGCCGATGGAAAAAAACTGAAAGGTCCAGTTGTAGTTTAGATTTAAAGGTTCTAGGGCGAACAGCAGTCATTATGCTATGGCAAATATTTGTACAAACTAACTTTAAATGATCCAAATTATTACGCTTATTTTTAAGAATGACAATGATTTAGGATTATCTTTATTTAAATCCTCGAACATTGTACCAGGTGGCGGGTACATAGTATTATCGAACACACAAGATTCAATATCTTCTCGAAGGATTGCTGCCGCAGCTTTCAAAGTTATCCGGCGTTTTTCTTTTCATCCAAGTTTTTATCGCCACAGTAAACTCATCATTTCTTGCAACACTTGCATCGATTAAAGTTGGCATTCCACGACTAACCACAACAGTTTTATCTTCAGTCAAAAGTTTATTGCAAATAAAACAAAATTGATCAGCACAAACTCTAATAGTAGACACTTGTAATAAATACATATATTCACTCGAACAGAACGTTTAACACTAAAAGTAAAAAAGCAGGTATAAGAGCAACACACAGACAATAGAATAGCCAGATGTTATGCAAGGCCATGCGGGTAGAGGGGATTCTGTAAGGGACTGACTTTTTTTTAATGTATATTTTCTCAATATAGTATATAGTTTGTACATAAAAGAGACACAAATAGGTATTTTTGCTTGCTTGAGCATCTGAATATGTATATATGTGGGAAATACGTGCATATTATGAAGAATATGACTCTTACAATCGTGATATCTCAGGAACGGTGATACTTAGAGAAAAAATCATAGACCATTTTTATAAAGAATTTTAAGATCTACAACTTTTGAAGTATTTTTGTGAAAAACTTACCGTTTTCGAGAAAAATCTAAAAAACCTTAAAAAAAACCTTGACCTTTTTATTTTTTAGGGTAAACCCAAGGTCCCCACCAAAATTTGGCTCTGTCGGAGTTTTTGTTATTTGACCACTATTTTTATGTCGAAATTGACCGGACTAATATTACTACTATGTGCATATCTAATACTTAGTTTATGAAAGTTTTTTAAGATTGCGTAATATATAATCATATATTAATGTTTCGTATGTTAGATATTATCATATCTTGTATATATTATCATATGAAATAAATATAGATCTATATATGACCATATATTCTACCATATATGATCATATGTAATTTTTAATTTTTTAGTATTTTCTTTTATTTAATTCAGTTTTTTCTGCTTATTTTAAGATAATTAGGTTGGGGGATCTAGGGTGACAATCTATGTCGACAGTCAGGCAGCGCTCAAAGCACTGACAAACTACACGGTGCGCCTGCGCCTGGTCGCACGATGTAGGTGTGCTCTGAGGGAGCTCATGGAGGCATTCACAGTGAGGCTGTGTTGGGTACCCGGACACTGCAAGGTGGATGGCAATGAGTTGGCGGACGAACTTGCGAGGGAGGGTTCGAATCTGGACTTGGCAGTAAGGGACGGGGGGTAAAGCCCCCATTATGTTACTACTTTGAGGTTATTCGAAAGGGATTCCGCGAAACCGTTAACCAATCATGGAGGGACAGAATGGACTGCATGGTGTCTAGGGCGTTATGGCCCGCATTGGACGCAGGGGCAATCAAGGTTCTTTTGGGACTGGACAGGGAAGGTCTCAGAACCCTTACGGGGTTCCTGACCGGGCATTGTTCTGTCAGGGCTTTCACAAGCAAATGGGACAGAGACATACCGGATTTTTTGCAGGTTGTGCGAGGACGTTAAGGAACTGGAGACAGTTGAGCATATAATGTGCCACTGTCCTAGGTTGCAGGGTCTCAGACAGAAATGGCTAGGAGATAGATTTCACGACGAACTCGGGTGTGTCGCTGGATACAATCCAGTAGATTTGCTGAGATTTGTCAGGGAGATAGGACGGCTGTTTCTAGTAAGGGGACGATAGGAGCTGGTTTCTGGGGAGTATATATTCTTTCTATCTTTCTTTATATCTACCTTTCAATCTATGTTTTCTGTCTATTTCTATTCTTTCTCACCGTTTTTTCTCTGAAGGGATTCACAATGGACCGTATTGGTCTCCGAGTGGAGTTGTGCCCCTGGGCACATAACCCTTCCTAACCTAACCTAAGATAATTAAGTTATTTAAAAACGAACAAATTATTAAAATCTTGACTTTAATCGGAAAGAAAAACAATGTACAAAGTTGTTATCCAGGGTTCACAAATTATTATTTGATAAAATCTATTGTTGGCTTTTGCGAAAATAAAAAAAAAAAAAACTAGTTTTATATTTTTTATTGTTTATGTTGTTATGCAAAAATATATTTCACTGCTAAAAATTAGTTTATCCGTTGTATGAAATATTTTAAGATCTGACCGATCGGAACATGCATTTTTCCCATTTGTTTCAAGACATATGTTTTAGGCGTTCCTTGAAACGTGTGCAATATTCAGAAAAATTTTCTTGAAAAATCTATTTAATTTTTAAATTCTATTGTTTCGGATCTCACAAGCCATTCCAGAGCATACTCGTTTCATTGCAGGACACTTTTCCCTAAATGTATTTAAACTACTTCTCCAAAATTTTTTCTCATTGTCTGGTATATTTTATCTTATTAAAGACACTTCATCGTCAAATTAATGATTAAAAAAAAATATATTAAAATATGCAATGAATTCAAATTTGTTAAATGGGATTTTTTTATTATTTTTTTTAACCTAGTCGCAACTTAAAAATATTTTAAAAATAATTTGTATCTCATTGATAAGAAATCACATAATATAAATGTTTTCAAAATCATTATTTTATCTTTTTTATTATATATTTGTGTAGCATATTTTTCTTGTTTTCATAAAAATATATCAATATTTTCAACTTAAGTTCGTTTTAAGTTTGTTGTACTACATAATTAACTTGGGTGCAAATGGTAGAGGTATATTTCAATACAACAGATCGTGTTTTAGATTCGTGTGCTCCATACTCGTTGGCACCAAAAGTTTTGTTTTTTAATATTTAAAATACATCCCCTAGAGTATGCTGCACATTTTTATTAAATAAAAATGTTAATATACACCTGCGGTCACGCACATCTTACCATTGAACTTAGTTAGACAAACTTTTGTTTGAATGCATATTATAACGATACTTTTTGCTGTATCGTAATTTTATCAATTTATCCGTGCAAGTAACTTCAAATAAAAAATAAGTACAACATTTTGTGATAAAAAAATCATTTATAAATTAGTAGTGGCAAATTGAACACACATACATCAAAAATGAGTCTGAAATATAAGCGGAGGAAGGAGGAGTACCTTGCCGCGAAATTGCAAGACTGATAGGCTGTAGTCATCCAACCGTGATAAATTTGCTGAAAAAAAAGAACCAGGGCGACCGTTTAGAGAGCATAAACAGAAAATGGACTAGTAGAAATACATCTGTCCGAACAGATACCGCTTTACACCGAATAATCGAATCGTTTTAAAAGTGCCGTCAAAATAAGAAGAGATCTCGAAAAAGAGCACCAAGTTAGCATTACTTCAAAAACGGTTCGCAGACGACTACGGGATTTCGGACTTTGTGGCAGTAGACCAGTAAAAAACCTCTCCTGTCACAGAAAATGAGAGCTAAACGGCTGGAGTGGGCCAGAATGCACCGCAATTGGACGTTCGACCAATGGAGAAATGTTATATGGTCTGATGAGAGTAAGTTTAACTTGCACTGTGCAGACAATCTTCTGTACGTGAGACGATTTCGAGGAGAAATATTAAAGGACACATGTTATTAGAACGGTCAAGCATCCTCAGAGTAAAATGATATGGGTATGTTTTTATTATTATGTACGGAGTCCTTTGTTCTTTATGGATGGAATTATAAACGGAGAAAAATATGGAAAAGTCATAATGGGTTTAGACGTGCCTGTTGTTGAGGATCAATACGAACATTCTAATGATCGGTAAGTTTTGATAAGAAATATACTATCATTATATCCGCATGTTTGTAGCTAAAAATTATAAAATAATCCTTTAAATATTTTTAACAGGTGCAAAAAATATTCAAGGACCTCGGTATTCAAAACATGGATTGGCTTGGAAACTCACCGAATTTAAATCCTATCGAACATTTATGGCACACGATGAAACGTAAAATGGTTCTGCATAACCCACAGAGTAAACTGGAGTAAAAAGAATTTTGGAAAACGTCTGGGAAAATGAGATTTCAAACAGTGAATTTCAAAAACTTATTGAGTCAATGCCTGCCCGAATCAAAGGGGGGTCGACATCTTATAGACTTACTATTACAATAATATTTTATCTAATATTCAAGTAAACAACCAATATTATTTTTATACCGTTTAATATTGAAAGTATTTATTTTCTAAGGAAAAAAAGAAAACTTCACTTTCGAAATCAATGAAATTTTGATAAAACGCGTATTATTATCTATAAAACCCATGTTCAAAAAATTCAGCATGTGGTCCAAATGTAAGCTGAGAAATTAAAAAAAAAAACTGCGAAAAATTAAGTGGTAAGATGTGCGTGACCGCAGATGTACATTTGAAAAAAACCTTCCATGAACTGTTGAAAAAGAACATTCATGCACTGTTTAAAATGATATTAAAGAAGTTATATATTCACTACATCCGCCCAATGACACGACAATGTTAAAATCATTAATGATTAACCTAAGTTTGGACCACATCCGGATCAGTAGATGTGGTGTTTTTTCTACTTCTTCTTCAGCTCTTATTTTGCTGGGTAATTAATGAAAAATATATATATAGTGATTATATATAAATATATATAGTGATTATATATAAATATATATAGTGATTATATTATATGTAGCGAAATTTAATGAAAAAAATCTATCACTTTTTATTCACTTCTATTAGCACCGTTTATAATTAGAATATAAATGAGTTTGAAATTTACTGCAAAAAACCTCACTTTCGAACTAAGCGACCTCATTCTAATACACCACCCACAAGAAACTCAAGGTTTGATCAGGTATATATGTCAACCAACTACAGAAAATCAGCGATGTTAATTGATTACCCGAACAACATGAGTTATTTTCGTCTTTTCTTACAAGTTTAGCCAACAGCTTTAAACTTGTACCAATACTGGGAACGAATTTTGAATCCGGCAATTAAACTTATATTCAAACAACATATTCTAGTTGATTAATTTCTTATTAGATTTTACATTGCATTGTATCTGTATGCAGTGTTGCCAGGTATGTTGAGCATAAAATCCTCTAATTTTCCAATAAAAATCGTCAAAATCGTACTTATAATCAGAGTACGTATATGAAACCACGTACTGTTCATTTTTGGTTTTTCTTGTATCAACGCAGAATAAAGATAAAACAAAAAATGTTTTCATTCCATGTGTTTCCATTTGAAAATAAACCTTGCATCTCATTCTCATGCGTATGATATGATCGTTTTATTTACTTGTTTCTCTTTCATAGAATGAAAAGGGAATCGTAAATAATTTGGTGAGGTTTTAACATTGAAAAAAAAATAAATATTTTCTCTTCTTGAAAACGAAGGGTGAACAAAAAAAATGTGAATGCGTTTCACAATGTTTTTTATGTTGTTGATGATACTGAATATGATACTTATTTGTTCTTTTTGACAATTCTGCAAAATGAATAAAATGGATAAAGACTTTAAAAATTGTATTATTGTTAATTGGAATTTAAAAATATACAGTGACCAACAATACACGCTCAATATTATTGATAAATATTTTTTTGTCAATAAATTATTTCAAAATAAAATATTGTACCCTATATTGGTAGTTTATCATATAAAGAGGAATACAGACGTTAAATAGTATTGATAAGTTTAGGGTTACTTACAAACAAAATGAATTGGTGTTCCCTATATTGGAAGTTAATCAATTAAATTAAAAACTTCAAAAAAAATTTTTTTATTTGTTTTTTCAGTGACATATTGGAATGTGTATGGGCAATATTAATATATTTGTTTTTTCAAAATTTGTTGTAATTTTGATGTATAAAAATTAATAAATTAAATTAAAAATGCATATATATTATTGCGATATAAAAAATATTCATGCAATACGGCATTCACACTAGATAGCAAAACATGTGTTTTGCCAAAACACGTATTAAAGCTCTTTATTCCATTCCAATACTTCTTTATTCTTTTCCACTTGTTTTGGCAAAACAAGTGTTTTGCTATCTAGTGTAAATGAAATATAAAATGTGCTTAATTTTTTAAATCTTTTGACAAAATTAAAGTATTGATCAATTTTGATTCACCGAAATAAAAATTTTAAAAAAGCTATACCATTAATGACATGTTTCCTCTAATAAAACCGGTTTAATTTTTGAAGTTTACCTGTTTGATTGCTTTTCTCTGTTTGAGTACTTGTCTCTGAGTTTGTACAGTTATTTTATACAAATTTTTGGACTCATTAGTGAAACATAGTTTGTTTCATAAGTAAATAGGAACATAGGTTTAGACAATAGGAACATAGTTTTAGAACATTTATTAGTTGACCTTTAACGCGAGTGGCACGGCACGTGTAATAAAAATTTAATCAAAATGAATTACTATACTGTTTTCGAAAATGAAAATAAATTAGAGTGCACTGAATGCAAAAAAAAATTAAGTGGTACAAACAAAAACAACATTTTGCGACACTATAAACTTGTTCATAAAAAAGATATTGTGATTTCAAAAAAAAGAGCAAATAATGATGAATGTAGTGTTGGTTCGATTAAAAAAAAACATAGTCTCGGTAAAAATAAATATTGACAAAAATTATTTTTTAAAATGTTGTGTGGGTTTAGTTGCGGTTAGAAATTTGCCATTCCGCATATTTGACGATCGTGATTATTTTAAAACTTTAATCTCACCATTAGAAGAGGCATTTGATACCAATTTTAATTCAAGGAATATTGTGAAGGTACTGGAGTCATCCAGTACTAAAATTTAGGAATGTATAAAACGTAAAGTTAGAAATGGAATGGTATCACTAAAACTGGACATTGCTACAAGACTAGATCGTAGTATACTGGGAATAAATATACAGTACATGAAAAATTATACAATATGCATTAGCACCTTAGGTAAGTACATTCAAAATTATACAATTTTTAAACAATTCTCAGAATTTTTATTTTCTTTTTTTTAATATCTTTCATTTTTTATCTTAAATGTAAAAAATTGCAAAGGATGGTTAAACAAATTTTTAAATTTACAAATTTTAGTAAAAAATTTTGTTTTTAGCAAATCGATTTTCGTGAACGGTTAACTAAACGTTTACTATATTTTAATGACGGTTACATTTTAAAAAATCAGACATTGAATTCAAAAAATTGCATTTGATTTTCAAAAAATACCAAATGTAATTTAAAAACCACAATTGTAATTTCAAATTTGCATTTGTTATTAAAGAAATATATTTTTATGTAAATCTTTTTTTCTAGATTTTTATTCATACCTTTGGATTCCGAAAGAGTTCCATAAAGGAATTTGACAACGGAATAATTATAAATTATTAACACATTATTTATTATGTTTTTTAAATACAGCGGTCCGAACCGCGGATTTTTTGAAATGCATTTTACCTTAAAAAAATATATTTATTTATTTTTTTTAGGAATGATCCATTTACAAAAAAGACATAAGGCATCTTACTTGAAAGATGAAATTTTAAAGTGTCTTAAATCGTACGTTATCGAATTACATCAAATTTATTCTACTACAACGGATAACGGTGACAACGTTATAAAAGTTGGCAAAATCCTACAAGAACTACAGGTAGACCAAATTATGGGGGACGATGAGACAAGTGATGAAAATGACTCAATTGATGAAAATATCCATACATCGTTGACGGCTGTATTGTCAGTTGTCAGATGTGCAGCCCACACTATTCAACTTGCGGCTTATGACGTCATTAAAAACTTGGATTCGCAAATTGGAGATTGTAGAAAAGTGATAACAATACTACATTACAATACTACATTAAATAATTTATTAATAACAAAATTAAATTTTTCCGAAATTGATCAGAATAATATTAAACTTGATTTTTCGAACGAAGTAGATCTTAATTCAGATGTTGATATAATAAATTGTTGAGCACAAACTACTCTATTTCCACTTCTTATTCAAAACATAACAATTCAATGGTTTATTAAAAACTTGATAAGCCACATTTATTGTTTCATATTTTATCGCTGTTTTCTAGATAATTATTAATTAATTATTTAAAAAAAATCGTGCAACAATTATTACAAGTACCTAGAAAAAACCAATCTAAAATAAAATGTCGCATATCAAGTTTTTACAATAAGCCCTTTAATTGTAAATTCTAAATTACATTTGATTTTAAAAAACACAAATATAATTTCAAATTTGGAAATCAAATTCAAACGAATCTCTTTTAAATTAAAAAATAGCAAATGAAATTCAAAAACTTCATTTGTAAATAAAAAAAAAAATACCATTTGTTTATCAAAAAATTTTCCAAAAAAAAGCAATTGTAAATCAAAAAATATAATTTGAAATTCAAACAGTAGCAATTACAATTATAAAATAATCTCTAACAAAAATGCAATTAAAATTCGAAAATGCCAATTAAATTTCAAACAATATCAAATGTTATTCAAAAAATAAAAAATGCAATTCAAAACATTTAAAGATAATTAAAAAAATAGCAAGGATAATTTAAAATATTAGTCTAGTTTTATTTTTCTTGAATTCACTTGGTATTTTCGAATTGGCATTTTTGTTTTTCATTTTGTATATTTTGTATATTTTGAATTTTAATTGTGTTTTTTATAACGGATTTTGTTTTTGATTTGTAATTGCTATTTTCTGTTAATGTTTTTTTTTTTTTTTTTTTAATTTTAAATGGTATTTTTTTTTAATTTTAAATGATACTTAAATACTTTAAATAACAAAGGGAAATGGTGTAAAGATTCCATAAATTGAAATTCATGGCAATTGATGTTTTTCTAAATAACAGTGTCTGCGTAGTTTTTTTATATATTTTTTTTTGTGATAATAATTTTGAACTCATTGAGTTATAATAAATATATAGTTTTTATAAATATAAATGTTTTTCGCAATATGCATTGTTCTTTTCTCAATGGCAATTGATGTTTTTCTAAATTGAAGTATCTGCATAGTATTATATACTTATTTTTTATTTGTTTGTGATAATAACTTTTTAATTCATTGAAGTACAATAAATATGTGATTTTTTTTAATATTACCTAGTTTTTTATTTAAAATGTTGTTAGTCTTTAACACGGTCTACATCAAAAGAGATATGATATTATATTTGAGATATAAATTTTTTGACCGGGAATTTACCACGCCCACATCAATGCCGATATGATAGTTTTGAAATTACGATTCCAATGGTGGCATATGCCTTCTGATATAACAGGGCTTTTTTAAAAAAACTTCCCATTACATTTTTTTTAATCAACAAAATAACGTTATACATCTTCGTTTCGGTATTTTAGCGTTATTTTGACTTTGGTTCAAGAAATTTTAAAATCAAACAGGTAAACTAGCAAAATTAAACCGGTTTTATTAGAGTAAACATTGGAAACGTGTCATTAATGAAATAGCAAATTAAAAATAATTTTTAATTTTTTAATTTAATTGATTAACTTCCAATATAGGGAACACCAATTCATTTTGCTTGTAAATAACCCTAAACTTATCAATAATATTTAACGTCTATATTCCTCTTTATATGATAAACTACCAATATAGGATACAATATTTTATTTTGAAATAATTTATTGACAAAAAAATATTTATCAATAATATTGAGCGTGTATTGTTGGTCACTGTATATTTTTAAATTCCAATTAACAATAATACAATTTTTAAAGTCTTTATCCATTTTATTAATTTTGCAGAATTGTGAAAAAGAACAAATAAGTATCATATATCATTACACTCATTGTAAAACACATTTATATTTTTTTTTTCACCCTTCGTTTTCAAGAAGAGAAAATATTTTTTTTTTTCAATGTTAAAACCTCACCAAATTATTTACGATTCCCTTTTCATTCTATGAAAGAGAAACAAGTAAATAAAACGATCATATCATACGCATGAGAATGAGATGCAAGGTTTATTTTCAAATGGAAACACATGGAATGAAAACATTTTTTGTTTTATCTTTCGTGTGTATGAAAAAACTAAAACAGAAAACATATAACATTGTACGTGGAGATGAAATGAAAAGGAACAGCAAATACGTACCCTGCTTATAATTTCAAAAATCGTCAAAAAATCGTCAAAGCAAAAAATATTTGTTACAAGTGGGATAAAATTTTAATAAAAAAAAATAATAATAATGTAATTCACATTTCAAGTGCTTATGTGCTATTGGTGTAATATAATACGATTTTTTACACTTTTCTGTAATTTAAACTTCGAAAATCATGATATTTTATAACGATAGCACTTTACCACTTTAACTGTTAATTCCTTCTACATAATTCTGTAAACACCACTTCTGTAGCACAATTTTTAAATCTTAAATTCTTTTACATAGTTTAGAAATTCTTTAACAACGTTATTTTCTTTAATTATTAAATTTGAACTTCCATCAACGAATTAAAGTTTCAAATTGCATTACATGTGATGACATAGTTTAATACAATAAATTATGAAATTTTTGATTATTTCATATATTTCATTTTGGGTTGGTTTTTAATATTGCTAAAAATATATATATTTTTTTTTTATTAATTAATAATCATATAATTAGAAATTATATACTATTACCCTAACCGAGCACTAGCTACTATGGCCTTCGGCGCGTTGTGGCGAAAACAGACCAGTGCCTCTGGTGGGAATCGAACCCACGACCCACTGTGTGGTGTCAGCGGCCAAAAATAAAAAAAACGACTTTTGGAATTTTAAAAATCTGTTAAAACAGTTTGATAAACTAGATTTCAAATTACAATAATCAAAAACAATTTTTGAAAAAAAAATATTTTTGACAAAGTTATAGCCAATAAAAGTTGAAAGTTTTTGGTAAGTATGCAATATGCACACAAAAAACGTGAAAAATAGCGTATATACAAATGGGTTAATTTAACGTAAATTGTCGATAATGCAGTTAAATTTTTAATAAATATTAAAGTATGAGATTACTAAAATATGGTAAAATATTTTTTTTTACATTTAATTCATCATGTGTTTTGTACCGTTATTCTGAATGTAAACAGAAAGAATTTTTTTTAATTATTTACAACTTAAAAGTTTATAGAAGGTTTAAAAAAAGTTTATTCGAGTTTATTTTTGATACTTTAATATAATATTGATACAAATATGTACATTAAAAAAAATGGGTCTCTTTTGCAGAGCTTTGCAGAATAGTCAATTTTTTTCACTTTTTCAGTGTCAAGGCAAGTGCAAATTAGGCAAATTTTCAATATTTGGCACAAACATACAACACACTCCCCAGCCCTTACGGAACTTAAAAATTATTTGGAAGATACATTTAAGACACAATTGCAACAAAAAAGTATTGTAAGACTACAGAAAGAAATCTGTGTTTGAAAACAAAAACTTTTTCTGGCTAAATTCATTTTTTGATGTGGAAGAAGTTGATGAAGAAGTGGAAGAAGTACATGAAGAAGAAGATATATACATTGTAATATATTACAATGTAATATATATATCATTATGTGAATATTTATTTTTTATAATTTAATAAATAACATGTTTTTTATTTATTAAAGGACCAAGTACAAGTCGTAAAGGAAGACCAAGAGTAGGCTTTAATGAAAGTTCTGAACGAACCAAAAGAAGAAAGGTAGATGATCTTGTGAGGTCTACATGCCCTGAGCAATTACGAAGAGCTGTTCGAAGAGTATCTAGCCCAACTCCAGAAACTTCTATTTCCGTAGAAAAGGCTTTAGCATTCTTAATAGATAATGATCTATCGTATATACAATATGAAAATATGCGAATGGTTGTAAATGATGTGCACAAGAACTGTTTTCCATCATATTATAGTCTACAAAAAGCAAAGAAAAAATATATTCCGGAAAATATATCAATATCAGAAACGTCAGTAAAAATACCATTACAAAATTTTCTAAATATGACAGCCAAAAGTTTATTAGATTTAAATGATTTTGAAACCCAAAATGATGTAGTTTTGGAAATTAAATGCTGATTTGATGGTAGTTCAGGCCAGAGCAATTACAAACAAAAGTTTAATGATCCAAATTCGCGGGATGAATATCTATTTGTTGCTTCATTTGTTCCATTAAGATTTTTCGACTGGGCTACAGAAAATAATATTTATGCGGATGATCAAGAAAATTTAATAAACCAGCTTGAAGGAAGTGATTCGGATGAATAGAGTAAACAAATTCTAACATTTTCTTTCTTATTGTATTTAATAAATAAAAATTGTTCAAAACATTATTTTTTATAATTTATTTAAATAATAAAACAAGTATAAACATTAAAAAGTAACATTTACTTTACTTTACTTTCCATTTGAATTTTTTTCATTGAATTTTTTTCATTTTTAAAAAAATTTAAGACAAAAAATCGCCAAAAATTTTATTAAAAAAAAAAATTAAAAAAAAAATGGTAAAAATTGGGGGAAATAAATAATATTTATTCATAGCGTGTAACTGCATAAATAAAATAAGACCTTTTTCTCAAAAATCCATGCAAAACTTCAGAAGTTACAAGCATTTATACAAAAGCAAGTACATAAATAAAGGAACATAAGCATGAAAATCAAGTAATATAAACTAAAATTTATTAATAAAAAATTATATAGTTTCAATAATAACATAAACATAAGTTAATCACAAAATATCAATAAAACTTTTTATTTTTTTTTTACTTTTAAATAGATTTTTGAGCCAAAAAAAAAAAAAAGATATAGCCGATTTATATAGTATCGTTCATCCGATTTGAAAAAAAATTGGCATATAATTTTATACTAATAATCAAAGGAGTCTTACAAGTTTTTGAGACTCAGAAATCGAATTTGCGGATTTTATTCTGTTTTTGGTATTTCGGTTATATGGGAGGTGGGCGTGGCCATTGCCCAATTTTTTCAAAACTTTGTGAAAAAACTTCTTTTGTCCAACTATTTTTTTGTACAAAATTTCATTGCTCTACGGCAACTCCTTCTATTTATGGCCACTCGTTATATGACTTCACCACACTGTGCGACCCCCGCACTGATAAGCCAGCACGCTACCAACTAGCCTACTGGGCCGCACAAAGAATAAATATTTTATTTTTGTATTTATTATTTATATTATTATTTATTTTTATTTAAATATTGTTTATTACTGCATGTTTTTCCAATTTCAAATATAAATTGTGAATATCTGAAGTTTCACTTTGGAACACTTTATTTATATTTTTATTAATCCTGTTTTTTAAGCACCGGACTTATTTTTGGATTTATAAATCAGAATATTCAAACTCGTTGTTTGTTTCCCAAAAACTTGGATGCTTTTTTTAATTTAAAAAATATTTTATTTTTATCTCAATCTTACACTAATTAAACTTTATAAAAATATAAAACCGTTATGTAAACGGTTTTAGTTTTCTATTTAATCTGTTTGATTTTGAAATATCTTGAACTAGTTAAAGTCAAAATAACGCTAAAATACCGAAACAACGATTTATAACGTTATTTTGTTGATGTAACAAAATTGAATGGGTAGAATTTTGAAATAAACCCTGTAAAGACACATGCCACTATTGAAATCGTAGCTTTAAAACGTTCATAACGGCATTGGTGTGGCCGTGGCAGGTATCTGCCATTATTGTAATGAAAAGGTAGTGTTTGCCAACCATGAAAAAAGTAAGCACATACTCAGGGAACTTCTGCTGTAAATATTGGTCGTTTCAGTTGTAATACAGTATTTTTATTTTTAAGTGAAAAAAACAGTCATTTGTAAAAGAAATTTCATTTTTGACTACAATTGTAGTTCATTTAAAAAACAAACTATAATAAATTACAGTATTATGATTTTACATTAATTTTATACAGTATTTTTTTTATTTAAAAAAATAAAACAAATTAATGTTTTTTATTTTTTACTGCACTGACTGAACCACTCATTAATAATACAATTGTAGTTAATTTTTTGAACAGTAAAAAACCAAAGGACTATGTTAGTTGAATTTACTAAAATGTAAGTCGTTCTTTTTTCAAGTGAAATTTCATTTGTTTTTAGCTACATTTGCAGTGGTCTTTACCTTTATTAAGTGCAGAAAATAAATTAAAATAAACCTAACATGAATCCATGAAGTAACTTTTTTGCTAAACTTTCAATAAAAAATAGTTTTTAATTTTAACGAAGTAATAAAAATCCAAAAATAGATCCGGCGATTTTTTAATAATAGCAAATAAACATGTTATGCTGACATATTAAAAGTTTGTCAAAAAATCGTCATTTTGGAAGCAAAATTCGCCCAATCGTCATTTAGTAATTTAGGTACTAAAAATCGTCAAACCTGGCAACTGTGCTTGTATGTTTAGTTTGAGAATTTTGTATGTATTGTTGATCTTTTAAAATTGCATTCCATTTTGAATTGTCACTTTTGAGATCATTATTTTCAGGTTTGATATCATTTATTAAAGTACTAAAAACAACGTTATAATTATTATGTTTTAAACCAACGAACATATAGACTAAAAAAGAACCAAGGTACTCAACATCTGTTAAATTTTATATGCCAACTAGTTTTTAGAGAAACAGCTTTTTAGAGGTTTTTTTAATGCATATTTTTTAGTATATAAATTTTGCGTTAATTATACAAAATTTATGCAAAACTTATGTAGATTTAAATTGTATTGCTTAAAAGCATGAAAATTAATTAATTAAAAGTACCACTGTACACAGTACACAAACAATTTAAACACCCAATCATTATAACATACGTAATGGATTCTAAATTTTAAATTCCACTATAGGCACTTTATAACACTGATCCTGTTTTTATTTTAATTTAATTTATTTTAATGTATTTATTTTACAAATTTTAAATATTCGACCAGCGCCAATTGTGGTTTCCCGACGAAAGAAATTCCGATCATATATGATTATATATAGATCACATATAACTAAACAGCACATCACATCTCATCTGATCCGAAAAATGGCATACATAAGCTGATCTCATGGTATCTCATTCTATCTAATCTCATATAGTTTGACCCGAAAAACTTGTCTATCAAATATGATCAAATTATACATAACTTGATACAATTTTATCTAAAAAATTTTTTATTAAAAAAATTTAAATTAGTACTTTTTATTTTAATACAATTAAGTACTACTTGTAATTCATTTATAAAACATAAATATTAATTTTAAAAATAATGTTAAATTTAAAAATGTATGCTTTTTATTTGTTATTATTTTAACTTTAGTTCAAGATATTTACAAATCGCACCGGTAAAATAGCAAAAAAAGGACCGGTTATACATTATGAAAAGGTATTGAATACCAACACTTCTTAAAATCTTATAATTATAACGTTGTTTTTTTAGTAATTTAATAAAAAAAAATATTAATAACACTGTGCTAGTTCAAAAACGTAACAAGCGGGGCACCCGGCGGGTAAAGCTAATTCGAGTACGCTGAATCCAGTGGTGCTAACCGTTTTTTTAGGTTAGCTCTCGTTTAAAAAATAATTAAGATTGAAAATTATGGTTCCAAGTACCTAAAAAAAACAATTTTTTTTTTCCTCTTGCAAATTCCAACAAATGTCACCAAAACGTGAATATCGCATTCCGCCCATTTTCAGTTCGACTACCAATATTTGTAATTGATGGACTCGTACAAAATTTGAAGGCTATATAGCTAATATAGAACCCTAGATATTTAATATTAATATTAATTTTGTATATGAGCTTAATATTCACTTTGTATGGGAGCTGCCACGCCCACTGGTATGATCCCGCCCAATTTTCCCATGACTATTCATTATATAATCAACGTGCACAAATTTCTAAGACTCTGGCTATTATAGAACTGTAGATATATGATATTAAATATTTACTTTGTATTTGAGCTGACACGCCCACTGGTCCGATCAAGCCCATTTTTCCCATGACTATTAACACTATCAAATAATCAACGTGCACAAATTTCTAAGACTAAGACTATTATAGTACTGTAGATATATGATATTAAATATTTACTTTGTATGGGAGGGAACCATAATTTTCAATCTTAATTATCTTTTAAACAAGAGCTAACCTAAAAAAACGGTTAGCACCACAGGATTCAGCGTACTCGAATTAGGTTTACCCACCGGGTGCCCCGTTTGTTACAAAAAAAAGTGTCCGATTCGAGCACAGTGTAATCATTACAAAACAAAAAAATGTAGTTTTAATTTTTTTTGCATTAAATTTTGAAACTATTTATGGTTAAAATGGTTAAAAAAATATAAAAAAGTTATAGATTCTTTTCATTAATTTTTATATTTATATATTAAAGTGATAGAATTGTTTTCGATTATTTATACCATATACACTTACATATGATCATATATGGTAGAATATATTGGACTTTAATGTATGATGATATATGAAAGCATGTATGGAGATTTGTGTATTCATGTAGGGACTTGCATGCATGTTTATGAGCATGTACAAACATAAATTAAACCTTTATGGATCCATATATGAAATTTTTTAGCCGGTTTTTTTATTCTTTTAATTTATTGTAGCTGAAGATATGAAAAAGTTATATTACAATAACTTTTTACCTTTAATTTTTGCGAGAGCATTTTTTAGATGCGTCCACTTATTATACCATAACTTGGTCATCTATGCTGCCATATAATTTTTTTTTAAAAATTGTGAATATATAGTATAAGCCGCTACATACAAAAAAAAATTTTTCGTCAAAATATTTTTCTTTAATTGCCTCTTTTTAAAGAACAAACACTTATTTAGGTCAGTTGTTCATTAACTGCGGTATTCATAAGCAAAATTCAGACACTGAATATCCACTGAATAAGGATTTCTTATTCATAACACCCTTTATTAAACAAAGTACAAACTCTGCTCATCTCATGAATAACTGCTGCCATTTTGACAACAGCTGTTAATATTAAGGTCGTGTTTTTATTTAATGTAAAATCTTTTTCATCTGGATTTTAGTTATATTATTCTTTTCCATTTATTTTTAATTATTCTATATATTTCAAATTTTATTTAATGTTGTATAGGGCGTATTAACTCGAAAGTTAATTTTTTTACAAAAGATTTATGAACAGACTCACGCACAACCAGTGAATAGGTCTAGATAACATTATAATTGTGAACTCGTTGTGTGTAGCTCTCATCGAATCTGTAACTTAAACTTATGAATACCGCAGTAAGTGCTCATACTCGCTACAACTGTAATAAAATGTAAAAAACTACATAAAACGCAAATCGGTGGTTTAAATATGTTTGTGCATTAAATATGAGTCATAAATATGAATACAGGTTTTGATATTTAATTCTATCAAAACGAAAGCAGATTGATTGATTACAAAACGGAATAAATAAAGTTTAGCCGCTGCTCTGCATTTTGAAATTGTAAAATTTTGGAGGAAAGGGGTCCAAAGTTGAAATTTTGTTTGCGTTTCAATCGGAACGATTTAAGCACCATCGGAAAGGTAATTTAAAAATATGTCCAACGAGGCATAATATGAACATATTTCATCAACCCATTACGGACCCGCTTTTCGTTTTTTATGTTTTTTTTTTATGAAAAAGCCAATTTATTTTAAAATTAACCAAATTAATGGTAAGTTTGGTAGCCAATAATGTATAGAGAAGATATTGAGCTTTCATTTAAGGTATGATATGACCCAGTAGCTGTATAAACACAGTATTTAAAGATTGTTTTGTAATTTTTTACTTGTTTACTTTTTAGGTCAAATTTCAATTTATTCTTACGTGTTATAATGTATAAATATCAATAGGTAATAAAAATATAAACCAGGCAGGACCAAAAATTATCTTAATCCATTTTGGTATATGAATGAATTTTTTGGGAAAAAATTACATTACTTCAATGTGTGATCAGTGTCAAGTTGGAACAAGTGGAGTTTAAGGGCATAGCACCGATTTGAATTTTGCATTTTTTTTGTTACAATTTATGTGTGTGAAGTTATCCATAAATAAGTTAGAGGCTTTGTGAGCAAAGTTTTTCTCCGTAACCGGTCTTCGGTAGGTAGTGTTTTCTCCTATGTGATAGGCAGTAAGTGGCTTCGCTAAGTTTTCCATGCATATATGTATATGTGTGTGCATGTACATATGTGTTTGCAATAATGTAAAAAAAATTAATAATTGTAACCAAAAATTGCAAAAAAAAAAAAAAACAAAGTTGTCCAACTTTAACCTTTAATATTTTTTTTTATTATACTTTTTATGAAAACTTGTGAAATTGGCTATTCATTTTTATATATTTTGTATATAGACTTTTGTTGAATAAGACATTTTCTCCAAAAAAAAAACTAGAGTAAAAAATAAATAAATAAATATGAAACTGACCTGCAATGGGTTCATTTATAGGGACATATTGCACCTCAGTGAGGTAATTGCTAAAAACTATTCCAACTTTAATGACTTGCCCAGCCATCGGCATAATTCATCGTGGAAATATTAGTCGATGGACCAAGTTTTATCAGATTCGGAGAAGAGCTGCTAAACTTTATTTAAGCTTAAAAAGCTAAATGCAAAACCGATAAAATTTAAAGAACTTTTTTTCGAAATCTGTACCATAGATAAAAAAATTAAGTACACACTATTGAAATCAGCATGTCCGAAATATATATAATTGATGGTCAGATCTTTAATTTAATTTTTAAAAGGTAACATTTTGGTACTTATTTCGTACCTTTACTTTAGTTAAATACCGAGAAATTGGGAACTTTTTCTAAAAGTTCGGTTAAAAACAATCCGATTACAAATTTACAAAGGCTTTAAAATGCAAACTTTGAAGGTCCATAACTCAGAAACCGGTGTTCGCCTACAAATAAAAAAAGCATTTTTGAGTTCAACATTAAAAGTTCTAGTGATCGTGAACATTTGGCCACCGCTACCGTTATCCGTTGCAAATAGATAACCGATACAATGCCAGTTCCGAAGCACCTTAATTTTTAAATACCGGTATACCGCAACCGTTTCTCTTGATACCGGTATTAAATAGTTTAAACAAAATTATGTTTTTTTTGAAAAAAAATTAATTTTTTTATATAAAACGTACAAAATTGTTAATCAATTGTTACAAACTTGACAACCAGTTACAAGCTTTTTACTGCGTTGACAATACTTTTATATGATTTTTTTTTATTTTTTTATATGATCTCGATACAAATATTAAATATTTGTAGTAACCAAACTTGTATTCAAAATAAACTTTAAAAATTGTGTGTTTAAAATAAAACTTAAAATATTTAATATTGATAGCGATTCCTGTTCTCACCTTCACCATTCACCTCAATTTTCGAATCGCATTATATTCCGTGTATTAATTATATGTCCCATTTTGATTTCTGATTTTTTCAGTATTTGTTTATTGTAAAGACGATTGGACAATAAAAAATTTATAATTTTGTATTATTTGAGAGAAAATGAGGTTCGAAAACTGAGGTGAATGGTGAAAGTGAGAATAGGAATCGCTACCATTATTTTTATAATTTTATAATATATAATTTTATGTTCACACTTTAAAAGATCGTACATAAACAGTTATCGGCTGTGTTCTGGATTTCACGTGACTTAAAATCGCAGTAAAATTTAAATTTATGGCACTATTTACTCTTTGTTCTAAAATTTTATGTTTCGATTTCAACTTTTTTCTATTTAATGACAAATGTAAAAACATAATTCACCCAAATTTCAAATAAAACTAAATTAACCCTCTTGCAATGGAATTTATACCACTTGTTCGGCACAAAAAAATAAACAAAATGTTTTTGTAACAAAAATTTTTTCGTTGTCTATTTAAGGCGATATGGGGCAAAAATAAAAATAGGTTTATAGCGAATCTCAAAAACGAATCCATAAAAATTAATAAGTTGGGGCATAAATTATTCCTCTTGCCAAGATATAACTAAAGTCCAAAAATTACACTTGCTGTGCTTTTACTTAAGAATTTATGGAGATTTCCTACAAATGTTTTACTTTTAAATTTTAAAAAATGAAAACCAAAAGTTTATTTTTCGATCTTTTATCATAAATTATGATGTGAGCAAGATTATTAAAGTTCAAGATCATTTGACTTTATCTACTGACAGGTCCTTACATGTTTCATTTCGCGTCACCGAAAATCATCACAGAACCAACGTAGAAGGGGTAGAATATTTTTACCCAAATTTTGAAGGAAAAAGATCAACGCGTTACACGTATTGTTTTATTTACCCGATGAGAAGTAAAAAACAAAATTGGAAGAATTGAACTAATTCAAATCAAAAATTAAACATTTTTAACTAAAATAAAACATTTTTTCCTTAAAATTTTAAGTAAAAATATGTATTAGCTGCGAACGTCTTGAGGAAATACCACCTTAGTCAATACAAACATCTTTTTTAATTAAGTTCAAATTTATTTCCAATTTTTTTTTTTTTTTTTTGTTTTAAAATGAATTTACAAAAATTCTAAAACAAAAAAAAAAATTACAAAAAAAAATATTAAAAGAAATCAAAGTTACAAAAAAATTAACAAAAATGTGTTTGTATTTGAAAATCCCACACTGAAAAAAATTACAAAATTTTGTTTGTAGTCCTTATAGAGCTTTTTTGTAAATACAAAGTTTCTTTTTTTTTTATTTAACTAGCCCATTACAAACCAATTTTTGTATTTTTGTTCGTTTTTTTTCATGTTTTTTTACGAAAAAGCGTATTTATTTTAAAAATTACCCTTATTATAGATGCGTCAATGATTTGTTTACAAGCTTTCATTTAAGGTATAATACGAAGCAATAGATATAAAAACACCACAATTATTACAAGTTGTTTTGAAATTTTTTCTTCTTCAGTTTTAGGTTAAATTTTTAGTGCTACTTATTTTTAATGTATTTATATCAATAGGTAATGAAAATATGTATTAGTAGGAGCAATAATTATTTTAATCCATTAACACGTTAAGCACCCGATGCATATTTTTTTATATATGAATGAATTTTTTTTTTTTGCTGCTAAAAAGTATAATACTTCAATGTGTGGCCTGTGTTAAGTTCAAAGATATAAAAATTGTTTGGGTTTACACTTGTTTAAACATTTTTTGATGGTTATTTTTATTAAAATCTATTAATGTGCAATATTTGCCTCAGAATATAGATTGAAATTCTGTATTTGCCGGCGACGTTCCCTTGAGGCTGGGAAGGGATTTGAATTTGGAAACTATCATTTATCTAATAACAACTACACGTCTTTAAAATATATTACCAATGAAGTGTAACATCTTCTCATATTAATTAATTGCAGCAAAGTTATTTTGTTTTTTTTTTTTTTTAATTTTGTTTTTATGGAGAAAATGTGAAGGGGTGGATTGGTTATTCATAAAAAATTTACAAAGAAAACACTTGTATTTAGAAAAACTGTGCTCAGCGAAGCCGGGTTTTGGACATACTAGAGGAGAAACCCACCAAGCCCGGCCAAAGGCCAGTTACGCAGAAATGCTTTGATCAGCAAAGCCATAGATTTTGGTTATTCATTAAAAATTAACAAAGAAAAACGCTTGTATACAGAAAAACTTTTCATAGCGAAGCCGGGTTTTGGGCATACCAGAGGAGAAAACCCCACTAAGGATTAATATAATTATTGCTCCTACTGATACATATTTCCAATATAAATACATTATAAAACGTAAAAATAAGTAGAACTAAAAATTTAAATTTAAAACAGAAAAAGTAAAAATGTCAAAACTTAACCTGAAATAACAACGGTTTTTATATAGCTATGGGGTCGTAATATACCTTAAATAAAAGCTTAATTACGAAAGCTTAATATCTTGTATAAAAATTATTAACCACATAAGGTATCCATCCTTAATTAGTGCAATTTTTAAAATAAATGGACTTTTTCGTATTTTTACAAAAAATACAAAATCTTAATTTGGATTTAAATAAGTTAATTAAATGTATACATGTTACTCCTCGTTGGAAAGATATTTAAATTACATTTCCGAAGGTGCTTTATCGTTCCGATCCGTTCACAATTTTTTGCTTAAATTGAAAAACCCTCCCCCACGGAAAGAGGGAGCGTCCGAAAAAAAATATAGCCATATTCAGCGTCGAAAAATTAAAAATTTCATCAATTTTAGAAGGGCGGCTAAGCATTTCTGTTCCAAAAAATGAAAATAAATTTGAATTTAAATATGAAGGTGTTTGAATTCACAAATTCCATTTTTGGTGCTTACTGTTGTTTCTGTGCATTGTTGGTGGCTATTTAAAAAAATTTTGTTGTGTATTTAAAACGGAACTTTTTTAATTTTTTCTGTGTATGAGCATTAATAATTTAAAAAAAAAAATATTAAAAATTAACATCGTCTTCAGCCGGCTTAGAGTCGCTGCCGATTTTTTGATAAACCGGCGCAGATTATTTTGAGTCGACTTGGACCTCTGACCGATACCAAAACAGAATAAAGGTCGATACCGTTATTTGATTCGGTGGCCAACCTTGTTTGAAACTAATCGAAGTTATGCCCGTTACATAGAGTTTGGCCATAATTTTTTATTAATTTATGCTCTTTCAGTGCATTGTCTTGTGTGCGAGCCGTTGGCTACTTCTGACGGACTGGATAGCACTGGAAAAACACTTTATAAACCAATATTTTTTTTGTAAAACAAAGACTGGCAAATTCTGATAAAGCGTTCCAAACAAGTCTTTGGTTAGTAATTTATTTTTAATTTTACAATTTTCCATTGATTGAATATTTTTTTATATTCCATTTCCGACTAAATAATGTTGCTAGTTTTATTTAACAAAAGGAAAATAAAATGTTAACTTTTTTTTTTTCTTAAGTGACATTGTGGAATTCATTTAAACGAAGTATCCAATAGACAACAGGTTCTATTTAGGAATCTTACAAAATTAGCAATCTGATCAAATTCCATAAATTGATCAGACAATTGCATATATTTAAATACTATTGAATATTTTGAGAATTATACAAAATAACGTTTTTAAGGACTAGATTTACTGTAAATCCATCACTTGGCTAATCAATCAAATATTTAAACACAAAGTTATATCGTAGATTTTGAAAATAAATCGCACTCTTTAAGACAATTTGCCTATTAGTATTAACCAGCTAAACATTTTTTGGAGCGTAAATACAAGTTTATATTTTCGACTTTGTAATATTCAATGCAAGAGAATTTTAGTTTTTTGGCACTTTCACTGTGTCGGCAAAATTTAGGGAAAACAACATCACAAACATTCACAAATTGATTGGTCTTACATTCACTCGTAAATTCATTTCTTTTTTTTGTTCAATTCTTTGCTGTTTTTCTTTATCGAAATAATTTCACTGTGTGCAAAGGTATTAACTGGCACAATAACATTTTAGGGAATTGATTCCAAGATTATACATACCAAATATATATTATGATTTTGTTTACTATGCTGTTTTATTATAAAAAGACAATATAAAATCCACGAACCCGATGTGTTCTCTTCTAAATGACTTAAATAAAATCAGTTGTGCCAACCATGACTTTTTTGCATACAACTAATAGCCAATGGTGCTAACTTGCTGTTTTCAATGCGTGTTAAATTTACTTTGTTCGTTATCGAATTACTATGGGCTTAGCATTTTACTATTTAATAAGGGAGTGCTTTACACAGTTGATTTTTATGAATTTAAAAGAAGACTGTTTTATTTCCGAATAATTATTCCATTATTGAAAGTACAGACTACACAAACATGTACCCAGTGACATATGACTATCTTGAACCGTATGGTTTTGTTTATATCAAAAACTATTCCGACAGGAATCAGCTGATGAATCCAAAATGTTGGTAAGAAAATGAGTAAAATGAAATGTCAACATTATAGTGATATACAGAAAGGGATATATATAAAAATTATAGTCACTTGCGGAGTGAAATAGAAATAGCTAACCCTATATAAATTTGTAGGGAACATTTTTTGTATATATCTATTCCTTTCTTAATATCACTAGTTTCGACTTTTTATTTTAGACATTTTCTTACCATCGTCCATATTCCTGTCTGTATAGTTTGTGATTGAAATCTTACTAATGAATCTAATACTGCATTTAAACTTGACAAAAACTAGCTAGTTTTTGTACAAAACTATATTAGAAAAACCAAGTCATTTACATTAGAAATTTAGATTTGTTTAGTTTTTTTTGTCATAATAAATTATTATTTAACACTTTTGACTTTATTTCTTTATGTTTCGCTTATTTGAACCAAATATAAAAATATTAACAAAGTTATAAATAAACACTCAATTTTAGTTTAAAACACATTTATTTTTAAAAAGCAAGTGGAATCTGGTTTTCAATTCGAAAACCAAATTTTTTTTTTTTATTTTATTAATTAATAATCATAATTACAAATTATATACTATTACCCTAACCGAGCACTAGCTACTATGGCCTTCGGCGCGTTGTAGCGAAACAGACCAGTGCCTCTGGCGGGAACTGAACCCACGACCCCCGCACTGATAAGCCAGCCAACTAGCCTACAGGGGCGCACTGAAAACCAAATTATTTTTGTTAGTGTTTTACTCCAAAACTAAAAATAGGCAAAAACTACTAGTTTTTCGTCTATCCAAATGTACAGGCAGAAAAAAATGGTGTAGTTTTATAAAAGGTTTAAAAGGGTATAATATTACCAAGTACAGTAGGAGCATTTCAATTTATAATTATTTCTAGGAAAGTTTGTCAATAAGCTTTGGATAAAAATATTATGAAATGTAACTACAAAAACTTGGTAATTCTTAAACTTTTATTTAGGACAATTAAGCAGAAAATCGTAATAAATATATCCACTTTATTTCATTAGAATCCCTTGGTAATTTAATAAATTGTTCCATTTTTTTAGATTTAAAATAGTGCTCTTTTTGTTAATGTATTAAAATTATCGTTGTTAAACCTCCTTCTCATTTGCACCAAGAATAGAAGAATGCCTGCCAATTTCACCAGTTGGAACTAGCAAATTAATAAATTTAGGGTTAACTAGGGTTACCTTTTTCACAGAATTTTGTTTCGGATCCTTTTTTATACGTACATGCAAAAACTAAAAAGTTTAAAATCAACTAATAATAGCGTAAAAGTTACCTAAATTTATTGTGTAGCATACAACTTGAAAAGTTTTTAATGAATCACAAAATTTTTAACAGCACTCCTTGTGCTTAAGTATTATTTATTTATTTAATTTTTATTAGCAAGAGTGAGCGCTTTAAAACAATTTCGTAGCTTACGTGACATTTTACTGACTAAATTTTTAATTTTCTAATTGTTAGTTGCTAGCTAGAAATCCCAGGAAACAACTTTACGGACTGTCCGTTACAAACGGATTCATGAATCCGGCATTGACGGTACGAAAACGGACCGGAATTGACGTATCCGTCGAAGCTTGTACGAAAACGGAACATTAACATACAGTAAAATTGGATTACTCAAATTTTCGAAAATTATCCGTTTTAACTCCGTTTTGCTGTATCCGTTTCGGTGCCGTTTAACCGCACTACACCGATTTTCATCAGTTAAAACTCCGTTACAACCGTTATCGTTTTTCTTCCGGTATTACCGGAGTGTGTTTTGTTTAAAAAAAAATCAAACAGTTTTATTTATTAATAAAATTAAATATTAATAAAATCTATATACATATATAAAAAGAAGTGTACATTTTGATTGTCACTCCATAACTCGAGAACGGCTGCATAAAATAAAAAATGGATGAATACGTTTTGTAGAACATGCAATGAGGATGGTTTAAAAAAAAAATGTTTAAAAATATTTTCGTTTAGTCCAGATGTGGTGATTTTTCTGAACATTAGTCATTTTCATCTATATCTATACATATAAAAAGAAGTGTACATTTTGATTGTCACTCCATAACTCGAGAACGGCTGCTTAAAATAAAAAATGGCTGAATACGTATTTAAGATTTTTAGTGGTAGTTTTTTTGGTTATTTTTAAATGTACCACTTTTTTAACATATACAATTTCAGATGTTTTTTCAATTAAATATAGAGACGCAGATCTGATGAAGATGTTAAACAACACCAGAGATAAAATGAAAAAAAATCAAAATGTTAAAACCACATCCTTTTATTGATTATTATTAAATTTTTATGTGGTTTCATATTGTTTTTTAATAATGTAATTGTTAATCCATTTTTGTTAATATCTTTATAAATGAAAAAATTTAAAAATAAAACCAAACTTTTGTTTAAAATTAAAAAAAGAAGAAATCATTTAGATAAAATAAATAAAAAAAATAAAAAAAATAAAAATGAACCATTAAAAAAAACGGTACGAATACGGACCATATTCGGACCGTATACGGTATATTAAAAACGGAGTCCACTCCGCTTTTAAAATAAATGACGGACAGTTTACGGTACGTTTTGAACGTACACTCAATTCGTACACTCCGTTTTATATACAGCATGACGGTACGAAAACGGTCCGTTTTAGCGTGCTTTATACTGTTTCGAATCCGTATTCGATGTTCCGTTTATTCCGTTTTCCGGTCCGTATACTGATCCGGAAAACGGTACGGAAACGGACTTCGGATCCGTATATGCTGTACCGAAAACGGCACATAAACGGACCGGATTGTTTGCTGGGATTGTCTACGTGATGTATAAACATTTTTATACATATTTTTAAAAGAGAATTATGTGTATAATACAAAAAAATAGTTACAATTGTAAATACATATGTATGTTTGCAAATTTAAGAATTTAATGGAAAGTATCCCAATATTAATAAATGAACAAAATTTTAACATTTAAATGATTTATAAATTTAATTTCTTTTAAATAAACAACAAATGTTAAAATAATAATAAAATAATTGAAAATGAAAATTATTAAATGATTTCGGCGGCAACACGTGTTTCTTCTTAAACGGTTTTAGTTAGCTATTTTACCTGAAATATCTTGATCTAAAATCAAAATAACGCAAAAATACCGAAACGACAATTTAAAACGTTATTTTATTGATTAAACAATATATAATTGATATAATTTTGAAATAAGCCCCGTGATATCAGAAGACACGTGCCACTATTTTAATCGTGGTTTCAAAATCTTCATATCGCCCTTGATGTCGGTGTGGTAGGTAACTATTGTTATATTGAATAGGTAGTGTAAAATAAAACTACGGACATTTATATAAGGTGGCGCAAAAGTAATCCTCCTATCAGAAAATGCTACACATAATAAATACATAATAAAAAAAAAAAACATCGGAAGGTTATTTTTGCGCCACCTTATACTTTAGAAACTTTGTAAAATTTCCATGTGTTGTTTTTTTGTGAAATTACATTGTATATAATTTGATAACTCGACAAATTTAGTTTTATTTTTATATGTTGAATTTGTTGATACATTTGCAATGAAAAGCTTATTATTTACTTTTTTTAATAATATTTGTATAAAAAATTAAATACTAAATAATTATTTTAATAATTAATTAACTTTCACAGAAAAAAATAAAAGAGGGAATATTACCTTAGCAGGCATAGGTAGCCACTTTTTGTAAAATAAAAAAAAATTGTATTGTATATGCCAATAGGTAATGTTTTTACCTATTGGCTATTGCTATTTCTACTATTAAAAATATGCAACTCTTCGAAAATATTTGATTTTTGTTTGTCATTTAACAAAAAAATATTCTAAAAAAAGTTAATAGTTTACAAAAAAAAATATAACTCAATAAAAAATTTTAATTTTTCTGTTTAAAAGTAATAGGAACCTGAACCAACACAAACTAAGGAACCTGTATGTGTTTATTGGCAGCTTATATATAAAAGGTATGTACCTACTGTTTTAAATGCAAAATAAGTTTTACCTCTCCAAATGTCCCTTGTGGTCATTTAAAATGTTTTCATGGATGTACACAGCACTCACCTTTCAAAATCTAGACTACAGGAAAATTTATCTTCAGGTGTCAACATTAGCATGGGTACATACACCCATAATAAGTCAGTACAAAAGTTTGTTAAACTTGTTTTTGTGTTATCTTGCCTTTAAAACATAGATGGGGAGAAAGCATTAAGTATTGAAAATCCCAAGTATGCTTTAAACTGAGTGTTAATTTATCATAATAATTAACTTAATATTTTAGCTAATTTTATATGCCAACATCTTTAATTTGCATTCCTTAATTTAAAAATTGGCCTGCAATTTTAAACCACTATCAGCCTCACATATAGATGGTGAAATTTCTTCATATTTGTTATTGTATAACCATTAAATCGACTAATCTTGGGAACTGAGCGAAATAGACCGAATGAAAAGTCTGTAATACAGAAAAATCTGTAATTTTACAGAAAACTTAACCGCCAGACCGTTTAGCTAATTTTAATAATAGTAAAGTGAATGACATAGAAATCCCTACACTTAAATACAGATAAGCGTTACTAAAATTTAAGTAACGCTCAATGGAGGCCGTTTTGCTGAAATCAGCAAATTGTTTACTAAAAATTAGTAGTTTTTTTTCAAATTAAAATTTATTTTAATTAACCTTTGGCATTTTCTATATATTTTAGATTATAAAAATATTTAATTTGTAAAATAAGCTTTACTTATCCCTTAAAATTAATAAAAACCATCAGATTCTGAGGGTTTTTCTATAGAAAAACCATCAGATTCTAAGGAAAAACCCTTAGATTCTGATTACTTTTTCTATAGAAAAAACCTCAGACTCTGAGGACTTTTTCCTATAGAAAACCCTCAGATTCTGAGAACTTTTTCCTATAGAAAAACCTTCAGATTCTGAGGACTTTTTCCTATAGAAAAACCCTTGATTCTGAGAACTTTTTCCTATAGAAAAACCTCAGATTAATTTTATCTATTTATACAACTGTTTATATTATGGTAAATCTTTACAAAATGTCAAACTTATATTGCATACCTCTGTATGCATATTTTAATACAGCATTACTTGGTAAAATGTAACAAAATAAATATGAAAGAACATAACAGATAATATGTAATTTATTGAACATAAGTGTTAAGACAACGAAAAAAATTCATACAACAGTATGTGTAAAATATTTATTAAGCATCATTTTTACGTAAATACATCAAATATTTAAATTAAATTTAATATGTGGGGTAAAATAAAGTAGCCGGAAAAATAAGTAAGTTTATTTTTTTTATTTAAATTTTATAAAACTTTTTTCTTATTCTAAGTCATAGCGAAGGGGAAATTGTATGGCGTATTAGGAGGTGTTAATTAATAAGTAGAGGTAATATTTAATATCTGTCAGATTTTTTTATATTTTATAAATAAAACAACTTTTAATAAAGTAACAAAAAGAACAGCGTTTTTCATATAAATATATGGGAACATTTATTAAACTATCTAGGGATTCTTATGAAATAGAAAGGATAATTTATTACGATTTTCTGCTCAATAGTTATAAATAAGAAAGGAAGAATTACAAAGTTTTTGTATTTAATATCATTATATGTTTGTACAATACATTTTCTTAAACTTTACTAAAAAAAGTTAATAGTTGAAATGCTCCTACTATACTTGGTAATATTATACCATTTTTTAATAAATGTTCCCCTAGATTTTTCTGTGTGTAATTTTTAGTATTTTCTATTTACAAAAATAAATAGTTTATTGAACTTGGAAAATGGACCATGGTTAACTACCATCTTGTGAAATATTTCACTTTTAAATGATCGACAGTATGGCTTCAGAAGCGGTCGATCTACCGGAGACCTGTTGGCGTTTCTATCGGAACGTTGGAGGCGGTCACTCCACCGCTTTGGTGAGAGTAAAGTGGTTGCTCTAGATATTTCCAAGGCGTTCGATCGCGTGTTTCACGGGGCACTCGTGACTAATGGCGTTTTCTTTTCTGGCAAAAATGTCACATTTTTTTTGCACTTTGCCCTCAAATTACCTTTTTGTGTTCTTTTCTAAAATAAGGTAAACACTCTGAGAGGGTGCCGTGTTTCTTTCTGAAAATTTTGCCTTATAAAAGGCAAAAAATGCAACATTTTCTGCCCTCAAAAAATTTACAGGGTTGAATGTTGCCCTGTTTTTTTGGTTTATCAATCTCATGTGTATATATTGCAAAGTTTTTGACGAGAAAACTCTCACCTTGGTAGCAGAGTGGTAGTGTGCTGGCTTCTGACACAGAAGATCCCGAGTTCTAACCCTTATTGGTATCACATTTTTTTATATATATATTTTTTTTGTTAAATTTAATTTACCATTTTTTTAATTTGTTTTTGCTATTTTTTTAATTTTTTCTTTTTGTAAGTATTTAACAATTTTTTTAATCTGAAATTCGCTTACAAACAAAATTATAAAAAAAAAATAAATTGAAAAAAATGTATGGAGCTAAATCCAAATTTTTTAAATAAAAAAAAACCAAAAATAAATTATTAAAAAAAACATTAATTTTTTTTTAAGTTTGCTGGTATTCGAACCCGAACCTTAACAACACTAAAAGGCAGATTTGTTTAAATGTAAATATGTGATGAAATTGTGTTCTATTCTGATTGTAAAAATGCTTCATTTTAATGGGGCGAGGGCAAAATTTTAAAAATGTTGCACATTAAGAAGGCAACACTTTTTTCCAGAAAAGAAAACACCATAAGCTAGTTGCTTTTAGTGTCGGTAATGTCTTCTCTCGATTTACTCGAGTTTTCTCTTAGACCGCACTATACGTGTTGTTTTAGATGGAGTCTCATCAAACGAGTTTCAGCTAGATTAGATTAGATTATATGGCACTATGCACCGCGACCAACTTAGGTCTTTTGTGCTGCCTAAAGTTACCCTAAAGATTCAAGCTACCTATAAAGCCAATAATCCTATTAGGCAAAATCTTCATAATGTCCGAAGGGGAGACAAAGCGATCGCCAAGAAACTTGGCACGCCTTTCACAAAGCCTCGGACATTCGCAAAGAACATGCTCCGATGTCTCAGCTACCAGTTCGCAAAACCTACACTCATTCGTGTCCGAAAGACCCCTTTTGCGCAGGTGGTATCTGAGATTGCAGTGTCCAGTCAGGTAAGACACCAGGGTTCTCAAGTCACCCCTCCCGAGGGACAAGAGTCTCCTCGATCCTGCACTGGAAAAAGAAATTAATCTCTTAGCCTGTCGTTGGCCAAGAGAGTTTTCCCAATAGAGAGAGAATTCTGATTCCCTCCACGACCCGAGCTTCTCCCTAACATACCCCAAAGGTATACCACAGAATGGTTCAGGGCCAATAAAGGGCCTTCGGGCCCCGCAATTAGCAAGACAATCTGCCCTCTCGTTGCCCTCATGCCCCTCGTGACCAGGAACCCACCCTAAGGTAAGCGAGTTGCGCCCGCCAAGTCGGTTAAGAGCCAGAATGCATTCCATGACCAGACCAGATGACACCTCATAGGACATTAAAGCCCTTAATGCCGCCTGACTGTCAGAAAGAATGTAGATGCGAGATCTAATAGTGCCCCTTCGTAGACACTCCTCCGCGCAGACACAGATAGCAAAAAATCTCTGCCTGAAAAATGGAGGGGTATCTACCCATGGGTAAGGCCCGTTGGAAACCTGGTCCATAGACACCCGCACCAGTGTCACCATTCGCATGCTTTGAGCCATCTGTGAACCATATCTGAGAACCCCGCTCTGGCTCCCAGGATCTGTTGGTCCACATGGCCCTGTCGAACAGCATCATTTTAAAGTTCCTATCAAAGATGTACTCCGGTGACCTCCTATCCGTAACCTTTGTAATCGGGTCATCAATTAGGATACTAGCGATCCTCATGTGACCCCTTAGATCAACCTCCCCTCATGTCACCGAATTCTCTAAGTCTGGAGGATCCTATGCAGGCAGCCTCCATTACAGAAATATGCAATGGTGGTATCCCCAGCATAACCCCCATGGCATCCGTCGGGCAGGTTCCGCCTGCCCCTGTTATGCCAATACACATAAGACTTTAGATCCTCTTGAGAGCATCCCTTGCCCCTACCTGTTCAACCTTTGGCCACCATGCCAGGGCAGCATAGGTGATCATAGGTTTAACAATGGTGTTAAACGACCAGTAGACCATCTGCGGCCTTAGACCCCATGTCTTACCAAAAAGCCTTTGGCAGGCATAATATGCCCTTGTGGCCTTCTTGGAGACATAGTCAAGATGTTCATTCCAGGTAAGGGATCTGTCAAGAGTCACGTCGAGGTACTTAACACTACTGGAAAAGCCCACCGTGGCCCCATCAAGTACAGGCATTGTCAGGTTAAGTTTCCTCCTATTCGTAAATGGTACCAGGATTGTCTTCGACGGGTTGACAGACAAGCCCTTTTCCCGGCACCAAGAAAGAGTATAGTTCAGAGCCTGCTGCATACGTTCGGATATGGTCCTATCATCAAATCCCACTAATGACAAGATCATCCGCGTATCCATAAGTCCTGAAACCCAGGTCGTTCAAACCTTCGAGTAGTTCATCAATGACCAGCGTCCAGAGTAACGGCGACAAAACACCCCTAGTCGCATTTACGGTCCTACTAGTAGTCCCTATGCCGAACGTGATTATTCTAGAGCGTAGCATCTCCAAAGTCCAATTGATGATAATTGGAGAGATGTCCTTTCTAACCATGGACACCCTAATTGCCTCGTAGGACGTGTTGTCAAAGGCGCCCTGTATATCAATAAAGGCACAAAGGGCAATATTCTTTGCCTCTAGTGCCCGTTCTATTGTAGTGACAACATGATGGACAGCAGTCTCGGTAGATTTACCCCGTTGATACGCAAACTGTAATTTGTGTATCGGCTTTCGCCTTAGGTAAGTATCCCTAATGTACTGGTCCAAGACTTTCTCCAATGTTTTAAGGAGAAACGAACTCAGGCTAATTGGTCTAAAGGATTTGGGCAGTTGTTCAGACTTCTTCCCCGCCTTCGGTATAAAGACCACTCTAACCTCCCTCCACGGCGTCGGTACATGACCGAATAACAGACTAGATCTAAATATCCTAACCAGTTGTGGGACAATTAAATCTATCCCTTTCTGCAACAGACAAGGATAGATCCCATCCGGACCCGGAGATTTGAATGAAGAGAATTCATGTATCGCCCCATTTTACCCTGTTCTCTTGAAAGACAGCACTAGATAGGCGTACATTTCTGCCTGTTAGGTCTGGAATTCGTTGAATCACGACAGACCCGCAGTTGTCAACGCATCCTGGGAAGTGCGTATCAAGTAGGAGTTCACAGGTTTCAATGGGAGATTCAGTGTAGGTACCATTCGGCCTCTTGAGAGTACATAGACCAATTATAGTTTGCTTTTTTTTCTTCAAAATTAAATTTATGTTTAAGTTCAGGAATTATTTTATTAAATTTTTGAATTGCCTTAATTAAATTAGTAACGCTTTTTCATTAATTTTATTCCAGATTGGATTGCGGGTGCTCTGTAGAACAGAGCACCCGCGCCGCTCCCTCGCTCCTCTGAAAATTTCTGCCCTTGCAATTAATACAATTCGGAGATTTGACGTCAGGCTTTCCACAGCGGTAACAAAAAGGGCCCTTTCGGTGGCTGGACAATCCATAAAAACATGAGCATTTTCTTTGCAATTCCAGCAAACTTAAGGACTTCTGGTTGGCCTATCATTATACCTATTTACTCTTAAAGCTGCCAATTCTTCGCACTCTTCTTCTGGGACTAGGTATGGAACTAATGGGTTTTCATAAACTTCATTCACCTGCCTGGCATACCGATTTATCGGTGGTGGTTGTGGTCTTACCTCCTTTTTTAAAAAAAATCTTTTCGGCTTCTACACACTCGATTCGTAATTCCTCTACTGACTGCACTGCCATTGGGTAAACTATTTTTCCTATATTTTCCTTAAGATTTCTTTTATCATTTCAGATTCTAGCATTGATACGTCAAAACGCGAACGAAGTTGAGTCATGGTAAAGAAAAATGCAGCAATTGATTCCCAAGGTTGCTGCTTTCTCTCCACCATATCCTTCATGAGTCGAAGCTAGATCTTGTTGACTGATATTGTTTTAACAAGGCCTGTTTTAACGTTGACCATTCGTTGACAAAGTTGGTTTGGATAAAAAGCCAGTAACCATTTTTCGGCAACCGCTTTTACGAGCAAATAAAAATTATCAAGTACCTCTCTCTCAGTCGCTCCATACTGACTTTTCAAGCGCTCAATACGAAAAACAAAATCCTCTACTGATAATTTGTTGTTGTCGCCGTTAAATTCGAGTCCCCATTTGTCAATGTGAACCCTGTTAGGACTACGAGGATCATCATTTTCTAAATTTTCTGACGGTGGTCTCGACGACTGATTTGCTTGGGTGTCTGATGCATCTATTTGCCAAGGTAATCCATTTGAGCTCCTCGGTGCATTTGGTAAGTTTCTTTCCATGAGTTTTTTATTTTCCTGTTGAGGTTGTTTGTACAACAATACTCAGTCTACTAACTGTTTCTGTCAGTTGAGCAACCTGCCTCTTTATATCAGCAAACTGCGGATTTACTCCCTGATCTATCATTCTTCTGATAGAATCTTCTATTATATTGTTACGATTTCATGTTACGATTTCATTAATAAACGACACCGGCAACGTTTTCTTCTCTTTAACATCCCTGCTTTTAAAAACGTGCACGGTTCGATTGTTATAATGTAGTTACGGCCCAAACGAGTATCGAACTCTATTTAATGACAACAAGTGAGAGAACTGTGAAGAAAGAAGAAGAACTTTATATAAAAAAAAGATAAAACAAAAACTTCATGCTAATTTCAAGGATAAAAGAAGGTCAAATAAGCGAGCTATTACGAACTCGAACTAAAAAAAGAACGTGGAGAAATTGAAAAGGCCAGAAAGTTCGAGACCGTCAAAGAGATAAGCAGCTATCGTTACCCGTCGCCGAAAACTAGCTTATAATTTCTTTTATTTTTTTCTCCCATAGATCTAGATGATCGATTTTCTGTAGCTCTGTGATTTGGGCAGCTGAGCATCAAATTAAATAATCACCAATAAAATTACCTCTCGGGAACCAGATTAATTTGAAATAAAAAAAAACTTGTACTACATATTAATAAATAAATAAAAGAAATAAATCTTTTTCTTAAGAATTTTGTAACATTGGTGTCAGGTGTGGGGGTTTAATCCGGATTTCTGTAGAAAGCCTCACCATGCCTAATAAGAAAAAGAACACCAGTTTTGTGACCCAAATCACCAAGACGATGCAGGAAACTATCGAACAGCTAATGGAAAGCCAGAGGCGCCGCGACGAAGAGCTGATACAAAATATGAGAGATCTAAACTGTAGCATCAACACCAGGTTTACTGAAGTGGGGCAACCTACCCGTAATGTTGTCGGAAATTTAACTGTCGTTGAAGACTCAGCCTATGACACCAGACGTTCGGGTAATTTTTCAAAGGCTCTACCTACAGTTGGTAGTGTCGGCCTGATGGAACAATCAGAGGCTGTGGCTAAAGACGCCACAGGCGACTTGCGCAATTTGGGTAATCCCATTAATCTGGCCTCATGATGGTGGTATTGGCAGTCAATTAGATAACTTGCAGCATGAAAGTGAACCTCCTAATGGTGAGCGTAGTGTTACTCCTGCATCCCATTTGACTGAAAGGTCTTCTTCGTCTGCCAATTTAAATGGACATACAACCAATCCTAACCCAAGTGGGTTAGAAAATTCTTACCAAACATTTTCTGCTAATCATCAGCATAGGAACCCTATAGGAAATAATGGCAATAATCATCAACGAAATGTTTCCTATACCACTAACATGCCGCCACCACCATGGGCGGGTTTTCAACCACCGGTTGGCCCTAGTTTTCCTTCAATGGTATATCCGCTTGCTTGTCCGAATAAACCCAGCTTCAAGCCCCATTACGTCTCCACTTATGATGGATCATCATCGTGGTCGGATTATGAGCGTCAAGTTGAGGATGCAGCACGTTTTTATGGATGGAGCGCTGAAGAAAAATTGATGGCTGTAACTTCTAATTTAAGAGGCCGTGCTTTAAGATTGTATGGGACAATTTCCTGTAGTCCTGCACCGACTTACCAACAAGTACGTCAGCTAATGCGTGACAGGTTCTCCCTTGATGCCCATGCCAGCTATCAAGCTTTTCGCCAGTGCGTACAAGGCCCTAAAGAATCTGTTGAGAATTTTGCTACCGAACTTGAACGTCTGTCTTTAAATGCATTTAATGGTGCACCGAAGGAGCTGGTCACGGATATAGTCATGCATCAATTTATTGATGGTTTGCGCGACACACAGCTACAGGGTTTAATTGTGGCTAGCAGACCTTTCTCTATCAGCGAAGCGTTAAGAACGGCGCTCGATTTACAGGCCCAGATGAATCGTTCTAAACCACGGAATATTTATCAAATAGATGTGGAAACTGCAAATGAATGTAACCGAACATCTCAGAACTCACGAAGACGAAATAGGCGGTCGGGAAACGAAAGGGAGTCGGCCTGAGGAAGCCCAGGTCGATAATTACTAACGATGGAGCTTCCCAAAATACAACTTTACCCGTCGATTCATCAGCTGTTCCTGCTGATGTCAAAGCCGCTATGGCAAATGATGGCAGTACAACGTATACAAATTTTGATGATAGCCAAGAAATAACATTAAATATTGGTGCATGGGGGAATCAAAGTTTGCATTGCATAGCTTTTGTTGAAGATCAACCTCATGAATTGATCGTGGACACAGGGGCATCTGCTTCGCTTATTAACATTAAGTTTGTCCCATCTTCGGCCCCTGTGCGTCCTTGTAATGTAACTTTGAGAGGCCCTAACAATGAGCGTTTTAAAGCTACTAAGGTAGCTGATATTCAGTTTCGGCTTGGTCAGGTGCCATTTTCATACAGGTTCCTGGTGGTAGAAGATCCTGTACCTTCACTACTGGGTCTTGATTTTCTGCGTTATCAAAAGGCGATCATCGACGTTGGTGAACTACGGCTCGATTTGGAACGTGTTTCAGTACCATTATACCTCCCTGAAAAGATGTCACGCAACTTAATTTACTTTATGGAACCAGTTGTTTTGCCACCGAGATCCGACGTATACGTAAGTGCAAAATGTGTATTTAATAACAAATTTTCTGAATCTTTAATAGAAAATTGCGACGAGTCAACGCTTCCCTCAGGAGTCTTTATAGGGAGAACCCTAGTGTCATCCGGCAAAAACTGTCTTCCCTTCCGTCTTATAAATCTAAACAAGGAGGAGCTAAAAATATCGCCGATGACTGTGGCCGGAAAACTGGAAGAGGTAAACGTTATTCAATCGGATGATGGTGGTGTTTCAATTGATGTAGATGATTGTTTTCCAAATTTGGACGTGTCTCCCGAAATTACCGAAGAAAAGAGAAAAAATGTTTTTTGAAATGGCGCGCCAGCATAGGGATGTGTTTTCTAAAGGACCAATGGACTTTGGTCGCACCCACATAACACGTCATGCTATTGACACTAGCAACTCCAAACCTATAAAACAACCTCCCAGGCGTGTTCCCCTTGCAAAGAAACATGAAATGGAAAGCTTAGTGGCAGATATGCAGGCCCGGGGTGTCATACAACCATCCCAGAGCCCATGGTCATCCCCTGTGGTGCTGGTGCGAAAAAAAGATGGCTCAACCCGCTTTTGTGTCGACTATCGCCGCCTCAATGAGGTAACTGTTAAGGACTCTTACCCCCTTCCCCGCATGGACGATATTCTATCCAACTTGCATGGATCTAAATGGTTCTCCACCATGGACCTTCAGAGCGGTTACTGGCAAGTCGAAATGCATGAAGACTCAAAGCCTAAAACCGCCTTTCTTGCAACTCTGGCCTGTGGGAGTTTAACGTGATGCCATTTGGACTAACCAACGCCCCCGCTACGTTTGAGCGGTTGATGGATGGCCTATTTTCTGGTGTGACTTGGCGCTCGGTTTTAGTTTACTTGGATGATGTCATTGTGCATTCCCGTACTGTGGATGAGCACATAATTCATCTCCGACAAGTTTTTGAGCTGCTGAAGTCGGCCGGCTTAAAACTAAGCCCAAAAAAATGCAACTTTTTTCAAACACGTGTTCATTATCTTGGTCATATAGTTGGACGTGATGGACTTGAGGCAGATCCCCAAAAGCTAATCGCCGTGAGTGAGTGGCCGGTACCTACAAATAAAAGGCAAGTACGTGCATTTTTAGGTCTCTGCTCTTATTATCGTAAATTTGTTGAGAATTTCTCCTCAGTGGCTCGCCCTTTACATGAACTAACAGAACAACGTCGAAAGTTTTCCTGGGGAGCAGATGCAAATCACTCTTTTTCAGTACTCAAAGAAAAGTTAATGTCATCGCTAATTTTGGCATTTCCCAACGAAAAAGACCCTTATATACTCGATACAGATGCATCAAATTGTGGAGTGGGGGCCGTTTTAAGTCAAGTTCAGAATGGTCAGGAGCGTGTAATTGAATATTTTAGCAAAACTCTACAAAAAGCAGAATGCAACTACTGTGTAACCCGTAAAGAACTTCTTGCCGTTGTACTTGCCACTAAACATTTTCATCACTATTTATTCGGCCGCCAGTTCGTGATCCGCACTGACCACGCTTCATTAAGATGGCTTTATAATTTCAAGGAGCCGGAAGGCCAAACTGCCCGCTGGTTGGAGCGTCTACAGCAATACGATATGAAAATACAACATCGAAAAGGTATTAGCCACGGCAACGCCGATGCCCTCTCTCGTAGACCTTGTGGAGATTGCAAAACATGTGCCCGAGCTGAAGAAATCGATTCTCACGAAGTATTGGCCGTACAAGCAGTCCCCGAAGATGTTCCTTCTGCACAAAAAGAGGATAACGTTCTTAAACTAATTCGATCCTGGCTAGAAAAAAGGCAGTCGTCCATCAAAATCTGAAATATGGGGCGAATCCGCCGATTTAAAAGCATATTGGCATATGTGGGATCAGCTGTTGATTGAAAATGATGTTATTACGTGCAGTCGTGTCAGTCGAACTGGAACTGTTCAAAAGCTAATCGTTTTGCCTAAAAATTTAATTCCAGCTGCTATTGAACAGCTACATCAATCCGTAACAGGAGGTCATCTGGGTCAAAGGAAAACTTTAAGTAAAGTTAAAACTAGATTTTATTGGAATCGTCGTACAGCTGATATTATAGAGTGGTGTAACCGGTGTTATACCTGTGCTGCCAGAAAAGGCCCATCACGAAGAACTGTTGCTGCCCTTCAACCAAGCCTTGTTGGAATGCCATTCGAAAGAATGGCCATTGATGTTTTAGGACCTCTACCTCATACTACTCTGGGTATTCGCTATATTGTCGTATGTATGGACTATTTTACTAAGTGGCCGGAATGCTTTGCTTTACCGAACCAGACTGCCGAGGCGGTAGCTACCATACTTGTGAACGAAGTGTTCTGCAGATTTGGAGTCCCGTTTGTTATTCATTCAGATCAGGGTCGAAATTTTGAGTCCGATGTATTTCAGCGTAGCATGAAATTACTTGGAGTAGAAAAAACACGCACCACCCCTTTGCGGCCACAATCTGATGGAATGGTTGAGCGATTCAATCGTACGTTACTAGACTACCTTGCAAAGTTTATCGATCGTAATCAACGCAATTGGGATCAACTCTTGCCACTGGCTTTACTTTCATACCGCTCAGCGGAACATGAGGCTTCCCAATTGTAATAAACACGACGTGTATCGTATATTTTAAAATTTTAAAATATCCATTTTCCTTATGAAGCTTTAATATATAATAATATACATCAAAGTTTCCACAAATCGTAATCGAGTGTAGGACTATGGGAGCCATTGAAAAGCTAACTAATCAGTCGGGTGCGGGGTTCGTGTCCTTCCTCTTTTACAACCAGTTCAATAACACAATAATATTTATATAGACTCCCTTTTTATTTGATATTTACAAAAAAATTACTAGGACCTAGATGACTAAAACTAACTCTATTAAAATGCCCCGGATTTTAGTCACTACTAAAAAAAAAACACAAAACTGGTATTAATTGAATTTGCCTACGTATAAATTATCTCCCAGATGGATTAGAGAGTAACTAGGCTCAAAACCCGCCCTTACCTATGGTTCTAGTGCCGCAAACGAAAACAATTAATTTCTAGAACCCCAAAAGTGACTAATGTCGACTTTAGAACCTATTCACATCATCATCTCAAGAAAACACGAAGTTTAAATTTAGCAATCCATAATGTTATATATTAATTTATTCAACCCATTCAAATTCCTATATAATTTTACAAAACTAATCATATTATTTGACATTTTTGCTAATTTTTGCACATATTTATAAATGTATAGTTTTATATTTTCAATAAAAAAATTTCTAACAAAAAAAACATTTTTATCATCAAAGTTAATTCTATAACTTAACTTTCTTAAATTTTTAACAAACTTGTATTATTTGGTATCTTATAATCTTAACAGCTGTATTAACTTAAAGCATTAATAAATTTAATTTCAAAAAAAATTTCAAGAGCAAAATAACCTTCCTAATCACTGTGCATTAATTTACTCATTTACTTATTTTGTTAAAACCCCATATTTTTAGTTAGTTAGTAAGATCAAAACAAAAAAAAAGCAAAAACAATTTCTTTTCTTTTACTTACTTGTAATAAGATCACAAGCAGATGTAAAAATTATAATAAGCAAACAAAAGTGTGTAATGTAATTAAAAAAAAAACAAATAGTGGGATTCATTTAAGAGTTATCGGAACAAATAATTTTACTTAAGAGACCATTAAATGAAAATAATATTAACTCTACTCTTATTTAGAAATTATTATTCCTAATGAGAAAATTTAGTGTTGTTGTTGCTTTTTATTTAAAAAAATTTTAGAATGCAAGAACAAAATTATTATAAGTTACGTTTGATATATAAAAAACTTACCAACATGTTTGATGACGAAGAAGGCCTTTTTCGAAGATCGAATATGTTGTATGGTGTAACAGTTTTTACTTGAAGATACTGTGGGCTGAAAGGTCTTGCATTCAATTAAATTTGATTAGTATTAAAAAAATTTTGATTATTGTTTTGTGAGGTTATGTGGATTCTTAAGGGTTATGCACATTCAGTTAAATGTTGCTTTGCATTTTTCTCAATTTTCACTAATTCAGGGTTAATTTTCTTTTATTTTAATTTTTTATAATATCATTTAAAATCATGCAATTACACCTTAATAAAATAGCAGGACACAAGCCATTTTTATATAAAAAAAAAACAAATTTCAGCAATAAGAAAATTTATCACATTCCGGTTTGCTTAGTTGAATAATTTTTGGGTTTAATAAATTTGGTAAATGTTTTGATTAAAACCCCCAATGAATGTGTGTTAGGGCACTATTTTAATTAATATGCAATTGCATGCTTTTGTTTGATATTTCGTTTTCTTTAGCTTTATATTCTTCTATGCACATTATACTTTTATTTATGTTTTTGTTTTTATAAACTAACTCTATTTATACGCATTTTTAATGGTTTAATTTTTAATTCAAAAACTATTTCGTTTTTTCTTTTTGTTTTTAAACTTTTGATCATTCTATTCTTTTTTTTTTTCGAATTTTTATACGTTCTGTTTTTTTTTTTTTCAATTATTAACTTGTTCCTGATATTATTTAAAACTATATTTTAGAATTATTTTACGGGTAGATTATTTCTAATTTCATTTTGTTCAAAATTTTTCTGGGCTTTGGTTTCTGCGTAGTTTGATCACTGCTATGTTGATTTCTTATACTGCCGATTCTCAAAACTTATTCTTTTTTCTTTCTTCACTACGTTTTTTTTTTTTTTGTTTTTTATTTAACTGTTAGGTTTTTGAGTATTCTTTCTTTGCATTTAAATTTTTTATGAGTTTTTTATTTATTATTTATTTTTTTTCTATTCGATAATGCAAAGCAAACTGATGATTACTACTAGGTGGCTCCGGAGGTATTGGGCCTTGATAGAAATTCCAAAGATAGGTTGAAAGCGTTATGATTTTATAAAATTTAGTTCCTTGATTGAAATTTGTAAATGGAATTAAGTGTGATATAGGTGGAACGCATTGCACTCCCCTTGGAGCGACTTACTACTGCAGACTTCACGGGGCTGTACGATGGTGAACAATTAAAGGTGACTTAATTATCAGCAAATTCAATTTGTTGGGTATGAGAAAAATTCCTCAAGACCCAATCCGAATTAATCCCCAAAACCGAGGACCGAAAAGCGTTTTAATTTTGCATTTTTTTTCTTCGAGTCCTCAAATTAAGGGTACGTGCGTACCGCTATGGAATGTGGACTCCAAGGAGAAATCAACTCATTCGTAGTTTACACCCGAAGTTCTGAAAATAGTTTCCAAAGTGGGAGATCTATTTTTTTATCACAATTTAACAGAAATATTAAATTTTTTCGTTAAAATATTTACCTCTTATTTTGTAGAAACTTTTAGTGTTGACGAAAAATGTAATTTAATATTCTATTATGCTTAGGATTGATTTATATTAAATCGATTAAATTTCAAGGAAAAATTAGCTTTTTATTTTATTTTTGATGTTGTTTCTTCAACGTCTGCCAAGAAAAGGAAGTGACGTGATTTCTAGAAACGTATCTAAAGTCTGTTAAGAGATTTGTCAGAAATTAAGACATAAAAGAAGATAACTAGTAATATATATTGAAGCTCAGTAGCACTCACAAAACAAACAGAACTCTTCAACAGTGATGATACCAACACCAAATGCCGCAACCAAATACATTTTCTGTAGTGAACAAAACCAATGACATCCTATAGAATTACTGATAATTTTCTAACAATAATGCTACAGTAATATTTTCCGTAATTATTTCTACGTTATTAAATATTAAAACTATCAATTTCTATGACTAATTAGTTAAAATAAGAAGTTTAAAAAAAAATCTTTAATTTACCTAAGTTTAGCGAAGACGTAAAACCTTACTAAACTTTGCCATATATAATGAGGCAAATTTACAGACAAAAGAAATAAAAAGAAATCCATCATGTGGCAGTGTTTTTTCTTAAATTGATAATTTCCTATCTTTTAATATTTTTATATTCTAAAAGTTATATAAATATATACTAAATATATATATATATATATACTAAAAATTAAAAAAAAAAACAATTTGAGTCAATACCATAAGACAAACTTATATTCATTTACCACACTGGGAGAAAAATAGAATTGGTATGCTACACTCAAAAAATAATATATTTCTTTGCTAAAATAGCAAGAGATTATCCCCCCTAACATTTAAAAATCCGAAAGAAGTAAATTATAAATAAATTAGATATTGGATAGTAAAATAAGAGAATTTTGTTAAAATACCAGAAAAAACTGTTCATTTCTATTAATAATCGGCCCACTTACACTCAAAAAAATTGGTAATATCTTGTTTTCACGAAAAAAAAATTGTAAATCCCATTAGGGTTGAAGTATCCACCACACAATTTAGTCCGGCTCTACTAACTTTTGGCCATGAGCTACGCCTTCCTGCAGAATTAATGCTATCTACGCCGCCTTCGGAAACCACTACCGAATCTAAATATATAGGAGACCTTAGAAGTCGTTTAGACGAAGTCCATGACTTGGCTCGACAGCATCTTAAAATCGCAGCCGAATCAGCGAAATGTCGATACGATATGAGATCAAATACACAGCAGTTTTCTCCTGGTGATTACGCTTGGTTTTATTCCCCTACTAGGAAAAAAGGATTTTGCCCAAAACTGCAGTCGGATTGGATAGGACCGGTAACCATAGTGGAGAAAATTTCGGACCTGATTTATAGAATTCGTCCCGAAGGAAAAAGAAGTACTAAAGTCGTGCATGTAAATCGTTTGGCTAGATTTAATAGTGAACTCTGTCAGGAGACTAGAGTCTAACCCGGGGATAATGTTACGATTTCATGTTACGATTTCATTAATAAACGACACCGGCAACGTTTTCTTCTCTTTAACATCCCTGCTTTTAAAAACGTGCACGGTTCGATTGTTATAATGTAGTTACGGCCCAAACGAGTATCGAACTCTATTTAATGACAACAAGTGAGAGAACTGTGAAGAAAGAAGAAGAACTTTATATAAAAAAAGATAAAACAAAAACTTCATGCTAATTTCAAGGATAAAAGAAGGTCAAATAAGCGAGCTATTACGAACTCGAACTAAAAAAAGAACGTGGAGAAATTGAAAAGGCCAGAAAGTTCGAGACCGTCAAAGAGATAAGCAGCTATCGTTACCGTCGCCGAAAACTAGCTTATAATTTCTTTATTTTTTTTCTCCCATAGATCTAGATGATCGATTTCCTGTAGCTCTGTGATTTGGGCAGCTGAGCATCAAATTAAATAATCACCAATAAAATTACCTCTCGGGAACCAGATTAATTTGAAATAAAAAAACTTGTACTACATATTAATAAATAAATAAAAGAAATAAATCTTTTTCTTAAGAATTTTGTAACAATATGATCACGAACCCTTGGGTTAGGTTGCCTACTGCCACCCTGTCCTAATAATTCGTCTACTAACGCACGGTTTGATGGTGGTAAATTCGGGTTACCCGATAAAATATACTTCCCGCCAAATCCTGTATTGAATTATCATATGAACCCCCTTGTGCCATATTCAAAGTTTTCTTTGACTTTGCACTCTTTCTGCTCTTAGGTGTATTTGTCTTAAAGAGTTTATACGCTACGTTCGGCGTGGACCTGTTTAAATCAAAATGGACCTCTCTAATTCTCTTCCTTGTCATGTATGGGCTCTCTATCATCCCTAATCGAAAAAAATAATGTTAATGGTGTTCGATAATCCCGGATTATACAAATCTTATCAAAACAGCTATGCAAAATCCCAAAATAAAATGTATTATCTCCAAATACCTAAGCCAAAAATAATAAATTTTAAACCAGATATACCGCTATAAAAATCATAAATATGTAAATAACTAATATATAAATAAATAGATAAATAAATAAATAATAAGTTTAAAACAAATAAGTTTATAAAAAAAAAATATATGTATATAATAAATAAATTTAAATAAAAAAAAATCTAATTAAAAAAAAACCAAATTTTAATAAATACAAAAAAAAACGAATATATATAACGTCTACCACTCTAAATTTCACGAATTTTCTCCTGATAAACTAAGACGTAATTTTACCAACAAAAAAAATGTTATTTTTATGATTTTATTTTATAAATAATTCACAAAACTTTAATTCAAATTTTTCTTTTCTTTTCATAGATATGATGAGTTTGGCAATGATGGTGAACTTAGGGGTCAAAGCGAGATTACACCAGGATATCAGTTAATTTGATATTACTTACCCCGCAACGACTTCGGTTACGAGAGGTTATCAAACTAACTAATGTACATCACTACATTATGCTACTAATAAGCTGAATCTAAAAACTAAATCATAAAACGAAATACCACTCGCAATACAGTTAGAGATATCAACGTTAATATCCCAAGTTATTGCTCATCGTATTCCCTAGAACGAGACGAATAATCCGATTCCTCGGGTCAAAAAACTCCAATTCTTATACTACACTATTAAGAATATGTATTCCCTAAAGGCTAAAGAAAACTAAAGTCCTGTGACTCGACTTCACGAATCATCGTTGGGCTATTTTAATTAAAAATATTTGGCTATTGTTTACATGTCTTGCTGACTCTACATGTACTTCATCATATCATTTAAGTTACTATCTCAAAACGAAATGGTATCCTAAACTACTTCATTACACCATTGGGCGCCATTTATGTTTACTGTTTTGTCCAGCGAGGATTCTAGCTAGCATTTTTACCATGAGATACCTCAGAAGGTCCCAACCCTCTCACTGGGAACGCTCGTACACAAAAAAACTTTTAATACCACACAAACCAAAACTACACGATTCAAAAAAAAAAATAACACACCACATGATGATCTGAAGACAGATGTTGGTCTTCTTCTTGTAATAATAATAATAATACTTTCTGTTCTTGTATTTTTATTAGAGGCTTTGTATGTTATTTTTTTTACGTTTTTATTTTCAACTTTATAATTCATAAATATTATTTTTCTATTTTCCTGGTTATTTTTTTCTTCCCCTGCCCTTTTAAAATTCTACTGGCGATATAGATATTAAATCATGGCAATACCAAAAAAAAAAATGAATACTTAAACATAGCAGACTCTTAGGCTCTACATAAAACTACACCAAACGTATAACACTTATAATAACTTTAACACTAGAATAACCTCAAAATTTCTACTATTCACTAGATCATGCAAAATTTGATTAAGTAAATCATCTTTATATTTTTTTAAACTTTTTAAATTGATTTGATTCTCCTTTTTTTTACTTAGAAAATCTAAACTTGCAGATTATTTATTTTTTCTTGGTTTATGGACTTTCTTGCTTTAAAACTTTACTTTAACTTATGATCCTTTTTGGGCTTCAAATAAATTTCTTTAAACTTGGCTTTTGGATGCGCACCTTTTTTAAAATTTTGTTATAAAAATTATACCTGGCTATACCAATGGATATACGGAAGTAATGCTGTTTTCGGTCCTTTTCCTCACCAGCTATGGTTCACCCCAAGAGGTTGACTTGGGTAACTTTACGGACCTCTTTTAACCTGTATAACCTCCTGGTTCTCTCTTCCCCTTTATGTATAGCCAGCTATGAATCACCGAAATTTAAAACTAAAATTCTATAATTTTTTCCACTCAACTTACGTTTTTTTTTTTCTTATTAAAAATCAAATTTATTTTATTCTGCCAAAGACTTCACGAATATCTGCTTCCCAGAAATGCAATGGGCTTTCTTTTTATAAAATTTTCCTCCGGTTTACTTTTAAATAATATTAATACCAAAATTCGGGTTTTCCTTTATTTTTTTTAATAATTTTGACACTATATCCTCTCCTCGTCAAGCACTTTTATCTTCTTCACTTAATTTGTTTCCTCCCTTTCTTTTATTTGGAACATTTATTTTGAACACATCAATTTCACTTTTAACCAAATATGCGAATTAACGCTTTAACTTTTCTCTTGTGACTGGCCGCTTCTCTGTATATCTACTCAAACGATTACTTTTCTATAATACATACTACATATTTACCCTGATATCACATAAAAAAAATGTACGTATATCAATACCATTTTCCCTCCAAAACGCCATATTTTTTCCTTCAGAAAATAATTTTTAATTTCTCTAAAAATCTTATTTATTTTTATAAAAATCTGTATATCTTACATTTATCCTCTGTTTCCCTTCGTCCTATCTCACAAATACCCTATTTTGAATAAATTAAAACCCCAGGAGAAGCTCATCCCTTTCCTTCACCATTATCCTTTTTCAAATTTGATTTTTAACCCAACCGCAACCAATGTACTTTCAAAGAAAATACACCCTTCTACTCGTACTTTTTTTCTATTACGAAAAAATTCCAACCATGTAAAATAATAGAAAGAAGAAAACAAAACAAACAGGTAAGTATTTTTTTCCCATTAAGTAATTTTATTTTCCACAGCTAATTTTATTTATTATTATTTCCCTTTCAGATACGGAGATGCTTTTGGATTAAGGACTATCAGGTGACAAGAACGTATCGTTCCTTTAATCAGTGCAATAATATTACTAATTCCCTTTCCTCTTTATTTTCAGGACTCACAACAGAAACGTCTTGGGGTAAATCGTGGTGCACATGTGCCACCAAATGAAATATTTACTCCAATAAATCAACCATATATGAACCCGGGACTCGGGCAGGAGTTGGTTTACTTCCCTGGTGGTTTCTTCCAAGGCTGCATATTCCCTCATGGCAAACATATCGGACACCCATTTACATAGTGTCCACATTAGATATTTTACCTTAATAGAATATGTGCGAGAACGCCAACAGAATAAAGGAATTAAATTATCTATGTTCATATTAATGTTTAGGGTGGAGAACACGTATTCATATTTATATCATGTCTTCTCACAATTTTCTGTCTCCCGTTGAGTAAAGACATACTCTTTTGTTGTATTAATTTGCGTTGTGTTTTATGTGATATTTCTTTGAGAATATTAGAAGAAAAAAGTAAGTATATAACAAAAAGCGTGTTTTCAAATTTTTTTCTCAGAAATTGTGATTAAAATTAGTTTTTTTAAGAATGCCGTTAAATAAAAGCTTTAGTCTTTTACTGGCGTTAAAAAATCTAAGGAATCTTATGGAAATTTACGAGGAATAAGATCGACAGGAACGTAGGTATTGGGTTAAGCCATTTTTAGAAAGACGACAGCTCCACAGTTTAGAAGCCCATTTGTTGCAGGACATACTATGGTGATACTATACAAATACTATACAAACTATACTATACAAACTTTTGCCGAATAAATATAGATGATTTTCAACAACTACTGGCAAGGGTGAGTATCCTACACTTATGACAAAATGTTTTATAATATTACGAAGGATCTTCATTTTAGGTGGATTCCAAAATCAAAAAAGAAAACACAGTAATGAGGGATGCTATACCGTCAAGGACGCGTTTAGCTATAACGCTTCGATACATAGCTACTGGGGATTCATACATATCCTTAGAATTTCTCGCTCGTGTGTCTCGAAAGACCATCAGTAAGTTTGTTCCAGAAGTTCTAAACGCAATTATTGAAGCTCTTCGTGATAAATACTTAAAGGTAAATTAAAAACAAGTTGTATTAATTAATGTTAGATTTAACATAAAATATACATTTATAGATGCCATCTACAGAAGCTGAGTGGAAAGTTGTATCTGATGGATTCAACTATATGTGGCAGTTTCCGCACACATTAGGTGCAATTAATGGTAAGCACATAATAATCAAACGCCCACCACATGCCGGTTCCGATTTCTACAACTACAAAGGATTCCACAGTATTGTGCTGTTAGCCGTCGTAGATGCCCAAAGCCGGTTTTTGTACATTGATGTTGGAGGTAATGGCAGAGCTTCTGATGTTGTGCTTTAAATAATAGTAGCCTGCATGAAAATCTCAAATCAGGAAAACTAAATGTACCACCAGACAAGGCTTTGCCAGGACAACTCACAAACACGTCTTATTTTTTTATTGGAGACGATATATTTGGAGTTGATCGTAATTTGATGAAGGCCTATAATCGTAACTGCAATTTAACAACAGCACAGGAAATTTTTAACTATATTCTGAGTCGACCAAGGATGACGGTAGAAATGGCATTTGGAAGACTGGCCAGCCGATTCCGAATTTTCCATAGACCAATTGAAGTTGAACTGGGAACTTGTGACCTAGTGGTAACATCCTGCTGTGTATTGCACAATTTTTTATCTAAAAATTTAGCAGGTCATCCAAAGTATGGTCAGCAACCATTTCTACCGGAGTTACCACAGACTATAATACCCTTACCTGTACAACAATATGAAGCTGTACGATTTGCTAATGAGATGAGAGCAAACGTCAAAAAGTATCCATAGGAATACGTGTATTTTGTTTTTGTTACAATAACAAAATACATGTGTTCCTCTAGAGAAACAATTCCGGTTGCTTTACAAAAAAATGGGGTTAATTTTTAATATATTTTATTGTACGATAAATATTACACAGAAAAATATTTTTTTATTAAAACGCTTTTTCAAATTTTTTTTTATGGTTTTTCTAAATTGGATAAGTGAAATAATAAGTATGATAACTTCGATCGATTTACTAAAAATTACAGTTAAAGTAAAGATAAATATTACTAACAATGTCGTAAAGATAACTGACCTTTTTACTACAACAATTTTATACCAGCTAAATTAATTTGTAAAAACAACTGTTTTTTGAAAAATTTTTTGTTTTAAATGTATTTGAATTTTTGTTTTTTGATAACAAAAACAATTTCGATTTTCTGCATCCTGCTTAAAATGTGAACTCACGTCACCTAAAATGCAAAAGGGCGTAACTAACAAAGTTTCCAAAACTGGCTTTTTTATTTTGTTGAAAAACATGCGTTTGAATGAACTTTCGGTACCTTTTATATTTCTCAAAAAAAGTTTTCCAAAAAAAATTTTTTTTTTTCTTTTTCAGATATCTGTAATTATGAAAAATTGTACATTGGAGCCTTAAAAGAGGGCAATATTTTTATTTAATAAGAAATACCACCGTTTAAAAGTAAATGCGTGAAAACGGAACTTTCTTAGAAATAATCAAACACTATAAAAATGTTTTATAAAATAGGAACTCATAATTTATCTTACCATATTTTTTACACCAAATAATTTCAAATATGGTTATGTTTTTGATTAATATACTAATATACTAATATACACATTTAATTTTTATATTATTAATAACAGAAGGTACATACGTAAAGGCACATTTATACAAGAGATCAAATTTCTATATATATCCCGCCTAGCAATTGGAAGATTGTTTTTTGATAAATCACCAAAACGAGTCTTTTTCGAGTACTTTTGGTGATCAATAACTGATTAATCACTTACACGGTTAAAAAGGGACTCGAAAATGTTTCGCGCTTATGAGTAAAAAGTGCTTGTTTTGAAACGCAACAACAAATTATATAGCACTCGCAAATCAATCTTCTAGGTGTTTAAAATGTAATTGTTTTTTTCGTTATATAAGATCACAATTTGCTCATCTAGAAGATTGAAAACTGTTTGATCGCAAATAGATAATGCAGGTGTTTTAAATGTGATTAGTTTTGTTTGTTTTGCTATCGTATTTGGAGCAGAGAGATGATTAAACACTGCTTGTTTGTTGTTTTTTTTTTTTAAGAATAACGGGATAATTTTTGCGTATTCTTGAGTAAATGTCAACAAGTTGGATATTTGTCTAGTTATAAAAGTTTCATTGAAGTGTAAGCATCCTTTAAATTAATTGTGAAGAAAAATTAAAAGAATTAAAAAGTCTTTTATTTTTTCTTTTATTTTATTTTTAAGTTTTTGTTTCCTGTCGAAATGACAATAGTTTTTGTGTTATGTTAGGTGTAGTCTTATATTTGTGTTAATTTAAAAAAATACTTACTTTATGTATTAGTTTTTTATTAAAAATAAATCTTAATTTAAATTGAATATTATTCTTTTATTTCTTTTAAGAAAATAAAAAGTGACTCACAGCTTATTTCGTGTGTTAAACTATTAAGAACATATTTGTTAATATTTTTAACATTAACTTAAATATTAAGTCCAAATGGGTATTTTTTTAAAGATATATTATTTTTTATTATATTTACAAGAAAAAACTTAAAAAAAATCAAATCTTTAAAAAAATGCCCATTTTGAATAAATATTTAAGTTAATGTTAAAAATATAAACAAATATGTTCTCTAAAGTTTAACACACGAAATAAGCTGTGAGTCACTGTACATTTTCAAATGACTAGAAAAAGACTCCGAAACAGACTGATAAGGGACTCAAAAAAGACTCCCAAACAGACTGATAAGTGGCTCTAAAAAGACTCCTTAACATAATGATAAGTGACTCAAAAAGACTCGTAGCTTATTCGAAGAAGACTCATAAATGACCATAAAACGATTCGAAAAAGACTATAAAATGACCCAAAACTAACAAAAAAAACAGTATCATAAATGAGTCATCAAGAAAAGTCGCGGCTAGGGTACCATTTTCTACCGACAAATGTATCATTTATGATCAGAAAATGAGAGCATATTCCAGCTTTTTAGTCGCGCAGAAGTATCATAAAAGACTCGAATATGATTAAAATTTTCAAAAAATGCTGGGTGGGTATGTTAAAAAACAAGTATAAATTGGTATTGACAAAATGTGTCGTAAAAGCTACAGTGGCCCGCAAAACTAACACACATCAGCATTTTTTTTAGGTTTTTACCAATTTATATGTGTTTAAGCAAAAATGTTTAGACAAAACTCATATTTATTTTTAATTTAAGGGTTTTCCTTTATTTTTAGTTAAAAACATTATGACATTTTATTTACATTCTTAAAAAAAATTAGTAACATTCACTATACCTCATAATATAGCAACGCAAAACTAAGGGCACAGTTATTATTTATATGGAGTAACGGTAAATCAGAAATCACAGATTAACAAAAGTTAGTTGTATTGTGCAATCATCAACATAAGCAACACGAAAAACATAAATTAATTAAATTTCTTAATATAATATATTTTTAAAAACAAAATAATGCCACGTAAGCAGCTAACTCTTTAGGAAAGAAAAATTATAATCGATTTGTATGAGAAAGAGCATAAATCTTATGGACAAATCGGTGAAATAGTGTCCCGTAGTCGTTTTACAGTGCGAAAAGTTATTAAACGCAAAATAAATGAGAACCGTATCGAAAATAAGCCTGTAAGTGGTCGGCCACCAAAGTTGACCGACAAAGATAAACGGTATATAAAGCGCACCGTTGAAAAAAAATCCGTTCACAAGCGCCACAAAAATTGCCGATGAGCTCGAAAACTATCAAAACACAAAAGTTTCACAGAATACTGTTCGAAGATGTTTAGCTAATCAGGGTCTGATGTCATGTTCCCCAAGAAAAAAAAAACACTTATAAACAAAGTTAACAGACGCAAGCGCATAGATTTTGCAAAAACGCATTTAAATAAGCCCCAAGAGTTTTGGAATAAAGTGATTTTTACAGATGAGTCGAAGTACAACATTTTTGGCTCAGATGGCCGTTTAAAGGTGTGGCGGAAAAAAGGAGAAGCTTTGAATCCAAAAAATACGGTTAAGACTGTTAAACATGGAGGTGGAGGTGTTATGGTATGGGGCTGCATGTCGCCGTCTGGTGTTGGAAGCCTTGTGTTTATAGAAAATACAATGAACCAATATGTTTATTTAGATATTTTAAAAAATAATCTGCAGGAAAGTGCATCCAAAATGGGTTTAGCTAATGACTACTATTTTCAACATGATAACAACCCAAAGCACACAGCCCACAATGTGAAAATGTGGCTTCTTTTTAATACTCCACACATGCTAGCAACACCTCCACAAAATCCTGATCTCAGCCCCATTGAGCACATGTGGGAAGTTTTGGAGAGAAATGTGCGAAAACACGAAATACGAAGCAAGCCCCAACTGAAACAAGTTTTTCTGGATTAATGGAACAAAATAAGTGTCGAAACAACAAAAACCCTAGTTAACTCTATGAAAAAACGATTACAGGCTGTATTACACAATAAAGGCTTTCCAACTAAATATTAAGAGATAAAATTTTGGTTATATTTGTAATTTTTTAAAATAAATCTTTATTACTTTTATAGGTGTGTCCTTAGTTTTGCGGTGCAAATGTTAGATGTTACACATATATTTTCCTCACTGTTCTGCAACAATGAAATTAAGTTCCTTATTTTTTAATTAGATTGAACTACTATATTTAATTTTTGCGTTCTTAAGTGTTTTTCTTTGTTTTTATTTCCTTAAATTAAAAAAAATTTAAAGAAATCTTTAAAAAAATTTTACTGTGTCCATAGTTTTGCGGGCCACTGTATATTATTTTGGTGCTTTAAATTGTATATCACTAATGCCCAGTTTTTCACTTCGTATTTAAATGCCATTTGGACTTTAAGTTCTATTTAAATACAAATGTCAGTTTTTAACTTAAAATTTATATCACATTTAAGTGACCAATCTTGGGCATTTAAAGTCTATTTAAATTGTACAAATATAACATATGATTTTGACAGTTTGTTTTTTCCGCGTGGTAAAACAAACAATAAAAAATAAATTAAATTACAGCAGCCAATAAAAATTCAACTTCGGATGAAATTTTCACTTCTCTTCATTTTTATTTTATTAATTTACTTATAATTTATATTTTATTTCTATTTATATATATATTTATATATATGTATACATTTTTTTTTTTTTTTATTTATATATTTTATATTTTGCTTTTTTTTATTCTTTAAACAGCTGTTTTATGAATAATGATCATTAATTTTTTGACATTTCATGATGCTACCATACTTTTGTCGCAAATAAATAACAATTATCATTTAAGACTGAAAAACTGAAAAAGTATTTAAATACAACTTAAATTTAAATGGCAATTAACTAATTGCATATTTAAATACGAAGTTAAAAACTGGGCATTATACCAGGTGATGTTATAAATATGTGTTAACGCATAAAACAGTCTTAAGGTAGTCTTACATTTTACACTTTGTCATTAGAGATCATAGATGCAAATTTTTTATGTTTTTTTTTATTTTCGTTAAAAATTAAGTTTTTTAAAAAAAGTAGTAATTTCTTAAACAAGTAAATTGTTTAAAATGTTATGAAAAGCATGTTATTTTGTCACAAATGTAAAATGAAATAATTTGCTTGGCCATTTTGGAAAAAAAAAACTGTATTACTATTATTAAAAATATCCAAAATGATAAATTTCGAAAAAAATTTATTTTTTTTACCCATTTATTCATTTCATATACTCAAAATTATTCAGATATGCAATTCTAACTTCATCGGATATCATAAACCCACTTTAACTTGGAATCCAAAATGACCCACAAGTATGATAAAAATGCAAAAGCATCTTTTTTTAAAATTAATTTTGAATATTTTTTAAAATTTCTTATTTTGAGATATCGATTACTATTTTTATAATATAGTAGATGTCGATATCTCAAAACTAGGCATTTTAAAAAATACTTAAAATTAATTTTTAAAATATATGCCTTTGCATTTTTATCAAATTTGTAGGTCATTTTGGAGTCCAGACTAAAGTGGGTTAATGATAACTGATGAAGTCGTAATTACATTATTAATAGTTTTGTAGTATATTAAATGAATAAATGGAATAAGCAATACATTTTTTCGAAATTCAGAATTTTGGAAGTTTTTAATAATAGAAATAAACGTTTTTACTAAATATCACATTTTCAGCCGACTTTCGGAACGGGTTAACGTTAAAAAAACCGATATCTTAACGTTAAAAAACCGCTCTTCAAACCTTTACAAAACTATACTTTTGACCTTTGTAAAATTTTGTAGGCCTGCGTAGTCATAAATTTTAAACTCGTCTTATGATTTTTTACAATTTTTATGGTGTAGTTTTTTTGTTAACATCTAACTGCATACCAAATGTATCTATTTTTTCTTTTGGTGAAAATATACGTTTGAATTTTTTTAGATTTTTAAAAAAACTTAACGGTCGAGATTGCGTGTTTTTTTAAATGTTTGTTTTGTAAAGCAAAACCTTTTTGCTTTTTATTCATAGTACACAATATCTGATTGGGACATTGCAGTTTTCAAAATATCAGCTTTTGATTTGTTTTGTATTTTTGTCGACAAAATATTTTGAATTTTGGACATAGCTTCCGTAGCAGCTATTAGAGATAGTTGTGCCAACTGGAAGGAAATTGATTTGCCAAATGCTGAATAATGTTGTCCTTATCAGTGCTTTCACTCACCATTGAGCAACTCATACCAGCCTGCTTTACAAATGCTTCAATGGCGGTGGTGAACTTCTCATCCCTGTCACTTTTTGATCTTTTTAGGGATCTGTTGAATTTTTTTGAAGTATTAGGTGTCTCAAAGCTAGGTGTTGAAAAAAAGCTTTCTTGACTGTCTTCAAATGAATCCAATAAACAAGAATCATTCACTGCACCACTATCCTCCACTACACATTCCGAGCCAACTGTATGACGTTAATCTTTGGTATTTCCTCCTTTAAAGAAAAATGTTTTAATATAGATTTAGTTAAAAAATGGTAAATCGTAATTTTATAATAAAAAATTGGGAACAAATCTAGCTCACAGACATAGCGGATATATTTTAAACTAATCCGAGTTATGCACGTAAACTAGAGTTTAGCCAAAATTTGTTGTGATAGTTAGACATGATATAATTTATTTTGTTTCAACTTATTGTTGTTAAATTACAGGTTGTCTTACGGAACATAACATAAATTCAGCTCGTTGTAGTAAAACAAATGAGGATGATAAATTTCTTCAGCAGAAGAACCAGACTTCTTTGATTCATCCACTTTTTTTTCTGAAACGTACGCAGACATGTATCTCCGTATTTGTACTTGATAAAAGCATTCTAATTTTAAACATATATTTACAAGACATTACTTATTATGTGTTTACAAGAAATGACTTATTACCAAGTACTGTTTGATTAAGAAGTTCAAACAAATATTAAAGGTTGTCAATGTAAGTTTGATATTTTTAAAAGATTTAACATAATAGGAACAATTGTATACATTGAGAAAAATGTAAAGTGATTTTTCACAATGTATGAAATGACTTGTTACGTGAAAAATATTTTGGGAAAATCGTGTAAATGCATAGAAAAAAATTACAAAATGGGATACATAATTTGGAGGGAACGTGTTGAAACCGATATAATTTTATTAAGTATGCTTTCAACGTCTTCCCCCTGGGAGATAATTGCGTGTACTGTACATGGTAATATATAATTTTCCGATAAACGCACACTAAACTTTTTTCTGATGATGGGAACCTAGAAAATTCCCGAAATATATCTATCAACACATTCCTGAAAGGGTCAAATAATAAATTTGAAAACAAAAAACTATAGATTATTTGTTAGGACAATATCCTAATGAAGAAATATAGAGTATGGCCTCGAACTTGAATAATTTTTATTTATTTTGTGTACTTTAAATTTAAAAAACGGTATTATCGACACACGTTGAATAACATCATTAGTCGAGTTGGAATTAATCGTTCATTTTGGTGACTCTGTCATTATCGTTCAATTCGTATCAGTGAACTAGTTCGTTCAAATCGTTCCTTTTGATTTGACCTGTGACTGAACTGCGTGTTGTGAACTGTGTCGTTCATTTTACAATTTATTAAGCACTATTCATGTTTTACGAGTTTTTTTTACAAATTTTACTATACATAGACAAAACGTGTTCTAAAATTGAGACTTTTCTAACAAAAATTTATTTATTTTGCAAGTTTGTTATAATTTTTATTAAAAATAAAAATTATGTTTTTTTCGACCTTTAATTGTACAATGAAAATGAAAATTATTCAAGTTCGAGGCCATACTCTATATTTCTTCATTAGGATATTGTCCTAACAAATAATCTATAGTTTTTTGTTTTCAAATTTATTATTTGACCCTTTCAGGAATGTGTTGATAGATCTATTTCGGGAATTTTCTAGGTTCCCATCATCAGAACACGTTTTGAAAGCGGTAACAATCCCATGCCAAACATCAAACATACATATGAACTAGTTTACTCACTACATGAGAACTAATATACATATGAGTTTGAAGTTAAAGATTATAACCATTGATCAAAAAATAAATTGAAAACTTGTTTGATGTGCAAGATCCACCTCTGGTGGATATTCAATACACGTTTTTTTGTTTCTCTCTCCTTTTTATATTTTGTTTACTTTGTAAGCAAAACAGGGGAAGTAAACTTGGCGGTACTCTGCCTTTTATACAAGTTTGTTATAATTTTTATTAAAAATAAAAATTATGTTTTTTTCGACCTTTAATTGTGCAATGAAAATTATTCTAGTTCGAGGCCATACTCTATATTTCTTCATTAGGATATTGTCCTAACAAATAATCTATAGTTTTTTGTTTTCAAATTAATTATTTGACCCTTTCAGGAATGTGTTGCACATCAAACAAGTGTTCAATTTATTTTTTGATCAATGGTTATAATCTTTAACTTCAAACTCATATGTATATTAGTTCTCATATAGTGAGTAAACTAGTTCATATGTATGTTTGATGTTTGGCATGGGATTGTTACCGCTTTCAAAACGTGTTCTGATGATGGGAACCTAGAAAATTCCCGAAATAGATCTATCAACACATTCCTGAAAGGGTCAAATAATAAATTTGAAAACAAAAAACTATAGATTATTTGTTAGGACAATATCCTAATGAAGAAATATAGAGTATGGCCTCGAACTTGAATAATTTTTATTTATTTTGTGTAAAAAACATTTTCTTCCCTCGGTGTTCCCATAGCACTAAACCCCACCGAAGTAAAATAATGAATCAGGGCTATGAAACAAACAGCTTTAATAAATTCGCCAACTCTACATCAGGTGGCGAGCAACAACTGTTCTAAGACTTATCTACTCGCGCAATTACAGTGTTGCTATGTTTGAAGCCCTTCACCTTTCACCACCTTTACTCTCTCCACTATCCCCATTCCAAAGAAAGCAACACATTAATTAATAGGAAGCATTTCCTGAGTTGCTTCACTTAAAAAAAAAAAAAAAAAAAAAAGGATTAAATTATAATATAATTATTTAAATTATCTATGTTCATATTAATGTGTAGGGTGGAGAACACGTATTCATTTTTATATCATGTCTTCTCATAATTTTATGTCTCCCGTTGAGTAAAGACGTTCGTTTATTCATACAATTTTCAACTATGCGATAAAAAAATAACTTTAACTTTATTTATAACAGTTTTTAATACACCTTTTCTTCTTGTACTTTTTTAGTTTTAGGCGTTTAACTTTTATTTATTTTTTTGTTTACAATCTTTTATGTATGTGTGTGTGTATTTTGACAGTTCATATCATAATATTGTTGTTTAGAGATTTATCATAACAACACTAGTTTCATATCAGATATGATACTACCAGTAACAGTAATTAGTGGTCCACACGTAATATAATTCTTCTCTGAGATTGAATTTGAAGTTTGCTGACAGAAAAATATTAAAGTTAATATCTAGTGTGGACACTATGTAATAGAGGCTTCTTTTGCACAATTTATCGCCGAGCGTAAAAATAGTTAAAACAGTTTAGTTTTCAAATCACATTTTGCTACAACACTCAGCTTTCGTATCCTTCTACTAGTAGTTTAACAATTTCAACTCAAATGTATCGACAAAATGCATAAAATGAATATAAAAAAAATTTACAACAAGAATTTTAGACGTTTGTTTTGTATATATGTATATTGCAACATTGTTTCACACACTGGTGTAGTCTCGGCTGCCTGATTGCTTGATGACATGCAAACCATCAAGCAAGCTCAGCTGTAATTTGTTTACAATTAGCCGCCTATCGTGTGTTCGTTCATTTTTTTTTTAATATCAGAATATTATTAATGAAATTTGTAAAGTTCACATCCAACTATATTGTAAGTTTATAGCATTAGCGTACATATATATTAAAATGAGATTTTATAAAAAAAAACATGATAATAAAAATATTTTTTCTCTACATATGTAAAGCGGTTTGTTGGTAACGCATTTTTTAAAGCTCCAATTACTGCTTCTAAATCAGGACATCTAAATTGTTTATCATCACCAGCATCTTGCTGTCAACTTAAAAAAATAACCTACTTTATAGCCATGTTGTCGACAAAAACTTTTCGGCATGCACAAACTCAACACGGTGATGCTTCAGCCGATATAGAAAATATTGTTTTGTGTAAAGCAACTATATTCGATGATGCCGTCACAGCGACACCATTAGATGATCCCAAAAAGACAGATGATGTTGAATCGAATAATTGCAGTGATAGTGATAATAAGGTAGAGAGTATTCATCCCAACGAAGCAGATGATCCAAATACAGCTGATTGTGCTGTCGAGATGAAATTGGAATCGCCCCAGTGTATCTGGTTTTATGAAGTTGAAGAGTTACCGTTTGCTGAAAACGTTAAGGTAGGCATATTTAATTTATTAAAATATACTACCAATAAACTTCTTAGCATTTTAATTGATTTTATATGACTTCTAAAATACCTTTAATTTAAAACTGAACCACATCAAAATGAAGAGACTTGATCTTATTTTTAAGACGATACTATTAAAACAATTTTAGTTTTGTAACTAAACATTAATTTAATGAAAAGAATCATAAGCTCGTCCATACCAGCGAAACTTTATGGACTTTATGTAAAAATTTATTTATATTCATGCAGATATGTAATTATATCAGTATATTATTAAGATTTATTTGAATCAGTTTTATTTTTTCTGATACGAACAGATGATGGCTAAGGAATATGCTGTTCCAAAAGAACAACTTTCAAGGGAATTTTTAGCCCCATTATGATCGAGTTCTAATGACTGGCTAGTTTATGATCAAACTTTGGGAAAATATATCTATTTACGGAAATTTTTGTTTTAAGATCACTTCGGTAACGGTATTTTAGGGATACCGCTATTTCATTTATTTCGGGAAACGGTGTTTTAGCGGTAAGGGTATTTGAGTTATTTCGGTAACGGTATTTTAAGGATATTGGTATTTAATTTATATTGGTAATGGTATTTTATGGATAACGGTATTTCAATTATTTCGGTATCGGTATTTTGGGGATAATAATAGTCAGTTGAAATGTTTTTGAATCGATAACGGTGTTTTATTGCCTGCCATCTCTGTGGTTTAATGGTATAAAGGGACCCCACGAAAATAGTTCCGATGTAATCATATATGATTATATATAGTATCATATATAACTAAACATCACTTCACATCTCATCAGATCCGAAAAATCGCATACATAAGCTGATCTCATGGTACCTCATGGGATCTAATCTTATATAATATGATCCGATAATTTGATCCGGTATATAAAATATGATAAAATTATATATAATTTGATACAATTGTAATAAGTTTGTAATTAAAAAGAAAAACTGAAAATGTTTTAGAGATCTGTATTATATATTTTAATCCAATTAAGTAATTCATTTATAAAACATATATATATCATTTTAAAAGTTTCATACAATTTGTATTAAAAATAAAAATTATGTTTTTTCGACCTTTAATTGTGCAATGAAGGATATTGTCCTAACAAGACAGAGTTTTTGTTTTCAAATTTAATAATTGACCACTTTCAGCAATGTGTTGATAGATCTATTTCGGGAATTTTCTAGGTTCCCATCATCAGAACACGTTTTGAAAGAAGTGACAATTCCATGCAAAACATCAAACATTCATATAAACTAGTTTTCTCAATTAAATGAGAACTAATATATGAGTTCGAAGTTAAAGATTATCACCATTGATCAACAATAAATTGAAAACTTGTTCGTTATGTGCAAGCTCTACCTTTGGTAAAGAAATATAGACTATGGAGTCAAACTTTAATAATTTTGTTTTTTTTTTATTTTCATTTTCATTAATTTTAAAAATTAATGTTAAACCTAAAAACTTATAATTTTTATGAACCTGAAGTTGGAACATATAATAAATTTAAAACGCTATGAAAAACAAAAAAAAAACATTTTCCGAGGAAGCGAATCAAAGTTTTTGTTCACAAAATTAAAAATTTAGAAACCATTAGGCATGTTATAAGGACTGCGTGTTTTATTTGTTTAAATAAGCCATTTCCAACGCAGTGGCAACAGTGGTAATTTTAATTAATTAATTTTCTTGCTTTTAAGCAATTTTGAAGTTAATTTGTGTTGTTTAATTTATTCAATGCATAAGTTTTGTATAATTAACACAAAATTTTGTTTATATATACTAAAAAATATGCATTAAAAAACCTCGAAAAAAGTTCTTCTTTTGTCTATATGTTCGTTGGTTTAAAACCTAATAATTATAACGTTGTTTTTAAGTACTTTAATAAATAAATATTAATAATCATTACAAAAAAAAATTGCAGTTTTTCATGTTATTTTGTAGTAAATTTTGAAACTATTTTTTTTTTTGGGTATAAAACTACCCACTGTTTCGTTTTTTGCATTTTTTTGATACTTTTTTTAAAGGAACCATAAGTAAATGTATCGATGGAAAGAGATTTTAGAGACCCATTCGTTTATATGTTGTTTTTGTAAAAATACGCTTTACATGTTGTTGTTGTAAAAAAATTATTAATTCACCAAATTCACATACGATAAGCCTTATTAAGTTTAAGTGGATACGCATTTTTTTTCTTTTTCAATATTCGGTATATTTCGGATTTGATCGTTGTTTTCCCGAAGTACCAGTTTTGGTGCATTTTTAAGAGCTGTGTGATCAAAACATAGACAATATGCATATTAAGGTCGTTCAATGTAAAAAAAACGTTGGAATTCGCGAACTCCACAACCCTTAAAATGTGTCATTATTAAAATAAATAGAGTCTGCAAAAAAAAAAAATCTCAAAAAACGTTTTGTTTAGATGTGGCAGATCGAAATTGAAGTTTTAACGTAGTACTTTTTCTATTATTTTATTTGGATCAAAAAAAATAAAATTAAAAAATAATGAAAAACAAGTGGAAGCATTAAAGTCCGATGTGCCAAATTTGGTATAAAAAATATTAAGTTCGGCTGTTCCGAATTTTCGGATACCCTCCATCTCGGTGTTTGCATTAACCAAGGAAAGTGCAAACAATACATTGTATATCTATTTTCTTTGAAAAATAACAAAACTAATGTTGTTTTTATAAGTAAAACAAAGTACGACTGATTGATTAGTGTATTTGGGATGTTTTAGAAGAAAAAAATGTTTAATTAAAGTTAACTAAAATGAATCTGAAACTGTGCATGCTTAAAACAGTGGGTCTTCAAAGGGGAAATGGTTATTGTGATTACCTAAAAAATAACGTTTCGTGAAAAAAAGATATATTTCAAAAGTACAATTATGATAATAAAAAACTGTCGTAAAATTCGCCTGTTGTTTTGTATAAAAAAATAATCGTTTTTTTGCCTATATAATAATGAAAGTAAAAGGGATTATTAAAATATTGATCGTTGCAAGAGATTCAATGAAAACTTAATACAAATTGTAATACAAACGCATCAAAACAGTTTCGAATAATCAGAATCTTAGATACATTTAATTCTGTGAACAACATTTCAGTAGCGTAAATTGTTTAAATTGTTTAAATTTTAAATTCTTTTACAACATTTGGAAATTCTTTAACAATAAGTCTGTTCGATTACTTTTCCTGTAAAGTTAAGTAAACATTACTCAGTAACAAAATTACAAAAAATAAGACAAATTTACAAAAAAGTAAACGAACGGAAAATTTTAAGAATTAGTAAAATAGATAAAACAGCTGGTTTTAAGTATTAAAAAAAAATCAACTGGCCATTATGGAAAAGATAAAAGTTAATTGAAATTGTCGATCAAAAAGAATTTTAAATGTTTTTTAACTTCTTCCATGGTTAATTCTTTAACATTTTTCACTTTAAATCCATGTACAATTAAAATTTCATTTAATATTTTTGTTTTTTGTTTACTAAAAATACAAGCTTATTTTTTCAATAATATGTTTTTTTCTTCTTACAAATTTTTACTGTCAAAAATTTATCAAGTAAAAGCTCTTTGGCATCAAACTGTACTTTACTCTCTCTTTTTACCTGTTTTTACTGAGTATTTGTGTAAACGAACCCCTTCCAGTAAAAACTTGTACAAATTTTTGTGCTATCGAACAAACTTAATGTTATATTTTTTAATTATTAAATGTTGGCACTTTATTTATATTATTAGGCCCAGGCACGTAGCTAGGAATTTGTTTCGGGGGGGGGGGGGGGGGGGGGGCTTTTCGATTTTTTATTTTGATTATATATATTTTTTTTTGCACACTAGAGTAAAAGCTTTTTTTTTTTTTTTTTTCCTAAATTTTTACGTGAACGTAATGGGCAATCATGTATTAATAATAGAAATCGCTTTCTCAAGTCATTTGGCAACAAAAACCTCCCGCATAAAGTGCATTTCCTTAAAATGCATTTTTTAATTTTTTACTTATTGTGTTCATTATTTTGCGAATTTTGATGTCCATATCGCGAAACACCGCTTTAATCTGTTTGATCACAATCCGCTAAACACGTCAAATTTGAAAACGTTTGTGTACTATAAGTTGGATATGCATCGTTATTGTCTAATTACGTTAAATTTTTAACTAAATATTAATTTTTAGTTTAATTAAATAAAAAAAAATGATAATGCGGAAAACTTTTTGAAAACCGCGAAAAATAAAATTGCGTTACTTTATATTTTTATGTGCTAATATACGTCTAGGGTAGCTAGAACTTGATAAATGCAAAACAAAGTAAAAACGTTTCAACTTCTAATAACCCGATTAAAATTAATATAAAAAAATTAATATAATATAATCATACGAAATTTAGTATGGGTCTTAATACAGTTTTATCCGAGAAATGGGCATAATAATTAAATAACATCCTAATAATGACGCGATACAATTTAATACGATTTTATATAGCGGTATAAATTTATATCTGAACTGATTCTGATATATACAAAATAAGCTATAGTTGTATCCGGTTTTTGATTTTAAAACGTCACGAAAATCCGAAATATCTATTAATCCTTTTAGACTTTAGCCACTTGCAAAAGGTTTACAACTTTATAATTTGTAACAAATTCCATAGCATTTGGATATTTTATTATATTCAAAAATAAAAAATAATATAATGAAAATGAAGATTTTGTGGAATTTATTAACTTACACCATTGAATAACAAACACGGAAAAAACGTTGAAACTAAATTTAGAGTTTTAGATTGAAAAAACTCTTAGACTCAATTAAGAACTCATAATGTTACAAATGAAACAAATTCTTTTTTTAGGGTTAAGAACCAGAAAGATATCAATTCAAAAGACAAAAATTGGGGTAAATTTTGTGTATAAAATTATACACAAAATGATACAATTAATTGTCCTATTGTATTGATGTAATACATATTTACATCCAAAATATAATTGACAAATTTACTAGTGCGACTCTGCAATTTTATCTAAAATAAAATTGTGTTTTTTTAAATATGATATAATATCAATATATATATTATTTTGCAATGTCTAGGTATATAAATATAACGTAATTATTAATTGGATTAGTTTTAGCGTATTCTAAATGCAATATATAATTATACGCAACTATATATGACATCATATTAAATTTTTTCTACGAAATTAATTTTATATATGAATTTATATAATTATGTCCGGTTAAATGCACTGGCAGACAAAACCTTATAAGTGTATATAAAATAATGTATTATTTTATGCAAAAGTTTTAACTCGGGAATTAAAGATTTATAACCGTCCAAAAAATAAATTAAAAGCAAATATCCTATATAATTTGCCTGACACTCATAAGGAAGCTTTTCCGATGGGTTCCCTTTGAAATTAATGAAATTCGGATAGGTGATAAAGCAGCAAAAATATATGAAAAACGTATCTATTTTTAAAATTGGTGGTGAAATTTAACACATCTTTGTATGAAAATATGTTTAAAGTTTAGGAAATTTAGACTTATTTAAAAACAGCACATTTTGAAAACCATTTTGACACTATGTCGTGGACCCCGGCTGCCACTTATTTGAATTATTTTAATCAATTATTCACTATTTTTTCCCCTTTCTCATATATCCGACTTCATGTCTTGTATTAAAAAAATCGCAAATTTTACAAGCAAGCGTGATTATAGTCTGAAAGAAATAATAATAATGAAAAAATATAAAATTGGAAAATTTAAAAATATACCTGACATCGCCTAGGTCTTATTTAAACTAAATTATGTATTTCCAATTCACTTTGATTTATATTTTGGACATTTGCAAACGCTTTTCAAATTGTCTTTAAACAATTTTTTAAATAAAAACCCTTTAAAATGTCTTAAAAAAAAAACGGCACAGGTAAACTTAATTTTGAGTCTTAGTGGTATCTCCATTTTAAAAGATTATGTCAAAATACACAGAAAAAATCATTGTCAAAAAATTTTAATTAAAATTTTGTTCGATTTCAAACTTACTTTCAATTAACTGTTTAATTGAAAATGAATTTGGTATAAAAAAAATTTTCAGTTTTCATAACGTATAATAACAACATTGAAACAAATGCAAAAATTTTAAAAAGTCGCCAAAATTAAAAATATCGTTTAAAGTTGAAAATTCGCGTTTCTTTAATTTTGGTGATTTTTTTTTAAATTTTTTTCAAATTTTGGTGTTAATTTTGGGAGTTTTTTAAATTTCTGCAATTTTGAGGAATTTTTTTTAAATATTGGCAATTTTTTTTAAAATTTTGCCATTTTTTCAAATGGTCTCGATTTTTTTAAATTTTGGCGATTTTTTTTACAATTTTGGTGATTTTTTTAAAATTTTGTAATTTTTCCCAATAGTAAACAATATTCAATTAAATTTTTAATAGATGTGAATAAAACTGTATGTAATTGAAAATAATATTAATTAAATAGATACAAATTATTTTAGTTGTTACTACAATTGCATCAACACGACCGAATTCAGTTTAACTTCTGCTGAATCAACAAATATTTTAATTAAAACTCTTTAGTTTTTTCTGTGTAGACATACTTAATTTTTAGTTTGCATTGTCTCAAACAATTTTTTGATTATATTTTAAGTCAAAGACTTCGAAATCTCTTATAAAATGATTTTATTTATTGCTTTTTGTCGAAAATCCACTCTAACAATGATAGCCGCCCATTTGCAGGCGATGTTTTCTAACGAAATTTTAAGATTCGGATCATATAAAACTATTTGCTATTTGATCCAAGTCAAAAATAAATATTTTTATATTAAATTTATCAATAACATTGTTACTTTCTAACGAATTGTATTAAGTTTTTAAATTTGTCAAATCATTTCGGGGGGGGCTCTAGCCCCCAAGCCCCCCCCCCCCCCCCCTAGCTACGTGCCTGATTAGGCCTGTTTTTAAGCACGGGCTTTATTTTTGGATTTATTTTGTTTCATTTAAAGCTGTATTTCTTTCATCTTTCAACATTTTATAAATATGAATATTCGGGCTAGAGATCTTTTTGTTTCGCAAAAAGTCCATGCCTTGTTTTTTAATATAAAACTATTTTTATTTTTATTTAAATCTAACACCAATTAAATTTTATAAGAATGTAAAAAAAATGTTCTAAAAATATAAACACAGAAACTACATTAAGCTAAACCCATAATGAATTTATAAAAAAAATAAATCCGGTTTGGATTAAGTTTTATTTAATTATAGTATTTGCATATTTGCAAAATTGTATTTCACATCATATTAGCAAATAACGGTTAGATTTCGATACAAAAACAATGTTTTTTTTTTTTAATTTTTAACGAAATAATATAAATTTAATAATAGATTCGGCGATTTTATGAGAATGATAAATAAGTAGGTCTTGCTGACATATTAAACTATTGTCAAAAAATCGTAATTTTGGAATCAAAAATCGTCCAATAGTCATTTAGTTATTTTGGGTATTAAATATCGTCAAAATGATGATAAATCGTCAAACCTGGCAGCACTGCTCCCAATACAAATATATATTTAATATCATAGAAATTAAACATAGCGATTTCAGCGCCATTAATGTCGACGATTTTTTTTATAGCAAAGACACAAACCATATATGGTGAATTGTGTAAATCTTCATCTGTATTTATATACAATACAGTTCGCTTTTAACGAACGAAACTTTAATTGATACAACATTTTTTTCGTCATCCCAATTACATTAATTATTCATATTTTATTTAACTTATAAAAACAACATACTTATTGTTATTTTTACAAAGAATATAGATGTATATATTGTTTGCACTTTCCCTGGTTAATGCAGACCCCGAGATGGAGGGTATCCAAATTCGGCACAACGGACTTTTAATTGTCTGTAAGGATTTTTCCGTAGACTAAAAATAAATAAATAAAAAAAAAAAATAAAAATGCTTCCACTTGTTAACCGTTATTTTTTGAGGTATTTTCAAAATTTTTTTAATAAAAAAAATATATTTTTTTCTTTTAATTAGAATATAAATTTGTATTTCCTACATCCTATTTAAAATGTAAAGTCAAATTTCCAAACGGTATTCCAGTTATGACGTTTTTATTCATTGGAGATACAATGAAATTTTCAAATTATTATTTGCAAGCTATGAACACATTAATAATAACAAATATAAACTAAACGAGCATTTTTAAAAACTCAACAAAATCTTCTATTTTTAAATAACTAAGAAAAATTAACTGTTTACTGCAAAACTACTGTTTTAGTAGTTGATTATTAAAATATTAAAATAACTACTCGAAACAACTGTTACAGGAAATAAATACTGTATTTTGGGTTACTATTTTTTGAAATGACTGTCTAAAATAGCCGTTTTCCATTTTCTCATAGAATAATGACTACAATAACAGTTAAAACAACTGACTTACATGTAGTTACAGTAAGCATATTCGGAGTGTAGTCTATTAAGTTGTTTCAAATTCAGTTGAGCAAATTTTTTCTGCTGTTATCAGTTAAATCTGTTATTTAGCAAAAGTTATTAGTTATCTCATTTCACCTCAAGAACAAATTTTATCCGTATTTGAACTAATTTAATAATTCGTGATTCTCAATAATTCGTGATTCCTAATTTTGCCAGTTAATTTAAACCACAAACCTAATTTTTCGACCTAAAATTTTGTAATTCGTGATTCTCAAATTTACAAATTTTGTTAGTTAATTTATACCACAACTATTTTCAAACCAATATTTTTTGTGTCTCCGCTATCACTCTCACTTGTAAATGGCGTTATTTTCTCATATTTTTTATTCTATAATCATAAAATAGGATACATCTAGGAAAATAAGCGAGATAGAGCAAATTGGACTAGCTGAATTTTTATCAATTTGTACGGGCTGTTTTTAATAGTGTATAGTTAAGTTAAGTTAAGAAAATTGTCAAGTTTTGGATGAAACCCATATAAAAAGTTAACCCTATTTTAACCGATTATTCGGGTAGAATAATTATTTGAGTTTAAATTTTTAAGTTTATATAAAATCAAAAAACTAACAAAATTATTTGTCTCGACATTTACCGAAATATAGTTGATTAATCGAGCAACCGGTTAATCGATTAACTGCAGATTTTGCAAAATTGGTCCTAAATGTTACGTGTTGGCGAGCCTGTTAATTTTGAATATTTTACGGATTAATACTTTAGTTCATATTTGGTTTTAATACTTTAAAAAGAAAGATCTTAAAAAATCATCACTGTGTAGGCCAAAAAGACAATAATATTGGCAATAATATTTGCCTATAGATGTTAATACATTTACGCTATTTATAATTGTAGTCATATAATATTATAGTACGTATGATATTTTTCCCTATGAAAGTAAATCTCGACCGTCAAAACCTACTCAGATAATCCAGAAATATTTTTTTAAACTAATCGAAACGTTATTGTCCTGAAAATAGCTGTTTCGCTTAGGTTTTGTAGCAGTTTCTTTTCCGAATTAAAATTTTAAAGTGATTTACTCAACTCGGTCAACAACATACACTAAGTCATTTGAAAACTAAGATATTTTTTTTTATTTTGTAATAACGTGTTATCATTTTTGGATCGTATAAATTTGGTCCAAACCATATAATTTTTTTTATTTACCTATATACAGTAGAGCACGATTATAACGACAACGGTTATTGTATTTTTATATTGTTTTCCGGCCCTAACACGGGTTTCACATTAAATATTAACTTGGATATAATATGTACGAGAACGCCAACAGAATAACGTAATTAAATCATCTATGTTCATATTAATGTTTAGGGTGGAAAACACGTATTCATACACTGCGTTGCATAACTATAAATACAAATGATTTCTGCTATTTTTTCTAATATTACAAGAGTGATTACTGATCTCTTATTGTGCAAAATTTAAGAGATTACTTAATTGATTTAAGAGAAAAATTGTGTAATAATATTTTGTTGGTGTTTCATAAGTAAAGGGTGTTTTTTATACTTTAAGTTGGCAACACTTTTTTAATTGAACGTTTTCGCACCACGTTTACTCTAAATGATGATATGTATCCACAGAGACGCTGTACAGTGTGTACAGAAGAAGTCTATCCGCCATCGTGCACAGGAATTGGATATGTGTCCATCCACTTTATGGAAGATTTTCCGGAAAGATCATTACATCATTGCCTTGTATCTGAATGTCAGTTTTACCTGTATGCCTCACGTCTCTCGAATATTCTTCCACATACACAACAACTTAATAGCAACGCAAATAGGTTTAAGCAGTTTTTATTTAATTTTTTTTATTAAGCTTAAATGTAATTTATGTGTACTTTGTAATAATTGTTTTACTATATGTTTGCCTTCATGTAAATTTTGGATATGCATTCCTGTACTTTAAATATAAGCTCAAATCTTGTTGTACAGGAAATGGAAAATAAATAAATAAATAAAATTTAACTTGTGCAACAATTGAAGCGACACGATCACCTAGCAAGGCGTAGATTCGTTGAATGGGTCCAAAACAAGATTGCCATTGATCCCGATTTTCATAAGCGAATTTTGTTTAGCGATGAAGCCGTGCGATTTAACGACGCTGGACTATTTTCTGTGGGGATATTTGAAGTTGTTATTCTACGCCGATAAGTTGTTATTCTATAACGATTGACTACTTGGAGGACAGCATTCTCCGCGTTATTGCCGATATACGGCTACAAATGTTGGAAAAAGTCATCGAAAATTGGACCTCCTGATTAGACTGCGTCTGAGCCAGCCGTGGCGGTCAAATGCCAGCATTCATATTTAAATTATAATGCCAGAAGATTATCTTTCGAATAAACTAAATTTCATGTCAATTTAAAAAATTCATCTTTGTTTTATTCCATATCAAAGTTTTATACTTCTATACAAAACGCCCTTTATAATTACATATAACGGAAAACAAAGAAGAATGGCAAATAAAGACAGATTAAAGAACTATTTTTATTAATTATGCAATTTTAATCAATTTGCAATAAAATGCAGCTTGGTTCATATCTAAGTGAGTTTAAAAAAAGGTCCAATTTCAGCCTATTTAAAAAGTGGCTTAAGTTTTCGGAAAATTGCTAAACAAATAAACCGTTTACATGTGGTTGTCACAAATTTTGCAAATAATACGAGTGCTTATGGTAAAAATAATAATAAAAAAGCTTTCTGATCATGACCGGCGTAAACTAATCAACTTTGCTAGCAATACAATGAAGAATCTTAATAAGATAATCGATGAATGTAAGGTAAATGTGTCCAACTAAACCATAAGTAGCCTCTTAAAGGATTCCCAGAGAATTACTCGCTAAAAGCTGATGTCTGCGCCAAGTTTATTACCCCGCCACAGAAATATTCGCTAAAAGGAATTTACAAACCAACTGGAGAAAGGCACGTCAATAACAATACACTCATCGAAATAAACCTGTAAAAATAGCAAGAAAGCTACTAAAAATTAGTTACAAATGACCTTGCAGAAAAAACTGCTAAAATTAGCTGATTTTTTTACTAAAATCAGCAAAAACATTTTACTAAATATTAGTAGAAAAAAAAAATCATTTAAATATGTGAAAATTTTAAAGTTTTTTTTAATGCCCGTATGAAATCAGCAATCTACAATTTTTTAGCAAAAATTTCTGTTGATTTTAGCAAAATTAACAGTTATTTGCATTCTACCAAATTTGAGGTAAATATAGCAAAAATATTGTTAATATTACAGTTTTTGTTTGCTTTGTTTTACATAAGATACCACGATATTTCTCAAAAATAAATTTCGGAGACGGATACTCCTTAATGGTTTGGGGTGCTTTTTGTTTCGACGGTATAGTTGATTTGGCATTTCCAAGCACCAGAATCAGTTCTTGTGAGCATATTAGAGTATTAGAAAACAAATTTGTGCCATTTATTGAAAATAGCAACGACGACGAATTCATTTTCCAACAAGACAGTACTCCGTACTCAGTACATGTACTTCGTCAGACGATGGAATGGCTACCATCAACAAATATAAGAATATCGGAATGGCCCGCATGTTCTCCTGATCAAACCCCCATTGAGAATATTTGGGGAGTATTAACCCTTCGAGTTTACACAGAAAACCGTCAGTATGAAAGCGTTTTTCATCTAAAAGAAGCAGTTAGGGATGCGTACAGATCTATAACGGAAGAACTTCGAATAAATCTAATAGACAGTATGTCTGGTCGAATTTTCGAGTTGATTCCAAAAAAAGGAGGCCTTAAGCACTATTAAAATTGTTGCTTTAAAATATTTTTCTTAAATTTTTGTAAATTTTAATACGTGTATATTAAGTTAAGTTAAGTTAAGTGTATTTATAGTTATGAAACACTAATTGATTTTGTTATTCCTTTTTAAATACTAAAATAAAAAATAAATGAATTGTTTATTTATGCCGGTTAAAGTTTTCTACTTTTGTTTAAAATTACAAAATTTAGTGAAATTAATGTGTAATTATAGTTTTGCAATGCAGTGTATTTATATCATAGTATTCTGTCTCCCGTTGAGTAAAGACGTCTGTTTATTCTTTCAATTTTCAACTATGCGATTCAAAAATAACTTTAAATTGATTTATAACAAATAAACAATTTTTAATACAACAAATAAACAATTTTTAAATGTTTACATATTATGTTTGGGACATGTTTGCTTGAATATAACAAACATGTTATATTAGAAACATGAAAAAGAAACGGAAATTTTTTCCAAGCACAAGTATATTACCAGAATTTATATTTCCAGCAATGCGTTTTTTTCAGCGTGCTGAAACATCTTTAAAAAAGCAGATGTTATATAGACTTTAGGCGAATAACTCTAAGATAAAAATAATCAAAAATGAGACTAAAATATATTTCTAAAAGATAAAATTTTTGTATGAAGGTGGTTAATCCAAAAAAAGCATCTTGACTCAAAAATTAAAAAAAAAAAACAATATCTATCTATACGCTTAAAACTATATCTCTTTAAAGACTCTTTTCTTTTTAAAGAAAATTTTCCAAAATTCGCCTGATTTTCATATACAATTCAATTAAATATGTTTTGTGTGTAGTACTAAACAAAAATTTGCCTTTTTTTAATAGTCCTATTAATTATAGGGAAAAACTCGTATGATCTGATGGTTTTAAGAAGAAAGAAGTATGCACCTAAAATTTAAATGAATCTGAATAAGAAATGTCTGAAATTTAATTACTTAGTTTTAAAGAGTTTTTTATAGATTAAAAAAAGTCGAAGGGTTCCTTGCAAAATTATTAAAGCTTGAGAATTTAGAAAAGGTGTTCAAAAGCTAGTTTTGAATTTTATTGTTTTTTAAAAACTAATTTGAAGTGATATTTTCATTAATTAAACGTTAGTTTTACCTATAAATCGGAGTCGTAGCTCTGACTTAACTAAGAATTCACGTTGTTGTATTTGGGATATTGTTTGGGAATATATTTTTTTGTAATAGCGGAAAAAGTATCTGGCCTGCGTTTAACTTTTATTTTTTTTTACAATATTTTATGTAAAAATTGGAAAATATTTTAGTTGTCCTTTGAAATGTTGGGCATCATTGTTCGACATTGTTCTGGAAGGCAGGTGTGTAGAAATTTTTCAGAATTATTTCAAAATTAGTATCAAAAGGTAAGCGTACAAATTTTATTCATTAAAAATTTTATTTTTTCGCATAAATGTAGATTTGTTTTAAAAATGTCTAATTCACAAGAATTTAGGGGTTCTTAGAAAAAAACTCTATAAATCCAACAAACGCTGTCTAACGTAGATAATGTCGTTTTCTTTTATTATTGCTTATATTTTTATAGGAATATCTAGTTTTATTGACCAAACATTATAAAGTTCTTTGCAAGAAAGTAAGCAATCATTGACATAGGCCTCTATAATTATGTATTTCATTAATGATCTAGGTTTCCGTGGAAACTCCTTCGGAAAAAATTTTCTTAATTTCACGAGTTCGGTAAATATTTTCGATAGATTTTCTTTTGGAGTCATTTCTTCTGTTATATTTTTAATGATTCGAATAAGCATTTTTCTTGTAACTCCAAGATCGATAAGGTGCATTCTGTCTGGATGAGTTTGCGTTACCATATTAAAACCTATTTCTTCGAGGGGAGTATTTTCATTTTTGAATTTTTGGTTGTGGTGCTATGGCTATTTTCTTAAAGAAAAGTCTTCGTCGGAAATTAAAGTCTCACTAATATTTCTATATTGCCAATTTTTTTCGATACTTGAGTGTACTTAGTGCAACCATGCGATGCAGTATGACCTGGGACACCACAAACGAAAGATTTAGACGGCGTGTCGCATAGTAAACAGCGGAAAACAATGTTAATGTTCTGATCATTTAAAATAAATCCATCTTTTAGTGAAAGCACTTCCTGGAAAAAATCTTTGAAGAACTTTAACACAACTCGGTTTGGTATGCCCTACATATATTCCTACAGTAAATGTTTCACTTTCTCTTTTAAATTAACTATATTCAAAAGAAGTGGCCATGTTTATATCCAGTTCAATTTCGTCATAGTTTTTCAAAACGTCTCCAAATTTTCTTAACTGATTTTCTATTCCAATGTGGCAATAACTTCCGAGAAGAACTTTTCTGATTGAAACTTTATTCCTTTTGCCCAACAATGCTGCTGCTGAAAGCGGAACCTCCAGGCCTTCCTCCTGTAATATAGACAGCAGCTTCTCCAAACATTTTCTGGAAGGTACTGTTTCTGTATACCAATTATTTATTTTTTCGCGCAAATTTAATTTTGGAGTAGACACAACTTCAAAATACTGCACAAAATCTTCAACATGATCCTCAAAATCTTCAACAGGCTCAACAAAATATCTAAAGTTAGAACTTTCACTAAAAATGTATGCCTCTTTCTCGTTATTTTTAATTTTATACAAAATTGATTGTTTTTTCACTAGTCTTTTGTAATTTCTTTTGCTCATGGTATATTTTGTTCAAATTATAAGTTGATTTATCTTTTAAATTCACTTTTTTTAGTATTTTTTTATAAAAACTTTAATATTGCGTCAGCCACGTGTATTTTCAACAAAGCAAAATGAAACAATAAAAAAGAAGAAGCAAAGCTTTGTAGTTATAAAAAATTTCTTTAAACATCAAAGGCAATGTAAAAAGTGTAGACGCTTCGTGAATTCGTGAATTTTTGCAGGCAGACTCGTGGAAATATCTATATCCCGTCAAATTTTTTTAAAAGTAGATTTTAATCAATTCTCAGATTTACCTAATTTAAAAAAAAAAAAAAAAAAAATTTTTCACTTTTTTCAGCATAACTTTAAGGGACTCCAAAGTTTTAAACTACTAAAGCGTTCCGAAAAAAAAAATTGTTTTTCGACCCATCCTACTCCATATATATGTAGTTTATCAATAGTAACTTTCTAACACTAAACTGTTTATGACTTTTACAACACTTACAACTGGTATGACAGATGAAACATTGAATTGCACAATTGTTTTAAGTTCTGTTGTGCGAAAACGTATTTCTATATATTTCATCTGAAAAAAAATGCACTGCCTGCTGTTGACCGATGAAAAGTCGCCACTCCTCTGAAATATGAGGGTAACCAATTTTTGCAAACATCGAATCAATACCATAACAATAAGCCAGGGTTTTTCCCGATCTTCGTGCAATTTAAAAAATTCGTCATATGGAATAGTGCTACGTCGATCACGAGCGGCTGTTATTTTAAAATCAGCCTCCACTATATTCCACTGCTTAAAGCGTGATGCAAAGAGTTCCTCTGTTCTCCTCGACAAATTTCCGTCTCGTACAAGGTCATTGAAGTCGGCTTGCGTTACTAAATGCTGCACTGCAGTCCCAAGTTCACTGGGTGTTGGTACAAATTCAGATACTTCTGGACTCTCGCTTCCCGCATTCGATGCAAGAAATGTTGATAGCATTGTTGGTACTACTGTTGCTTCTCCATCGCTTATTTCGGGAACATCATCAAAAATCTCCACTGAAGCCGATATACGTTCTTCTGGTGAGTACAGAACCGCTGGAATAACCGATTCTACATTAGCGTAGCGAATTTTGTTGCGGCGAAAGTATTGTCACCCTTTAGTTTGAGTAAAAGTTACGCAAAAGTTGGTACAGCGTACTTTATTGTTGTCCTTCCATCAGTAAACTTGCATAAATTTCTATAGCAATAGTCGCATACGACTTCCGGAGTATACCACAAGTAAGGAACATAAGCAGTCTTGAATATTTTCTGAAACGAATTAACCACTGTTTTCGCAATATTTTTCAAATTTTTACTTGGTGCGAATAAGCCACAAACGTAACAAAAGTTATTTCGAGTCGTTCAGTGTATTTTTTCTCAGATGAAATATATAGAAATACGTTTTCGCACAACAGAACTTAACACAATTGTGCAATTCAATGTTTCATCTGTCATACCAGTTGTAAGTGTTGTAAAAGTCATAAACAGTTTAGTGTTAGAAAGTTACTATTGATAAACTAGAAATATATGGAGTAGGATGGGTCGAAAAACAATTTTTTTTTTCGGAACGCTTTAGTAGTTTAAAACTTTAAAGCCCCTTCCAGTTATGCTGAAAAAAGACGTGTACATGAAAATCGCCGATACACGTGTATTTTTATTTTTTCTCCCCTTTCCGAAAAAGTATATTTGGTTCATAGGACAGAACAAAAGCTCGTTTTTGTAACGCGGTGTTATATCTGATATTAAAAGGGAGTTGTTATGATAAATCACTAAACAATATCGTGATATGTGCTATCAAAATACACACACACATACATAAGAGATTGTAAAAAAAAAGAAATAAATAAACGTTACCCGCCTGAAAATAAAAAAATACAAGAAGAAAAATTGTATTAAAATTTTTTTAATTGTTATAAATCAATTTAAAGTTATTTTTAAATCGAATAGTTGAAAGTTGAAAGACGTCTTTACTCAACGGCAGACAGAAAATTATGAGAAGACATGATAAAAATATGAATACGTGTTCTTCACCCTAAATATTAATATGAACATAGATAATTTAATTCCGTTATTCCGGTGCCATTTTCGCATATATTATATCCAAGTTAATATCTAATGTGGACACCGTGTTAGAGATTTATGATAACAGCTCTTTTTTGATATTAGATATAATACTAACAGTAACAGTAATGAGTGGTCCACACATAATATAATTCTCTCTGCGATTGAATTTTCAGTTTGCTAACAGAAAAATGTCTAAGTTAATCTCTAGTGTGTACACCGTGTAATGATATTGGTAGAATTTAAATTATTATGTTTATAACGACTTAAAATTCCAGGTCATTTTGAGGTTGTTATAACGGTGTTGCACTGTTTTTTTTTTTAAACGGAGTTAAAATAAATAAAATAATGGAGCAGACTCAAATATGTATTAATGCAAATTCTATTCAAAAGCTCTAACAATACTGAGCACATTATATTATTTTATGGATGTCCTCTTAACCGCAATACTTCGTCTCAAACAAATAATTTATGTTTCAAAAGATGATGCATAATTGATATGAAAAGGAGATATTTACAAAAAGTGTACACGCTACAATTATTATTCCACAAACATTGTATTGTTGTTAGTATTCTCTTGTCTTTTGCAATGTTTACATAATTACCACCAGTACAATCACCCTACAGATGGGGCACGAGTAAATTAATTTTATAATAGATATACATATCAAGTCGGCAAAGTTTTATCTATCAATACGAAAATCGATTACATATCGTTAGCTAAAAATCGTAAACGGACGTAACAGACATCTTTACTATTTTTTTTTAAAGGAAACCCTAAAAACGTTATTAGTGGGGTATATACTTTTTTTTTTGGCCGGTTAATCGAGTTCATATTCAAAAAATTCTTTCGAATAGACATAGATAGAAAGTTTTAGATATGATGTGCATTTCTTATAATAAAAAACAAAAATTTTGAAACTTTTATTGTATTTAAATATTTAGACAACCATTGATGTAAGTAGTTGAAAGATAATTTTGTTTATCTTATATATAATTATTTCTATATATTTTCAGATATTAAATTAAATCATGTCGTCAATGTGGGAGTATGAACATTTTTATATTTTGTTACGTATTGTAAATTATTTTTAAAAGAATCACAAAAAAAAATCACAGATTACCAGCAAATAAATTAACTAAAATATAATTTTTCTACACATTTTTTGAGTTTTATTTTAGTCTACTAATATTCAGGATTTTTTTTTTTAACTTATAGCAAAGATTTTTTAGTTTTTAATCAACTAACAGCAAACATTTAGCTGAATCTACTAATTTTGTTGCAGCTCGCTGATTTTCAACAAAAGATTTTACTGACATTAGCAATTTTTTTACAAGAACCCTCCTGACTAAAATTTTGCTGACTTTTTTTTTGAGTGTACAAATAACTTATTATTTTGGTAACCAATTATTTTTGTAATGCAACGGGTAAGCGAGTGTAAAAACTTTATGAGTTTCTATAATGCAGCGAATATCTAAAACTACTTACAAAATCGACTTCTTTATTATTTAGATACTGGTAAAGGGACCCCATTACTAAGAATTTGCTGGGCATTTATGAGTGCGGTTTATTAAAAGTTTTTCATTTCTTCATAAATTAAGTTAAAATATTGTTTTACCTCAAGTTCAAAATCTAATATGATGTTGTCATATTAAATTTTATTTGTTGCTTTTCAAAAAGTTTGATCATTTTCATGATAGACAATACAATTGTTGCATTGGCATCACCCAAATTTTCAGTTTGTTGCGATATATGTTCTTTTTACAAATTGTAATATAACAAACACACATACTACATACAATGATATACAAAGTATATTGATATGTATTGCCGTAATGGCGAACAAAAAAATTGGGATTTTAACCGGTCAGTTTAAGGTCATAGTCCCATCTTTTGAAAAGGTCACAAGCCTAATTGGGATTATGACCGTTTCGTATATATGCCTTGTTTTTAATATATCTATAATACATAAACTACTATTCGAAAAATCTAAATTTTTTGAAGGACCTCGTCTTGGTACGCCGATCACAAATATCGCTAAATATCGTACGGTTAGTTTTCGACATTTTTCAACTTTTTAATTTGCATTGAACAGCCCGCTTTTTAGAAGTTCGGATGTAAATTTCTCATTATCAATCATGAATTTCACGGGAAAATTATGTAGATTTCCTTTACGATACGATGCGGGTATCGGTAAGGGTAACGCTAATTACGTTTATTTCGGTAACGGTATTAAAGGTTCAGTTATTTCGGTAACGGTTTTTTAGCGTTAACGGTATTTTACTTATTTCGGTATCGGTATTTTAGCGGTAACGATATTTTTGTTTATTCCGGTAACGTTATTTTATGAATAACGGATTTTCAGTTATTTTGGTAATGGTATTTTAAGGATAACGTTTTTTAAGTTATTCAGCTAATGTCAATGCTCATCGATAATTTTAGCCCCATTATGCCCGAACTCTAATGATTAGTTAGTTTATAATTAAGCTTTGAGAAAATATATATCTATTAACAGCGATTGTTTTTCTGATTTTGTCAAATTATTTCAGTAACGGCATTTTAAGCATAACTCTATTTCAATTATTTCGCTAACGGTATTTTAGCCATAACGGTATTTCAGTTATTTCGCCAACGAAATTTTAAGGATATTGGTATATTAGTTATAGCGATAACGGTATTTCAAAAAATTCGGCGACGGTATTTTAGGAATAACAATAGTAAGTTGAAAGGGTTTTAAATCGATAACGTTTTTTTTTGTCTTATGCCTGCCATCCCTGCTATTATTGTATTGAAAAAAATTTACATTTTATGTCTGTTGCGATTGCGTTTTGCTTATAAAATATAAAAATGTTCACATTTAAAATTAAGATTTTTGTTTTTTACGGGGGAAAAATGTCCTATGTTTTAATACAAACAATGAAATCCATTTTAGTCCGTAAATGTTATTTTTGGTTCTAAAACTGTGCAAAAATATTTAGAAATAATTTATTTTTATATGCAGACTATGGTGACAGTGTTTTATTTTCTCGTGAATTTGAAGGCTCATCACGATCATTATAACTTCGCATAGCGACCATGAAACTGTCACGCTATTTGAGTTTTTTTAATAATATAAAAAAAAAATAATTTTGAAGGGTATATAATATGTCGACATAGATCTAATTTATAAAATAACTTTTACTTGTTGTACCTTTTGTTTGCTTTTAGATGTAACAAACACATACATACATAGTAGCATAGGTATGATAACAGTATCTTTTCTTTAAAAAAAAAAAAAAAAAAAAAAACAGCACTCTACTGCACTGTGGCTCAAAGTCCCCCAAAATAGAAATAAATAACCATAGTCCAGTTACCAAGGATTTGTATTTGCGACTCTACTTAGAACTAGAACAATTAAAAATCCAGAAACATGGCCTAGGTTGACTTTAATGTTCAATACACAACTTGATTCACGGGTAAGACGGTTGCAAAAAAAAAAAAAATAATAATAAAAAAATTATATGAAAGTACAATATCTCAGGAATATCCTGTGGAAATTTCAACTCGATCGGACTAAAACTCGCTGTGATACGGGTTATTTCGTAATCGTGTTCAGAAGCCGTCCAAAGCGCTCTAATTTTTTGGATATTCTTTGATGAGTTTGGGGATAACGAAAAAAAGTGTCTGGCAGCCCTATTGAAAGGACTGTTATTTGTGTTACTATTTGGAAGTATTCCAGCTATATTTCCATGAGGAACCGAAATAGTTAGCGAGAAATTCCGAACGAGTCAGTAATATGTTTGTGCTTTATTTAAAAAAAAATGGGCAGAGATCGTGAAAGTACTAGAGAAAATCGGGACGAAAGCTTCAGAGATAAATCAGGACCAAGAAAAAGAAAACAATATTTCAATCCACATACATTCGAGACCGATAAATCATAGTGCCGGAAAATTCTGAAACTGGATACCGTTTTATAAACATTTTACCTGTTTTTACGACTCTATCCACTTTAGTGAAGTATTCTAAACCAGGCTGCAATGGACAAAATTGCAGTTCAGTGTGAAAAGTGTGAGCCACGATATATAAATTCAAGCCCGTCAATTGGCCATTTTGCTGGATGTTAAAAGTTTTGTTGCCTGATGGACATAGGTGAATTTTTTTCATGCCATACTTCATACGATTCAGTTCTTGCAAACATTCGTACTTTTGTGAATATTGTGACTGAAAAGTATTTATCATTTGCTGTAGAAGATGAAAAAACACGTTTCTGGAGATGGAACCTGAAAGAAAATTGGGATTTCTTCGTTATTTGGTTAAAGTGAGTATTGCAAAAAATGTGAATATTGGGGATCAAATTTAGATTCGCCAGAGTTTGAAGAGTGGCTTCAAGAGCATGAAAACGAATGTACTGCCAACCATCAAGAATCTTCCGATAAAATGAAGGTGGATTCCGTCGTTGAAATGTTTAAGCGCTCCTTAGAAAAATATAACGTAAGATATTTACATTATATCGGAGACGGTGACTCGAAAACTTGCAGTGGTATAATCAAAGCTGCTCCTTACGGTGAAGATGTGGTCCAGAAAAAAGAATGTATTGGCCACGTCCAAAAAAGAATGGGCACCAGTTTACGAATATTATTTATTAAAAAAATAAAGGAAAAGTAACGAAGAAAAAAACTTTTGTCTGGAAATAATAAATTAACCGGTAAAATGATTGACAAACTGAGAAGATGAACATGAAGAATGCGATATGGGACACTTTTAATCATTACATTATTACACCTTTTATCAATACATATCATTAAATGCCCGAGCGATAAACAATTTGGTGTTTTTGGCAGCAATCTTCAGCGGCAGGTACTTTGGCATCCCACAAACAAGACTATAAAGCGCTCCCGGACGAAGTTTTAGAAGCAATCAAACCAAATTATGAAGAATTTAGTTCAGATGCTTTATTAGAACGATGTGTTGGTGGTTTCACTTAAAACTCCAATGAGAGTTTTAATCAACTTGTCTGGAAAATCGCTCCGAAACATCTTCAAGATGGCTTGCCGGTAGTTGAAGTGGCTGCAAACATTGCTGCATATACATTCAATAAAGGTACCACGTGTCATTTAAGCAAATTACATTTCATGGAAGTCAACATCGGTCATTCTTCACACGAATATGACCAGAAAGAGGACAACACTCGAATAGAACACGCCGAATATCATCGCAATGCTCTAAGGAGGAAAGAACAGCTCGTAGACATCAACAAAAAAAAAAAAAACGATTCTATGGACTCTATAACTGCTTCAGAGAATACCCACTATGGCCCTGGAATAGATGATTCGATGTAAGTTTGATGGACGATCGTTTTTAATTTTAAACAATTTTCTACTATTTTTAACAGGCAATAAATACGTTGATTTTTTATGTGAAAATGGTACCTAAAATAAATAAATTCAAAACCGCGGCAAAAATCGAAAATCGCATATTTTTTAAAATACTTTCATGCATACACACAAGAAACTAAAATATTTTATAAATTAACTCGATTTGTTGATTCCTGATAACTCTGTGAGGTATTACGCATCGCACTACGCTTTTTTTTTTAAGCGCAGTCGAAAATCGCCACCACGGGATAAATAATTAATATATTTTTGTACAAAAATTCTTACATACTCTCCTTAAGGTGTAAAAAAATTAGTAATTATATTCTTTCAGAACATCCTGCCCCCTTAATCTCACTGTATGTTCATAACGTTTCATGTACAAAGTTCTCGCAACAAAATTGCAAAATATTAAACATTTTCAAACCAAAGTGAATTTACACTTCTTTAAAATCTAGTTTAAAATTCAACCGAATCCAGCTTCAAATCACCCCCGTTTACAATACTTAATTTGCGAAGAAAACTGGATTTCGAGTTGACAACAATAACATTTTATAAACAGAACGAAATAAAAAATAACCCTAAATTGAAAATGTTTCTAAAAAGTTAATAATTTAGTGGAGTACAAATTTGCAACCATTACGAAAGAAATAATATTGATTTTGCAGAGAAAAAGCATAGATTACATAGATCTCAAACTCTTGTTCTTCTTTTACCAACAAAATCAATTTTTCATACACAATCAAATATTTTTTTATACGTATACCAAGTATGTCCAACAAATTCTCATGAGTTACGTGCACTGACAGCTAATGTCAAAGAGTTGAAGGTCTATGTAATCTATGGAGAAAAGTCTTTTTAATTAGAAAGCATAAAAATAAATTTATTCTTATTTTCAACATTTTAATGTTGTTGGAAAGATTTTCTTCGCCGGAAACAAATAAAAGTAACTAAATAAATGCTGTATTTAATTTTTGTTTCAATTAAAAATTTAATTTTATTGGATTTAACACTCACATTATTTAGTTTTCTTAAATGAAAATACAATTTATTATTTGTTTATATTTTATTTCACAAGGTGATGTCACATGTAACAAATTTCTCTTCTAAAATATGGGAAAATGGAGTGGTGTTGTATCACTATAACTTTGTTTTAAACGTAATTTATAACCAGATTTTCCGAAAATCTAGTTTCATAAGTTTCACCAAAATCCAGTTTAAACTTAATTTCGGGTATAATGTATTTTCAATATAAGAGTCAATATGTGTCGTTTATGCCTTTTATGTAAATATTATTGTTTTGAATTTTTTCAAATAGACCGATTTGTACACTACAAATAGGGATGTAATATCGTGCACTTTTTCATTTACTGGGAATGCGGGATCCCGCTTGAAAAAGAAATGAATAAATCATATTTTTTGTATGCAAAATGTCTTATAACACCAGAGATGTTTATATAAAAATAAGTCTCCATAATATTTCTGTGCTTTTTCTCAGAATTTTTAGTTTTTCCTAACCCTCTTACTGACAAACGCTGTTTTGCAATGATGCACAAATTAAAGTTTTAATTTTCTTCTATCTATATATATAAAATTGAATGTGTGTTTGTTTATTTGTTTGTACCTTATAGGAGACCAAACCTCTGGACCGATCTTCCTGAAATTTTCACATCATTTAACTAGGACTCTGGCATGATTAATAGGGTACTTTTTTTCGACCACGCCCACTTTTACGCCCACTTTTTAAAATTATGGAATTGCTCCCATATAGTTTTTAACAGATTTATTTCAAATTGCATACACATTATACTCCAGGCGAGGTAGAAATAAACATTTCTTACGCCCCCCTTTCACGCCCCTTTTCACACCAAATTTTGTTTGAAAGTTTTAATCTTTTTGTTCTCTGTACAAATTTGTTCCTTCCAACGGATTTTTTTTTATTTGGTAGTATAGTGCTCTTAATACTGTTAACGGCGCCATATAAATATGAACCACGCCCACTTCACCGCCCCCTTTTTTTAATTCATATACTTATACCACTAACAATGTTTGCTATACAAAATATTTTTTTTGTAATATGTATTTACCTAAAGTTTTATACACTTTTTATCTACAGGTAAGGTAGCCATACATTTTTTTATTACCAAATCCCCCTTTTTCGCCCCATTTTACCTTAAATTATAATTAATCTGCTTTCAATCTATATACATAAAATGAAATGTGTGTTTGTTTGTTTGTACCTCATAGGAGACCAGACCTCTGGACCGATCTTCCTGAAATTTTCGTAGCATTTAACTGGGACTCTGGCATAATTAATAGGCTATTTTTTTCGACCATGCCCACTTTTACGCCCACTTTTTTGTATTATGTAATTGCTTCCATATAGTTTTTACACATTCACTTCAAATTGTATATACATTATATACTCAAACGCCACGACCCCTTTCATGCTCCATTTTGTTTAAAAGTTTTAATCTTTTTGTCCTCTGTATAAATTTATTCCTTTCAACGGATTTTTTGTGCAAATAATGTATATGGCAATTAATTTCACTAATTAAGAACGGTTCTGAATGGCTGTCTTAAAAATAAATACTATTTCACCAAAAGGGATCTATGTTTGTAGCCATTAAAGTTCTAACTTTGATCGCGTCTATTTGAGTAACTACAATAACGATTCTGATTGGCAGTTTAAAGAAAAATTATTCTATTTCAGCAAGCGGGAGCTTTGCTTGCATGCCTTGCATTTATTTACTTTCAACACTGCTGGTCACTCAGCTATTTTTAAAAAAGTTATTAGCCTTAAATAAAATTTTTGGCAAAACAACGTTTGCCGGGTCAGCTAGTAAACTATAAAATAAAGTTTCTGAAAGTTATACTTTCAGCTCTATAGTTAATTGTTTGTCGTGTTCAATTTGGGATATTTATTATTGTGTATCAATTTGGGATATTTATTTTATTTTTTTTTTTTTTGGCTTTGTAACCACTGTATATTGCTTAGGAAGAAAATAAGCAACAAAGATATTTAAGAAATATGCTGTTGATGCAAAACCGTACTGCGCATAAATTTGTAGGCAAAAAAAAAACAACCAGTATAAGTTTGTTTTTCAAATAAGGCGTCAAGGATAAAAGCATAAAAAAATGTGCAAGGTAAAATATATTTGCTTTACTTACCCGAATAAAAAAGTATTCAAATCTTAAATATATTTAAAGATATATAACTAAGAACATAAACTAATCATATACCTATCACGGTGCGCCTGAGTCGATTTAAATGAAATGTGCGTGCTACTCTAATCAGAAAGCGGGTTATAATTCTAGATGGTTTAAAAACTATTTTTCAATAAAAACGAAAAAAATCTAGAAGGCACGTTTTTTTTCGCAGCCAATCAAAATTTACAAAATTTGACCTATCTTTATTTTAGGAGCACCTCGCCGATTTTAATAAAAAAATTAGGAACAATTCAGATAGTAGAGCTGAGTCGAGATTTTTTTTTGTCAGGCCCCAAAGGTTAATTTTTAAATTTTCTCAAAAATTACTTATCTGTTCGATATAAAATCTTCTTTCGTATGATATAATTACATTTTTATCAATCATAGTTCTAATCATCAACGAACAACTGAAACAAAAGTAAGTTTTATTATGTCAAATAAAAATAAATTAAATGCAAAATAAAAAGTGAAAGTAATTACTCAAAATGACAAAAACAGTTTCGTTTTTGTTTTTCGTTAATTTTTTACTTTAAAGTGAAATAACATTCTCCTATCCCTGGAAAATAAAAATGTATATATTTATATGAAAGCAGATTTTATAAGCTTTCCAATAACATATAATTTGTCCCGAACTGATAAGTAATTTTTGGGAAAATTTAAACTAAAAAATTTAACTTTTAAGCCTTGAAAAAAAAGATTTCCTTGCTTTAAACAAAAGTAAATTTTATCATGTCAAATAAAAATAAATTAAACGTAAACTAAAAAGTGAAATTAATTGTTCAAATTGACAAAATACAGATTTGTTTTGTTTTGTTTTCGGTAATTTTTTACTTTAAAGTTAAATAACACGCCTTCATTCCTGGAAAATAGAAATGTATATAATTCATAAGAAAGGAAATTTTAAAAGCTTTCTAATGCCCCATAATTTGTTCCGAACAGATAACTAATTTTTGTGAAATTTTGAAGATTAAAAAAATAACTTTTAATCCTTTCCGCCTCCAATGGGGGCGGAATGTATTAAAAAAATAAAAATTATCGAATCAGCTCACGTATCTGAATCGTTCCTTAAGTTTTTATCAAAAGCGGCGAGGTGCTCCTAAACTAAAGACAAGCAAGTAACACGCAAATATTCTTTAAATTGGCTTAGGCGCATCGTGCTGTGTATACAATTTCATACGCAAATTAAATTTCTTGCAATCGAGACAAAAAATTAAGAAAATTTAGTTTTCTATTGAAAAAGTTAATTACGAGTACTAATTTGTTATCAATTTAGTATATTTTTCAAAAATTATATTGTCATAAATTAACATTTTACTCGGGTATACACTGTGTTGCAAAACTATAATTACACATCAATTTCACTACATTTAGGGCCATTATTATAACTTGCCAATAGCTAAAGTTCGGATGTTATCTGACAGATTATTAGTTTTACGTTATTATAAGTATACTTTAAGCTAAAAGTGACCGATAAGCTAAAGGGAAGATATTGTTGCCTTTAACTTTAAACGTCAGGTTTATGTGTTTAAAGTTACCACATTTTCTGCTCTATAAAGAAAAAGAAGAAAATACCGAATTTCACAACCGAATTTCACAAATTATTGTTTGTTTGTAAACAAATAAATAAAAGTACGTTGCCCCTACGTATTTTTATAAACCAATTCATAAACCAATAATCGGTTTTTAGTTTGGTGCTGCCACATTATCAAAAATATCAATATTATTTTATTGGGAAGTTGTAATAACGAAAAATTATAGCTCACTTTATTCCTCATTTTAGCTAAAGTTACTTTTTACTAACATTTACTTTAAAGGCAAGTTGTAATAACGGCCCTTAGTAGGTTAAAAAAAAAAATAGAAGAGTTTAACCGGCATAAATGTAAAACCAATGGAAAATTAATAATATTTAACAAAATAACAATTCATTTATTTTTTATTTTACTATTTAAAAAGGAATAACAAAATCAATTAGTGTTTCATAACTATAAATGTACTTAACTTAGTATATTAAAATTTACAAAAATTTAAGAAAAATATTTTGAAGCTGCAGTTTTAATATCGCGTGAAGCCTACTTTTTTGAATCAACTCGAAAATTCGATCAGACAAACTGTCTACCAGATTTATTCGAAATTCTTCCGTTATAGAAATTCACGTATCAATAACTGCTTCTTTTAGATGCAAAACACTTTCATATTGACATTTTTCTGCGTAAACTCGAAAAGTTAATACTCCCCAAATATTCTTAATGGGGGTTTGATCAGGAGAAAATGCGGGCCATTCCGATATTCTTATATTTTCTGATGGCCATTCCATCGTCTGACGGAGTACATGTACTGAGGCATTGTCTTGTTGGAAAATGAATTCTTCTTCGTTGCTATTTTCAATAAATGGCACCAATTTCTCTTCTAATACTGTAATGTACTCAAAAGAATTCATTCTGGTGCTTGGAAATGACAAATCAACCATGCCGTCGAAACAAAAAGCGCTCCAAACCATTAAGTATCCGCTTCCGAAATATCTTTTTGAGAAATATCGTCTTGCTTTACGTAGGTCTCTCCAATAGCTGTTAAATCCATCTGAACCATCAATACTGAACTTTTTCCCATCAGGCAAAGTGTTGATCTTTTCCTTCAAAATTTGTGTAAACCTTCTACCTCTTCCCTCTTCTACATTGGTTCTCTGAAGAAATGAGACATGTTAGGACCTGTCAGTAGATAAAGACTGCTTTAAATTAGCGCATGAAGGAATTTTTTAATTAATAAATAAACATTGCACAGTTTTTGGTTTAACAAAAAACATATGCTCTTGAACTTGAATAGTCTTGCTCACATCATAATTTATGATAACAGATCGAAAAAAAAATTTTTGGTTTTAATTTTTTAAAATTAAATTAGAAAAAATCACCTTTAAAATAAACATATGTTTAAACAGTCCTACCAACAACGGCGATTATTGACTAACCTTTCTCCAGATGGTTTATAAATTAGGTTCAGCGAATTTAAGTCGAGCAGTTTTGTGGCGGGGTAATAAGGTAATAACCTTGGCACAGACATCAGATTTTAGCGAGTTAGTCTCTAGGAATCCTTTAAGAGCCTACTTATGGTTGATTTGGACACATTTACCTTACATTCATCGAATATCGGATTGAAACTCTTAATTGTGTTCCTGCCACTGTTGATTATTTTTCTTCGGTCCTGATCAGAATACTTTTTTCGGGCCGCCTGTTTTATTTTAACCATTTTGGATTATTTGCAAAATTTGTGACAACCTAATGTGAACGGTTTATTTTTCTAGCAATTTCCCGAATACTTAAGTCATTTTTTAAATAGGCTGACATTTGCTCTTTTTCAAAATCGCTTAGATATGAACCACGCTACATTTTATAGCAAATTGATTAAAATTGCATAATCAATAAAAATAATTCTTTAATTTGTCTTTATTTGCTAACCTATGCCAACTAAGTTAATGGGAAACATTAAAATATCAATTACTGCTAAGTAGGAAAGTTTTTTTTTTTCGAAACGAATGTCATTTAAATCTTATATTATTGTAAATATTCAAAAGAGAAAAAATTCGAAATGAAAATGGTTGAATAACACAGTTTAAGAAAAAATGTCTATGACATGCTTGGACGGTATCCTAAAAACGAAGTGTTACATCATTTACCCAGCAATTTTTTTTTGGAACTGGTTTCCTCTGAATCTAGAACAACTTCTTTTTACACCGGTTGCATAGAACCGGTTATGGGACAGATTTCTGGGAGTCAAAATGTAAGGCTTCACTGTCTTAGAATCAGTTATAAACTGGCAAACTCCATACAAAAAGAATCGGTTGTAGAACATTAGAACCTATTGTAATACGATATAAGTTGTTCTGCAACCTGTTAATTGGATTTTACTGGGTTACTTAAGGAACAAGTAACGCGTAGCACAATATACTCCATATTCAAACGGTTTGAAAATGGAGTAGTAGCATCAACCGGGATAAAGAAGAAAACAAATTGACTGCTTCTGAGCTTGTTAAATTGAAAAAATCGGCTGTTAATCAAATCTGAGAAAAAACGTCATGAAAAAAAAATTTCAATTAAATTTGGATGATCAAAAATACTTTTCGTTTGCTTGGAACAACGGAAGTATTAATACAGAATTTTATTCCGATGACTTAAAAAAAACTCCCATCTAGGTGCAGTATTCGGCCAATTGAACCAAAAGTACTAGTCTGGGCAGAAATTTCCGCAAAATTATAATCACAACTTTACATCCAGGATTCAAAAGCTATGGCTGTAAACGCGAATGTTTATACATTAATAAATGTTTAGTAAAATTGGAAAAACTTATCCGAGACAGTCTAAAGACGACATATTATTTTGGCCAGATTTAGCAAGCTGTCATTATGCAAAAAAAAAAAAAAACGTTAGAATGACTTAAAAGTTCAATAGAGGACTTTTGAGGTCTTTTATGTCAAAAAGTGTATAAAAATGGTTGGGAAGCCAAATGCAGTGAGGAATTAAAGAAAAAAAATTAAAAGCAATGTAAAAAAAAATTGAGATGAATGTCGTCCAAGCCATGATTGAAGGTATCAATCATAAAATGCGCCAAATAGAAGATCGCGGTCCGTTGGCTCTTTACAAAAAGAGAATTAATAATTTATAGTCTATGGCGTGTTTTAAATAAAAATAATTTTTCAAATAAAATTGTTTTTTAATTACAAGCATTATAAAACTGTTCATTCCCTTAATTGGCATAGGTTAATCTTCTTTGTTTACCGTTATATGTAATTATAGTTATGAAACATCAACCAAATATTTTTACACAATTTTTCTCTTAAATCAATTAAGTAATCTCTTATCACACTCTTAAAAACAGTTATAAGTTTTAAAGAAATGTTTGTAATATTTGAAAAAATAGGAAAAATTATTTGTAATTGTTCTGCAACGCAGTGTATACATTACATGTCTGATATAAAACATAACAATGGATTTCTATTTATGTTTGGCTATCTCTCTTTCTCTCTCTCTCTCTCCCTAAAATATTTAAGACATTACCGCTTATTAGCAACACTTTAGTGTGTCAGTAATTTGATATTATTGTTTTATAAAGAATGGCCCAGTTATAATCTGGACGCACAAAAGTAGTTATAACTTTGTAGATAACAGACACATTTTTATAAATTATTCACCAAATTAAAGGAAATTTATTCAACTTTAAGGAAAATCATACAAATAAATTAATTTTCTTTGTTACGAATAAAAGAACGGACATGTTGTTGATGCTCCCCATTAATTTTTGCACATCCTTCGGCTTTACTTTTTTAGCACTCTGGTTCTATTTTTGTAACATTTTAACTTAATTTTTTGCTTCTTTATTACTCTTCTTCAATTTATTTTTTACATTTGCCCAATATCTTTCGACTGGTCGAAATTGTGGGCAGTTAGGCAGTTAGTTTTAGGAATTTTCGAACTACTGAATGTTGGATTTTCTAAGAAAGTGTGCAAAATTTCCTCACGTCTTTTTTGTTCCACGGCGTCTGTACGAAATACTATTCGAATGACAGACTTGAAAATTATGTCAAATAACGGTATATGTCTTGTCAACAACATATGTAAATAGTTTAAAACTTCATATACTGGGGGCGCTGTAACAACGTTATGAATGCGTCCAGATTATAACTGGGCCATTCTTTAGTATTTCCATAATAAAGGAAACCTCTAAAACATTTTCATTTTACAAATTTTAGGAAGTATAAAATAATTCTGATTTATTACGTTTATTTATATAACGCTTGAATTTTGGAAATTTTGGGTTTAAGGTTTTAATTTTAATAAAACCGTAAAACGTGTGTTTTATAATAATACACTCACAGTATTTTTTCCGTAAATATACACGTTAAATTAACTGAAAATCAGTTAAAACAGGACTACTTACATACTTTTCGTTTAAAACAATTGTATTTTTTAGTTTATTTTCAACTGTTGAATATTAATTGACAAAATCCATAAAAACAATAGATTGTTTTCGTTAATTTCAAAACTCAATATAATATAACAAATTTTTGTTTTAAAAAGAAAATTTTAACTGAATGTTTTAACTATTACGGAAAGTCCGTTTTTTTTGTTTATTTTTTTTGTTGAATAACAGACAGATCGTTAAAAAATATATTTCTTTGGTAATTTAACCGCATATTCCATTGAAACAACTTTACCGATTATACTTTTAAATAACTGTTGCTTTTTTATGGAAAAGTTCTTGTGAGTGTAATAAACCCTGTTCCCAGTGCCATCATAGAATAAAAACTTCTTTAGTAAAACATTCCGAATTTTATTACTGTGTTTATTATTTTCTATTAGAACATTTTGCGTTGGGAATTCTGAAAGTTTTTGAAATATAAAATTGTATCTAAATTGTTCGGGACAAATATTATACGGTTAATAACTACATATAGTACATAGAAAAAAAGGTATTTTAAACGCAAAGAAGATTTTAGTATTTGAAAGTCAACTAAAGTCAACGCTACTTTTTATTCAAAAGTCCAATCTAATTAACTGCCCGAGTAAAAGAAAAGTATATATGGTGTTATGTTTTTTTCATCTTAAAATGTATTATAATTTGCAATTATATAGTTGTCATGCATCGCCATATCTAATTATATGTTTCGTATGTGCTAACATATATGTATAACGAAATATTATTATATATATTGTCCTTTATAAAATTAGATATTAATCCTATTGAGCAATTCCATATGAAAACGATCAAAATTGGCAAATTTTTGGACGACCCCTCTCCGATTTTAAAATAAATAGTCTTAATCGATTGCCCAGCAAAAAATAATGTACCTACATATTTTTTTTTTTTTTATAGTGACTGGTTTAGTGGTGGTGTGCACCACTGTCATGTGACAAAATTGAAGAATTTTTCATAAGGGACCTACTAAAGCGATCGCAACGAGTGATAGCTCGTTGGAAAGGCATTGAATCAGGCTTTATTTGGAAAATAAAATTTTCCTAATTTTTCTCAGAAATTTACCTTTTTCCCATGAAAATTAAATTTTCCGATTTTCCACAGAAGCTCCTAAATTTTCCGGCTAATTTTATTTTTTTTGGATTCCTCATAATTTTTGCTTTAAGAATCAGCAATAAAAAAATGGGCCCCGACTCCTTGTTTGGACAGGAGAAGAGCATTTAAGAGACCACCTTGTTCTCATTGTTTTTATATTTTTTATAATTGAATTATTTTTAATTATTTAACAAGAAAAATTAGGAAAATTTTATTTTTCAATTAAAGCCTGATTCAATACCTTTCCAACGAGCTATCACTCGTTGCGATCGCTTTCAATGAGGTCCGTTATGAAGAATTCTTCAATTTTGTCACATGTCATATGGAATTGCTCTATAGTGACTGGTTTAGTGGTGGTGTGCACCACTGTCATGTGAAAGGTATTAAATCAGGCTTTAATTGAAAAATAAAATTTTCCTAATTTTTCTTGTTAAATAATTAAAAATAATTCAATTATAAAAAATATAAAAACAATGAGAACAAGGTGGTCTCTTAAATGCTCTTCTCCTGTCCAATCAAGGAGTCGGGGCCCATTTTTTTATTGCTGATTCTTAAAGCAAAAATTATGAGGAATCCAAAAAAAATAAAATTAGCCGGAAAATTTAGGAGCTTCTGTGGAAAATCGGAAAATTTAATTTTCATGGGAAAATTTAATTTTCATGGGAAAATTTAATTTTCATGGGAAAAAAGGTAAATTTCTGAGAAAAATTAGGAAAATTTTATTTTTCAATTAAAGCCTGATTCAATACCTTTCCAACGAGCTATCACTCGTTGCGATCGCTTTAGTAGTTTTTTTTTAAACAACTTTCAATGAGGTCCCTTATGAAGAATTCTTCAATTTTGTCACATGACAGTGGTGCACACCACCACTAAACCAGTCACTATAAAAAAAAAAATAAAATATGTAGGTACATTATTTTTTGCTGGGCAATCGATTGAGACTATTTATTTTAAAATCGGAGAGGGGTCGTCCAAAAGGTGATCGCTTTCAAGTGGAATTGCTCTATTTGCTATACATAATAAGATATGATAGATCTATTGTCATATATAATACATGCTCATATATAACACAATATGTGATAATATATGGGGACATATATTTAAGCTATATAATTTAAATATAAAAATATATATACTGTCTTATAAAAAAAGTATTGTGTGTGATATAATATATGCTTATATATGGTGCCATATGAATAATGTAATTCAAGATATAATTATATATGACATTAAGATTAAGAGTTTAGTTTGAGATATGGTCCAACATCATTAATATTTTCTATGCGTGTAAGGCATAATTATATATTGTTATATATAACCCAATACATAATTATATATGCGCAGATGTCTAAACAATTTTTCTTTAAATTTTTGTATATTCCCGATTAAAAAAATAGTATGGTGCTTTATATAATCATAAGCAATTTAATATGTGTCTTTATATAGTTTTATCCGAAAAATGGGCACATATAATTGTGTAAGTTTGCATTAGTTTAGTTAGAATTTAATACTATCAGATTAAATTACAGCCGTATAATGAAGCGATATAATTTAATGAGCTTTTATATAATAGTATAAAATTATATACGAACTAATACAAACATATATGGGCAACTTCAAAAATTTACAGCACCTAGACATTTTTTTTTTAAGTTTTTTTTTTTGTCTGACATCAATGTCGATTTGTGTGTGTATAAGCCGATATTTGAGCATGTGAAATCCGTTCGCGTTAATCATTTTTATTAAACGGCGGTTTTAAGTTAAAAATTAAAAAAAAATATTAAAATTACAGTTTTTGCTAAAATTGAAAAAGGATAACGCGTGTGGATAATACCCCTTAAGGGCTTTCTTAGCACACTAAAATATTTGTAAAAGCTTCAATACTTTTTAAAATACACTGAAAAAAAAATAAAAAAAAATTTTTTTTGATCGTGTATGCATATAATTGTTAAACATTTTACAAAATTACGGCTAGTATAAGACATAATTTGTAATATTTTGGGAAAAAACTATTTACCTATCGCTAATGGTTTAAGAGATATAACCATTTAAACTTTACCACTCATGATTTTTTGCTATTTTGATTTGTTACCTTTGAAAATTTGTAAAATTGTTCTGCAATTTAGACGCTGTAACTAACGTTTCGTTAGTTAAATCTTGGGTTACAGTGATAAATTCTAAGCCGTTTTCAATTTGTTTTAATCCGCAATTTTTTGTTTTGATGTCATTGTTTTTATTATTATTATTATTGTTATTTAAAACCGAATACCTAACTGACTTTCTTACACCAATTTGCAATTTGTTTGTTTTTTTTTTTTTGCTTTTTATTTTTTCAGATTGGCGATATTCGCGTCTTTTATCGGTTAATTTGTTTCGCTTCTCAGTTTTTACGAATTTCACGTTTTTTAATGTATAATCTGAAACCATTTTACTAATTTTTATTCACGACTGTTCACGCACATAAATAAAATAAACTGAATTGAAACTCAAATATTTATTCTTAGAAGCATTCAGCAAAGGCTATTATGATCATAGAGTTTTTATAATAAAGCAAGTTCTTTAAGATGTCATTGCATCGGCGGTAATTTGGCGGTTTTCGCGATAGTATGTTTTAATTGTTTTGTTGAAATTTGTTAAGGTGGCAATCGTGAATATTGTTTAAAAATATAGTCTCACTTTCTAGGTGTTCAAAAAAAAAGCGTTTTTTTTTGCAAATATTAATATTGGACCGATTATAAAATTCTTGTTGGGATTCTGGGTTACTTATTAACCCGAATTCAAAAATAATTCTTTTAAATTTTCTAAATCAAATATTTCATACAAGGATGCTTTTTAAGGTTAGAAACATTTTGTTTCCTCTATAAAATTTTAAATCCTTAAAATTTTTTGGTGCGTTTTCGATTTTAGTATCAAGCTCAGTAAAGTCTTCCATTCGATGTACGTTTGAGCGGAATTGATACAGCGCTTTAGTTGTCACAAAGCGAAATGTGTTTAAAAAAACTGCCGCTGCACGCGCCAGGATTGAAAAAAATTATTTTTTTTTACACTCTATCAGTTTAGTCCGTCCCGAAGAATCTATTTAGATACCTAAACATATTCCCATGACATGTTTTTTTTGCAAAAATTTTCAAAAGTTCATAAAATTTTTGCGTTTTAAAATTTTAAAGTGCGTTTTCGCCTCGGAGGTGTACTTTACGAAGTTACTCACATCACGCCATACACTAGCCAACTAAAAAGACAATTCAGATTGTCAGACGCAAAAAAGATAATTTTCAAAAAATTTACGCTAATTTCTTTTAAGTTTGTGATATCCGTGATACGTTATTGGTGCGCTGACACCAACTTGATATACCTCTAACTTTATAAAATTACGCCGTTTTTATAATTCTGTGCTTAAAACTCATTTTTATTAAACGGCGCAAAAACCCTATTTAAAATCTTCAAAAAGTTCAAAATTCGGAATATTTTGGTTTCACTTGTAAACCACCATGCAACTTTTTACCCAGCAGCGATATCAAAAAAAATTTTTTTGTGGATATATCCTCCAAGTCTAGTGATTATATTTTGTATTGGTTTGGATCTGAAAGCTAAAAACTATTACAGAGAAAACGGAATGAATGAAAAAACTCTTGCAAATTTCAAGTCGTTTTTCGAATTTTTCGAATTTTAGATGACCATCAATTCTTAAAGGTGAAGACTTTTCAATGTAAAACTTTGCACGTCATATCCTTCAAGTATAGTCATCCAAACCCTGTACAACGTTTTTTCAATTCGTAAAACTTAACGAAATAAGAGCCATAGTATGTCGGTTTCAGCAGGTGCTCAAAAAATTTGAAATAGCCCATATACAAAATCAGTAATATCTGTATCCGGTTTTTTGTATTAAAAACTACATTGAAATCCGATATATTTTTGCAGAAAAAATTACAAAGAAATTGAGTTTGTGATGTAATCTAACAAATATCTCCAGGAATTCTGAGAACATTTTCCCCTGAATATTCTCTTAGGCAAGAATGAAATCCGGATAGGGATCAGCCTACATCAAATTATTTTTCACAATTTTTTAAACAAATTTTTGGGATTTTTGCATAATTAATTACTATTAAGTCAATTAATGGTTATCCCGTTAAAAATTGTTTTTTTATATGTAACTTTTTTTTGAGCGAATGGTTAATATTTGTGTCGAAAAATTTGGAAAAAATTTTATTTTGCAAAAACTTTTAGAATTCCCAACGTAAAACGTTTCAATTAACTTCTGAATGTTTTACTAAACAAGTTTTTATTATCTATTATAAAAGCCATTATTAGGGCAAGGAATTTAATGGAAATGAATGTATTTCCTCTATAGTCCAAAACTAATATGGTTTAACTATTAATCCGAATCATTGATTTGTAGTTGCATATATTCACAAAAATTCATGTTTTAGCACATTCTGACTTTAATGTATATTTTATAAATTTTTAATGCAAATTTAGCTTTTTGTAATCAGACTTGGGCGACGTCAATTACATTTCACAATCATTCACTTGTGAAATTTTTCTATATCATTAATTAGCTTCACCGTTTCATTGGAAAATTTTCAATTTTGTCAACACCAGACATGGGACATATTACCAATATTTGTGTATTTAATTACAGGCCAATTACTTTTTTGAGTCTAATTACACGTCCAATTACAGAGATGTTGTAACTAATTAAAATGTTAGGTATTAACGAATTTACAAATTTTCCAAGGAAGCTTTTAAGACCACAATTGTGACCGTAGTTCTGAAATTATTAATAATACATAAAAATTTTACATTGAATGATTGTGCAATGTAATTACTGTCGCCCAAGTCTGTTTTTAAAATATTTTGGTGCATATTATTTATTAATTCGTAGTATTTTTTTAATGTTTTAACAAAAACTGATATATGGATTAACTTTTATATTTGAATTTAAGAAAAATAATTTTTTCATATTAAAAATTTTGCGTTAGATTCCGTTCCTATTGGAAAAATATCGACTTTATCCACATATTTTTATTATTAATGTTCCATTTTACGGTCAGCATAATCGTGCATCAGAGCAATTAATTCGATTAACTATGGAACGTTTTCGCACCACGTTTATTTTAAATGATTAAATGCATTCACAGAGACGTCGTACAGTGCGTACAGAAGAAGTCATTGCTGCTGTAGAGCGTAGCGCCATCAGAGAAACAAGCCGATCGGCGCAAAATCGGCTGCGCGCCTCCGCCGATTTATTTCAATTTTCAGCCGCCCCGTTTTAATCGGCTAGCATCGGCTTAAAATGTGAGCCGACTAAAGCGGCAGCCGCCGAATTTTTATTTGCTCCGCCAATTTTGTCGCATTTTGAAATATAGCTTTCCAAATTTTTAATCTTAAAAATTAACTTTAACCTTTTGACAATAAAAATCACGTTGCATATAATTATAAGGTTCATTGTATACCTTTCACATGATGCCTTAGTTATGCATATACCTCGAATACTTTTAAAAATCCGCAGATTTTTTTTCACCTACACCCTTTAAAATCTATAAAAACACCCTTTATAATCACATTTTAAGTAAATGAAATTACTTTGATAATTTTTAAGAAATGTGTTAGAATTATACAATATCTGAGTTAACATAACCCAGCAAAATCTCATTAATGGGTTCTAATTACCAATATCTATATAATAAACAGTAGTAATTAGGGCCAACTGCATATAATTCGCTCAAAAGTCATTATTTTTGTTCGACGAGGTCGTACATACACAGAAAAAATTATGGGCCAAAAATATCTAATTAATCGATTGTTTGAATATTAATGGCAATTTAAACAATTTTTTTAATTGATTCAGTTAAAAAATTTATTGTAAACAAAATTTTTAAAAATTTGGCAAACTATTTTTTTTTTTATTTTATTTAGATTAAATAATCAACCAAAGGTTTAATTATATCAATATATTATTTAATTTGTATATAAGAAAAAAAAAATCGCAAATGATTAACTTTTAATAAGTTGAATAGTTTGCCGATTTCAAATACACCCAAAATCGTAGCTATTTCACTCTTTTTGTTGAGATATTCGTGCACGCACGAAAACCTAATTTAGTTTCTTGTTTTATCTGTGGTAATAAAAGTGCACATGTGGATTTAAATAAACCTTATCGAAAAAGGACAATTAAACTATTATTTTTGTAAATAAATAAATTTTCAATAAGTATAAGTGTCATTAAACTATCATTTTAAAGTTGTGTGTGATTTTTTTAAGAAAGCAATTCCATTACAAGAAAAAGTTCAAGACAAGACAAGAAAAACAAAAATTTTGTCTACTTTTATTTGTTTTCTTTAATACATTTTTATTAAAAAGCTTTAATTTTATTATAAATAAAATGTCAATTTAATTTACAAACCTACATTTCTTTAATGGTGGGGGGGGGGGGGGGGGGGGGGGGGCATATAACAAAAATAAAAAAATACGAGTTTTCAGTTAAAACTACCATTGTTTTCTTCTTAAGTTTCAATTAAAGTTTTATTCAATTTAACTAAACTTTTTAATTGAGGTTGTAAAGAACAACAATAACTCTTAATTGATATTATTATTATTTCAATTGCAAGAGTTTTAATAAACTGTCTTTAAATTTTGTTAGTTAATACTATCATTTTAGTGGTAGGTGCAAAATCAATTAAAATATTAATTGATTCAATAAAATTTTTAATTGAAACCCGTTTTTAATTTTTTCTGTGTATTTGCTTCATGAAAAAACGCACAAAATGTGTGCACTCTCTTACCCGCTGCATTACAATAAAACAAAAAATAAGTGGGTACCAAAATAATTTGTTATTATTATATAAGTAGGGCAACCAACAGCCCTAAAAACAATGATTTAAACGCTTAAAAAAAGCTAAAAAAAACGATAAGATAAGCCGTAAAAATCTAAAAATTAGCCGTAAGTTTTAAAAATTAAACCATAAATGTCCTTTTTTTTATACTAAATTTGTTACTGCAAATAAAATGTGTATATAATTTATTCCTTGAAATTTCGCCAGTCAAACAAAGTTGCAATAGAGAAATTGTATTTCTTAAGCTTTTAAGCTGGTTTAACAAAATATTTTGACAAACCAATGTGATGCCCTCTATCACAATTAACATTAAGTTTTTAATTTTAAATAAAAAAATTCCTATTGCCAGAGAAAAGGAAAAACACCAATTTTGTAATAAAAAGGCCAAAATAAGCTTAATTTGTAAATAAAAAAATCAAATATAAGCTATTATTTACAAAATAAGCTAAAATAAGCAAATATAAAAAATCAGTTAAAAAAGCTCTAATTCATGATCAGTGCTTGTATTTAGTCTAAATAGTTCCTTTCAAATAAAAAATAATTCCTTTCAAATATAAAACAAGCTCTAGCTTATTTTTGGTTGCCCTACTTATAAGCAGCGAGCAAAATATGTGGTTACATGTTTTTAAATAATAAGGCTTACACTTATACCAGGCGCGGATCCATGAAAAGGTTTTGTGGTGGGAGGGGGGGGGGGGGGGAACTTAGAGTATTTTTAATTAATTTTTTAATTTTTTTTTACATTTTTGTATTGCATAATATCATTGCGGTGATGGGGGGGGGGGGGGGGGGGGGGGGGAATTTTCCATTAATTTTGGATAAAACGATATCTTGACCGATTCAGAATTATATATCTTTCCATATCTGAAAAATGTAGATCTTCTTTTGGATAAAACTATATATTGCAGCATTTAAAGTCTGATGGCTGTATATTAGTCTGTCCCGAATCTGCGCATTTCATCACGTTTACGGATAAAAACCACACATTTTTAAGGGCACATACAAGAGTTTACAACAAAGAAAAGTTTGGCAATGCTGAGCATATTATTTGGGAAAACATTGATAAAATTTTCATAGATTAATTTTGGTCCACCACAGCATCATTTAGTTTGAAACAAGTCATTTTATTTATTACTTGTTTTAAATAGAAAGATGTAGTGTACCAAAATTACTCTATAGAATGGACATGTATAACAGTGAATCACTTAATATATGAGCATGAATGAGTTTATACATGTTCGTAAATGGATGCATATATGTTAAAGTAAAATTTCTTTAAAAAACATTTAATAAATTTTGTTTTCTCTCGAAATACATCAATTTCTAATTATAAATCTTTATAAAATGCAATCAGCTTGGCTCCTTTCTGTTTAAATGTAAAGAGAGAACCCCTGTATTCTTATTTGATGTACATACTTGATTCACAAAACTGTAGATTAAACCTATTAGGAACGGGTGTTTTAGCAAAGAAAACAATTATGAAAACAGAATGAACCCAGAGTCCAACTTTTAGTATAATATATGAATACATTTGGGCAAAACATCAGCTAAAAACGTTTTTATTTGAAAAAGTTTTTCTAACAAAATCACAGCTTCTGTGACAAATAAGTGCCAAAACGGGGATTTTTGTTAGGAAAACTTTTGCAAATATAAATTTTTTTACAGTTTTATTAGTGTTTTGTTTTTATATACATACATCAAGATTATTTTTATATAATTTTTGAAATCTTGGGGTCATCCTGGAAAACTATGGTGTCATCTAAAATTTTAGACAAATCGTGAATTTTGCATAAAAAACGCTTTGATAAAATAACTTTTTTCGATGTCGATAGAATTTGCGAAAAAATTAGAAAAAACGCTTAACATCGAATTTGATTTTAATCTATGGGAATAAATATTTATACTAATCTTGTCCTTAGATTTCGATAAAAAGAAATTAAATTTATTGCATTTGCAAATTTTGGTGTATAAAAAGATGTGTCAAACTTTAAAGCCATTTGGCGGAAAAAACTGTACTATAGATCAAAAATAATTGCGAAATTGAAATCAGCATGCCCGAAATATGTAAAATTGTGTCTAACAAAACAGTTCGGTAAGGAAATGTTAAAAAAATAAATTTTGCTAATGGAAAAATGTTTGTTGGTCCGATCGGGTTGGATTTTGAAATTCAAATTTAAGTAAAATTCCAAAGTCAAACTACGAAATAGAAAATAGATTGGAATTCAGTTTGTTTTGTAGTTTTCGTGCTTTTTCTTAAATTTGACATTCAAAATCTCACTGATAAAATTTTGTTGGACGAAAAATATTGAAAATTTTCAGTAAATCTATAAAAAAAATCTATAAAAAAAACCAAAATTAATGAAAAGCTACATACAGTAGAAACTCGATTCTTGCACGTAATGAAAACCGGGCTCGGTGCAAGTTTCGAGGTTGTCGCAAGTACCGAGTATTAATTTCCCATACAAAATAAAAGGCACATACTACATCTGTTTAGAATCTAAGTTTAATATTTCAATTCAAAACACATAAGTTCAACGCATTCGTATAACAGTAGATACATATTTTATGTGGAATTAAAGAAATTTTTGTTTGTTTTGTACAAAGTCGCTTCAGTACTACACTGCTTCTTAGTCTCTGGAGCATTATAATATCGTCTAATGAAGCATTGTTTTTCTCCGCCCATTCTAAGCAAATATTGATCGCTGATATATACATAATACAAAAATGTTGCAAGTATCGAGTTCAAAATTTTCGGATGTCGCAAGTACTGAGTGCGTAATGAAAAATATTCCTATGTTGCAAGAATCGAGGTGTGCAAGTATCAAGTATGTGTAAGAATCGAGTTACTACTGTATTTTGTATGACACCAGTTTTTCAATGAAACATTTTCATTGAGTGAAACAAAATTTTTATAAATAAAATGATATTTCTTCGTAAAATTTTTTGAAAACAAACTTAATAAAAACTTTCAATAGACGAATTTTAGTGCAATTTCATTGATTTAATGTAAAAATCCTTTAATATCATGCAAAATAATTATTTTAGTGCAATATTGAAACTGGTCTATAACGCATTATTTAAAATGCAAAAAACGATAAAAAACATTTTTTGGCCAATCTTAGGTCTCATAATACGCTGAGAGAATTCTCTGCATGATATTAATGAATTTTTGCATAGCAGCAGCTGGAACTCGCCCTAATCGAAGTTTTATAAAATATTATGAAACATTTATTTTTTTAATTAATAGTTTCAATCACTCAATAAAAAAGGTTAATTAAAAACTAGTTTCGTTAAATATAATAAGCTTTGCATTAATTTTAGAACATTTTTAGTTTACTTTATGAAAAGCTACATTAGGGTACAAACCATTTTCATTATTTTTCATCCACTAAAATTTTCTTTGTATAGAAATTATCTTCATCATCGTACTTTTTAGGTTTATGTGTTATCAGAAACCGTCGAAATTATTCTGCAAAACATTTCAATGTAAAATAAATTTTCTCGATTTTTGTTTGGCAAAAATATAGATTTTTTCACAATTATCCATTAACCAATAAATTTGGACAAATAATGTTTTTATTGGGTATTAGGTTTATTTTATAGTAGAAGAAGCCTGCCTATTATTCAGAATACCGAATAAAGACCATATATTTTTGACATATGAAAAACAAAAATCGTTTAAGTCAAACATTTTTAACAAATAAATAAATTAACTAAAGCATAATTTTTCTACAAATTTGTTGTTTTTTTTAGTCTACTAATAATTAGCAAAAATTTTGCTAACTTTTAGCAAACGACTTTTTGGCGGCATATTTTTTTCGCAAATTAAAAAAAGATTATGTCGCCAAAAAGTCGTGGATCATTTTTTTTTTCTTTAGTCCTATTTTCATCCATACATGATCTAGAAACTAAATCCGCTATCATATTAGAGTTGCCACAAAATTGCATTTATATATATTCCAGAGCACCGTGTAAAATGCATCTAATTTGCAAAAATCTAAATTATTTACATACAAAGATGATGTACTTGGCAAAAGGAAAAAATTTATACCCATATTGCCCTATTTAAAACGAAGAGTTACCACCCCATTGCATTTTTGTCAAAACGCGAACCAGCACGAATTTCAAAAAAAACGAGAGCCGTATTAATAAAATTGACTAAAGACTAAAATATGTTAATGTTACAAACTACCCCGAACAAAAAATTCAACAACCGTTTTTTTTTTACAGACTATCCTTAAAAAAAGGACATGCATGATCGTCCTTGGACAAATTGTATATACAGTTGGACGCGCCTTTCTTATGATACCCATATTGCGTATGTTGGTAAGGAAACAGATTCTTAAATTAACAAAAAATGCAAAAATGGACCCTTTTTCAAAATGGTCCAGCTTACGAGAGGTCAAAGCTAGAGCCGAAAATTTTAGATGTCATCATAAAAAATACCAATGTTCATTTTGAGGGGGGTACACCTTGCACGAATTTCGCTTCCATACAACTTGAGTGGCTCTAATGTACTTATGAAAAAGTACTTCTTAGGATGTTATTAGTTTATATACACCAATTAATTTATATGGTGATGCAAATGCTGTTTAAAATAATTTTTTTATGTGAAATAGAGACGGAGGACATTAGAAAATAAACAAAAATCTAAAATAGAATATTTGTGTTTGTTAGTCTTATCTGAGTATAATATACAATAACAGAAAAGCTAATAGGAAAGAAAAACTGTAATTTAGCTGCATTACATTCGAGGCCATACTTGGGTGTGATCGCTAAACGGTCAAGACTTGGTATGTAAGAAGAGCGCAGGTTTGATTCTTACAGCTACAGGTTGTTGAAAACATTTATAATATAGAGACAATCTGACAATTATAAGACACAAATAATAATACAATTTAAATGGAAAATCACTGATGACGCATGTCCATAAAAAGACAGAAGTCTGTGTTTATAATTTTTAGAGAAACATGTTTATTCTTCTTCATAACCTCATGATGATTTGACAAATCATCATTGAAATGATTTGACAAATTTAAAAACTTAATACAATTCGTTAGGAAGTAACAATGCTATTAATAAATTTAATATAAAAATGTTTATTTTTGATTTGGATCAAATAGGAAATGGGCAAATGGGCGGCTTTCATTGTTTCAGTTGATTTTCGACAAAAAGCTATAAATAAAATCATTCGAAGCCTTTGACTTAAAATATATTAAAAAAATTGTTTGAGACAATGCAAACTAAAAATTAAATATGTCTACACAGTAAAAAATTGAGTTTTAAATTAAAATATTTGTTGATTCAGTAAAAGCTTAACTGAATTCGGTCGCGTTGATGTTGATGAATTGTACTAACAATTAAAATAATTTGTATCTATTTAATTAATATTATTTTAAATTATAGTTTTATTCACATCTATTAAAAATTTAATTGAATATTGTTTACTATTGGGAAAAATTGGGAAAATTGCTTAAGGAAAAATAAATCGCCAAGTTTACAAAATTTTAAAAAAATCACCAAAATTGTAAAAAAAAATCGGCAAAATTTAAAAAAATCGAGACCATTTGAAAAAGTCTCAAAATTTGAAAAAAAAAATTGCCAAAATTTAAAAAACAATCCTCAAAATTGCAGAAATTTAAAAAACTCCCAAAATAAACGCCAAAATTCGAAAAAATTGAAAAAAAATCACCAAAATTAAAGAAACGCGAATTTTCTACTTTAAACGATTATTTTAATTTTGGCGAATTTTTAAAAATTTTTGCATTTGTTTCTATGTTGTTATTATACGTTATAAAAACTGAAAATTTTTGTTATACCAAATTCATTTTCAATTAAACAGTTAATTGAAAGTAAGTTTGAAATCGAACAAAAGTTTAATTAAAATTTTTTCACAATTATTTTTTCTGTGTATTTTGACATAATCTTTTAAAATGGAGATACCACTAAGACTCAACATTAAGTTTGCTTGTGCCGTAAAAGCCGTTACTTTACTTACAGCGCAATCTTTTTATTTAAATTTGGTTTGCTACGCACGCATCTGGTAACATAGTTTTCAGTATTTTTTTACGATATATATATACTACGATATATCAAAATCCATTAAAGCGACTCGTGTTCCACACACGGAGACCATATTTTTTTAATTTTTCGAAACAAATTTAAGCCTCAAACTTTGATCGATATGCATAATGTGTTAACGTGGTCCAATGTGACTCAAATTTTCTCAATTTTTTTGTAGACTAAATGTAAACAAATTTCGATCGGCTCTCCTTGAAATGCGACATTTTAAAATCAAGCAGCTAAACCAGTATTTGTGTTATAACGATGTTGTTTTTTTTTAAATTTTAAAGGGTTTTTATTTAAAAAATTGATTAAAGAAAATTTGAAAAGCATTTGAAATTGTCCAAAATATAAATCAAAGTGAATTGAAAATACATAATTTAGTTTAAATAAGACCTGGGGGATGTGAGGTATATTTTTAAATTTTCCAATAGTATATTTTTTCTTTATCATTATTTCTTTCAGACTACAATCACGCTTGCTTGGAAAATTTACTATTTTTTTAATACAAGACATGAAGTATAGTCCCCGATCTTAAAAAAAAGTCGGATATATGAAAAAGGGGAAAAAATAGTGAATAATTTGTTAAAATAATTCAAATAAGTGGCAGCCTGTGTTCACGACATAGTGTCAAAATGGTTTTCAAAATGTGTGTTTTCTCAAGCATTTTAACGCTGTTTTTAAATAAGTCTAAATTACCTAAAATTCATACAATGATGTGTTACATTTCACCGCCTATTTTAAAAATAAATACGTTTTTCATATATTTTTGCTGCTTTATCACCTATCCGAATTTCATTAATTTTAAAGGGAACCCATCGGAACGCTTCCTTGTAAGTGTCAGGCAATTTATATAGGATATTTGCGTTTTAATTTGTTTTTTGGACGGTTATAAATCTTTAATTTCCCGAGTTAAAACGTTTGCATAAAATAATACATTATTTTATATACAATTATAAGGTTTTGTCTGCCAGCGCATTGAACCGGACATAATTATATAAATTCATATATAAAATTAATTTCGTAGAAAAAATTTAATATGATGTCATATATAGTTGCGTATAATTGTATATTGCATTTAGAATACGCTAAAACTAATCCAATTAATAATTTCGTTATATTTATATACACTCAAAAAAAAAGTTTGTAAAGTCAGCAAGAAATGTTGCTGAGTCAGCAAAATTTTAATCAGGAGGGTGCTTGCAAAAAAATTGCTAATGTCAGCAAAATCTTTTGCTAAAAATCAGCGAGCTGATTTTTAGCAACAAAATAAGTAGATTCAGCAAAAGTTTTGCTAACACTTAGTAGATTAGAAATAAAAAAGCCTTGCTAAAAATTAATAAATTTTTTGCTGAATTTTAGTAGACTGAAAAAAATGCAAAAAAATTTGTTGAAAAAGTGTAATTTAGTTAATATATTTGCTGAAAATCATAAAACAAATTTTTGTGATTCTTTTAAAAATAATTTACAATAATTACGGAATATAAAAATTTTATTTTCCCACATTGACGACATGAATTAATTTAATATCTTAAAATATATAGAAATAAATACATAACAAAAATTTTCTTTCAACTACTTACATCAATTTTTATCTCAATGAAGCTTTCTTTTAAAGGACGCAACTGCCGAAGATAATTATAGAAACGAAACGAAACGAAAAAATAAACAAAAACAAACGAAACGAAAAAAACAACCCTTTTTTTTGCAAAAAGAAAAAGGAACCATAAAAATTTACCTAAGATGTGTGTCTGTCTTTCGCTTTACTCTGTCTACATGTCTGGATATGTTTGTTTGTAGTTTGACCACACTAGATTATTAATCTATAACATTTATTTTAGAAATACACATTAAATTTAAATATTTTATTTTGTCTTTTTTATTAATAGACAATTATTTTCACAAGCCGGTGACAACGCAAAATTTAAGTTGTTTTAATCCTCAATTTTGTTTTATGTATGAAAAACAGATACAAAAATCTTCCATGGTTGATTTTTTATATGTCTTATTAGAGTTGTACTTTTTAGTATCATTTTCCTCTTCTCTACTACATCTTGACATGCCGCGACATCTGCTTCGTTCTGCGTATATCTTTCAATGTGGTTGTCGTCCACACTATTAATGTGCTTATCAGCCAAATTTTTTTTTAGCAAGATTAATTAGTAAAACATTAGTATAATATTAGTAAAGCATTAGTATAAAACAGTTAAGTGCTAAATAAGTATAATAAAAATTTTAGCTGAAAACACGATTTTAGCAAAAAATTTCCTAAAAAATAGTATACCTAATTTACAAGACGTTTTACTAACTTTTCTACTAACTTATTTTTTGAGTGTACCTAGACATTGCAAAATAATATATATTTTGATATTATATCATATTTAAAAAAACACAATTGTATTTTGGATACAATTGTATATTACCCCATGTAGAATCACACCACCAGAAAATTTGTCAATCATATTTTGGATGTAAATATGTATTACATCAATACAATAGTACAATTAATTGTATCGTTTTGTGAATAATTTTATACACAAACTTTACACCAATTTTTGTCTTTTGAATTGATTTCTTTCTGGTTCTTAACCCTAAAAAAGAACTTGTTTCATTTGTAACATTATGAGTTCTTAATTTAATCTTAGATTTTTTCAATGCAAAACTCTAAATTTAGTTTCAACGTTATTTTCCGTGTTTGTTATTCAATGGTGTAAGTTAATAAATTCCACAAAATGTTTTTCTCAGACAACTTATTTTTTGGTAATATCAAGAGAATTTTTTGAATATAATAAAATGTTCAAATGGAAAGGAATTTGTTACAAATTATAAAGTTGTAAACCTTTTCCGTATAACTCTTCGCACGAAAATAAAACTTTTTAATTCGAATGTAAAATCAGTTTTACTATATGGATGTGAAACATGGAACATAACAAGTGAAGACTCAAATGCACTCCAGGTTTTGTTAACCGTTGTTTGCGAAGAATTTTACGTGTTTTTGGCCTACAACAATTTCAAATAATGATCAATGGCGAAAAACCCAACAAAATCAAATCATGTTAGATATCCACTTGAAAAAGTTTAACTAGCTGGGTCATACCTTTAGAAAAAGCCATGACGACGTCACAAGAAAAGCTCTTGATTACCATCCCCAGGGAACCCGACGTAGAGGAAGACCCGCAAATACATGGAGGCGCCAAATAGAAAATGAACTGCTTTCAGCCAGAACTTCATGGAGAGAAGCAAAAAGACTAGCCGAAGATAGAAGTCAATGGAAAGCTTTGTACTGTCCCTATGTTCCAACTAGGAATCCCAGGAATTTATATATATATATAAACCTTTTCCAAGTGGCTAAAGTCTAAAAGGATTAGTAGATATTTCGGATTTTCATGAAGTTTTAAAATCAAAAACAACTATAGATTATTTTGTATATATCAGTATCAGTTCAGATATAAATTTATACCGCTATATAAAATCGTAATAAATTGTATCGCGTCATTATTCGGATGTTATTTAATCTGATATTATCAAATTAAAACTAAACTAATGCAAACTTATATAATTATTATGCCCACTTCTCGGATAAAACGGTATTAAGACTCATATTAAATTTCGTATGATTATATAAAGCATCATATTAATTTAAATCGGGGTATTAGAAGCCGAAACTTTTTTACTTTTTTTACATGTATCAAGTTTTAGCTACCATAGACGTATATTAGCACATACAAATATAAAGTAAGCAATTTATAATTAAACTAAAAATTAATATTTAGCTAAAATTTTAACGTATTATCCAACTTAAAGGACCCAAACGTTTTCAAATTTGACGTGTTTCGCGGATTGTGATCAAAAAGATTAAAGCGTTGTTTCGCGATATAGACATCAAAATTCGCATAATAATGAACACAGTAAGTAAAAACTGAGAAAGCGAGTTCTATTATTAATACATGATTGTCCATTACGTGTTGATAGGTAAAAATTTAGCAAAAAAAAAAAAAAAGCTGTAACTCTAGTGTGCACATATTTTTATAAGTTTCCCCGAGTTACAAAAAAAAATACGTGCCTGGATGGTACCAATTCTCTTGTAATATCACAAAATAAATGGTTGCTTCTATCATACACAATTACTAACCGAATTTTATTTGAAAAGTTGATTGGAAATACCAATAATTGCATAAATTTATTGTTTTTTAGTTCCTTTTCCCTCTTTTTAATTTCCAGTACAGTATTTTTTTCTTTGTTAATCGATTATTGGTACACTCAGGGAACTTCTGCTTTAAAAATATGTAGTTGTTTTGGTTGTAATACAGTTTCATTATTTTTAATGTAAATGTCAGTCATTTGTAGAACAAATTAAATTTGTTACTAACCTTAAAGTTCATTAAATAAAACAAACCACATCAAATGACTGTTTTATGATTTTGCATTCATTTTTAACAGTAGTTTTTTGTTATTAACAAAACTAAATGTTTGTTTATTTTTTACTAACATGTGGTTCATTTTACTACAATTGTTAGTCATTTTTAGAACATTAAAAAACAAATGACAATATTTACTGAAATGTACAGTTGTGTTCAGAAAAATAGGAGTGCCGCCAATAAAAAACACAAAGTTATTTACTTTTAACAAAAAAAATAATTTTATTCAGTTTTTTAAAGTAAAATTAATCATTAATATATTCTTTAATTTTTTGACATATTATAAGTTTAATAGTGCTAAAAAAATTAAATAAAACTCATTTAAATTAATTATTTAAAAATTCGCTGTTCAAAATAATAGGAGTATTACGTCCAGACTATAATGTAACTCACAAAATGGCATACAAGTTGATTATTTATTTTATAAAATTATATTTTTTCTAGTATTTGGTTGAATATCCTCTATTTTTGATGACTGCATTACATCTGCGTGGCATAGAGTCAATAAGATCCCGACAATCGCTTTAACGGAATTTGTTGCCACGCAAATCGCACTGCGTTCCATAATTCTTTTGTATTTGACGGTTTAACGTCTCCCCATAAATGTGCTATGGGGTTAAGGTCAGGGGACTGAGCAGGCCACCCCATGACCTCAACCCCATTGTCCCGAAACCACTTCTTTGCTAACTTACTGGTGTGTTTGGGGTCGTTGTCTTGTTGGAACACCCATTTTAGTGGCATGTTCCACTCTGCAAATGGCAGCATTACTTCGTTTAATATATCCACATATACTCGCTGGTCCATGATTCCTGGTATGTGATGAACTGGACCAACAGCCGTTGTAAGAGAAGCATCCCCATATCATTACTTTTCCACCACCATGTTTAACGGTTTTTTTGTGAATTGTCCTTTATATTCTGTGTTGGGGCGGACGTCGGACATACTCACTAGAGCCAGTTCCACCAAATAAAACGATTTTGCTTTCGTCAGTCCACAATACGTTCCGCCATTTTTTTTTGTCCAGTCAATGTGATCTTTGGCGAACTTTAAGCGTGCAGCTGCCTGTTTCTTTGTCGGCAAAGGCACCTTTCGTTGACTTCTTGCAAATAAATTGGCCTCCATCAATCGCCTACGGATAGTAACGCTACTTACGGAAAGATTAAGCTCATTTTTAATCTTACTTGATGACGCAATAGGGTCGATTTTGCTACATCGTAATATTCGGCGGTCATCCACAGTTGATGTTTTTCGCTTGGAACCACGAGTTTCGGCTTTTTTTTATATTTTAAGGCCTTAGCGATCATTTGATCAGAACATCCTACGGATTCTTTTATTTCCTTATAGGGTTTTCCTTGTTTTCGAAGGTTTTGAATAAGTTGACGAATTTCTTCGTTACAGTGTTTTCCTCGTCCCACTATAACTAAAAAAACACCACACTTCAAATTAAAAATTATTTAAAACGTTCTAATATCACATTCTCATACTTACTTTTCACTTTCTTAAAAGAATTTAAACATGAACCACTTTAATTTTTCACAAATCACTGACACTCCTATTTTTTTGATCAAGTCAAATCAAGGGCAAAATTAGAAATGAATGAATTACATCATTTGTATAGTAGTTATCGTAAGCTACTCTTTTGTGTTTTACTTCTCATATACCGTTAAAAGAACTGTTAGAATATCACGTGGTATGAAAGTTTTTAAACTAACAAAACAAAACTTTAAAAATGTTGAGTACCAGCACTCCTATTATTTTGAAACACAACTGTAAGTCATCCTTTCTTTAAGTGAAATTTCATTTGTTTTTTAACTACATTTGCAGTGTTCTTACCTACATAGTATTCTAAGTGTAGTTCCAAATAAATTAACGCCGTATCAAATAAATTTGAATGGATTCTACCGAATTCCAACCAATCCTTTTTCTGGGTGTATAGTCACGTGATTGGTCATTTCATCCCAATTTAACACACACTTTTGGTAAACCATAATTTTGTTTCACCAGTTTCGTGACGTGCACACCAATCATTTATCACAGAATTGTCACATTGTATCAATAGACCCTTCATTTCCCGCAGGGATGATGTTATTATTATGGATATAGAGTGCCTTGCCAGCAGTGGTCCGCTTGTCTTTATCGGACTGGGTGGGTTCATAAACTTATGAAGGTATACTTTATGAATTTTTGATAAAATCTTGGTATACATGGGGTTAAATTGATAGAAGGTTAAAAAGTTTATATGTTTATTGAACAGAAATTAATGTAGAAATCTGAATCTTGAAATTGACATTCACTTGTGATAAAAAACCCTTAAGCAATAATTCATATTTCTTCTTAATATATTTCGATATACATATAAAACAAAGGGTAACGAAGTATCGGACTTTTATGCTCGTGGTTTAATAAAAATACTGTTATATCCGACATTTTACCTACACATGTACAACAGACTGTTATCGACGCTTTGCCAACACTACTCTGGCAATTGTATTTTTCTGCTTGTGTTTGCATGCTTGTGCCTTTTTTAAGGATTTAATATTAGCTCAATAAAATTAAGAATTAAAGAACGAACGAACGAAAGAAAGAAATTGATGTGATCTCACCCATAATGTAATTAAAATCGCAAAAATGACCTACATCTTATTAAGAATTGTCACGAACTATGTGCTATACTAAGAACTGGGCTTGTCCATTTATAGTTTACCCTATTAAGTTCTTATTAATGGCAATAACTTAAACTTATGATGGTGCGTGGTTTTGTTGTACAACACACACACACACGCATATAGTACACACATACATTCATACAAACATATGTATAGCTTGTTGATGGCAGCCAGTTAAAAGCAGCGATGCCAATTTAGAGCTTTTCGCGCTAGATTTAGCGCTTTTGTACTACTGAGAACTCACATTATTTTCTGTTAGCGCTTTTTATAAAAAGGCATTATGTTGGCTCTTTTCTTGATTTTATTTAACTCTTTTTAGCGCCTTTTTAGTAAAATGTTTAACTTTAATACAATTTTTTGCAAAATTTTATGTTTTTAGGACAAAAATACTACTTTTTCATAAATTTTGTATTAAATTAATATTTTTAGGTTATTACAATACAAAAGCGTTAAAGTTTTTTTTTATCAAACGTGATTTTTGTAATAAATTTGCACTAAAAACACAAAATTCACTACAAATTTTCAAAAAACACAATTTTCAAAGCAATATGAATGTAAAATTCCGTTATGTATTCATAAAATAGTGCTGTTTAGCGTTATTTCGTAGAAAAAATAAGTTTATAATCTATACATTTTGATAATATGTACCATCTTGCGCTATTTTAGTGGCCGGACTGACTGTTTTGCTTTAATAGAGTTGGCAGCAACCGTTTCTAATAAATAAAATAAACACTTTTTTTAAATAATATTTTAGCGCTTTCTGTTTTATTTTTATTTAGAGCTTTTTGAGAGCGTTTTGATTATAAATAGTTGGCATCACTGGTTAAAATATATATTTTTTTGTTCGCGTTATTTGTTTGTTGGAACATATTAGTTAGGTGTGCTCCTTACTCGATAGTGTTGCCAACAACCAAATCAATGTATTTAGTTCTGGATTAGGGTTTTAGTTAGACATTCATTTGTCATTTAAATTACACAAAATTAACAGCCGAAGCGAGTGCATAACTTTCTTTTACACGCAAATTCTCATGAGGGAAAGTTGTGCACTCGGTGTTTGTCACTCGCTTAAACTTATGATCACGGCTCAGTGTTGCCAGAAGTAGGGAAAAATCCATACATGTGGGTTTTTTTGGCTTTAATAATAGCGGCGTAGGGGAAAAGGAACAGATATTTTAAACTATTAGAAATGTAGATACTTCTTCAAATAATATAAATCTTCTCTGGAAAACAGTTATTTCTATGTTTTTCCGTAAAATAATGATATTTTGTGAGACAATATATTCCAGGAATAAAATTTTATATCCTAATTTCGAATTTTAATTCATGAATTTAAAGAAGGAATCATCCCAAATACCATTCTTTGGAAGTTGTTTTATCTAACAACTTCTTTGGAAGTTATTTAGTCATATAATATTCCTTGCAAGTTATTTTGAACAGCTTCCTTTCCATGACAAGTCAATGTCAAAATTCATCGATGAAAATGCGCAATAAGAAGCATCAAAAGATGGGCTTAATTACTTTAAAAATCTAACTAATAAAAATTAGCTTTTGACGATAACGAAACTGCTAAGGAGTAAGATCGAAAAAAACAGAAGTGTTAGCATTGGCAACTTGTTATGTAGCCTTCATCAATAATTTAAAAATACTCTTAATAACATTTCATTGTTCTGAGTTCTGGATAATTAAGAATATTTTTTTTTTGTACGAAATTTAAGTTTTTTTTTGTAAAAATGTTACTTTTTTTGCCTTCACTTTTTGTTCAAAGTCCATTTCTAAACAAACTAAATGTCCGATTTCGCTACTTTTTTTACAGTTAATAAGATTTTTGTTTTGCAACCAATAACCGTTTTAGACCTACTCTAGAAAATATATAATTCTTATGAGAATTGCAAAATATTTAATTGACAACAATTTTTGAATACATATTTAGGTTATAATAAAAAAAAAATCAAATCTAAAAAACCGTAGGGATTTTTATAGGGGAAATTGGGAAAGGGAATTTTATTGTTTAGTGAAGGTATTTTTTTAAAAAATTCACTGACAACACTGTTAAATTTAAATTACAAAGGAGCGTGCATTTTCTTATAGTAGTTTACAAGGATGGCAATCAATACCACTAATCGTTATCAACTGACCAACGTTATCCCTAAAATACCGTTACCGAAATAATACCAAAAAATATGGAACAAAACTTACATTTATATAATGCACTAATATAAAAACGATAATATAATTTACAAAAATTATTCATTATTGCGAACATTTAATATATTTTAATTTGTTCGATTTACTCATAAAATTCCAGTTATTTTTTTTTGAAATAATCAAGTAATAACTTTTTAAATTAAACATACCTGGTATGTGCTCCACGGGTTAATTTGTAATTACTTAATAGCGAATCCGATTTATAATTGACAATAGCGGAATATAAAACTGCTGCTATTGATTTTTATTTATAATCGTTAATTACCAATATTGTAAAAAAAAATCACAAAATACTTTTTATTATTATTGAAAAAAGTAAAAGTATTTTTTTTTAAATGTTTTTATTTGACTTAAAAATATAAATCATACAGGGCCAATAAAACTAACTATTCGACAATTGAACTGTTACGTTCCTGGTTGTCCGTAAAATATCGTTACCGATATAACTGAAATACCGTTACCAAACCAACTAACCGAGCGTTATTATTAAAATACCGTAACCGAAATAATCTGACAAGATCGGAAAAATAATAACTGCAAAAAATTAGAATATCAAATTTTTTAGCAACGTTTTTCTGAATGTTGTAGCAGTAAAGAAGAAAGAAAGAAGAAAAGAAGAAAGAAAGAAAGAAAGAAAGAAAGAAAGAAAGAAAGAAAGAAAGAAAGAAGAAAGAAGAAAGAAAGAAAGAAAGAAAGAAAGAAAGAAAGAAAGAAAGAAAGAAAGAAAGAAAGAAAGAAGAAAGAAAGAAAGAAAGAAAGAAAGAAAGAAAGAATATAAAAAACAATGGTTGGCATCTCTGTACAACGACAGTAGCTGTAGTGGTGTTAATGAATAGCTTGTCATGGTAGTAATCAAATGTATGGTTTCGTGTTAAAAAGATTTTTATTATATGTATGTTTGTGTACAAATACATATATCAAACTCAGTATGTAGTAGGGAATTCAAATTACTCGGGTTTGGTTTTGTACGAGAAAATGATTCTGAGGTTTTTAACTTACTCGAGTAATCGAGTAAGATTTTAAAATTACTCGAGTAACTCGAATAATTTGAATAATGTTTTTTCATTCATTTTTTTTATTAAATACTAAATGAAACACAAAATAAATACAAAATCAGGAGTTTCGAAATGTATTTTATTAAATTAAAAATGTACGTTAGGTTAAAATAAAAAGAATCTTCCGAATTAATATTTAAATGAGGTGTTTTACTTTATTATCTTGTGGGCGTTATGGTGTAATGGCTAGCGCGTTGGACTGTTATACAGATGGTCCCGATTTCGATTACCATTCACGACAACATTGATTTATAAAAATAATATATTTGAGTTTTGTATCCCTCATATGTATCTCAGCGCCCACCTTCGGTGTTCCCATATCACTTAGCCCCACCGAAGTAAAATAATTATTTAGGGCTATGAACCAAAAAGCTACAATAAGTTCGCCAATTTTCCATCTGGTGGCAACTTAAGACTTATCATCTCGCTCAAATACAGTGTTGCCATATTTGAAGCCCTTCATTTTTCCCCACTTTTTATCTCACCGCTAACCCCTATTCCAAAGAAAGCAACACAATAGGAAGAATTTCCTAAGGGTTGTATCTCTTTAAATATATATATATATATACAGTCGACCCTCGGTTAACGAACGCCTCGCTTAACGAACATTTCGCACAACGAACACATTTAAAACAAAAAAAATGTTTCGCTTAACGAACAAAGTTTCGTACAACGACCAACGCAAAATGGGAAATACCGAATTGCGCGAAAAACTTCTGTCGGTGTTCAGCTTTGGCATCACTTGTGTTCATACAATTCAGAAGACGTGTTGAGACATACAAACATATATGTAGTACATGTTTATTATTTGATTTTGTTAAAAAAGGGGAACTACCGAATTGTGTATAAAACTTCTCTGTTTGTGTTTAGCTTTAGCATCACTTGTGTTCATACAATTAACAAGACGTGTTGTTATTTTTTGTGAAAGTGTAACGTAACATTAAAAAGCATCACCCCTATCAGACAGTGGCTAAACGCGCAACAGATTTATTCAATGATAATGCTGTGTCGTATTTGCAGCAAATTTTGAAGCGTCGCCAAAAACAAACGACTCTAGACAGTTTTTTGTTAAAGAAGAACTAGGTATGCGTCCAGGTATCATACAAAATTATTTTTTTTTTGTAATTTTTTCGTTTTTTCCATTGCAGATTGTCTCATTTGGACCTATATTCAGTTCCTTAAAAATGTTGATAAATATATGTTATATTACTATCAATAAATATTAATATTGAAATATGTTAGTGTGTACTTTTTCCGACTTGGAACGCATTATTTTATTTTGCACTGATATATATGGAAATAATGGTTTTTCTTAACGAACGTTTCGCATAACGACCACGTTTCTGGAACGAATTGTGTTCGTTAACCGAGGGCCCACTGTATATATATATGACATAGAAGTCTCTGCCTTGGAAAAACATAAAGAAAAATTATAAAAATTAAATATAACTTATCTAAAATTAAGCAAAGGTCAGGGCTTTACCAGAGTTATGAATGTCAAATTTTAATGGTTCTGTGGTTAAAGTCAAACTCTAGTTATTTTTAGAAAAGTTACTCGCCGAATGAAAGAAAACAGTTTAAGACCCAATCCGAGCTGTAACGTCAAGCAATTATGACGTAAAAAAACCGGTAAGAGCGATTAGAACAAAGTACGTAGTTTTTGCATAAAAAAAAACCTTTTAAGCGCATTAATTTTTTAATAAAAAAAAAATAAAAGTTTTTTTAAGTGAAACAAAAAAAGTATTTTTTTTCTTAAATAAAAACTAAATTAAAAAAACAATACCTTTTCTAAGAGTTTGAATTTTAACGTCTTTTTCAGACAATTGCAATTAATACTATAACTAATATGCAATTTTATTTAATTTTAATTGTGAAAGGCGTGGTAGAGAAGAATGAGTGTATTTCCTAAAAATCATAACTACATTGCAAATTTTTAATTTTTCTGAATAAGACTGCTCAGTTTCTGGTATTGAACCTTCGTCAGTGACCCTGTTTTTTTTTTTTTTTCTAATAATGTAATATTTGTTATGTTTTTATTTGTTCGATTGCGTCTATATGAAATTTTCTGTGCAATCACTGACCGCGGTATAGATAAACTAATTTCTAATGCCACATACACTCGCACTACACGTTAGACAGGGCGCTTTAGCCCACTGATCTGTCGTAAGGTCGAATTTTGTTTTGATTAAAACTAGTTTTATTCAATACACGGTGTTTTTGTTCTTGCATACATAATCTCAGAAGTACAACTCCAACAACACAACAGTTCTATTTTTAGAAACTTACCTCACTCTAATATCCACTGTTTTCCCATATGTTGTAAGTCATGCTACATCTATGATATATTGTTTGTATATTTCTAAAAAAAAAGTACTGTTTTTCAAAAAAAGTATCTTTTTTCAATAAAAGATTTTTTTTTAAAAAAGTTATTTTTTTTCAAAAAATTACCTATTTCGAAAAAAGTACCGTTTTTTAAAAAAAAGTGCAAAGTACCTCTTTAAAAAAAGGTACCTTTTTCAAAAAAGTACCCTTATACAAAAGAAGCATTTTTTAAAAAAGTACCTTTTTACAAAAACGTATAATTTTTTTAAAAAAAGAACCATTTTTCAAAAAAAAAACCTTTTTTAAAAAAGGTCCTTTTTCAGAAAAGTACCCCTTTTCAAAAAAAGTATTTTTTTTTAAATGTTATCTTTTTTAAAAATGTACCCACAAAATATGAAAATACGATTGGCTTTTTCGGGTAGTACACTCAAAAAGAAAAAGTTAGTTAAGTCGCAAAAACTTTTGCTGAGTCAAGAAAATTTTAGTCGGGAGGAGGCTTGCTAAAAAATTGCTAATGTCAGCAAAATATTTTGCTGAATTTTAGAACAAAATTAGAAGATTCAGCAAAAGTTTTGCTAACACCTAGTGAATTAAACATTAAAAAACCCTTGCTAAAAGTTAACAAAAGTTTTGCTGAATATTAGTAGACTGAAAAAACTCAATAAATTTGTAGAAAAATTCTACTTTAGTTAATTGATTTACTTAAAATCATAAACATATTTTTGTGATTCTTTTCAAAATAATTTACAATACATTTGAAATATAAAAATGTTCGTACTCCCACATTGACGACATAAATTAATGTAATATCTAAAAAATATATAAATAGTTATATATAACATAAACAAAATTATCTTCCACCTATTTACATCAGTGGTTGTCTACATGCTTGCATCTTTTAAAGCAAAGCAAATTCCGTAGATAATTCAAGAAACAAAACGAAACGAAAAAATAAAATATGACATAGACATTTGTAATAAGAAAAAGGAATCATACAAAATTACCTATGATGTATGTATGTCCTTGTCTTTCGCTTTATGTTGTCTACTTGTACGTATATTTGTTTGCAATTTGACAGCACTACATTATTAATCTCTATAAACATTTAGTTTACAAATACACATTTAATCTTTATTAAATTAAAATATTTTATTTTGTCTTTTATTTAATTAATAGACAATTACTTTCACAATCCGGTGACAACAAAAAAATTAAGTTGTTTTAATCTACAATTTTGAAAAACAGATAAAAAAATCATTCATGGTTGATTTTTTATGTCTTATAAGAGTTGTACTTTTTAGTATTATTTTACTCGTCTCTACTACATCTTGACGTACCGCGACATCTACATTCTGCGTATACTTTCAATCTGGTTATTGTCTACGCTATTGCTGTGCTTATCAGAAGAATTTTTTTTTAACAAAATAAATTAGTAAAACATTAATAAAATATTAGTAAAACATTAGTTCGAAACATTTAAGTGCTGAATAAGTATAACTAAAATTTTGGCTGAAAACATAATTTTAGCATCCAATTTGCTGAAAAATAGCATACCTGATTTGCAAGACGTTTTACTAACTTTTCTACTCACTTATTTTTATACCGCGACTCCAAATGCGTTTACACTCTCAGGAAATAATATAGACGTCAAATTAACTAAGAATTATAAACCTTGTAGAACAGCAATTTTTCAAAACTCACAGAGGAATTCAAAAAGTGCATTTTCCATACATTTACATGGAAATGCCACGTTTTTTTTTCGGGTAGTAGTACGACGTTTTTATACCGTAGCTGCAAATGTGCTTACACTTACAGGAAATAGTCTAGACATAAATTGGACTAAGAATTATAAACCTCCGCCCAGGTTGTGGAACAAAAATTTTTTCAAAATCACAGTGGAATTCAGAAACTGCTGCATTTTCTATACATTAACATGAAAATGGCACGGTCTTTTGCAGGTAGTAGTACGGCGGTATTTTTTTTAAATAAAAGGGAACTTTTTTGAAACAAGGTACTTTTTTGAAAAAGATAATTTTTTTGAAAATGGGTACTTAAGACGTACTTTTTTTTTGAAAAAGTGTAGATTTATGGGAAAAAGTATTTTTTTTTTGAAACACGTACGTTTTTTTTTTGAAAAATTGTGATCTGTACTTTTTTTTTAAAAAGGCACTCTTTTTTTTAAAATGGGTACTTTATTGAAAAAGGTACTTTTTTTGAAAAAATTTACATATTTTTAAAAAAATTTCCTTTTTTGAAAAAGATACTTATTTTTTGAAAAACTGTATTTTTTTGGAAAAGGTACCGTTTTTTAAATTTAATTTTTTTTGGAAAAAATTACTAATAACCTTAAAAAAGGTTATTTTTTATGCAAAAACCACTTTTCGAAGACCGGTCTGACCGGGTAAGCCGGATAGACCATAAGACCGGCAGTGAAAACCGGTCTGACCGCGTAGACCGGTCTGCGATCTACTCTATACTTAAAAGTACTCATGCTTACTTAACTGACGCTATCAATGTTTATATCTTATCACTTATAGTTTTTTTATTGTCAGACTCCGATATTAAAAATTCGCATATTCTTATTTGTAATAAGCTTTTGAAATAGTCTGAAACTCAAAAGTACTTAAAAGTACTCATGCTTACTTAACTGACGCTATCAATGTTTATATCTTATCACTTATAGTTTTTTTATTGTCAGACTCCGATATTAAAAATTCGCATATTCTTATTTGTAATAAGCTTTTGAAATAGTCTGAAACTCAAAAAATAGTGATGAAGTAAAGATAAGATTAAAATAGAATGAATATTATAAATTTCATACTTTTGTGATAATAAAAACAACAATCATAAGTCATTTGATCGTTTAACTTTAATTGTGGGCATTGTGGTGTAATGGATAATGAATCATGAAACAATAATAATGAAATATGAAACAAAAAGCTTCAATAAATTCGCCAACTCTACATCAGGTGGCGAGCAATTACAGTGTTGCCATGTTTGAAGCCCTTCATCTTTCACCACCTTTCATCTCTCCACTATCCCCTTTCCAAAGAGAGGAACACATTAATTAATAGGAAGAATTTCCTGAGTGCAGCTTCTCTTTAAAAAAAAAAAAAAAAAATTGTATAATAATAACAAATTAATTTGCATGCTTTTAAACAATTTTAGTTTGTGAAATTGTTTTGTTTAATTTATTCTATGCATACGTTTTGTATAATTAACACTGACTTTATATACAAAAAATATGCATTAAAAAAGCCTCTAAAAACTGTTTCTCTTAAAACCAGTTGGCATATAAACGATTTTTTAACATTTTTTGAGTACCTTCGTTCTTCTTTAGTCTATATCTTCGTTGGTTTAAAACCTAATAATTATAACGTTGTTTTTTAGTACAAGGGCGGATCAATAAGTCCGTGACTTTTCGAACTTCCCTCGTAGTTATATGAAATGCAACACTGCTCCCATCCAGTACCACCTGTTAATAGACTACTGTCAAATTTTGAGCATTTACTTTGCGTTTAACAGCTGTTTAAAACATACTACCTCGTGGATTTTTTTAAAAATGGAAAAAAATTAATTTCGAGTGCTCATTAAACATTATTTTTTGCGAAAAAAAACCGTCAATCAAACCAAGGAAAAGCTTGATAAATAATATGGGGACTCTGCACCATCGATTTCAATGGTAAAAAAGTGGTTTACTGACTTTCGTTGTGGTCGCACAAGTACAAATTACGCTGAACGTTCTGGACGGCCAAGTCAATACACCCGAAAATGACGAAAAAATCCACGATATGGTGTTGGCCGATCGAAGAGTAAAAGTGCGTGAGATTGTTGATGCCATAGGCATTTCATATGGCAGTGTGGTTTCGATTTTAAATGATCAGCTGGGTTTAAGAAAGCTGTCTGCAAGATGGGTGCCGCGTTTGCTCTCAATTGACCATAAAAGTAGTCGTGGTCAATAACGTGATGGCAACAGTTTTTTGGAATGCACGCGGGATAATCCACATCGATTTCCTTCAAAAGGAAAAAAACAATAAACTGCGAATATTATGCCAACTTACTGGACCGATTTAACGAGGATTTAAAAAAAAACGGCCCCATATGGCCAAGAAATGCCTATTGTATGGACCTCGAAAAATCCTATTTTTTGTGGAAGGGATACAAAAATTGGAGAAACGTTGGACTAAGTGTTTTGAGCTAAAAGGAGGTTATGTTGAAAAATATTTTTTTTTTTTGCAAAAAAAACTGTGTTTCATTCTAAAAGTCACGGACTTATTGATCCGCCCTCGTAGTTTAATAAAAATATTAATAATCATTACAAAAAAAACCGTAGTTTTTCGTGTTTTTTTGCAGTCAATTTTTAAACTCATTTATGTTCTAATTATAAACTATGCTACAAAAATATAGGTATAAAGAGACATAAGAATTTTTTCATTAAATTTTACTATATATATTTGGATATACTGATATGTTTTGCCATATATAAATATATAAAAAAGTGATTTAATTATTTTTGATAAGTTGTACCATATCCACTTACATATCATCATATATGGTAGAATATATGGCCATGTATATATCTATATGTATTTCATATGATCAGATATACAAGATATGCTAATATATAACATACGATACAATGATATTGTATCGTATGTTACGCCATATTAAAAAATTTAATTTGTATTATAGAGCCACACATATAAGCATATATAACGATATCAAGTTGTATATGAGTATATAGAAACTTTTTTTATCGGGTAATTTAAAATACCGAAAACCCTAAAAATACTCTAAGGAAATAACTTAAAATACCCTTAACCATAAAACACGAAATAATTTCAAAATATCGGTAACCTTAGAATATTCTAACGAAATTATTATTACGTATTTTTTCCAATTTTCCACCATTACTTTAAATTTATAAGAAAAGTTCATTAGGGTCAATTTTATTAATCATAAATACATACCAACACACACACACACATCGTTCATTCCATGAAAGAATATCGAAAACTGAGCATTTTTTTGACCTCATGTCTTCCAACATTCTTTATATTGAAAGCAGAAAGACTATTGATTAATACAGGCATTCACGTTTTTAGATTTTTAAAATTTGGAATGAAATTTTTTATTTTCCAAAAACTTTAAAAATTTGTAAACTAGTAAAAATGTTTCTGAAAGCTGCAATCTACTTTTACGATCTGTAATCCAAAAATAACCGATTCTCTCTAAAAAGTAATTTTTCCTGTTGTTTCAATTTTGGTATGCTTTTTGCACTTTTTTATTTAGCTGTGCTAGATATTGCTGTTACCTGTAAAATATGTGTGCATAAACATTAAATAAAATAACATTAAAATAACATTAACCCAAAAAAAAAACCTAACGAAATAACTTAAAATAACGTTAACCTTAAAATACCCTTCCGAAATATTCTCAATAACGGAATGAAACGATTGCCAACCCTGGTTTTAGGTGATATTAAAACTTGTGTTTTGTTTAAGGGATATAGTTGAATTAAGCCAGAAAAATATGTATATTAAATTTAATCGAGGGGGTGTATGACCATTTTCCGACATTCGTAATTGTTCGGATTTTATGCGAATTTTCCCGAAGAGATTTTTAACATATATTTTTAATAAATGTCAATAATAATACACAACATAGGCAATATTGGTATCAACATTTTTGATTTAATCGATTAGTTTCAGACATGTTTTCTAACCTGTTACCCTTTAAACGTGAGATTGGGTGGCTAAAAAAATTACGTGTCCCTTATTTTTTTTCTTTATCACATATCCAAATTTCATTAAAATCGGCGTGAACTCATCTAGAGGCTCCCATTGTTAACCTTTTTTTGAGAAAATTATGTTTTTATTAACAAAATCTGATCACTAAAAGCTACTCTGAGCTACTAAAAGATTAGAATCTTGTCCACTTAGTGCTTCAACTGCGTCTTTTATGGGATTGAAAACTTCCAATAACATGGGACATGTTAATCATTCCATAAATTTGATAAGTCAAAGTGAATTACTGATTTTTATAGCATTTGCTTTAAAAATGTATAAATCATCCCTTGTAAAAAAGATGTGATTTGACCAGATCTTGCTAGATATGTTTAACCAGATCTAATTTATTAGATCTCAAAAATAGAAAAAAATTTGAGATCTAAATAGATCTGATCAAATTTGCGCAGATCTGATATTTTAAATATGGAGAGGTTCAATAGTTTTTAAAATTTTCTAGTTAAAGGTTTAAAAGACGCTTATTAAGTTTATTCAAAAGCTTGAGGCTAAAAAATTGATAACAAAGTCAAGGTGAAACAAATCCACTTTTTTAAATGTTTCACTTTTTTAGAATTCCGCCATGGCTGGCGGGTTCATCTCAAAATTTTGCGAAGCCATTTGTTAAAGAGTTTATAAATCTTCATCTGATCAGATACGGACATAGATTGACAAGTAATATCAATTTATTTTCGTGAATTTGAAAAATTAATGAACATTTTTAAACTTTTTCTAAACTTTTTAAAATTTTAAAAATAAACAAAATAACAAACACAATAAAAATGAAAAAGAAAATTTTGAAGTTTATATTTATGCCATAAGAAAAATGTATGTCGATTTTTATTTTGGTGCATTTGAAAGGGCAATTTCTCCGGAAATTTTCTCCCGGGAATTCCCGTACAAACCCTTGTCGCAAGATTTATTTTTATAGAACCACAACATATATATTTCAAAATTAATTTAATTTTTTTTTCTAATACAGGAACCTTATTCGAAAATCGAAAAAATTGGTCACATTCCGCTAAGCATTAAGCTATACGATTTAAATCAATTTCAAGCCACATAACTTTCAGACCTAGTGCTACAATAATCTGAACGATAAATGGAAATATTTCGAAAAACAAATTTCTTCATGCAAAAAATTCCGCTCTAATGCGGGTTACTAAATATTCGGCACTGCCTAATTTAAAGCTTTTAAAAAGGAGTGTTTATGAGTGAGTGTGACAATCATGCCATAATTTCTATTTCAGATTTAAATATAAGAATAGCACATTTGGGACTTGTAATTCATATTAAAGTCCAACACATGTGTAACATGCTTGTAAGTTTCGTTTTATGTTTGCGTATAAGGGCGCCCAGTAAACAAATTTTCCACAGTAATATCACAAAAATTTGTTAAATAAAATCACATAAGTTGATTTTAAGGTTTTTTTAAAATTAAATTTAACAAATATATATTCAAGAAATGAATTAATAAATCTACAATTCTATTCGAATTAAATGCTCTCGGAACCTTTTGTGAATCTGGTCCATTTATGGTTATTTATTTTCGTTGAATTATACAGATTTTTTATTTTATTTTGTAAATGTAAAATAGGATGTCCCGATAAATATTTTTTTGTGAATTCATGAAATAGTACCATTCAAACGATGTGTATTAATATTGCAAAAATAAGCAAACAATTTTCGAAGGGGATCTTTAGTTCCATACCCAGCAAAACTTTGGTAATGGGTGCGATAAAGTAATGCATTACCTTGTAATGTGTACTCCTTACCTGTATCATTATTTTCCAACAAGAAGTAATGAGTTACCGATAATTGGACACTCATGGATTACCTTGTAATGAGACCTCATTAAATTTTACATTACTTCAAAACATAAAATAATGACTTACCGATCATCAATTACATAATGCATGAATTATAAACGTAAAGTAATTATTAATATATATTTTTGAAAATCTATTTATAGACACATTACTTTGTGATTTTTTGTAAGCATGTGGGTAAGGTGTATATTTTTGATACCACGAACGAAAACACGAAGCACAACAACTCATCTACATGTTAAACAATAAAATATTGTATGTATCGATAGCTCAGTTTTTAGAGTTCTCACCTAACTACCAGAGACCCCAGGTTCGAATCCCAGCATGTCCAAGTTATTTATTTAATAAAAAAAAAAGTTATTTTTTTAATTAAAAAAAAATATCTGTAAAAAAAAATTTTATGCATTTTTTTTATGAAAATCTATTTATAGACACATTACTTTTTCCCACCATATAACCATATAAGTAACCAGTTACTTTACCCACTACAAGGTAATGAGTTACCTTGAGGCTCATCGCCTGTAAAATTCATCAGTGAAGTAACGTGTAAAGTAATGTATGAAGCCCTATGGCGATACATTACTTTACCCATGATTTGGTAATGTGTGGTTTTCCTGGGTACCAGCAATTGATATTTGTGTATTTTGGCGAAAACAAGTTTTGAATTTTTATGCAAAAGTTGAGTAACGAAGAGCTTGGTATAAGAAACGCATTTAAAATATTTTGATGCAGTAAATTAAGGCAACCGTATCATTTTTAAGAAGCAGATTTTTAACTTTTTGTCAAAATGGGTCTTAAAAGTTGCACGTTGTCGAGCCTGTTAATTTTTCAGTTCACAAAAACTCAATTTTTTTGAATGGTATGTATTACTTAATTTTTTTCCACCACGACACTTTAATGTAAAATTACGCATATTTTTGAGATATACCCAGAAAAAGTGCATTTAAAGACTAATCGAAATCTTTTTTGACTAACAATTAATCCAACATTTAATTTAGTTACTTTTACTGTTTCTAAACAATTCTGTATTCCTACACTCAACAAACCAAGTTTGTAAAGTCAGCAAAATTTTAGTCGGGAGGGTGCTTGCAAAAAAAAAATTGCTAATGTCAGCAAAATCTTTTGCTGAAAATCATCGAGCTGATGTTTAGCAACAAAATTAGTAGATTCAGCGAAAGTTTTGTTATCCCTTAGTTGATTAAAAATTAAAAATCCTCACTAAAAATCAATACATAAAATGTTTTCTGAATATTAATAGACTGAAAAAACTCAAACATTTTTTTAGAAATTTTAGTTAATTTATTTGCTGAAAATCTGAAACTTTTTTTTTGTGATTCTTTTAAAAATAATTTACTATACGTTGCAAAATATAAAAATGTCCATACTCCCACAGTAAGGACATCAATTAATTTAATATCTGAAAATATATAGAAATAATTGTATAAAACAAAATTATCTTTCCACTACTTACGTCAATGGTTGTTTAAATATACAACCATTTTTTTGCAATAAGAAAAAAGAAAAAAAAATTACCTAAGATGTGTGTCCTTGTCTTTCGCTAGAGTCTGTATAGCTGAACGTATATTTGTTTGCAATTTGACCACACTACATTAATAGTCACTATAATAACTTAGTTCAACAATGCACATTAAATCTTTAGTAAATTTAAACACTTGTTACATCTTTAATTTAATTAATAGACAATTACTTTGACAAAATGGTGACAACCGAAAATTAAAGTTTTTTTAGTCCACATATCTATTTACATTGTTAGCGTGCTTTTGTATGAAAAACAGATACAAAACTCGTCTTTGGTTGATTTTTGTATATGTCTTACAAGAGTTGTACTTCTTAGTATAATTTTCCTCGTCTCTAGTACATCTTAACATGCCTCGATATCTACTTGATTCTGCTTATATCTTTCAATCTAGTGTCGTCCACACTATTAATGTGTTTATCAGCAAAATTTTTTTAGGAAAATAATTAGTAAAACATTAGTAAAATATTAGTAAAACATTAGTTCAAAACAGTTAAGTGCTAAATAAGTATAAATAAAATTTTAGCTGAAAACACAATTTAAGCAATAAATTTGCTGAGAAATAGTATACTTGATTAACAGGATGTTTTACTAACTTTTCTACTTACTTATTTTTTTGAGTGTACTTCTAACTGCGTACTAAAAAATAAATACAAACTCAAACAAAAACTGACTATAAGAAGTTGCTCAAAAATATTTTGGCGCAATCAACAAAATTTTTGCTAACGCCTGACATTTTCATGTTCCTATTATGTCAGATCGCTACGAAGCGAAGTTAAAATTTTATCATCTTTCTTTATTTATTTATTATTCTTCAACTAAATAACCGAGCCCAAAGGGCCATATATGGCTAAGAAATAACTACTACCTTGTCAAGTTAATCTTTTAGCTGTGAAAAAATGCATATGTAAACGAGAAAAATTAAAAAAGTGGATTAACTTTAATTTATTGCGCTGTCTGATTTAAGGCATTCCTTTGTTTTTTCTTTTTTTTTTTTGCAAAATGAACAAGAGAAAGAAAAACAGTCCAGTTTAGTTAAATCATTCCAACTCTAAACTAGAAAAAGAAGAAAAGTCAAAAAATTTGAGGGAACCATAATTTTTCGCTAAGAAAATAGAATTGATTCTATTTTGACCAAGTTTTAATCAGTGTCCCGTCGATTTTTTTGCCGATATGTTCTTGTTAAAATAATAGATTTTGTTTTAGAAAAGTAACATTTTATCTCTTTCTTACAACAATTTTGTTTTTACGCCTAAAACTAAAAAAAAATTGTTTGTTAAAAATGCATACATTTTAATTTAATAAGGGAATGTACCCAATTGTAGCATGTTTCCTAAAGTCGAACTTCGTTTTATTTCGTGTTGTTGCATGAATATGTCAAAACTGTCAACAGTCATGGAGTTTAATTTCCGCTACCACTATTTTAAAAAAGTTTCGACTTGAAAAACGAGTTTTCTTGGTTTTATCGTTTTTTTCCATAAGTTTTAAAGATTTTTCCAATTCGGATTTTTGTAAACGGTAAGAATTTTATTCACAATTTTAATAAAACTAATTGATTCCACAAATAAACGTAATAAATAAAAGAAAAATGTGAAGAATTTAATTTTTATAGTGTTCCCTGAAGTGGACCTTTGATCTATTTATATATATATTTTTTCTTCTTCCAAGTTTTAGTCTTTTTAAATGGTTTACGTATCACTTTAACTGTTCTCGTCTTGTTTGGACAATTATTTAACATATTTCACAACAAACTAAATATTTTTTGTTTACCGCAATGAAAAAAGTTAGCATTACATATGGTAAACGATACATAAAACATTTTATGGACGAAATGAAAGTAAATTTTAATTTAAATACAAATTTTAGTCGATTTTAATTAATTTTCCAACGATTTTATATGCGTTTATAGAGTTTTTTAATCTAGGTTCACTTTATATAACATTTTGAAAAATGTTATATAAATTTTTTAAATTCGTTGCCACAAGAATATTATCTATAGTCTATAATAGTCTCTAAGCAGATGAATTTGGATTTGGAATATTCCACTTACAAGGGATGTATCCCGACCCGGAACGGCAGATCTTAATAAACTTCGGATATGTTGTAGAGAATACAAATTTAAGAGACTAGTGTTTTTTTAGCTGCCCTATCTCACGTTTGAGATCACCAAGTGAGCTCTAAAATTATCCCCTTTTACGCTTTTTTTTGGCTTATTTCTTTCTATTTTAAGTAACTGTAGACAAATTTGGTATCAAATTAAAGTTTTTTTAAAGATACATTTACTGGTGTACAAGTTATGTCTAAAAATTTCAAGTATTTTTGTTATTCAAAAAAATGTGTTTGGAGTAATTTTAAATCGAGCTCTTTATTAAGAAATTGTAGTTGTATGAGTTGTCTGAGCCTTTTCCGATATTCAAAATCCTTCCATATATATCTAATAATTCAAAAATGTGGCAACTCTATGTCAGCTATATAGGAAATATGTGCATCAACATTTTGGTTTTTTTGAGTACTTTAGCCCTGTGTACAAATACATCGAGTTTTCGTAAATTAAAGACAAGTTATCATACAAAAACCAATTTATTTTTACCCTCACTTTTTAGCCCTTAAACGTGGAATTGGACAGCTAAAAAATAATAAGCGTCCCTTTTTTTGCTCCCTTTTAAAATATCGAAAGTACATTAAAATCTGCCAGATCGGGTCGGGATGAAGGTAGTTTTTTTATATAGCCCATATAGCAGGTGTTGGGTCACATTAGCATACATTCCCTTGCTCAACTTCTTTTAACTTTTAAAAAGAAGGCAATGAGTGTTTTATAGGTACCCATGTATAAATTATCACCCGTACAAAAAAAAAAAAAAATAGTACTGGATAACCACAGTTATTTTTGTAAAACCCACCATGTTAGAAATTACCAAAGTTCCAACTAATATTGTACTGTAGAAGCACAATTTTGTATGCAAAGCAAGTGTTTTGCCAGTATAAAATTCACTGCCCCTATTGATTTTTCAACTAGTGCTTATTTTGTGAATGGTAACACTTAGCTCATGTCTGATTTGACAGATAATTAGTTTTATCCTTCCGCTGAACGAATATGGTCCGTATGTTCGTTATCTTGTGAAAAAAGTGAAAGAAACTGGCATCCTCATCGATAAACCAAAGCGTGAAAATCCAAAAACAGTACGTACACCCGAGAATATTGCTGCTGTGGCAGAAAGTGTGCGTGAAGCGCCATCAACATCAATTCACCGTCGTTCTCAACAATTGAACATTTCGGAGACATCATTGAGACGTATTTTGCATAAAGAACTTGGTATGACGCCATACAAAGTCCAATTGGTTTAGGAGTTAAAAAAAATGTTATTTGGCGGACCCTTTAATTGTTGTATATATGTATTATTCGGTCGTTTTAAATTACTTAATTATTTTAAACTACACAGAAAAAACTTAATTAAATAAAAAATACTAACAATTAATAAGATTTAAAAAAAAATACAAAAAAAAATGTATCTCCCCAGTAAGGAATCGATCCCACAACCTTCTGATTGCAAATTCAACCACTTACCTCCATATAAAAAAAAATAATACATGTACTTATGAAAAAGCACTTCTTAGGATGTTATTAATTTATATACCAATTTATTTATATGGTGATGCAAGTGCTGTTTAATATAACTTTAATTTAACATTTTTGGCAGTGGTTAACAATAGCTTCTATGAAAGCGAAAAATGTGCGTATACTAATGCTTTGGAAGTCAAGTTAAAGAGGTTCTTAAAGCACTACTTTCACTTTATTTTGCTGAGTAGCATTAACTTAGTTTAAATATTTTATTATAATCGCTGGGATTAAGCGCTTATTTTGGTGGCTCAATCATTATCGTTTAATTCGAGTCAGTGAACTAGTTTGTTCAAATCGTTCAATTGTTCTTTATTCTTATGTCGTTTTCAATTTCTAACGAGCTTTCAACCTCCGTATATTTACAAAAATAAAGCAAATCAAACATATTAGCTAGGTTGATACTAGTATTTCGATCTGACTAAAGATCTCATCAGAACCCGAAGTTTTAGAAAAGTTAGAGCCTCCATAATAGGCAGAACTTTAACAAAAAACCTATTAATAATCAATTTTGCTCCATTCTTGTCTTCTTAGTAATCAAGCACGTGGTTAGGGTCTTTTCCTAACAAGCATCATGACGTTGCCAAACTTTGAAGACCAAAAATGTTCTATTTCTATAAAAAAATTTTGGTGTTTACTCTGGCTCAAGTAATATTTTTTTGCAGTTTTGTTAGTTTTTTTTTTTTATATACATCGAGATTATTTTTATGTTATTTTTAATTTATAAGCTTTCAACCTCCGTATATTTACAAAAATAAAGCAAATCAAACATATTACGTTCATTTGACCCAGATCGTTCATGAACGATACAACTCTAATATTTTACTCCTTCAATCAACAATTATTTTTTTAAAAAACTTAGACCGAACTTGGTTGCTGGTTTTAAAAGGAGCGTATTTTATAAACATGTCACAAAATGAATTAAATTTAAGGTATTTGTAAAGCACAGCATTTTTTGAATTTCTAACGGTGGCAACCAACAGTTGGCCAGTGTTATCAATCGGGTAAAAGGACAATAAGATTTTTAATGCCACGTTCTGCCAACACATAACCGACCGTCACCGACGCTTTGCCAGTAATGTGCCGATTGTACTTTTCCTCCTGGGTAGTTACCTCGATGGACATGCTCTTTTTAAAATACTTAGCAGACTGAGAGAATTATCTGCATGATATCAATGAATTTTTGCATTATATCTGTGAAATGTCACTGGAACTCGTCCATTGATGCATTAAATCAATGCAGTTTTTCATAAAATTTAATGAAAAATTTCATATAACTTATTAAAAATTTCACATGACTTATGAAAAAGTTTCATTAAAAATAGTTTCATTAAAACTATGAAGCCTTTGCATGTAGTTTAAGAAATTTTGCATTCACATTGTGAAGAAAACTTCATTAATTTAGTAAAAAAATTTCATTAAAACTCGTCCAAGGAATTCTCTCTGTGTACCTTGTTAAAATACTCATTACCAAACTAATTACCAGGTATGTTTGCTGGTTAGGTAAAAACCGCCGCTGTAAATGTATTTCAAAACAAATGGAATTTTACTTTTTCATGAAATTCGAGTTTCATTTTAATTCGTGTTCGTGTGTTAATAAAAGTAAACCACACATGTGTCAAAACGAATGTTGTATATGGGAAACTTCAAAAATTTACGACACTTCGAGGTAAAATATTTGCAAAAGTTTTTTTTTCCATGACATCAAACTTCTAAAAATACTTTTTCAAAAAAATAGTTAGTTTTTTAATTTGAAACGTTTTTGTCCTTTTACTAAATTGGCATAGGTTATATAAAATTACACCATTTTTCAAATACTCTTCTCAAAACTCAATTCCATTAAACTGCGCAAAAGACCTATGGAAAAAACTGCAAAAGTTTATAAATTTGAACATTTTAATTTCACTTGCTAACCACCATACAACTTTTCACCAATCAGCAATATGGAAATTGCTGTTTTTAGTGAATGTATCTCCCAAATCTAGTGAGTCCATTTTGTAATGGTTTGGATGTGAAAGTTGAACCTAGCCCTGTCCATCGTTAATTTCAATTCATAAAACCTTAAGAAATAACAGGCATGTAATGTCGGTTTCAACAGGTGTCGAAAACTCTTAAAGTATGTCTTATAATTGTTTTTATTAAACAAAATAATTAACAATTATTTGTTTTTTTTTTTAATAATCAAAAAAATTAATGCATAAATTAATTTTTCAAATTCACCGTACTTTTATGTAGTTCTTTAGTAACTAAAGGCTTCATTACTCTAGCGGATACGTTTAGTAAACGGACTGTAGCTCCGTAAAATATGTAAATATAGTACAAGCATACAATATGTTGTCTATGTTTTATATACTAAACAAATGGTGACGGATTTTCGGAAAGTAGTATTCTTTTGAAAATAGAATTTAGTTTCCGCAAATCCGACCCTATTTGTTTAGTATGTAAAACAGAGGCAAAAAATTGTATGTAGGTACAATTTTTATGCATTGTACACTCAAAAAAATAAGTTAGTAGAAAAGTTAGTAAAACGTCTTGTAAATCAGGTATACTATTTTTTAGCAAATATTTTTGCTAAAATCGTGTTTTCAGCTAAAATTTTTGTTATACTTATTCAGCACTTAACTGTTTTATACTAATGCTTTACTAATATACTAATGTTTTACTAATTAATTTTGCTAAAAAAAATTGTGCTGATAAGCAGATGTCGCGGCATGTCAAGATGTAGTAGAGAAGAGGAAAATGATATTAAAAAGTACAACTCTAACAAGACAAGTAAAAAAATCAACCATGAAAAAACATATACAGACATGTAGACAGAGTAAAGAGAAAGACAAAAACACACATCTTAGGTAGATTTGTATGGTTTCTTTTTCTTATTGCAAAAAAACGGTTGTTTTTTTCGTTTCGTTTCGTTTGTTTTGTTTATTTTTTCGTTTCGTTTCTAGAATTATCTTCGGCAGTTTTGCATAGCATCATTAAGACAACCATTGATGTAAGTAGTTGAAAGAAAATTTTTGTTATGTTATATATATTTATTTCTATATATTTTCAGATATTAAATTAATTCATGTCGTCAATGTGGGAAAATTAAAATTGTTATATTTCGTTATTATAGTAAATTATTTTTAAAAGAATCACAAAAATATGTTTTATGATTTTCAGCAAATAAATTAACTAAATTACAATTTTTCTACAATTTTTTGCGTTTTTTTCAGTCTACTAAAATTCAGCAAAAAATTTATTAATTTTTACCAACGCTTTTTTATTTCTAATCTACTAAGTGTTAGCAAAACTTTTGCTGAATCTACAAATTTTGTTGCTAAAAATCAGCTCGCTGATTTTCAGCAAAAGATTTTGCTGACATTAGCAACTTTTTTGCTAGCATCCTCCTGACTAAAATTTTGCTGAGTCAGCAAAATTTTTTGCTGACTTTACAAACTTTTTTTTATGAGTGTATGTATAAAAATAGATACAAAATATTTTTTTTTTTTACAAATAAATGTTTTTATTAGAAAATAACAAACCTGAAATACTACTTAAAAAACTTATAAATCTTAAATGCAAAAATTCTTTGAATATAATTTTGAATACTTTTTAAACTATGAAAACCTTCTTTGGCTCTTCTATATATATATATATATATATGTCCTTTATTTATCTAAATATAAATAGAATTACATTTCTGAACACCATAAATACTTAAATAAAGTTCAGTGTGAACATAGGGCGTCAACAAATTTTCTCCATCTGATTCTATCTCTGGCAATTATTTTTGTTTGATTCCAGGATACTCGAGCAAGTAAACATTCTTGTTTAAGGCAACGAACCCAGGTGTTACGGGGCCTACCTTGGCGGCGTTGTCCTTGGGGGTTCCAGTCGAGGGCTGTTCTTGCAATTTCTGTTTGTGGTCTTCGCAATATGTGGCCTATCCACGTCCACTTCCGTTTACGAATATCAATGTGTGCTGGCAAGGAGTTTGCTCTTTGGAGCAGAGCTTCATTTGAAATACGATCTGGCCAGTGGATGTTAAAGATCTGTCTTAGACATTTGTTGATGAAAGTTTGAATTTTTCTAGTGGTAGCTTGCGTTAAGCTCCATGTGGTGCAGCCGTAAAGTAATACTGACTTCACACTGCAGTTAAAAATGCGGATTTTGGTTTTCCGAGAAATATTATTTCTTCGCCAAATTTTAGATAAGGAAAAGAAGGCTACTCGAGCTTTATTAATGCGATCGGTAACGTCAGCATTTGAACCACCATCCTTAGTTATCTTGCTACCAAGATAACAAAAAGCATCCACATCTTCAATACGTTGGTCATTTATTATTAATGGGGTAACGATATCTGTACCTATGCGCATAAGTTTTGTTTTACTTATACTAATTTTTAAACCAACTTTTTTGGCGTTTTCAGACAGACTTGTGAGTTTAGCTTCTATATCCGAGAAGCGATGGGCCATTAGACATATGTCATCGGCATAGTCTATGTCATATAGAAAATCAGACAATGTCCAACGAATACCGAAAGGAGCATCTCTGTTGGTTTGTTCCAATACGCAATCGAGCAGTAGCAAAAACAAAGTTGGAGACAGGACACAGCCTTGACGCACACCTGTGCCTGGAACAAACGACCGACTCTCATTCCCATTGAAACGTGCCCTACATTGAGCGTCCCTATATAGCTCACGTATCATGTTTACTATTTTATCAGGAATTCCCTTGTAGGTTAATGCAGACCACATAGAATTTCGGGATATAGTGTCGAATGCACGTTCAAAATCGACGAAAAGTAAATAAAGAGGGGTGTTATACTCAGCGGACTGTTCAATTATAATGCGCAAGGTATTAATGTGGTGAGCACACGAACGACCTTGTCTAAAACCAGCCTGCTCACCACGCAATATCTGATCCACAATAGGGGAGATTCTATGAAGAATGAGGGTTGCCATTACTTTACCAATGGCGTTTAGAATGGTTATACCGCGCCAATTTTTGCATTGCGTTAAATCCCCTTTCTTGGGTAGTGTGACCACTATACCTTCCTTCCATTCATCTGGTATATAGTCCGATGCCCATGCTTCTTGAATGATAGGAGTGAGAAACTGCGCTAAAGACCTAGCTCCATATTTTAAAAGTTCAGCAGGAATGTTGTCCGTGCCAGATGCTTTGTTGTTTTTCATTCTATTTAAAGCATCTTCAACTTCTGAGCATGACGGTGGCTCTGTAGATATGTCCCTTCTTGGGTTACGACGAGTTGTAAGAAAAAGAATATCATCTTCCTGATGATCATTGTGGTTTGTTGAAGCTTGCAAGGAAAAGAAATCGCGCCATCGCTCAAGTTGTTGTTCGGGTGATGTTAATTCAGTTCCATCGGCTGCTTTTAGAATCGTGGTACCTCTAATATTATTTCCACTCAGTTGTTTTACGGCCGAATACACACCACGCAAGTTGCCTGTATTTGCGGCTTGTTCCGCCTGTTCAGCAATGCTATTATAATATTTTTCACGATCAGCGCGTACCAAGTTTCGAACTCGACGAGAAGACTGTCGATATTGCGATCTTGCTTGTTCTTTTTGTGCTTGCTGTGCAGTCGTTTGCGGTTTTGGATCTCAATCCAAGATTCATCGCTGATCCACGGCTTAACCTTGCAGTTTTGTGTTCCAAGCACCGATCTGGCAGTTTCCTTGCAAACAGACGAAACGTCTGCCTATGTGTTCTGATGTTGGTTTTCGAGCAAGGCTGTCCTTAACTTTTCTTTATACATATGTGCAATATTACGATCAAGAAGTCGTGTTGTGTTAAATTTGTCGGGCCTATCCCTAGTTTTAATTGCAGCAGGTCTAAAACGAAACGTTGCCACGAGTAAACGGTGGTCACTATCAATATCCGCTCGCCGACGGGTTTGATTAAGGATCCCAAAAACAATTTACTCATCAGGACGTGGTCAATTTGGTTGTGTGTGCGGCCAGAAGGACACACCCATGTTTACTTGTGTATGTCCTTGTGGGGGAATTTCGTACCACCGATAAATAATCGGTTTCGAGCACAAAAGTCAACCAGCCTGTCGCCGTTGTTGTTCCTCACCGTTCCCAGACCATGTCTACCCATAACGGACTGCAGGTTGTTGTTATTATTACCAACTTTCGCGTTAAAGTCCCCAATGAAAACCTTTATATCCCCAGTAGGAATCTTGCTAATAGCTGAATCTAATTGATCATAAAAAGTATCTTTTACACTGTCGTCATCAGGTTCTGTTGGAGCGTAGCATTGAACAATGGAAATCTTGCGAAACTTAGGCTCTTAAGCATGTTATTTTTATTTCGTAACGCAAATTACAAAAAGTCTTAAATCAGTTAAATCTGACGAAATATATAAAAGTTTAATGCTCTGAATTAATCAACACACGTCCAAATCTAAAAGACACATTTCTAAACGCTCGACTGCGCTTTAATTTTTTTTTAAATAGTTTTTTCCGATTGGATCAGTAGTTTAGAAGAACCTTAATAATTACCACTTTTTACGATTTAGAGCTGCCATGTAACTATTTGCTGCTTAAATTCTGGTTGACACCAAAATGCTCCTTTAAAATTTTAAGGTTCAAAAAATCTCATAAATATGAGATTTTTCGCGTTTAGTTTTTTTTTTTTTTCACTCAAGATAACAAATATCACTAATGATCAGTCCGCGAAACACGAAAAATCACTTAATTCAATGTTTAAAGCAAATCCGATGGCAAAAATATTATACAATAGAAAAACTAAGATTACTTATCTAATTTAAAGAATTTAAATATAAAATTATATCCCTCTTTACAATATCTAAACCTTTATTAAAATCAATTAACTGAAACAACATATTAAACTCGTCACAAATTCTACGAAATGGATCAAAGTTAGCAAAGTTAGATTTATAATATTTAATATTTAAAAATTCATAATTTCTTGAACAACGAAAAGGAATATTCATATTTATTTTACTTAGCAGATGTAGCGAATTAAGACTTCCATTCATTACCTTGAGCAGGAAGGACACATTCAGCATTTGCCTACGGCTTTAATAAGTGCAAGGCGATGTTGATATGAAGGCAGATTAACATTTGGATTCCAATTCAGGCTGCGAAGGCAAAATAATAAAAATTGTTTTTGAACGGATTCAATAGAGTCTGAATGGATAAGGTATTGAGGGTCCCACACAACAGAACAATATTCCAGAATCGGTCTGACCAGCGTTGTAAATAATTGTTTTGTAGTATATGGATCACAAAATTCTTTTTTCCAGCGTTTGTTAAATCCAAGAACTCCAGTAGCTTTATTTACTGTTAATGATATCGCACACCCAGTTCAAAAATGACTCAACTCAAAATTTTAATTTTTTGGTTTTATATGCTTAAACTATGCACAATATACTTGTTTATCTATAAACTGTTAACTGTTGCTAAAAAACAGTTATGTCTTTCTATATGTTTCAATTGGTATAAAGTTGCAAATATTTTTTTTCGATTTCTGAAAAATTAAAAATTTTGAGTTGAGTCACTTATGTTCTAGATGTGCGATATGTGCGATCTAATCTAGATGAATGCTAACTCAAGACTTGAATCATTCATCACGTAGCACCCATTAATAGGAGTTGATCTGGAAAATATCATATATTTGCATTTTTTAACATTAAGGCTCATTAAGTTTGTTTTGCATCAGATGGTAAAATGATTAATATCATTCTGTTGAAGTATTTGATCGCTACAATTGTTGAATGCAAGATAAATTTTCACATCATCTGCATACATTTAAGTATTAGAATGCGTAATAACTGAAGGAAGATCATTTATAAATAATGTGAATAACAGAGGTCCAAGGTGACTGCCTTGTGGGACTCCAGATGTAACTTAAATATATTTGGAAAACGAATTTCGAAATTTAACGCACTGTTTTCTATTATGTAGGTATGATCCAGTCCATTTAAGAAATAATATACTAAAACCAATCTTATCGAGTTTGTGCAACAAAAGTTCATGATTAACTTGGTCGAACGCCTTACTGAAGTCAGTATAAATTACATCGGTTTGTTTTTTTTATTGATAAAGCCTTCATTAACATAAGTAGTAAGTTCAAGCTAATTTGTAACTGTAGAGCGGGAATTGCGGAAACAATGTTGACTCGGGGATAAAATAGATGAGACTTGAAAATATTATTAGTTTTATGCAATGTTGGGTATAAAGCTTTAAAAGTTTATAACTCTGGAACAGTAGGAGCAAATTCAATTTTATTCAATCTTTTAACTGCATCATTAGTTTTTTCAATCTTCGTAGAAATTTTAAAAGTTATTAAACGTTGCTTTCAAAATTTATGCAAAAATTGAGAAAAATACAAAAGCATTTCCGAAACCTATGATTTATGCACATAAAGATAAAGTTTGGACCTTTTTCTTTAAACTGTTGACTCAGAAGCCCTGAAAATTTTGTGTATTTACCAAGTTATAAGTATAATTCAGAAAACGTCCAGAAACCCCGATTTTTTTGGGGGAAAATCGATTTGCGCAACCTCTAATCCTATTCCAAAAAATCTGAAAAAAATCTCAAAAATACTTTACCCCATTAACATTCAATTGAGCAACAAACAACAAAAATTTTTGGGACACCCTACTGCCCAATACGCTTTGTTAGAGTGCTTTTACTTCTATTAATTCGTAAGGACACCCCATGACAAAACACCCTAATTTATATACACATTGAGCTCATACATGCAAACATACATATATCGAAATTTTATAGAGATATTCCCCCAACATGACTACCTAACTAACTACTTACACACAATCATATAAAAAACTATTAAGATTAACATTAAAAATTAATTTTTTATGTGTTTTTTGCATGAAAGTTTATTTTTTTTTTATATTTTTCTCTCGAGTATACAAATCTGTTAATTAAATGATTGTTTTATTTTTATTTCTATAATTTGTAATCACCCTATTTAACATAATTTAAATTGTAACTTTTTGCTTTGTTTATAACTTTTTTTAATTACATGTTTGAAATGGAAGGTTTTTAATTTATGTAAATTATAGTTATAGTTGGAAAACTTTATTTTATTTTGTTCTTCTTTAATTTTTTCAAAATTATATTTTTGCAAAGAATTGAAAACAAGTCAACACAGATATCTATCTTTCTTTCTTTTAAAATGCCCGATCAAATATCGGTAATTAATTTTGAAATTGCATGCGGCAGTAGGTGCTCCAAGCTAGTATGGAGGAAAACAAATTTTGAGTTTTTGACCGGGCTACCTCCAGGAAATATTTATTTTGGTGTAAAACTATGTCCCGCAAAAAATTAGGATAATCGGATAATTGGGCTTGAAGTTTGAAAACCGGATTACAAGGGTACTTTTTCTCAAAAATTTTGATATTTTAAAACGAATTTCAATTAAAAACATTAAAGAATCGTGATTCGGAGTGAATTCTAATAAAGAAATAAAAACTTTAATCAGTTGAAAAATACCCGCGTTATAACAATTTTCTCCTACAACTGAGGTCAACATTTTAAAGCACCTTTTCCAAATCATCAGAAAATCAACGATTTTATTAGGCACATATTAAGGATAAAAACCTTTAAAAATTGTTAGAATTAATTTTGTACTTTGGCTAGGGTAGCGATTTTATTTCAGCGGATTTCGAGAAAACCGCGATTTTTGCCACTTTTTTAGCCTTTAGGCAATTTTTTATTTGTTTTTTTTTAAATACCACAAGTTTTTGGCCGTAATTTGACAAAACGAGATCTTATACTTCAAACCTCTATATCGGAAAATTAAGATACATTGATTTTTTTGTTAACATATTAATATAACAGGTATTTCTGGGCGGATATTGATAAAACTACTCTATATTGCTTTGTAAGGTCTGAAAATAATATTCTTCATCTAATTCCGGAATATTAACCCTTAAGTGCTGTTGGAGTATATGTGGCCCCTGATGAAAAGAAAAATTATTTAATTGAAGGGTCGTATAGACCCCAACAGAACTTAAATGTTAATGTTCTTTATTTTCCCTGATTTAGAGGTTTGAAGTATATGATCTCGTTTTTTTTTTTTTTTTTTTTTTTAAAAGAGAAGCAACACTCAGGAAATTCTTCCTATTAATTAATGTGTTGCTTTCTTTGGAAAGGGGATAGTGGAGAGATGAAAGGTGGTGAAAGATGAAGGGCTTCAAACATGGCAACACTGTAATTGCGCGAGTAGATAAGTCTTAGAACAGTAGTTGCTCGCCACCTGATGTAGAGTTGGCGAATTTATTGAAGCTTTTTTGTTTCATAGCCCTGATTCATTATTTTACTTTGGTGGGGTTAAGTGCTATGGGAACACCGAAGGTGGGCGCAGCGATATATATAAGTGATAGAAAACTCATACATATTATTTTTCTAAATTGATGTTGTCGTCACCGGGAATCGAACCCGGGACCATCTGTGTAACAGTCCAACGCGCTAACCATTACACCACAACGCCCATGGTATATAAAAAAAAAACAAATAAAAAATTAACTAAAAGCCAAAAAAGTGGAAAAATCGAAGTTTTCTCGATATCCGCTGAAATAAAATTGCTGCCCTAGCCAAAGTACAAAATGAATTCCTACAAAATCAAGAATGGTTATTATTTTTAGACCCAACGAAGTAATATCAAGTAAATACATCAATATCCACACAAAAAATTGTGTTTTTTTTATTATTATGTTAAAAAAAAATAAAAAATCTTCTAAAATTTGACCTTTGACCTTAAGAATGGGCAATTTAATGTATTAATATTTTCCCAGATTTAGAGGATTGGAGTATATGATCTTATTTTGTCAAATTACGGTCCAAAACTTATGGTATTTAAAAAACAAACAAAAAGAAAATTGCCTAAAAGCCAAATAAATGACTAAAATCGCTGTTTTCTCGAAATCCGCTGAAATAAATTTGGTGTCATAGTCAAAGTAAACAATGAATTCCTACAATTTTTGCAGGTTTTTATCCTTAATATGTTCCTAATAAAACCCTGCAGTCCAATATTCGATTTTCTAAAATTAATTTAAAAAAAATTTTAATCTCTAAAATTGCAGATTTGAAAAGAATGTTTAATAATTTTGTTTTAAAAGGAGTAAGCAAAACACAAGATGAAAATTACTTTTTATCTGGATTCCTTGAAATAATAGAAAACAAAAATGTTTTTGTAGCATATAATTTAAATAAATTTCGAATTTTGGACTTGAATTTCTTGATTAAGTGGTCGGGAGCACATCAGTTTCCAGGGGAAATTGTAATAACTCGGATGTTTTTACCCGAATTGAGTTTTTATTACTTGATTACAAAGACAATTCACTCCAAATCACAATTCTTTAATGTTTAAAAAAAAAAAAATTAAAGAATTGAAGAATTTTTTTGGATTTCCTAATGTGACACTAATGGTTCGAATCCCGAATCTAGGTGGACAAAATTAATATGAAAACAGGGCTTTTTATATTAAATTCTAATCAGTGGCTTTTAGATTTTGATTTGGGACCACAATGCGACAGTAGCTTTTTATACGATATATCGATGGCTCGATAAAGAATGGCGCTAACTCGATATTTCTTTATTAATTGAAGAAAGTAGCAACAAAAAAAAAAAAAAAACATATACAGAGCTCTTGATGAAAAGCTTGTTTGAAAAATGTTTTGGTAATTTTTGATCGTGATCATATAAAATAATAATATACATATGGTAAATTTGTATAAATATACCCGTAGTTTAGCCTAAAATATATGATATCTTAGACATATTCGCTCATTTCATTTTGATAATACAAAAGTAATCAATAACTGTCAACCAAGTACATACAACATATACACATTAGGGTGTCCCTTAAAAATATATTCGTCATTACATACCAACCCCACCCCCCCCCCCCCCCCCCCCCCCTCTTCGTTTTATAACAAATGATTTAAAATTGAAGGAATCGATTTTTTTTTAAACGTTAACCCGTGCCGCATGACTGCCGAAAATTACACATTTTGGTAAAAATGTGTATTATCATTAAAAATTCCCAAAATGCGAAGTTTCAAAAAAATTTATTTTTATTTCAGTTATTCATTAAATAGACTCAAAATTATTCAGATATGCAACCCACTTTAACCTGGAGTCCAAAATGACCCACTACTTGATAAAAACTCAAAAACGTATTTTTTTCAAATTAATTTTCACGATGCCTTATTTGGAGATGTCAATTGCTATTTTTTTTATAATATAATAGTCGTTATTAAACAAAAAAATAAATTGGAGACATGATAATTTGAGTTTGTGTTTGGAGCGACTCCTTTCCAGGACATTTTATTAAAAATTGCTTATTTTGTCAAAAATTTAATAAAGTTTGAATGTTTTTATTAAAGTTTGCATAATTTTCGGAAAAATATCACTTAACATTGTTAAGACAATAATTATCCTTACTTTTATCTGATGAAATCGTTCGCCCTTAGTTGCCTAGTGACAAAAAAGACCCATGATACTTAACTTTAATTATGACTACAAGATTGTAAAGCCTTTAAATTGATAAGAAAAAAATAATCTACACTAAATAAAAACAATTATTTTATGTAACTTGACCCATTAAGGGTTAATTTTTACACTTTACCAAAAAAGACCCACTATGAAATTTAAGAAAAAATGTCACTTCACTTTTATTAGACTATTATTATCTATACTTTTATTCAACGAATCTTTAACCCTTAGTGGCCGGAGTACAAAAAAGACCCATGAAACTTAATTCAGAGAGAATATAAAGCCTTCAAATGGACAAAAAAAGTTTTATCACTTGTAACTTGATCCATATAATGTTAACGGGCTTACTTTTAAGCAAAAAAAAGGTTGGTAGAAAAGTTAGCAGAATCAAGTATACTTTTTTTCAGCAAATTTTTTTGGCTGAAATTGTGTTTTCAGCTAAAATTTTAGTTATACTTATTCAGCACTTAACTGTTTTGAACAAACGTTTTCCTAATATTTTACTAATGTTTCAAAAATTGTGCTGATAAGCACTTTGACATTAGCTGTCAGTCCGAGCTGTGAAGAAATCATTCCCTAATTCCCATTTTTTGAAATGAATTTAAATTTTAGGAATGAATTCACTGATCAACTTTAAGGATTCAAATGAATTCCTTTTTTTCATTCGGTTTGTCTTGATGGAATTCCTTCATGAAAATTATGGAATTCTTTCAGTAGGTATTCATTCAGATCTAGTAATTCAACTTTTGGTCAGGAAATTCATTCCATTTCCGTTAAATTATGTTAGGGACTTAATTTTTTGTTTTAAGTCCCCAGGTACTTAACTTTTTTGTTTAATGCTCTGAAGGAACTGCATGCTGGTCCTAATAACATACAAATAAAAAGTAATGAAAACGCAGTTCGTTAGTTAAATACAATAAAATCGGATCTGTATTTTAATATTTTATAGCTAATGTTTTCAAAATAACGGCTAATATGGTTTTGTAACGAAAAAATTCAAAAAAGTTAAAAATTGTTTATTGGACAAAATAAACATATGCATAAATAATAATGCATTTTAAAACCTAAACCCAATTTTTGACACAAAAACTATTTTTGTATATAAAGATACGAGGGCGGATCAATAAGTCCGTGACTTTTAGAACTTTCCTCGTAGTTATATAAAATGCAACACAGCTCTTAATAAACTGTCCAATTTTGACAGCTGTTCAAAACATACAACCTCGTAGAGTTTTTTAAAAATGGAAAAAAAGGGAATTTCGAGTGCTCATTAAACAGTATTTTTTGCGAAAAAAAACCGTTAATCAAACCAAGGAAAAGCTTGATAAATACTATGGGGACTCTGCACCATCGATTTCAATGGTAAAAAAGTGGTTTACTGACTTTCGTTGTAGTCGCACAAGTGCAAATGACGCTGAACGTTCTGGACGACCAATTGAGGTCAATACACCCGAAAATGTCGAAAAAGTCTACGATATGGTGTTGGCCGATCGAAGAGTAAAAGTGTGCGAGATTGTTGATGCCATAGGTATTTCATATGGCAGTGTGGTTTCGATTTTAAATGATCAGTTGGGTTTAAGAAAGCTGTCTACAAGATGGGTGTCGCGTTTGCTCTCAATTGACCATAAACGTAGTCGTGTGACAACTTCAAAGGATTGTTTGTAGTTAAACCACAATTCGAATGAGTTTTTGCGGCGTTTTGTAACTGTGGATGAAATATGGATCCATTACAACACTCCGGAGACCAATCATCAGTCTAAACAATGGGTTTCTCCGGGTGAACCAGCTCCGGAGAAGGCCAAGGTAAGTTTGTCGGCCAATAAGGTGATGGCAACAGTTTTTTGGTATGCACGCGGGATAATCCACATCGATTACCTTCAAAAGGGAAAAACAAAAAACGGCGAATATTATGCCAACTTATTTGAGGATTTAAAAAAAAAAAACGACCTCATATGGCCAAGAAAAAAGTTCTTTTCCATCAAGATAATGTACGGGTGCACACGTGTGCAGTCGTAATGGCGAAATTCCATGAATTGTGCTACGAATTGGTACCTCATCCGATATATTCTCAGGATTGAGCCCCCAGTGACAATTTCCTATTTCCAAACCTAAAGAAATGGCTCGGTTTAAATAGATTTAGCTCCAACGATGAAATTATTGATCAAACAAATGCCTATTTTATGGACCTCGAAAAATGGACCTTCAAAAATTTTAGAAACGTTAGACTAAGTGTATTGAGCTAAAAGGAGATTATGTTGAAAAATATTTTTTTTTTTTTTTTTGCTAAAAAAACTGTGTTTTATTCAAAAAGTCACGGACTTATTGATACGCCCTCGTAATGTAGTTCCTTTCAGGACAATTATTATTTTCCGACCATCCCTATTTTAACCAGGAATATATTGTTTTTCCTTTTATGAAAATTAAAGGCTTATTTCATGGAATTAAACAGAATATTAAAGTTAAGTCCCTCGGAACTTAAACTAAAAAGTTAAGTCCTTAGGGAATTAAACAAAAAATTTAAGTCAATAGGGCCTTAAACCAAAAAGTTAAATCCTTAGGGAAGTAAACAAAAAAATAGTTCCCTAAGGGAATTAAATGGAAATGGAATGAATTCCTAAGGAATTCATTTCGTAGGCAATGAATTCCCTGACCAAAAGTTAAATTAACTGGATTTGAATGAATTCTTTAAATTTAATGCTTAATGTTTTAAAATGAATTCTATTCTCTAAATTTGAATTCTTTGAATTCATTCACAGGAATTCATTATTAGTATTTTCTGATTAAAGAATTCATTCCTTGAATTAAAAAAATTAATTCAATTTAAGGGAATTCATTCCCAAATTGAATGAATTCATCAAAGCTCTGCTGTCAGTGCACGTAACTCATGAGAATGTGTTGGACATACGTCGTATACCTAACAAAAAATATTTCAACGTATATGCAACATCTATGTGGACTATAACCAGATTGAGAGGTATACGCAGAATGAAGTAGATGACACGGCATGTCAATATGTAGTAGAGGTGAGAAAAATTACACTAAAAACTACAACTCTTGTAAGACATATCAAAAACTCAACCATGGAAGATTTTTGTATTTATTTTTTATACATAAGACGAAAGGACTCCAGCAATATGAATACTCTTAAATTGTGAATTAAAAAAACTTAAATTTTGTGTTGCCATCGGCTTGTCAAAGTAATTGGCAATTAATTAAATTAAAGACAAAATAAAATATTAAAATTTAACAAAGATTAAATGTGTATTTGCAAACTATATGTTTATAGTGATTATTAATGTAGTGTGGTCAAATTGCAAACAAGCGTACGTTCAGGTAGACAGACTAAAGCGAAACCCAAGGACACATCTTAGGTAATTTTTTTTTGCCTTTCTCTATTTGCCAAAAAAGGATTGTATATGTCATATTTTGTTATATTTTTGTTTTGTTTGTAGAGTTACTGCATTTGCCTTCTTTTAAAAGATTGCAGATTGGTCAGAACGTTACAGCCAATGGTGACCGCTATAGAGCCATGATTACTTAAAGTAAATTTAAAGTAAATTTCATGTCAATTTAAAAAAATCATCTATGCTTTATTCCATTTCAAAGTTCTATATCTCTATAAAAAACACCCTTTATTCGCAGATATTACATTAATTCATGTCGTCAATCTGGGAGTATAAACATTTTTATATTTTGTTACGTATTGTAAATTATTTTTTAAAAATAAAATAAATTAACTAAAGTATAATTTTTCTACAAATTGTTTGAGTTTTTTTCAGTCTCCTAATATTCAGAAAAAAATGTTACGAACCTAAGTGTTAGCAAAACTTTTGCTGAATATACTAATTTTGTTGGTAAAAATCAGCCCGCTAATTTTCAGCAAAACATTTTGCTGACATTAGCAATTTTTCGCAAGCACTTTCCTGACTAAAAGTTTGCTGACTCAGCAAAATGTTTTGCTGACTTTACTTACTTTTTTTGAGTGTATAAAATTTGAAGATTTTTATTAAATTATTAAATTCTTTATTATCCCAATATTATTTTTAAGGGTTACTTTAAAGCATTAAAAATAAAATTGGGACTATAAAGAACTGCGCTTGTTCGTTAGTTAAGTACCCTCTTATAAATTATTTTCTTGGTTCATATTTTATATTAAGTCTCATTTCGACCACCAAGGGTTAAAGATTGTTTGAATATAGTTAAAGATAATGTAATAAATTTTAAGCGACATTTCTCTGAAAATTATGAAAGGTGTAAATTTCTTAGTTTGTCTTTTTTGGCCAACAGTGTAAATTGAATCCTTCACTCTAAAAAAGTTAGTAAAGTCAGCAAATAATTTTGATGAGTCAGAAAAATTTTAGACAGGAGGGTGCTTGCAAAAAATTGCTAATGTCAGCAAAATATTTTGCTTAAAATCAGCCTGCTGACTTTTAGCAACAAAATTAGTGGATTCAGCAAAAGTTTTGCCAGCACTTAGTATGTTAGAAATTAAAAAACCTTGCTAAAAATGAATAAAACTTTTGCTGAATATTAGTAGACTGAAAAAATTCAACAAATTTGTAGAAAAATTGTACTTTAGTTAATTTATTTGTTGGAAATCATAGAACATATTTATGTGATAAATTTAAAAATAATTGGCAATACGTTACAAAATATAAAAATGTTCATACTCCCACATTGACAACATAAATTAATGTAATATCTAAAAAAAATAGAAAAAATTATGTATAACAAAAACAAAATTTTCTTTCAACTACTTACATCAGTGGTTGTCTAAATGGTGCTATCTTTTAAAGGAACGCAAATGCCGCAGACAATTATAGAAACGAAAAGAAAAAATAGCAAAATATAACATATACAACCCTTTTTTGCAATAAGAAAAAGGAAACATTAAAATCTACCTATGATGTGTGTTCTTGTCTGTAGCTTTAGTCTGTCTACCTGTCTGCATGCAATTTTACCAAACTGGATTATTAATCTCTATAAACATTTAGTTTACAATACTCATTTAATCTTTATTAAATTTAAATATTTTATTTTGTCTTTTATTGAATTAATAGATAATTACTTTTACAAGCAGGCGACAACACAAAATTTTAGTTGTTTAATCCGCCATTTTGTTTTATGTATGAAAAACAGTTACAAAAATCTTCCATGGTTGTTTTTTTTTATATGTCTTATTAGAGTTGTACTTTTTAGTATCAGTTTCCTTGTCACTACTACATCTTGACATGCCGCGACATCTAATTCATTGTGCGTATATCTTTCAATCTGGTTGTCGTCCACGCTATTAATGTGGTAATCAGCACAGTTTTTTTTTTTAGCAAAATAAATTAGTAAAACATTAGTAAAATATTAGTAAAACATTAGTTCAAAGCAGTTAAGTGCTGAATGAGTATTACTAAAATTTTAGCTGAAAACATAATTGTAGCAAAAAATTTGCTGAAAATAGAATATCTGATTTACAAAACGTTTTTACTAACTTTTTTACTAACTTTTTAACTAACTTATTTTTTGAGTGTATATAGATCAAGTTACTTAAAATAATTATTTTTATTAAATAAAGATTTTTTTATCAATTTAAAATTTTTGACAAACTAAACAGACTAGAGAAAAAACAAACACACTATAAATAGAAATCGTTTGTGGTAAATTTCATTCTAACTCAACACACAGAGTAATGTGGGATTTAACGTTACCCAATTTCTTTAACGTGTGAGTTAAATAGAAGATATTTACGATTAACACTAAATGGCACGAAGAATGTTGATGAAGACCCCGTAGTGGGTCAGAAAATGCATTCCATTCATGCTAGTGTCTAATAACTTTTTCTGTGTTTTTTTCTAATAGTCAAAGTAAATTATCATATAAAAAATTATAATTTTTCTGTTAATTTAGAGAAAAATTTGTCATGATCTCAAACCGAACAAATAAAATCTCACACATAAACTTATAGATGAACGATAAAATTCACTATTAAAATAAACAATTTTCATAAAATGTAAAGAGTCGCTCCAAACACAAACTCGAATTATTATTTTTCCAATTTATGTAATTTCTTTAATAACAACTATTATATTATAAAAAAAAAAAATCGACATTTCCAAATTAGGCATTTAAAAAATCTTTAAAATTAATTAAAAAAAAAATATGTTTGTGCGTTTTTATCAAATTTGTGAGTCATTTTGGACTCTAGGCTAAAGTAAACTATATATTTTATTAAAAAATAAGCCTTTAAGTTTTATAAAATAAGACAATTCACTTTACTTCATTAATAATGAGTATAGTATTAAATATTAACAACAACAAAAATAACTATAATCAGTGGCGTACCCATGGGGGGGGGGGGGGCTGGGGGCCAAAGCCCCCCCGAAATATTTTCGATTTTTTATTTTATTTTTGTTTTGGTTAGTATGTAATAAATGAATTTATAATATTTTTTTGAGACTATAATTTTTCAAACTAATGTTATATTAACTGAAATTGATCTATGGAAACACTACCATAAAGACCATCAAATCCGCTAGATGCTATTCAAGATTGCTACAAGGAACTTTTTCCAAACGTTTACATGTTTTTACATTTACTGGTAGTAATTCCTGTTACAACTGCATCCGCCGAGAGAAGTTTTTCCACCCTAAAAAGAGTGAAAACATATTTAAGGAATTCTATGGGTGAAGCTAGACTTGGTGCTCTAGCTCTTTCATCAGTGTATCGAGAAAAGGTTGAACCTGACAAAATCATTGACACTTTTATGAAAAAAAATCGTTGAATTAAATTTTAAGAGTTTTGTGAACCAAAATAAAATTATTTAATTGATACATAAATTTGTTTAATATTTCAAAAAAAAAAAAAAAACGTGTTTGTAGATATAAAAAAACTAAAAAAACAAAGACATGTCAAAACATTTTCGCTTCAAAATTGCTATCATAACTGGGTATAACGTCAATGGTAACTTTCCCATCCAAAACTTATTTAACAGATACAAAATATTAGTGTCCGACCGAACTCATTCTTTTCGGCCGAAGCCGAACTTCCATAATATCATTGTTCGGCCGAAGCCGAAGCTGAACTTTTTGTTTTAATAAAAAAAAATATAAATTGTGTTTTTAGATCAATAAATTTAAACCAAAAAGTTATTAAACATAAACAAAATACAAATTTATAGGTATATTTTTTTAAAAAATCATATTTGGAAAATAGTTTTACTATTTTAAGTACAAAAAAGAATAAAATATTTGTATTGTACTATATTTTATAGTCAAAGAAAAATAGTTGATCGATTTTTGAGTTGATATAGAGAAAAAAACTTAAACTTTAATATTTAAAATTAAAAAGTTTGATATTGTCATGACAGAAAAGCAATTTTTACGCATTCACACCATGTTAATTGCTTCATCTATCAGAATACAGCTGTCCGGCAGCGCTAAAAAGCTGTTCGCTAGCTAAACTAGTTGGTGGGGCTGATAAATATTTTATTGCTACAGCTTTTATATTTGTAAATGGACTTGAATTCCAATACTCAAATATATTTATATTTCGGGACCTAAAGGCTCCGCAATAAACATTTTAATTTCTTTTTCAATAAAATTTTCGTTTGGTTCTGCATCATGTCTATCCCAGGATTACTTACCACTCGATTTTTTTTTTATATTTAATTATATCGCATTAAATTTGATTATTTGCTATAAGTCTTGTAGCCATATTTCTGGAAATTTTTTTTTAAACTCTTTTGGCTTTTTGAAATTTTTTCACACACGTTGATGTTTAAATATCGGTGTTTTTTTTTGTATTCTGTCATATTCAACGTTGTATTTTTTATGTAGTTTTTTTTTGTAAATTCTGAAAAGTAAATATAACCACAGTTGTTATTTATTTGTGCTTTTTATAAATAATCATAAAAAGTTCGGTAGTTCGGCCAAATTCGGCCAACATTTGGCCGAACACCGAACTTGGCCGAACTTCACTTTTTGGCCGAACTACGAAGCCGAAGCCGAGTAATTGGTCGGACACTACAAAATATTAAATATAGGCTCTCGTATGTAAAAAACAAAAAAAAAAATTAAAAAACAAAAATTGGGCCCCCCCGAAACAAAATCCTGGGTACGCCGCTGACTATAATTCTTGTAGTTCTTTAACTAAATGAGATAAACTTTAAAAGGTGTGAAATTAACATCACAAAAGTATGTAAGTAAGCAGTTTGTTCAAATAAACAGTACAAAAGTTAATATGTTAAATGTCGAGTATGGTGTGCCGCAAGGAAGCTGCTTAGGACCGTTACTATTTTCAATATATCTAAATGACATCAGTAACTTAAATCTTAATGGCCAATTGTGTATGTTTGCAGATGATGTGTGTCTTTTTTACCCGTATAAATACGATTTGGTTTTAAAAACATATATGGAACGAGATGTATCTTTGATAATAGAATTTGCTCGGGTTAACAAGTTAATTATAAACGCAGATAAGACAAAACTTGTTCGATTTAGCCCACATTCACAAGCGTCAAATAGTTGCTTCGATATCTATATCGATGGTAAACTAATTTATGAAACCCAAGCTGTTAAATATTTAGGAATTACATTGCAAAGCAACCTTTCTGGGGATTCTCATATTTGTGAGGTGAAAAGTAAGATTGCTCCAGTCATTGGAATATTGTATAAATTGAAATACAGACTTTATAAAGAAACTAAGTTACTCTTGTATCAAGCTCTAATACAGAGTCATTTGAATTATATGGCAATTATTTATGGTTACAAAAATACAACTGTTCTAAAAACGCTGCAAAGTATGCAGAATAAAGCTTTTAACATAGTTTACAATCTGCCTTTAACCTTTTCAACATTATCCCTTTATAGGGATGTTTGTAAATCTATTTTACCGATCCATGCGTTGTACGAATATCAATTGTTAATGTATATATTTAAATCATTACACAACCAACATAGGTTATCATACTGTAGATTTTCATCAAAATCAATCTGTTTTTGATACCAGAAATCAACAAAATCTGAGAACAGCAAGATGCAGACTGGAAACTACTAAGCAACGTATTGAATATATGGGTACTAATGCATTTAAGAACCATGAATAGAATATCACTTTTTAACAAAAAAACCTGAAAAAATACTTATTTGAAAATATAGAAACGCTTCTTTTGTAAACTAGTTTTTTCTTTAATTTGTAAAAACGAATAAATTTTGTTTAAATTTAGATATGAATTATAAATAGTACATTTAGTATATTGCCAACTACACCTTTTACAACTGTAATTCAAAAAATATCAATTGAAATTCAAAATTTCCATTTGAAATTCAAAATTTCCATTTGAAATTCAAAAAATATCAATTGAAATTCAAAAATTCCATTTGTAATTCAAAAAATATCAATTGAAATTCAAAATTTCCATTTGAAATTCAAAAAATATCAATTGAAATTCAAAAATATCAATTGAAATTCAAAATACATCAATTGAAATTCAAAATACATCAATTGAAATTCAAAAATTTCTATTTGAAATTCAAAAGTTTCTATTTGAAATTCAAAAATTATTCCATTTGAAATTCAAAACATATCAATTGAAATTCAAAAGTTTCTATTTGAAATTCAAAAGTTTCCATTTGAAATTCAAAAATTTCCATTTGAAATTCAAAAGTTTCTATTTGAAATTCAAAAATTTCCATTTGAAATTCAAAAAATTCCAATTGAAATTCAAAAAATATTCCATTTGAAATTCAAAAAATTCCAATTGAAATTCAAAATACATCAATTGAAATTCAAAAAATATCAATTGAAATTCAAAAAATATCAATTGAAATTCAAAACACATCAATTGAAATTCAAAATATGTCAATTGAAATTCAAAAATTTCCATTTGAAATTCAAAAAATTCTAATTGAAATTCAAAACATATTCCATTTGAAATTCAAAAAATTCCAATTGAAATTCAAAAAATGTAAACAAATCAATTTAAGAAATTAATACATTAGGCCAACACTTTTTTTGAGTATTTTGGTTTGTCATGGGTGATAAAAACATTATTAAAACTTTTAATGCATTTATTGCAGGAGAGTATACAAGATTTTGTTGGAAAATATTTGTAATAACCTGTCATAAAGCCATAAAATATTTATGCATGCAACTATTGATGTATAAACTAGTGACGTTCAGAGTAAGTGTTTGGATGGATTACTCATATTTTTTTAATCGATTACTTTTAAAACATATAATTTTATATTTAGTTCTAATTGTTATTAACACTAATTATTTATGTTAAGTACTTTAAATTAATAAATAAATTAATAAATGGCTTAAAAGTTTTCATAATGTTTTTATCACCCATGATAAACCAAAATACTTAAAAAAGTGTTGGCCTAATGTTTACATTTTGATTTGTTTACATTTTTTGAATTTCAATTGGAATTCTTTGAATTTCAAATGGAATTCTTTTTGAATTTCAATTAGAATTTTTTGAATTTCAAATGGAAATTTTTGAATTTCAATTGACATATTTTGAATTTCAATTGATGTGTTTTGAATTTCAATTGATATTTTTTGAATTTCAATTGATATTTTTTGAATTTCAATTGATGTATTTTGAATTTCAATTGGAATTTTTTGAATTTCAAATGGAATATTTTTTGAATTTCAATTGGAATTTTTTGAATTTCAAATGGAAATTTTTGAATTTCAAATAGAAACTTTTGAATTTCAAATGGAAATTTTTGAATTTCAAATGGAAACTTTTGAATTTCAAATAGAAACTTTTGAATTTCAATTGATATGTTTTGAATTTCAAATGGAATAATTTTTGAATTTCAAATAGAAACTTTTGAATTTCAAATAGAAATTTTTGAATTTCAATTGATGTATTTTGAATTTCAATTGATGTATTTTGAATTTCAATTGATATTTTTTGAATTTCAATTGATATTTTTTGAATTTCAAATAGAAATTTTGAATTTCAATTGATGTTTTTTGAATTTCAAATGGAATTTTTGAATTTTAAATGGAGTTTTTGAATTTCAAATGGAAATTTTGAATTTCAATTGATATGTTTTGAATTACAATTGTAAAAGGTGTAGTCTCAAAAATGCCTCAACGGCGTTGAGACCCAGTTAATTTAGAATTGTAGTGTACTTGAAAGTTATTTAAATAAATATTTAAAAAAAAAAAAGTATACAATATACTATGTATGATAAATTTGACTTGTAATAATAATGCCTCTGTTTTTTTGTTATAACATTTTATGGTATTAGTATTTAGTGGTGTACCCCTTATTTGTAACCCGTCTGACGGCACGGGTTAACATTTTACTAAAAAAAATCGATTTCTTCCATTTGGAGCCATTTGTAATATAATAGTATGGGGAGAGGGTTTGTAATGAACGCAAATCAACAAATCGTTATATTAAGGGACATCCTAATACACACGTCTCTTTAATTAAAAAACTTAAAACAAAATCATCTCCCAGGGTTAAAACAACAAATTCACAAAAACAAAGTTCAGATAAAAATTTTCTCCGATATTTAAAGGAGCTGACACAATGTCAATCACTTTGTTTTTTTTTTTAAGAAACACACAAAAAAAAGAAAACCAAACAGAAATAATTCAATAAAGCATGGACAGTTTTCACTTAATACATCACCAAATACTTTGTCAATTATAATGACACTTTGCTACATAAGAGGTATTTCACACCAACTACCCCGCTACAGAAAAGAGTATAAAAAGCCCTTTTGACAGCTGAATTTTTTGTTGACATTGAATTGATGGGATAAAATAACATAACCTATGCCAACTTAGTAAATGTACAAAATTCAAATATAAATTACTGCTAAGGAGGAATGTTTTTTTTTCCAAAATGCATGTCAATAAAATCAATATGTCAATATTATATGGATTATTGTAAATATTCAAAAGTGAAAAAATTCGAAATGAAAGTGTTTGAACTAAACAGTTTCATAAAATATGTCTATGACATGCTTGGACGGTACACTGATAGAAATTTGTGCGTAGTATTTATGAATTCCTTCATTAATTCAATGAAGTTTTTCATAAAAAAGTCCTCAAAGATATGTTTCATTGAATCAATGAAACATGTTTCATTGGAAAAATTTTAATGGATGGTTTCAGTAACTCAATGGAAATTTCATGAAGTATGTGAAATTTTTGCATTAATGATAGCATAAACGTTATAAAAGTTTCATGTGTTTAATGAATAAAATTCAAAGTTTTTACGAAATATTTTCATAACTTTTTATTACAAAAAGAATGTATTTCTCACACTATTTAAAGAGGTTGAGTATTAGCCATTAACAATTAATTAAACAAATAACTTTTTACAAAGCACTTATGTCGACTTAAGAAATTTTTTTAATAAATTTGTAGTCATTTCACATCAACGCTTTATACACAAAATTGTATGACATCGCATCAACTCAATTTTTTCAAAGTTTTAGTTCATTCATTTTTTAATCCAAAATCTACAAAACAATTTTGATTGAAAAAAATTCTAAAATTTTTCATTGATTTAATGATTTTTTTTATGAAGTTATGAAAAAATCAAAAAGTAATTCAAATGAAAAGTTCATTCAGCTAGTGAAATTATTCATTAAATCAATAAAGCCATTTTAATAAAATCGATTCATTAATACTATGAAGAAAAATTTTATGAGTGTACAGAAAAACGAAGTGTTACATCATTTCCTTAACCTCTAACCGGCAAGTCCGCCGTATTTTAAATTGGCCATAAGTGCTCCAATTGAGTGATTTATAATAAGAATTTAAGCTATTTCGATAGAAAAACAAATTTACAAAATATTTTGTGAAGTAATTTTTTGTGTTTCTCGTAAAATTTCGTAAAATAAAAAAAAAAATACATATTTTGAAACCGTTGATTCTAAACACAAAGTAAGATTGAACCTTAAACTTTAAAAAAAAAGTTCTAATTTTGGTAAAAGAACATACAGAATTCCAAAAGGATACCTGTAAAAGACATCGCCTCAACCTGAAAACGTTTGGGCGGATTTTTATGAAATTTGGCCGAAAGATTATACTAAGTATTATAAGGAAAGCATTTGAGTTTTGATTAAAGTGCGTTTTCGCACAATTTCGCGTTTTTCAAAAAACGAAAATCGCCATATCTTGACTTAAAGCACCAAAAAGGGAATTTTTGGACTGTAGTTATATCTTGGTAAGATAAATAATTTATGGTATAAGTTATTAATTTTATGAGTTAGTTTTTATGATTTGCTCTTAACCTATTTTGGCCCATATCGCCTAAAATAGGCAACGCAAACATTTTGGTAGAAGAACATATTGCTTATTTTTCGTGCCGAACATGTGGTATAAATTTCATTGTAAAAAAGCTTAGGGCTTTTTTTTAAGGAACGAGTACCACGCAGCACAATATATTTCATATTCAAACGGTTTGAAAATGCAGTGGCATCAACCGTGAAAAAAAAGAACATCCAAAAAAATTAACCGCAGCTGAGCTTGTTAAATGGAAAAAATTGGCGGTTAATGAAATTAGGGCATAAAATCGTAGTTGGCCAGAAAATTTCGCGATTAAACGGAACAAAAACTTAATAAAAATGAACGTTAAACAGTACCAGAGGAAGACAATACCTAAATATAGTAACAAACAATTGGCAGAAATACCAACAAAATGCAGACAACGGAGAAAAAACTTCATAAAAAAAATGTTCGAATAATTTTGATTGATGAAAAATACTTTTCTTTTGCTTGGAACAATGGTAGTATTAAATCTAGATTTATTCAGATGACTTGAAAAAATTCCTGACAAGGTAAGGTATTCGGCGAAGGCGAAGTTTAAACCAAAAGTACTAGCGACACTCTGAAGACGACATACATATCACTTTGGCCAGATTTAGCAAGCTGTCATTATGCCAAAAATTCGTTAGAAAGTCTTAATGCATACCTTATGCAAAACCTCCAAACGTCCCAAAAGCACGTCCAATTTATGACTTATGCCAAAAAGTGTATGAAAATGGTTGGGAAGCCAACTGCACTGAAGCATTAAAGAAAAAAATTAAAAAAAAAAAATTACATAAATGTCGTCCAAAGCATGATTGAAGATATCAAGTATAAAATGTTCCATTATAGCGGTCCGTTGTCTCTCTATAAAATGTGAATTAATTATATAAAGTCTATAATGTGTTTTAAATAAACATACTTTAAAAAAAAAAAACTTCGTTTTTTAATTACAAACGTTTTAAAATTTTCCATTTACTAAATTGGCATAGGTTATCGTACTTATTCAACAAAAGGGTCGTAACTAGGGTTGCCAGGCTGACTTGATTTAGCTTGATTTACAAAAATTTGAAATTCTCGTCAAGAATCAAGAACAAATATGTTTTGTCAAGATTTCTCGCTCTTCTAGTTCAATAGATCATTGACAATTTCGTTCCATCGCTCATATAACATTTTATGGATAGTTTGTTTAATAACTTTTTAACGAACTATTTATATTTGACACTTATTTTTTAATGATACACTCAGGGGCTTTCTGCTTTAAAAATATGTAGTTTGGATTGTAATACAGTTTCGTTATTTTTAATGTAAATGTCAGTAATTTGTAGAACAAATTTAATTTTGTACTAACCTTTTAGTTCATTTAAAAAAACAAACCACATCAAATGACTGTTTTATGATTTTACATTAATTTTTTACAGTATTTTTTTGTTATTTAAAATAATAAAAAAAGTAAATGCTTCTTTATTTTTTACTAACATATGTGGTTAATTTTTACTACAATTGTTAGTAATTTTTTGAACAGGAAAAACAAACGACAAATGTTAGTTAAATTTATTGAAATGTCAGTCGTCCTTCTTCAAGTGAAATTTCATTTGTTTTTGACTATATATATAATAATAACAAATGTAAACAAATTAAAGTTTAATGAAATAAATTTAATGAAAAATGTATTACTAAAAATAAAAAAAAATTAAGAAAAACGATTTTGGTGTAAAATAATATTTTTATGTACTTCGTTAAATATGATGGACTGGAAAAATAGGTCACCTTAAAAAAATAGGTCACCTGTTGAAAAAACTATAAAATTGTCTCACGAGTAAAACGAACGAAATGAACAATTGCTCGTTCTATTTCGTTCACTGCTATTAATTATTAACGATAAAAAATTGCAAAAAAACAAAATAAATAATAAACGTAAAAAATATTGCTTACTTATTTCAAATACGAAATTTATATCACTTGTTAGGCACGAAAAATAAACAATATGTTCTTCTACCAAAATTTTTATCGTTGCTTATTTTGGGCGATATGGGCCAAAATAGTTTTAGAGCGAATCTCAAAAACTAATCCATAAAAATGAATTATTTAGTCATAAATTATTCGTCTTACCAATATATAACTGCAGTCTAAAAATTACCTTTTTTGTGCTATTATTAAAACGCGAAATTGATCAAAAACGCACCTTAACATTGTCCTTCACAGGCATCCTTTTGGAACCCTGAATATTTTGTATTTATACTTAAGCAGATATGACGACTTTCGTTTTTCAAAAAAGGCGAAATTGAGCGAAAACGCACCTAAACTTCCACATACTATTGATTAAACTTAAAGACTTTGCCAATACTTAATAATATAATATTTCTGCTAAATTTCATAAAAATCCGTGAATACGTTTTAAAGTTAAGGCGATGCACTTTACAGGTATCCCTTTAAAATCCTGAATGTCCTTGGACCAAAATTTGAGCTTTGTTTTTAAGTATCAACGGTTTCTATGTTTTCAAGATTTTTGAAAATTGTGTTTATTTCAAATTTTTTTTTTTTTAAATTTTATGAAATTTTAACTAAAGGGTCCGCCATCTAACGTTTTTTTTTCAGCTAGTGCTTATTTCGTGAATGGTAACACTTAGCTCATGTCCGATTTGACACATAATTAGTTTTATCCTTCCGCTGAACGAATATGGTTGTGTATACGCTTGAACAACTCTAGGAAATATTGCGACATTACTTTGAAAATCATGGTAATGTTGCAGAATGTGTGCAAAAATTGCCATTTTTCTTCGAAAATGAGCAAGGAGTGGCCGTTACAGTCAATGGCGTTCGTTATCGGGCCATGTTGAACGAATTTTTGTTCACAAAAATTGAAGAGGAGGATATTGGCAACATTTGGTTTCAACAGGACGGAACAGGAAGCCATTGGTGAAATACAGCTGCACACAATCGATAATGTGCTTAAAAATTGGACCGATCGTGTAGGCTACTCCATGGCCAGCCGAGGCAGCCATTTGAATGAAATTATTTTCCATTATTAACGGGAAGGATTGTACTTTCAAATAAAAAAAGAAATTTGAGAAAATATTCAGTAGTTTTTTTTATAGCATTTTCAAAAAAAAAAAAAGTTACATGGCGGACCCTTTATAACGCTTTTTTGCTTCCAAACTATGGAAGCCACAAAAAATTACTTCACAAAATATTTTATCAATTTGGTTTTATATAAATTCTTATTATTACCTCAAGATTTTGTCTGATTTTTCCATTTTTATTTTTTTTTTTATCATTATTAGTTTATTTGCCTTTAAAAGGTAAAATTTGCATCAACTGTATTGATGCAAATAATAAGCTGGCAAATATTATTAATGTCCGTACTTTCGTCAATAGATAATGAAAAATATTTGCAATTTATCAGTCTAGTATTAGCTGCAGAATGAATCAATTTACTTATCTCTTCTGTCCTACTTGCAACTGTACGTCGAGATAAAGGAATGTTTTGGCAAAGTTTCAAACCTTCTTTCACTTTTCAAAAAAAAAACAGTTCACAACATCTGATACCCTCCTCAAATTTGCGACATTGCTTTGCCAAAGCCAAAGCAAATACATAGGATGCCTTTTTTAGAGGCAATGAAACATTTTCTCTTATTAATTGAAAACTGGTATGATGATGAATATTAGTATCATCAAAAATAAATTTTAATTAAAATAGTTTCAGCAATCGATCACCGTAATTTCCATGTCAAGAGTAGTAATGTCTTCTTAAACAAAACAAACGTTTGTTACTTATAACTCGATAACAAATCACGCATTGCGTATCACCATCCATATTCTCTATATAAAAAAATCATATTCCCATTTTTCATTGAACATTTTTCTTTGGGTGTAATTAAAAAGTTGCATAGCGAGATCTTACTTCAGCAAATTCGCCAAAAATTGGAGAATATATTGCCTAAATTTAAAACAAATCGCCAAAATTACAAAATTTAAAAAAAATCACCAAAATTGTAAAAAAAATCGCAAAAATTTTAAAAAATTTAAAACATTTGAAAAACGCCAAAATTTTGAAAATCTCTACAACTAAAACAAAATTGCTAAAATTGATAATCATCGCCAATATTAACAAAACGCGAGTTTTTTAGTTCAATTGATATTTTAATTTTGCGATTTTTTAAATTTTTTGCATTTTTTCCATGTTGTTATTATACATTATAAAAACTGGGAATTTTTTTTATACCAAATTCATTTTCAATTAAATAGTTAATACATATTATTAAACATTTAATTGAAAGTGAGTTTGAAATCGAATAAAAGTAGTGTGTAATTTCAAAAGTTGAAACTTTACTTACAGTGCAATCTTTTTATTTTTATTTGGTTCGCTGCGAACGCATCTGTTAACATAGTTTTTAGTATTTCTTACGATATCTCAAAATCCATTAAAGCGACTCGTGTTTAGCACACAGAGACAATTTTTCATTAATTTTTCGAAATAAATTCAAGCCTCAAACTTTGCTCGATATGCACCATGTGTTAACCTGGTCCAATTTAACTCAAATTTTCACAATTTTTTTTTTAGACTAAATGTAAACAAATTTCCGTGGGCTATCCTTGAAATGCGATATTTTAAAATGAAGCAGCTTTGTATTATAAAAATGTTGTTCTTTTTTAGAAATTTCAAAGGGTTTTTATTTAAAAAATTGATTACAGAAAATTGTAATTATTGACAAAAAAGTTAAAGATTAAGGATAAACACTCAAGAACGCTTGAAAAGCATCTGAAATCGTCTAAAATATAAATCAAAGTGAATTGGATAAACACAATTTAGTTTAAATAAGACCTGGGAGATGTCAGAATGTCAGATATATTTGTAAATTTTCCAATTGTATATTTTTTGTTTGTCATCATTTCTTTTATACTTATACTAGAAGTGACTTCTGGAAACTCGATTTCTACCACCCTCGAGTACCAAATCGAGTTTCCAGAAGTCACTTCTAGAATTTGACGTCGGAGTCAAAAGTGATCAAAGTAGAAAATGTAGCCGTTGTCATTCCACAGGAAATAAAAAACCAAATGCGCGGGGTCAAGGGGCGTGGCAAAAAAAAAATTTTTTTTTCAAATCTTCTTCAAATTTTCTTTAATTCTAGAGGGTGACCGGCACAACTTTTTTTTTTGTATGGGGTGCGACCCACTCTAGTGTTCATGTATGGATCCATTTGTTTATTTTAATTATACCTACTAGGGCATTCAAATTTCTCGAGTTTGGTTTTGTTCGAGGAACTTGATTTTAAGGTTTTTAACCGAGTTAAGATTTTAAAATTACTCGAGTAACTCGAATAATTTCAATAGTTTTACTTCATTAATTATTCCTTAAAAATTCATGATAAAACACAAAATAAATACAAAATCAGGAGTTCCGAAATGTGTTTTATCATATTAAAAAAAAAGTTGAAAAATTAATTTAAAATTAAAAAAATAAAATATTCTAAAATAACATACAATTGAGGGCTTTTACATTATTTTCTTTCATTTTTATAAAGTTCGACTTTAAGAAGACATTAGAGATACAACTTTTAGAATTTTTTGCAAATATCAAAAATAATATGACATACCAGTCTATGCCTCGGAAATATAAAGAGAAAATTAATATAAATTACATAAACTTTTAATTTATTCGATTAAATTGAATATAGATCCGAATTGAAGATAAGTGTGAATGGTCCAATCCGAGCTGTAACACCAAAAAATTATGATGAATCTTGCAAAACAGATTTAACACAATGGTTTTGCAATTGTTGGGATTTTTGTTTTTTGTTGAATATTTAGAAACTTAAAAATTTCGCTTAATATAAAAACGGACCTTTTGTTCCTAAATTTGTTTTATAGTTTCTACCATTTATTTGAGTATAAGCAGAAACTAGTCTAGTCTGATTTAAAAATTAATAGTGTTTATAATTTTTAGAGAAAAACGTTTATTCTTCTTAATGTAATTGTTCAAGGATATTTTAAAAATATTTATAAAAGATTGCTAAAAATTTTATAATTTAGGCTTTGGTCTCGGTGCCGAACGTCCTTTCTCCAAAATTACCAAAGAAAAATATATTTTATTAGTACATTATTGCCTATATCGTGGTGCCACGTAAAAAAGTTATAGCCCTACTACACATATATAATATGAAAATTAACATGTTAACTGATACTACGTTCATATTGAACACCAAAATACGTTTTCGATTTAAAATTTTCATGGAATTGAAAAAAAAAAGAAATTATGTAGTTGGGGTTCAGTGGGAATGTAGTTTTTTTATTTAAATATTTTTTTTTTATAAAAAAATACGAAACAATTTTAGTTTTTTATACAAAATATAAATTGAAATAGAACATATTTTTATTTACTAGATTAATCGACCAAAATTGTTCGAGTTATTCGTTATTCGAAATTGGTCAATTGGTTGTTTGATTAAAATTCATCTATTATTCGAGTAACGATTACCCGATTGAATACCCTAATACCTACTTAATATGAGTATAACTTATGAACTAAAAATGAGTTAATTTTGCATTAGCACAAGTTCAAGCGTCTTCAAAATTTAAGAAACATGAACTAGATTTTAAGATATTTTAACTAGACTTAAGCAAAATTTGTACTTAATTTAAGTCAAAAATAAATTTTAGTAAAGTTTCATAAAATTTAAGTCAAAATTTACTAATTCGTAATACAAATTGCCAAAATTAAAGTAAATTACTTTTACTTGTTTTTATGAAAACTGCATACTTAATTGGAGTTAAATTTTCATTGGAGCCAAATCATTCTCGAATTTCTTAAAATTTACCTCGAATTACCTAATATTTGGTAAACTTTCTTTTTAGTAATTGCATTATAATGCATTATGGAACAAATGATCGGAAAGTCACAATTTTTTATTTAACAAATAATGGGTAATATAACACGCTATACTTGCTTGTTATAAAATACTATTCTAAAAATTACCTAAAGCACAAATTTAACAACACCATTGCCTACTTATAGGGCTGTTTAAATTACCATAACTTGAAATTTTTTTGAGTAATTTCATTAAAATGAAAAAAAAAAAATGTTGAATACACGGTTCTTCAAGGGTTAAAAAGTATATGTAGGGTAAAAGAGGAAACTTTCACTATAACTTTTCTTGTTATATTTTGTTCCCTAGAAGTGCTATTTCACAAAAGTTGAAATTTGACAAAAATATAGTAGTTTAATAAATATTTCAGAACACCCTAATATATATGGTAGGTAGGGCTGTGACGACATACAATTATTTAAAGACTACAATCCTACCAACCTAGCAAAAAAGAGCGCAGGCCATTATCGATGATACACTGATAGAAATTTGTGCGTAGTATTAATGAATTCCTTGATTAATCCAATGAATTTTTTCATAAAAAAGTCCCCAAAGAAACGTTTCATTGAGTCAATGAAAGGTGTTTCATTAAATCAATTTTAATGAATGGTTTCATTGACCCAATGAAAATTTCCTAAATTATATGAAATTTTTTTTCATTAATTCTAGCATAAAAGTTATGAAAGTTTCATGTGTTTAATGAATAAAATTCATAGTTTGTATGAAATATTTTCGTTGATATTTAATAATTTGCACTTTTTATGATTATTTTAGCATAGCATTAATTTAGTGGTTATTGAGAAATTATCATTCGTTGATATTATTTATAAGGTCTGGTCTGGTCCAATTTTAATTTATTTCTGTTTTTATAGTTTTGTTTTTACAAAATTGTTCAATCTTTGTGTTAAAAGATAAAGATATGTAATTTTTATCGATCTGGCTTGGAATTCTGTAGAACGATCGACGATTATAGTCCTCTTTTTGTAGTTAATACGACCATATTGGATAAAAATGCTAAATATTGTTAACAATGTTGTTAAAAACACAAATTTGTTATCGTTTAGCATAACGTTTTTGTGTAACATCGTCAAAACGATAACAATTTAGGTCTCGTTTTGAACAAAACTATGTCGTTTTTCTTAGAGAATCTGTTCCCTGGAATTTAGTGACCAACTATTCAAATTCGTCAAAATCTGTTAGCTCTAGGCAAATTTAATAAAAAAAATTCATTTATATCAAAGTTTTGTTTAATTCTGTTTAAAAGAAAATTTTCAGTTTTTTTTATTTCAAAATGATAGTAAAAAAAAAAAATTTTTTTTTTCTTATTACAAATTAAAATTTTTATTGAAAAAAATTTGAAAATTTTTCATTGATTTAATGAATTTTTTTTATGAAATTATGAAAAAATCATAAAAAATGTTAATGAAAAAAATACCAATATTAATGAATTTTCATTCTGTTAATGAAATTTTTCATTAAACCAATTCATCGATTTTAATGAAATCGTTTCATTAATACTATGAAGGAAAATTCTATCAGTGTAGCTTGCGAGTCGTAACCACTTCTTTTTTATAAAAAACAAAAAAAAAATATTTTTCTGATATTAAGAAAACATATGTGTTTAACAGAATGCCAAGTCCACAATTAGCTACCAAATGGCGTTACAATTTTATAAATCGGTGACAAAAACAAAAATTGGAATTTTGAAATCGGTAAAGGAAGAAATCGGTATAGGAAGAGTAGAAAATAACAGGAATTTCTCGGCTGATGTAAACGAAATTAGTAACACTTTTATTAACATACCAATGGTTGATTCTAACCCTGAATACTACAATTTCACAAATTCCTCAGCAATAAATTTACAAACCAATAACTCAATTCTCAATTCAACTGAAAATAGTTCAGTTGTCAACAACCGTGATTCCAATTCACACGCTGATTTAGGTGATTTATTTGAATTTAAATGTGTAAATCAATTTGATATCGTTTTGAGCTGTTCAAGAATCAAGTCAAATGCTGTTGGATTTGATAATATGCACCCAAAATTTATAAAAATACTTTTGCCATTTCTTCTACCTTATATAACATATCTTTTCAACAACATAATCATAAAAAGTTCTTACCCACTTAAATGGAAATATGCAAAGATTATACCTATTCCTAAATCAAACAAGGAATTTAGGCCAATTGCAATCCTTCCATTTCTCTCTAAAGTCTTTGAAAAGTTGTTGCATACTCAAATAAGCGATTTCATCAAAAGAAATAACTTACTTACTGAAAGACAATCAGGTTTTCGCCCTATGCATAGCTGTGTCACAACTCTATTGAGTGTTTCAGAAGAAATAAGGCAACAAATTGATATTGGAAAAGTGGTTCTTTTGGTACTCCTTGATCACTCGAAAGCATTTGACACGGTAGATCACTTTATATTATGTGAAAAACTGAAACATATGTTTAATTTCAGTAACACCTCAGCTAAACTTATGTCTTCGTACCTATCTGATCGTTCACAATCAGTATTTCTACATAACCGTATGTCTACAACAATCCCTGTATCAAGAGGTGTGCCTCAGGGCTCGATTTTGGGGCCCCTTTTATTTTCCATATATGCTAATGATCTACCAGCTAAACTAAAATATTGTAATATACATATGTATGCTGACGACGTCCAGGTATATCTCAGTAGCACAATTAAAATGCTGAATACATCAATTTCAAAGCTTAATTATGATTTAAGCAACATACATAAATGGGCATCTGCAAATGGGCTTTGTCTCAACCCGCAAAAATCTAAATGCATCGTTATACATAAACGATTACAGAATCTTAATCGTGTTTTTGACGTGAAACTTAATAACAAGCAAATCGAAGTCGTAACCTCTGTCAAAAACCTTGGAATTATATTCAATGACATCCTCTCCTGGACGAATCACGTCAACAATGTTGTGGGAAGAACATATGGAGTGTTAAGAACACTCTGGGCCACTCAACACTGCACCCCATTAAAAATTAGAATGCTTCTTGCTAAAGCTTATTTAATACCATCTTTGCTCTATGGATGTGAAATTTTCTCAAACTGCGATGCTGCTAGTAAGCGTAAACTTGAATCCATTTACAGAAATATTGTGAGATATGTCTTTTGTAAACCTCCTTCAACTACGAACTGTTTTATGTTTACACAAAATTGTCTATAATAAAACACGAAAGTATCTACATGACTTACTTAGATTTGGGAGATTCAGTAGGGGTAAACGAATTATCGCCATTAGATATAGAACGCTTGTATCTGAGTGGCAATTTTTTATTAATGCCATACGCCTTTTAATGCCATCCAACTATATAGTAACGCATCAAAATTTAAAAATTAAATTCTTAAATTATACGCTTAATTTCTGTAATGATTTTGTTTAATGATTTTGTTTTTTATGTTTTAAAATTTTTAATTACTTTTATTTTTGATTATTTTTATGATAAAATTTAAAATTTTCTCAAAATGTTTAACGTTTGATTTTATATTATTTGTTATAATGTTAATGTTAATTTAAATTTAGTTTTTTTTTTCTTTATATTTAAAATTTTTTTTATATATCATTTTGAATTTCATATGTAATTCTTATAAACAAATTAACCTTTATCAGTTCAGTGCAATCAGCTGACCCGGCAACGTGTCATATTTTTGCTCTCGCGTGATTTCTAATAAAATTATTCGATAAATCCCTTTTTCAAGTTAATTTATTTAATTTTCTTGAACGTTTGCGATGAATAAACAAAAGAGAAAAAGATTTGGGGGTAATAGTCCCAAATACAAAATTCCTAAAACCACCAATGGTCTTAGCACTAGTGCTAATAGGTTTCAGTTGTTATCTGATTACGACGAATCAAGTGATGAGGAAGGAGAGATAAGGTCATATAAGGAAAAGGTTCCCCCTATAATTGTGGATAGTTCACATGGTTTCACTAAAGTTTTTAATCTGATTGGAAATAGATATACTTTTAAAAGAATTTCTATTGGCACAAAAATAATGTCAGAATCCCTGACTCTTTATGAAGAAGCTCAAAGAACACTTAAAAATAATAATATGAACTATTTTACACATCAGTTAAAAAATTCCAAAAATTTTAAAATGGTTTTGTTTGGACTGCCCCAGCTAGATATCAAAACAATCAGTGAAGAATTTGCCAGCACACACAATATACATCCTGTAAGTGTTAAAGAAATTCAAACAAAGAGATCAAATGCTGATGATGCATTATATTTGATTGAATTTAATCGACAACATATATTGAAAAGAGAGGTAATAAAAATTAGGTTCTTTTACGGCATTTCTGTGTACTGGAGAAGTCCTCTTAACGGCAGCAAAGGTCCAACGCAATGTAGCAAGTGCTCCATGTATGGCCATGGTGGTAAGAACTGTAACAGAGCCAGTGTTTGTCCAGCTTGTGCAGGTAATCATGATTATTCGGTTTGCACTTTAAACAAAACCTCCCTTGATGGCAGTGTAATATACAAATGTCATAATTGCACAAAAAAGAATCTCAGAAATGTGAACCATAGAGCGGATGATCCTCGGTGCCCCTGCAGGCAAGATTATTTAGTAATTCGACAAAGAATAACTTCAAGATCTCGTGTAAACCCTCGTAAAAATGCTGATAAAGTTGGTTTTAACTTAAACGATAATGATTTTCCACATGTATCAAACATTGATAATGTTTCAAAAACATATGATTCTCATTCTCATGGCAAAAAATTGTACTCAGATGTTTCAAAGAAGAAACATAACAAAGAAGAAGATGACGATGACATTTCCAATGAGAGATTGTTGGAAATATTTTTCGATGCAATTGATGCTCTAGAAAAATGTCGTAACAAATATGACAAATTAAGAGTTCTAGGCATGATTCTTAAAAATGCCATATAAATCAACTGTCAATCAAGATGTTCATGTTATGCACTGGAATGCCCAGGGCATAACGACTGAATCAGCTGTTTCGCAGCTCGAACAATTTTTACATTTTAAAAAAATAGATATTCTTCTTCTAAATGAAACCTTTTTAAAGTCATATCATAAGTTCCGACTTGGAAATTATAAAATATATAGGGAGGATCGACCCACCCATGGTGGAGGGGTACTCATAGCCATAAAAAATAATATTAAGCATAAGCTTTTACCGAAATTGAAAACTTTTAAAGCTGAACATATTTCCATCGAAGTTGTTGTTAACAATCGGCCTGTAGTTTTTACTTCAGCGTATATTCCTGAGTATAGTAATAAATTTAGTCAGGATCTGGACACTTTAACCAGCTCTACTAAAGACTTTTTTATATTTGGAGATCTGAATGCTCATCACACTAGTTGGAATTGTGTTTCTAATAATTCAGCTGGAAAATGTCTTTATCGTCATAGTCTACAATCAAATTATTATATATATTATACTAACGGTCATACTCGATTTGGTCAAAATTTAAAACCGGTGCAACCTTCCACAGTCGACATCCTCTTATCGAATTCTAGTATTCCATTTTCTTCATTTGAGACTCATCCAAACGCACTATGTTCGGACCATGTTCCAATATCTTGTACAATTCATGGACAATTTCATAACATACAACATTCAGTTCCATTATATAATCAGGCAAACTGGTCTGCTATTAAGGTGTGGGTGGAGAATGAAATCAGGTCACAAAACATCAGTAATCAGGAAATCAATGCAGACAACATTGAATCGTCTTTAAGTAATTTAATAGATATTTTAAAACAGGCTTTTAATAAAATTCCACAGGGCCGCAAAAATCCATGGCAAAGAGAAATTTCTGAACTAAGTAAAATGTTAATAAGGCAAAGAAATAAATATAGAAGAAAATACCAAAGATGTCTGGATATAAACCGTAAAACTCATATAAATGCTATTTTAAAGCAATTAAATAAACTAATTGATTTTCATCTCAATAAAGACAGAAACGAAAGTTGGTCTAAATTTATATCAAAGCTACCTTCTGGTTCCAAAAAGTTTTGGAAATTAACCAAAGCCATAAAAGGTAAAAACACGTCTCTTGCAGATCTACATATAATGGTGAGGTCTTAAAAACTTGTGATGATAAAGCAAATGCAATTGCTAATGTTTTTGAAAGAGCACACACAATAACCATCAATAGTATTTCACCTTTGGAAGTAAGAGTTAATAAGTACATTGAAAGTCTTATGTGTAGTACAATAATTGATTCTGAAGTTGCCCTTACCGACGTAAATGAAGTTAAATCACTTGTTTTATCATTAAAAAATAACAAAGCCCCCGGTCTTGATGGGGTTAATAGTATTATTCTTAAGAATATGCCTGATATATTATTTGAAATTATATGCAGGATATTTAACTGGTGTTTATCAAATGGTTACTTCCCCACAGTTTTTAAAAAAGCTAAGGTGATCCCCATTCACAAAAATGGTAAGGATCGAAAACTACCATCAAGCTACAGGCCTATAAGCATTTTAAGCTTGCTTGACAAAGTCTTTGAAAAAATAATTCACAATAGAATTATTAATTTTGCCAATGATAACAACATTATTAATAAAGAGCAATTCGGTTTCCGAAAGGAGCACTCCACCACACACCAGGTTAAGAGAGTCGTTAAATTTATTGATAAAAACAAATCTAATCGTAAAAGTACAGGCATTATATTTCTTGATATAGAAAAGGCCTTCGACTCCATCTGGCATGACGGAATTGTTTTTAAACTTAGCACCTTTAAATTCCCAGTTTATCTGCAGAAAATCATTAAAAGTTTTTTGACTAATCGTTCTTTTATTGTATATGTCGATAACTACTTTTCTACAGATCGACAAATTCCCGCTGGTCTTCCTCAGGGGTCAGTGTTATCGCCAACCCTATATGCAATTTTTACGTCTGATATTTCCATCCGTAAAAGTTTTGATGCAGCTTTTTATGCAGATGATAGTGCATTTATCTGCTGTGGTAAAGTCTCAAATGCTATTATAAAACGAATGCAGGATTCAATTAAATCAACTCAAAAATACTTTGATAAATGGAAAATAAAAGTCAATGATGAAAAGACTCAAGCAATTATATTCCCATTTAACAAGTCTCCAAAACGTGTACCTACCATTCCACTGAGAGTGCATGGAATCACAATTCAATTAAAAGAAGATATCAAATATTTGGGAATAATTTTAGATAAGAAGCTTACTTTTAAAAAACATATAGAAAGTGTACGTGATAAAGCAATTAAATGTGGTCGGGCATTATATCCTCTACTTAACAGAAGATCAAATCTGAATATAAGAAACAAAATTATTTTATATAAAATGTGTATCCGTCCAATTCTGACGTATGGTTGTCAAGTCTGGTACAGCAGAGCTGCTAAAACGCATACTAGAAAACTGCAAGTTATTCAAAATAAAAATTTGAAAATAATACACAACGTATCTCCAAGATTTTCTACTGAATTATTACATAAAAACTTCAATCATAATCGAATTAGTTCGGTTGCAAGGGAACTGACGCTGTCATTTAATGATCGATGCAGATTGTCTTCATTTGAAACATTAAGAAATTTGGTTAACGATCACTCATAATTCTTTTATAATGAAAGATTCTATGACTGTGCTTGTTTTTAAAATTTCTTAAACTTTTTTCTATCTTGTACATACAAGGTTTTTTCAAACTATTTTTCCTTAATCTGTGATATTAAAAAGTTTTTCTTATTCAATTATTATGACCCCAATTGTTGTAGTACTTATAAGTAAATCTCATAACTCTGTTAATATTACATAAGATACATAAAATAAAATAAAATTATAAAAAAAAAAAAAAATTAACCTTTATAAAAATCTATGCTGTAATTATAAGATTTAATCTTGTAGCATAGGACGGTCAATGAAATAAATAAATAAATAAAAATAAAAATAAAATGTGCGTCATCTGTAAATCAGGTCGGCTAATATTGGGATCGCCCTCGTAAATTTGTGATAAATATTATGATTTATAGATAAACATATATAGTTCACACTAATCTTTCTTGGAGTTCTATGAAAAGATTTTCGTGTTGTACCCACAATTAATAAAAAAAAACTGTCATTTAGTTTTTAATGATTTCCCAAAAGCTGTGTTTCTTTTCTAATATGGAAATGAAAAGTTTATCATTTATGCATTCTACAAAATGTTTGTAAATTTAAATTTTTTCTTAAAATTTTTTCTCCAAATTTAATAAAAAAAAAAAAACATAATGTCGATGTCCCATACAAGTATTTCATTAAAATTTTATTCGGAAACAGTGATTTGCAATAAAAATACATTTCAAATGGTTTTAAGACATACGTTTTATTCTGTTGAAAAGCTCTCTCCTTGTACATTAAGGTGTCCTGTTATAAAATAGATTTGAGTAGTAGCACTCATTTGCATATTGAAGAGATGAAAACGGATTTTATAAGAATTTTTTTTTTTTGAGGTTACTTTTAGGTTCCGACACACGATTTAAGGTGTTGAAAATGGTGCATCAGAGCAAACTTTTTTAAATTTTTTGAACATGAAAATTTGACCCCACTGAGTTCAAATCTGAAGTCAAATTGTCCCTTTCCAGAAGAAGGGTTTCAAAGTTGGAATTTTCTTTTCCAAGCTTAGCCAAAAGTTGTGAACGGATCGTAAAGGTATTTCAAATGCATTTCCTACGAGGTATACTATGTCCTCATTCATTGACCCATTTCGAGACATGTTTTTTTTTTATTAAAAAGTCTATTTCATTTCAAAATTACCCTTATTACAAGACAAGATATTTAGTTTTGATTGTAGGAATAATATGATCCAGTAGCTGTATAAACACCATAGTATTTAAAGGTTAAGTTTTTACACGTTGAAACCCGGACAATATTTTTTGGTATATGAATGGATTTTTTTTATTTTTGGAAAAAGTACATACATTATTTCAATGCGAGGTCGGTATTAAGTTGGAATATTATAATTGCAATTATTTTCACTTTTTTCGCAATAACACTTAAATGTCACTTAACTCCAACATTTCAAAAAAAAAAAGTACACTCAGGGAAAAAAGTTTCATCATATTGATGATATTGTGTCATAAATCGTTTGTCATCAATTATTCATCATATTTTTGAAGTTTTCATGAATATGATGACATAAAAATGTATGACAAATATTTCATAGAAATTCATTATTTCATAAAAAAGTTTCATAAACTTTTTGAATATAAATTGTAGCTTTTTATTGAATTTTTTATTTTTTGTTTGAAATTTAGAAAATATTTGTAATTTAAAGCAGAATTAGTTTGTACGTTCTGTTCCGTTACGAATCAGCTGTTTTGTTTCTGTTCAATTGAAAGTCTGTATGTGTAGTTAGTTTTCACTTTTTCGTTCTGTTGTGTTGCGGACAAATCTATTGAAAATAGAATTCAATGTTAAGTGACAGCCTAAAGTGCCTATGTATTGGTTTGTTGTGAAATCTTTTTCTCAATATTTGAATCAGGGATGATAAAGTTGGTAATATACTACTTTTTATGGTACTATTTGAACCTCAGATGTACCATGATACTCCTAGTACAATCTACAAATTTTTCTATGTATGAATTTCTTGGTCCCTTTAAACTTCAATAATTATTAATTCGTTTTGCAGTCCCATATGAACAATGCATTAATTTCGAACCAAACGCTGTGAATTCAATCACATGATTTCACTGAGTGCGACTGATTACAGATGATTATATTAGAGTTTTATTAATCGATTAAACCAATTATTGAATTCAATCACTAAGGGTTATAATTATTATTAACTAATTTTGATTTTCAAAAAAATAAATAATAAAAATCTTATAAAAATGTCAAATTGACTATTAGCTGTGTGTTTTTAAAATCGAATGTGTTCACGAACAAATTTGTTTGCTACCAATCACAAGGATTGAATTCTCAAAAAACTGTGAGAAACGTAATTCAATACAGCACATTCAAAAAATATTAAAAATTTCGTGAATTAAAGAAAAAATATCAAAATTTAAAAAAAATTTTAAATCAATATCGGCTAATTTTCTTAGTACGCACTGCTCGTTTTTACATAGCTTTATTTACATTTTTTCGAAAAGTTTGGTATTGAAAAGAAAGCAAAATCGGTCTAGCGGTTCAAAAGTAATGAGTGACAATGTGAAAGTACCTCTAAATTTTCCATGCAAATTGTTGTATAATGCATTGTATATTATTAGAATTTATTGTAGTGTCTGGTGTATAAAATATAACGTCATAAGGTGAATAATATTTAAAATTCACCGCAAATTCTTTTTTCTCCACAACAATTTTTTTTCACCTCAAAAATAATTTTGTTACCTCAAAACTGTTTTTCACGACACAACTTATTTTTTTACATCCAAAAAAGTTTTTCACCTCAAAATTTTGTTTTCACCTCTTAACATATATTTTTTTTTTAATATATTTTTGTTGTTTCATTTGTAATTGTTTATTTTGGAGGGTACAAAGATTTGTTTGTTAATTTATATTTAAATTTTTTTTATACTTGTGATGCCCAAAAAGTACTATTTTATATGCAGGTTGGTACTATTTTAAAATCGCATTTATCATCCCTGATTTCAATGTTTTTGGTTGGAGTTTCTTTTACTTTTTAAACAGCTGTTTCCTTTCACAGAAAAAGTAATTACAAAATATTACCTACAGAACAGAACGACACGTAACGGCAACAGAAAGTAACAACTAATGAGGCCTTTAGACTTTTTAAAATTCAAAACAACCAAAAATTGTTTGAAATTCCGAAACATTAATTAAATATTATATGATGTGTTCTCAAATTAAAAAATAAATAAATAAAAACTTAATACAATAACAATAATAATTAAATGGATAATTATATTTTTGAATTTCAAATGGAATTTTTTATCTTCAATTGGTATTCTTAACTTCAATTGATGTACATATCAAAATTCTACACATGTACATCATTTTTTAAATTCCATTTCAAAAAACAATGCTTTGTTTTCATGTGATATACAAAATTAAAACATTGTATAATAATTTATATAATTTCTTAATATTTATGAAACATTTCATAAAAATTTATAAAACTACATCATAATATTTATGAAATGTTTCATAACATTTATAAATCAATTCATAAAACGTTGTGAAACTTCTTCAACATTTCATAAATATAAAGAAGCCCGTCTTCAATTTTTTTATTTGTAACAGAAGCAACACTCAGGAAATTTTTCCTATTTATTAATGTTTTGGTTTCTTTGGAAATTGGATAGTATAAAGATGGAAGGTGGGATGAAGGGCTTCAAACGTGGCAACACAGTAATTGCACGAGATGATAAGTCTTAGAACAGTTGTTGCTCGCTACCTGATGGAGAGTCGGCGAACTTATTGAAGCTTTTTGGTTCATAGCCCTGATTCATTATTTTACTTCGGTGGGGTTAAGTGCTATGGGAACACTGAAAGTGGGCATTGCGATACCTATGAGGGATAGAAAACACATACACTCAGGGAACTTTTGCTTTAAAAATATGTAGTTGATTGGTTTGTAATACAGTTTCTTTATTTTTAATATAAATGTCAGTCATTTGTAGAACAAATTAAATTTTTTACTAACCTTGTAGTTTGTTAAAAAAAAAACAAACCACATCAAATGACTGTTTCATGATTTTACATTTATTTTTTACAATAGTTTTTTTTTTTGTTATTTAAAAAAATAAAAAAAAATAATGTTTGTTTATTTTTTACTAACATGTGGTTCATTTTTACTACAATTGTTTTTAATTTTTTTAACATTAAAAAATAAATGAAAATGTTAGTTGAATTTACTGAAATGTTAGTCGTCCTTTCTTTAAGTGAAATTTCATTTTTTAACTTTATTTGCAGTGGTCTTTACCTACATAGTATTCTAAGTGTACATATTATTTTTGTAAATTAATGTTGCCGCCACCACCTGCGTAACAGTTCAACGCGTTAGCCATTACCCCACGAGTAAACCATTGCACTTTTATGAAACAGCTTCTTCATATTTATGAAGTGTTACATTGGACGAAAATCATTGAAGGTTTTCATCATATCTATGAAGTTTTTCATAACTATAATGAAGCTTTTTCGCTGAGTGTAGTATATGGGCTACTTCAACAATTCTGCTAAAACCGACTTTATATGGCTCTTATTTCTCAGGGTTTTTGGATTTGGAATAAACGTTGAATAGGGTTTGGAAGATTATACTTAAAAGATGTGACATGCAAGTTTTCTAAACTAAAGAATTGATGGTCATTTAAAACTAATTTGTAATTTTTTTTACTTTTTTCATTAATTAAATTTTTTTCTCATAGTTTTTAACTATCAGATCCAAACCAATACAAAATGGAGTCACTTGACTTGGGATATTTATTCACAAAAAAAAAACAATTCTCCATATTGCTGTTTGGTGAAAACTTGTATGGTGGCTTGCAAGTGAAACCAAAATGTTCCGAGTTTTAAACTTTTGCAGTTTTCCCATAGGCTTTTTGTGCCGTTTAATGGAATTGCATATTTTGAGAACAATATTTAAAAAAAGTTGTAATTTTATAAAGTTTTAGGTAGACCAAGTTAATGTCAGCGCACTAATAACGGGATACGGGCATCACAAACTTAAAAGGAATTCTGGTACATTTTTGTAAAATTTATGTTCTCAATTATATTTGAAATTGTTTAGCTTATTGCGTGTACTGCGATTCTTAGTAAACTGCACCTCAGGACTTTAAGTTTTATGGAGCAAACAAATTTTTCATAACCTCAAAAGGCATCCTTATATAAAAAATTATATTTTTCGAATGTAAATGTATTTGACACTAACTGACCCGCCAAACGTTCTTTTGCCTTCAAATTTTAATTGTAATTAATTCTTTAAATGAATTAATTACAATTAATTAGTAAATCATTTTAAAATTTGTAATTTCATGGGAAGCCCAACGGCTCTTTGTCCTTCTATAGCCTTTATTTGCTGAAGTATATAAAATGAATAGCTGAAAACAACTGCGACTTCACCTATCACCGGTGCATTGAAGCGCCGCTCATGCTCACCAGCCGGTGTCTTGTCAGCTCTTATCACAACCGTATAATCATCTGTCGGCATCTGGTCTAGGGCTGTTTTGAATAAACGGATGAGGCTGTTGTGTTCGTGTAACATAGCTTGAAGATTAACATAGGTTTTTTGTAAATATCTTCGGAACTACATAACCGATTTAAGAGTTTGATATCTCGTTTTGAAAAACATGAAAAAAAAAAGCAAAAAAAATAAATATATGTATATGTCATTGGTGGTACAATATGAAAATTGAAAATCAGACTTCACAGTGTCACTCGCCTGAATATTCTGAAGATTTCCTGAAAATTTCATAAAAATCGGCCCAGCCGTTTTGGAGTCCATACATACACACATCCTGTTTTATATATATAGAAGATAGATGATAGACGATTTCCTGCAAATAAGTAAAATCATCAAACCGGCAAAAAATGCATGATTTCCAAAATAATCACGGTTTACTTTTTATGTTCTAATATATAACAAACATTTTTTTTAGTGTATTTTAATATTTTTTAGGGGTGTAGTATATATTTTGAAATGCGATACAAACAATGAGATCTATAAATTGATGTAAATTTAATTAAATCTAAGCAAAAGCTGTATGTTTTTTCTTACACTAAGAGATTTCTCTGCATGATTAGATCTATGAAATGTCACTGAAACTCCACTCCATTTTGCATTAGATCTATGAAATGTCACTGGAACTCCACTCCATTGAAACTTTTCATTGAATTCATGCAGTTTTTGCTAAAATTTAATGAAAATTTTTTTTTTATTTATTAAAAATTTCATACGACTAATGAAAAAGTTCCATTAAAAATGGTTTCATTAAATCTATGAAGCTTTTTCATAAATTTTTAGAAATTTTTCATCCACATTGGGAAGAAAACTTTTATCAGTTTAGTGAACAAATTTCATTTCAACTCGTCCAAGAAGTTCTCTCTGTGTAAGTCTGAGAACAGGGTAAAAAAAATATCTTTGCGAATCAAAGAGTTTATGTTAAAATGACATCAGTTTGTTTGTGCATATTTTTGCAAATTTTCCTATGAATGCATATTTTTGAATATTTAGCTTTAAATGCATATTTTTACTTATTTAGCTTTAAATGTATGTTTTATTGAATTGAACTTTTCTTAGTTGTTCGCAAAAAATCACTTTTAATATTATTTGACTAACGAGCACATAAACTAAAGAGGATCCAAGCTGCTCAAGCCATTTTAAGTCTTGTCTTAAATTTTATTTCCAAACTGATATTAAGAGATAATGATTTTAGTGGTTTTTTAAATGCGCATTTTTCAATGCAATAAATAAAAATGTTGTGTTAATTGTGATAAAAAGTGTGACAACTTTTTTTGGACAAAATATACCAATTTTGACGTCTTAAATCTGGTGTCGGTAACTAAAATTCGGTACCTAAAATTCGTTAAAACGTACTTTGTCGGGACACCCTATCGTGAATACTTATATAAATAGTACTACACGCTGAAAAAAAAGCCCTACTGGAAATATAAATGCTATTAATATACTTTTGTTTGGAAAACATTTCCGTTTCCCATGTTTCTAATATAACATGTTTGCTTAAAAATATATTTATGTTTGCCTGCAAACATATATATGTTTGGAACTAATGAAAGACGTCTACAGGCTGCAAATATATATATATACATATATATGTTTATTATAAGTATGGTTGCAAAAATATATATGTTTGGCTGCAAATATATATATATATATATATATATGTTTATTATAAGTATGGTTGCAAAAATATATATATATATTTATTCATTCCCCCGCATAGTTTAGGGACATTTGCTTACTTTGGGGACTGTCCCCAAAATTTTCGCGCCTTTTCATACATCTAGCGTTTAAGATGAGGACAATTTTGTCTATACACCGCATATTTCGGCGACAATTTTGGGCGTGCCCCTAAACTATGCGCTGTGCATACATATATATATATATGTATGCACAGCGCATAGTCCAGAGACATTTATTCGTTCCCCCGCATAGTTTAGGGACATTTCCTTACTTTGGGGACTGTCCCCAAAATTTTCGCGCCTTTTCATACATCTAGCGTTTAAGATGAGGACAATTTTTTCTATACACCGCATATTCCGGCGACAATTTTGGCCATGTCCCTAAAGTATGCGCTACGCATACATATATATATATATATATATATATGTATGTACACCGCATACTCTAGAGACATTTATTCATTCCCCCGCATAGTTTAGGGACATTTGCTTACTTTGGGGACTGTCCCCAAAATTTTCGCGCCTTTTCATACATCTAGCGTATTAGATGAGGACAATTTTTTCCATACACCGCATATTCCGGCGACAATTTTGGGCGTGTCCCTAAACTATGCGCTGTGCATACATATATATATATATATATATATATATATATATATGTATGCACAGCGCATAGTCCAGAGACATTTATTCGTTCCCTCGCATAGTTTAGGGACATTTCCTTACTTTGGGGACTGTCCCCAAAATTTTCGCGCCTTTTCATACATCTAGCGTTTAAGATGAGGACAATTTTTTCTATACACCGCATATTCCGGCGACAATTTTGGCCATGTCCCTAAAGTATGCGCTACGCATACATATATATATATATATATATATATATATATATGTACTGTCCCCAAAGTTTTCGCGCCTTTTCATACATCTAGCGTTTAAGATGAGGACAATTTTGTCTATACACCGCATATTTCGGCGACAATTTTGGGCGTGTCCCTAAACTATGCGCTGTGCATACATATATATATATATATATATATATATATATATATATATATATATATATATATATATATATGTTTACTGTAAGTATGTTTGCACATCCCAAACATAATATCTAGTTTAAAAAAAATTCATAATGAAAAAATATATCTTTGTTAAGGTTTAAAAATTTGAATCATTGTAATCTTAACCTGCAAACATATTGTGAAAGTGTTTTTTTTTTCTGCGTGTACACAGTGTAACCAAAATGTATTATATATATTATTTGTGTTTGGTGCTTTTTTTTTTATTTTTCCTTAATAACTAATGCATATTTTGATGTTAATGTTTTTGTTTTTTTCTTTGGAGTTGTAATATATCAATTTATGGTATGAAATCATATTTACATGTGTATGTAATGTACCATACATATTTACATATGGGGGCGGTTTTCAGATTGCATGACGATGGATTTTTGGCACTGTGGAATAAGAATTTAAACTTTTATTTAAGTTAGCTTAAGCGTTTATTGCTTGACTGGGCCACTTCCGGTGACCTAATGGTTTAGCACGCGATTGTTTCATTTTCGTTGTGTTGCACCATTACCATTAAATCCCACAAAATTTTTACTTTCATCATACAGCTCATCACAATAACGCACACTGGCATTTTAAATAAGGAATTAGTTTTATTTTTAGGTTAACGGTCTTTTTGTTTTTATGAGATCGATTCTTAAAGTGTTTTTTTTTTTAAATAAAAATATTAAGAGTCCTTTAATTGGAAAGTTTAAAATAATTTTGAAATATAATTTCCAAATTTTATAAAATCAGAATATGCTGAAAATTGCCACATTTTAGATTTTAATGTAAATAATGAGACATTTTATTTCAACAAATAAAAAACTTTTAAAAATTGTCTAAAAATGCCATAATTAAAAAAAAAATCTCGAAATCCAGCAAATCATAGTGGTAATATCAAACTCACATGCCCAGTGTAAGAACGGTAATAAGGTATCATTACTTTTCTTACTACCAGTAATGACACCAGCTTACTCACAGCATTACATTAACACACATAATAAAGACTGACTATTAACTAGTTAATTTTCTCATTAAAAATAATGCCTTACCCATTAGAACTAATTTTTTTTATCATTATTTTAAATATGAAGTAATGACCTAAAATTTTTTTAAAATCTATTTTTAGACTCAATATTTTTTCTCTTATAGTAAGTACATATATAACTACTTTTTATTAATTTTTTGTAAGCTGGAAAGTAATGCCATTTCATGCCACATTTATGCCTTTGACTATCAAGTATAACTTGTCGCGATAGTTCAGATTGTAGTGCGGCCTGGAGGCCCGGGTTCGAAAAAAAGTGGGCACATTTGATCAAAGAAAAATTTCAATAACATTTTTTTATTAAATTTATAAAATATATAGGTAACCACATATTGTTCTATTTATTATAAGGTGTTTAGTAATGCTATGCCATTATTTTGCTCGATTTGCAATGACAATGACAAGTACTTGTCATTACCAAATATGTATTAAATAAGCACTTCTATGGTACTGCTTTTCTACACTGAGTGTTTTAATGTTTTTGTGGTATAACATATGCCTATTTAGTAGTTGGCCAATTTTAAAACGTTTGTAGTTAAAAAAATAATGTTTTTTTTTTGAAAAAATAAATTATTAATTCACTTTTCTATTTGGCGCATTTAATGCTTGATACCTCCCTCCAATCGTGCTTTAAACGACATTTATGTCAATTTTTTTTTTACACTTTTAATTTTTTTTTGTTCAATTCTTTAGTGCATTTAGCTTCCCAACCATTTTCATACACTTTTTGTCTAAAAAACCCCACAAGTGCTCAATTGGACGTGCTTATGGGACGTTCGGAGGATTTGAGTATTTCGGTACAAATGTTTTTTCCATGAAGCCATTCTAAAGTATTTTGGCATAATGACAGCTTGCAAAATCTGACCAAAATAATATGTCGTCTTTAGAATGATACATTTTTCCAGTTTAACTAAACATTAAATGTAAACCTCCGCGTTTACAGTCATAGCTTTCGGATCCTGGACTTAAAGTTGTGATATACCTACTACTTTTGGTTCAAACTTCTCTTTGGCCGAATACCGTACCTTGTCGGGAGTTTTTTGTTCTAGACATCAGAATAAAATCCAGAATTAATATTCCAAGCAAAAGAAAAGTATTTTTCATCATCCAAATTTATTTGAAAGTTCTTCTTCCCTAAGCAAATGATGTAACACTTCGTTTTTAGGATACCGTCCAAACATGTTATAGACATTTTTTCTTTAAACTGTTTTGTTCAACCACTTTCATTTCGAATTTTTTGACTTTTGAATATTTACAATAATGCTTATAATATAAGATTTGATTGACATGCATTAAAAAAAAGCATGCCTACTTAGTACAGTGGCGCACGGTTATAACGAACACCGATTATATCAGGTTTATAAAAATCATAAATTTTTAGATTTAGCATTAATTTTTGAAAATTAATATTTTTTTGTTTTTATAAATGAATTGGATGAAAATAAAAAGTACTGATCTCTAAGACATTTTAATTTTTTTTTGATAATTTTTTTTATTAACAAAATTTTATGTAAAATTGTAACAAATTATATATAATTTGATCAGATTTGATAGACCCATTTTTCGAATCAAATTATGAGATTAGATGCCATGAGATCAGCTTATGTATGCCATTTTTCGGATCAGAGGAGATGGGTTGTGACGTTTAGTTATATGTGCTACTACGTATAATCATATATGATTATATCGGAACTTTTTTCGTCGTTTAATTATGAATCTAGACTAAGCAAATTAAAATTTAAAATTGGGAAGCCAATATGGCGGAAAGTTTTTTGAACACTTTTTTTTGAATCTCACGCCATTTTATGACTAGATTTAGCCATTTTTGAGCACCCTTAACCGCAAAAATTTGGATTTTAGCCATAATTTAAGTCATTTTTAGAAAATATTTAGATTTTTTTAGCCTTTTTTGTTTTTCTACAAAATATACTTTTTGTCGCTGCAATTTTGAAAAGTTTTGTATTTTTTATGTAATGACCGGAGAAGACAAATATTTTTTTTTTTTTGATATTTTTTACCATTTCTACTCATATTTGCTATTTTTTCCATTTTTTTATTATTAATTTTTGGGCTTAAAACTGCATTTTCTTAAGATTTTTGAGCTTTAAATATGTTTTTGTTTTCAGACACTCTTCGCTTCAAATGCTTTTTCCACAAGTTTTTTTTTATATTTGGCCGTTTTTTTCCAATATTTTTTTTGCAGTAAACAAATCGGATCTTGCCATTTTTTGCAGGGAGGTAGGCAATACCGCTAAAATACCGTTATCTATTCAAAACCCTTTCAACTGACTATCGTTATCCCTAAAATACCGTTACCGTAATTGAAATTCCGTTATTCGTAAAATACCGTTACTTATATAACCAAAATACCGTTACCGAAATAACTGAAATACCGTTATCGCTAAAATACCGTTACCGAAATAATCTGACAATATCTGAAATGAAAGATCGCTGTAAATAGATATATTTTC